>OZ057403.1:8216931-8382656 GCA_964056735.1 Allodiplogaster pararmata
TGCAGTTTAAGTGGCAGCGCTCGTGGGCTTTAAACGCTTTGGTTTCAATTTTTTTCTTCATAGATGTTCATTTTGAGCATCAAGGACTCTGGTTCTTGCAAAAAATTTTTTCATTTTTTCACAAAAAATTTTTTGGACTCAACTGCAGTTTCAGTCACCCCCAAAGCCCTAAAGGGAAGAAGGGGGCCCTAAGGAGAGAAGGGGAAGGGAGTTTTCATGAAAAAATCTCTTTCTGAGAAAAAATCTTTGGAAGGTTAAAGTAGATTAGAGCCAACTTTTTCCTAAGCCTAAGCGTTTTGGCCCTTTGTTAATTCGTCTGGTAGGTGCGTCGCGGCCCCCTTCGCGTCGCGGCCCGCGTCGTGGCTTTTATTTATTTTTTCTCAGAAAGAGATTTTATTCATGAAAGCTCCCTTCCCCCTTTCTCCTTAGGGCCCCCCCTTCCCTCCTTTAGGGCCCCCCCCTTCCCCCTCCCCCCCCCTCCCTAGGGCCCTTACCCCCCCCTTCCTTAGGTAGGGCCCTCTTCCTCCCCCCTTCCCCCTTTAGGGCCCCCCTCCCTTCCCTGCTTAGGTAAACCCCCCTCCCCCTTTCCTTTCCCCAAAATTTATAAAGATATTTTTTTTTTAAAAAGGAAAAGAAAAGAAGAAAGAAAGAGAAAAAAATAAATAAATTGAGAGGCCGCGACGCGAAGGGAGCCGCGACGCGCCTACCAGACGAAGTAAAAAAGTACCAGCGTTTTAATGTAAAAATAATTTTTTGCAGTTGCAAAATCAGGTTAATTTTTCATTTTTAAAATCTTTTCTAGCTATTATAGATAATTTTATAAACTTTTATACAGATATAAACCACACTAAAGAAAAAAAAGAAGTTTTTTCTGGAAATTTTGTTGTTTTTTCTGAAGAAAAAAATTTTTTACAAATTTTTTTTTCAAGAACCAAAGTCCCTGATGCTCAAAATGATATCCTATGAAGAAATTTTCCGAAACCAAAACGTTTAAAGCCCACGAGCGCTGCCACTTAAACTGCAGAAGTACCTATTTTTAAATTAAATCTGAAACAAAACATTCAACAGAATGACCTAAAGAAAACATTCAACAACAAAAAACACTCATAAAAAACTTTACTCCCGCGAAAATTACCTCCACTACAAAAAAAAACCATCAAAAACAACTCACTGAGAGAGCAGAAAAAGTTTGGTGTGGTGTAGGGTGAGAAAAAAACCTTTGGTGTCAGGTGAGAAAAAATGCCGTGGTGAATTTCACGAAAAAAATTGGTGGACTTTTAATTTGGTGGAAAAAAACCATACAGGTTGGTGTCAGGTGAGAAAAAAATGCCGTAGTGAATTTCACAACAAAAAAAATTTGGTGGACGTTAGTGTTTTATTTGGTGGACGTTACTATTTTATTTGGTGGACGTTACTATTTTATTTGGTGGACGTTGCTATTTTATTTGGTGGACGTTACTATTTTATTTGGTGACACTTCTATTTAAATGGTGGACCAATAATTCATGCCCAATAGAAAGTATAGTGTTTCTTGGGTTTTTCATTCAAAAAGTTTCTTTTTTTGTGGACTTTCCCGGATTGCATTTTTTCCGTAAGGCGTTCCCGAAGGACATTTTTTCAAGGAGAGCGCAATCAAAAAACTTTTCATATTTTTTTCATTCGAGATATGCTGGATAAAATGATTTACACGGTATGATTCGTATGTGAGCTTCACCATTATAAAGAACTCGATATTATCAATGTATCTTGAGCAACCTAAGTCAACCGGGTTTGATAATTGGATAAGTGCCAAGAAAAGGAAGAGAAGCAACCAAGGCATACTTTCCTAAGTATTCCACATTGATTGTATGCCTCTCTAGCATACTTTCATGCTTCCATGTCATCTTGCAGAGCGTCACTTTGCAGTGCGTCATCTTGCACCGGTCACTTTGCAGAGCTTCACTTTGCAGAGCGTCACTTTGCAGTGCGTCACCTTGCACCGGTCACTTTGCAGAGCGTCACTTTAAAGAGCGCCACTTTGCAGAGCGTTATTTTGCAGAGCGTTATTTTGCATAGTGTCACTAGTGCATTTTCCGTTTTGTAGTTTGAATTGGCAGGTTATTTGAATTATGTATGCATTCATTCATTTATTCATTATTTATTCCTTGCACAGATTATATTCAACTTCGGTTCACAGTGAACGATAACAATAGCGGATATGCATGGACTGTCTTTCTAGTGGCGGTGTGTGTAAGCAAAAGGTTGCTTAACTAGGGAAGGGGATAGAAAATGCTATTAAAAAGAAACGAGCCTTAAGTTATCAGAAACAAAAGTATTTGGTAAAACTAGGTTAACAGGCAACTTAAGTAAATTGTTCTTAAATTAGGATCTTTGCAATTAGGATCGTTTACCTTGCAATTAGGATCGTTTACGATTTCAAAATCCAATGAATTCCATATTGATAACTGACGAGAAACACATGTTGATATGGAAGGCTGATTAATATTATTGGGCGGAATAAGACGCAAAGAATGAGAATGGCGAGAAAAACGTTCAACAGCTGATATTTTATATAAATGAATAGTATCTATGTCACATTTCTCATGGATACATTTGTGAATGAAAGTAAGGTCAGCAATGGCTCGACGGTATTCCAGAGTTTGAAGTTTTAACAACATTAGCCGCCCTGAGTACGGAAGTAAAGGATGACCGGCTCTAGCTAGAATTCGTCTCCTAAACGAGCGTTGTACTTTCTCGATAAGTTTCACTAGTCCCGAGGACGTAGGGTTCCAGAGCTCGCTAGCATATTCTAATAATGGTCGTACATAGCTTTTAAAGGCAGAAGTCAGAAGAGGAAGGGATGGCGATTTGAACGCTTTTAATAACATATTCACAACAGAAGAGGCTTTTTTACATTTCTCATGTATATGTTTACGATAAGAAAAACCATCGGATATTATTACTCCAAGGTCTTTGGCTGATTCACTAGCTAGAATGGGTATATTGCTCATATGATAAACATTACGAGAATTAGATGAACCAAGGTGTAAAACACTACATTTAGATAGCGATAAACACAAGTTCCACTCTGAGCACCATGCTGAAACACAGTTGAGAGCGAACTGTATCTCATTTACAGAAAGAGGGACGCGTCCCATTATTTTAATGTCATCAGCATATAAGGAGAACTGAATATTGGGAGTAAATACATGTTTAACAGAGTCAATGTACATTAAAAATAAAAGTGGACCTAGCGAGGAACCTTGAGGGACTCCTGATATAACGGAAATAAGGTTGGAAAACACATTATCGATGTTCACTGACTGTGTACGTTGATTCAGGTAACTACTAAGCCATCTAACAATATTAGACGGAAAACCATAACAATGAAGTGTGTGCAAAAGCAGTCTGTGGTCAACTGAGTCGAAAGCTTTGCTTATATCTAGAAAAACAATATCAACGGAGAAACCTTGAGCAAGAGAATCAACAATGAAAGTATGAGATTCTA
Organism: Allodiplogaster pararmata; assembly: GCA_964056735.1. Lineage (NCBI taxonomy): Eukaryota > Metazoa > Nematoda > Chromadorea > Rhabditida > Diplogasteridae > Allodiplogaster > Allodiplogaster pararmata. The sequence goes on from OZ057403.1 coordinate 8,220,419, forward strand.
CCAAAGATGTGGTAGTCGATCTTTTTGCTCTAAAACCTGCTTGGTGAGGGGACAACAACTGTTCATTTTCTAAATACGAATAGACTTCACTAAAAACTTTTTTCCATGACTTTAGACAAAGAGCAACATAAAGAAATAGGTCTATAGTTACATACAGAGTTACGTGAACCAGCCTTATGTACTGGTTTAACTATAGAACTTCTCCATATAGTCGGCACAATGCCTGAGAGAAGACTGTTATTGAATATTATACATAGCGGCTTTACGAGAGCAAAACGACATTTCTTCAATAAAATGTTAGGAATACATTGAATTGGTTTTATTTGAATACATTGAATACAAATACATTAATAATAATAATAGTTTATCGCACAGTGTACATAACGTAAATCGTGGAGACGGTAAAGAATCGATTAACTTCAAACACAAGCGTATCACTTTGGCTAAAGTGAGAAAAGTTGATAAACAACAAAACCAAATCACAAATCAGAAACAAATCAGCAAAAAACAAATCAGAGATAATTTTTCAAATAAAGGTGGTAAAACTAGAACAAAGCTCATTTCATCTTCTTTTTTTTGACCGAAAAACATTAATACCTGATTTGAATGACATTATTGTGCTAGAATTAACGATTTCGACCGGAAGACTGTTCCGATGGTCGATGACCCTGACCGATAGTTCGTTTGAATGGCTCACAGTTCTAGATCTAGGCATTACTAGTGTCAATGAGTGAGATCTAGTGTTATAATCATGAGACTGAAATCGGAAAAAAGATTGACAACTCAACGGAGTGCGGTTCGTTATAATTTTGTAGACGGTCATCAAATCCTTCTTCCATCTTCTAACTTCCAATTTATCCAGTCCCATTCCCTTGAGTCGTTCGGAATAAGCCATTTAAACTCCTGACCTTCCGAAAACATTTCTGGTGTATTTTCGCTGAACATTCTCGATCAGATCCACATACCTTCTAAGATGGGGAGACCAGATAATGGAACAGTACTCAATTTGTGGCCTGACATAAGTCACAAAAAGTTTTTTCAGAAGGTCAACATTTTTCGTCTTGAAAGTTCTCAGTATGTATCCGCATCTAGCATTCGCTTTTTTAAAGATATTTTCAATGTTTAGAGAGAAATTGAGTGTGTGAGAGTACTCTACTCCTAGATCACGAACTGTGTTGGACTCGGGAAGAAGGTTTACCGCTAGATAGTACGAAGTAGGTGGATGATTTGATCCAAGTCTTATGACTACTGTTTTGGAAGCAGATATTGTTAGGCCCCATTTTTTTGACCAGTCATGGACATAGTTAATTCCTTTCTGTAAACAATTAGTGTCATTGATCGAGTATAACTTCACGTCGTCTGCATACATAGAGATATGACAACCAGTGGGAAGGAATTTGGGTAAGTCATTGATATATAATATAAACAGTAATGGTCCTATGCAGCTACCCTGAGGGACTCCAGTAGGAGTCAAGTAGAGGGGAGAATCATCATTTTCTACTCGAACACTCTGTTGGCGATTTTCTAAGAAATCCTGCAAGAATCTGTACAAGCATCCATCTACAAGGTGTACAGAAAGTCCAGGTGCCCGACTTTGTCACTTTGTATCTTTTTTGTTTGGCGTAGCGGCCATGCTATTTTTTGCTCGTATATTATTCATAATGTTGCTAACATACCCTGAAAAAATCAGAATAATAACTCTTTTCGTTTTCCGGTAATGCTCTCTGATATGGACCGAGGCTACATTCTGCGCTTGAGCCAGTCCGGTCACACTCAAAAGCACATCGCCAGAACCACTGGATTCGCCCGCAGGACCATTCAAAACACAATATGTCGCTTTCGTGAGACTGGTACGACGAATGACCGTCCGAGGAGCGGCAGACCAGTGACCGCGACCACTTCCTTCAACGTGAGAAGCATCCGAGACAAGATTCGATATAACCCCAAGCGGAGTATCAGGAAACTCGCGAAAGAGAGAATATCTCTGCTAGTTCTGTTCAGACAATCGTCAAATCTCGCATTGGACTTCGCCCCATCAAGCTGCAGAAGACTCACACATTGACGGACCAGATGAAGGTGACCCGTCTTTGCAGATGTCGTGAACTGTCAAAGCGGTTCAAGCCGGTGGACTTTTTGGATATTCTCTTCGCCGATGAGAAGTTGTTCAATATTGACTGGCACTGGCAAGACTCCACTCGTTTTCGTCGAGCAGGGAGTCAAAATGAATGCCAATAACTACCAGAACGACATTCTCATAAAAAAAGTACTTCCCTGGAGCCAGGCTCACTTCGCGGGACGCAAATGGACGTTCCAGCAGGACTCTGCGCCCGCCCACAAGGCTAAAGTGGTGCAAGACCAATTTCCCCTCCATGATCACATCCGCCGAATGGCTTCCGTACTCACCTGATTTGAATTCTCTGGACTTTTCTGTGTGGTCGGTTCTTGAGAGCAAGGCCTGTGCTTCCCCACACAAGAATTTGGAAAGTTTGAAGCGCGCCCTACAGAAGGCGTGGGATGATCTTGACGTCGCTTACCTGTACACCACGGTGGGTCCCTTCCACAAGCGACTCCGCGCCTGTGTCAAGGAGAAAGGAGGGCTGTTCAAAATTTGAAAACGCATTTATATCCCAAACTAATTGAATAAACTTTGATGAAAATTTTGTTTGATTTGCTCAATCCGTTAAGTTTTTATCAGGAAAATACTATGCACCTGGACTTTCTGTACACCCTGTATTCCGAATGATTTCATCTTTATCATGAGAAGGTGAAGAGGGACAGCGTCGAAGGCGCGGGAAAAGTCGATTAAAGCACAGCTAATGAAGCATTTACTGTCTAATTTAGTATGCCAATCATGGTGGGTATCGAGTAAAGCGAGTTCACACGAATGTTTCGGTCGAAATCCGAATTGGTGACAGCTAATCAGTTCATTCTCATTAAGATATTCCAGTAGTTTTTGACAAAGAATTCGCTCCATGATTTTAGAAGCGGATGGGGTGAGGCAAATAGGTCTATTGAATTGGTTTTTCTCTCGGCTTCTGTTTGCTTTCTTTTTCTTTTTTCTTTCGCTTTCTTTTTTCTTTCTCTTTCTCTTTCTTTCTTTTTCTCTTTATTTTTCTTTCTCTTTCTTTTTTCTTTCTCTTTCTTTTTTCTTTTTCTTTCTTTTTTCTTTTTTCTTTCTTTTTCTTTTTTCTTTCTCTTTCTTTTTTCTTTCTTTTTCTTTTTTTCTTCCTCTTTATTTTTTTATTTCTCTTTCTTTTTTTCTTTCTCTTTCTTTTTTTCTTTATTTTTCTTTTTTTTCATAGACAGCCATTATCCCTTTGGGAACGCTTCTCACTCTCTGGTTAGCCAAGTAATTCTGAGAGCCTAGTCAATTTTGACCTTTTTTTATTCCTCTGATTATCCTCTCCTTCCTGGCTCAGGCAGCTTATCTGCCTTCGCTCACATACTTCCCCTTCTTTTTTCTGGATCAGATAGCTTTGCTGCCTTTGTTTTTCTCCTGCTTTTCTTCTTTCGGCTCAAGTCCTCCTGACCTTCGTTTTCCAACTTATATTTTCCTCCCTTCCTCAGGCAGCTTCCCTGACTTCGTTTTTCAGCTTCTTATTTTCTCTCTGCTTCAGGAAGCTTCGTTGCCTTCGTTTTTATACTTGTCGTCTTCCTCGTTCAGGCAGCGTGGCTGCTTTTCCGCTGTTCTTTTTCTTCGAAAGAAAAAAGAAAGAGAAAGAAAAAAAGAGAAATGTTGTAAAGGCCTTAACATGTGTGCGTGTGGGGAGAGCATTCGCCAGGAATGCGAAAGGTCGCGGGTTCGGTTCCCGTCACACCAAACGATTTTTGCACAAGTTTCTACGAATTGAACAAAAAAAACCTCTTTGTGGGTCATAAAATACCTTTTTTTCGAGGTTTGAACTAACCGTAATAACTCTTTTCAAAGTAGCTTTTTCTTCGAATTTGTTACATTATCGAATTTTTCTAGTTAAGCTGATGAGAATGGAAAAAACTTTTTTTGAAAAAGTCGATTTCAAGGGTTTTAGGGTCTTTTTTTGAAGCGGCCATAACTCGCTTCAAAAATGACAGGCATTTGTGAAACTTAGTTTTTGTCATGCTCCAGACAAAGATAAACATTTTCGCAGTTAATCACTTTTTGCTCAAATAAAAACATGATGAGTTCCGACCAAAAATCCGTTTTCAGGTTTTTTAAAACTGGCATAACTAATCGATAATCGAACTTACAAACTTGAATCTTCCTGTACATCTAAGTTTAGAACATTCCAACATACTAGCAAAATTTCATCTTTCAATTCGGAAAACGCGTTGAGTTATTTCAAAATCCAAACGAGTTTTTTTCAAAAGTTAGTTTTGAAAAAGGAGGTACCTATTTGACAGGGTTCCCGACGTTCTAGAATCAAGTTTGTTATCATTTTGAAGTCAGGAGTGGATAACAAGTATGATTCTCTTGGTTTTAGACTCCTAGCTCTATTGCGGAATCTTTAGACATACCCCACCTATAAAAATATACGAACTCGAAGCGATGTATCTCGAGTTTGCCTAAGTTGTTTTTAAAATGATGTAAAATGACGAAAGTTGTAGCAAAAACTCAGGGCTACAACATAATGACTGGAATCCCGGATCTTTTTCCTGTACTCCGAGAACAATTTTTTTTCTTCATCTCTCTATGAAATTTCTGTTTTGATATTTGTTCTCGCGAAAACCGTGAAAGTTAAATAAGCTTAAAAGCAAACGTAGGTACTCGAAGATACATCAATCGACTACATCGAGTCGGTATTTGGTGAATCTAGCTATCAATCTGACTGACATATGCCTCTTAGAACAGTGCGAAACCCTCATGTACTTTCGGCGACAAAAGCTTTTTTTAATCCTCTCATGCTTTTCGGAGAGCTAAAATAAGGAAAAATAAAGTTGACCATCGTTCTCGCCATACTTGAAATACCCTTTGATATTTTCAGCGAAATCGGTGACATAAAAATTATATTGCCCCACCCGGGCCCACTCTATCGCGTTCCGCGTCATAATACTTTCAGAAGAATATGCTGGCGGTAGTATAACTGGTCAATTTTGACTCCTTTTTCGACGAAAATGAGGAGAGCTTTGCCGGTGGTTCACGCTCCAACCATGACTTGTGCAGGAAGAGAAGCTCTATAAACGATTCTATCTGCTTCATTAGCTGTCTGGGAGCCTCGAGCAAGCATTCCCACACTTTTGAGGGTTGTAGGCCTCCTTAACATTCAACAGCTTCTCATCCGAGAAGACTGCCCCAATGTGAAAATCATCGCGCGTCCTCATGTGAAAAAACATCAACTCAAATCCCAGACCGGGATAACTGGTGATGATGATGATTGTTGCCCGTGCGGTTCCTTTGACGTTTAAAGGGGGGTCCACGAGCTCTCGGTAAAAGCTCAAGCACACAGTCACACTCACTCACTTCTCTCTTTCTCTCTCTTTCTCTCTCTCATTCACTTTTTTTGCCTCTTTTCTTTTCGCCTTTTTTTGGTTTCGGGCTCTGGCTTTTTTTCTTTTTTTTAAATTTTTATTTTTATTTCTTTTTTAAAAATTTTTTTTTAAATAACTGATTCCATCCTTCCATCCATATTATTCAATAATAACTGGTAGTCGGAAGGTGCCATGTCGGGAAAACATCAACTCAAATCCCAGACCGGGATAGGTCGTAGACGGAAGGTGTCATGTCGGGAGAACATCAACTCAAATCATAGACCGGGATAGCTGGTAGTCAAAAGGCGCCATGTCGGGAGAACATCAACTCAAATCATAGACCGGAATAGCTGGTAGACGGAAGGTGTCATGTCGGGAGAACATCAACTCAAATCATAGACCGGAATAGCTGGTACTCGAAAGGTGCCATTTCGGGAAAACATCAACTCAAATCCCATACCGGGATAGGTGGTAGTCGGAATGTGCCATGTCGGGAAAATATCAACTCAAATCCCATACAAGAATAGCTGGTAGTCGAAAGGTGCCATGTCGGGAAAACATCAACTCAAATCCCAGACCGGGCTAGGTGGTAGTAAAAAGGTGCCATGTCGGGAAAACATCAACTCAAATCATAGACCGGGATAGGTGGTAGTCGGAAGGTGCCATGTCGGAAAAACATCAACTCAAATCCCATACAAGAATAGCTGGTAGTCGGAAGGTGCCATGTCGGGAAAACATCAACTCAAGTCCCAGACCGGGATAGGTGGTAGACGGAAGGTGCCATGTCGGGAGAACATCAACTCAAATCATATGCCGGAATAGCTGGTAGACGGAAGGTGCCATGTCGGGAGAACATCAACTCAAATCATACACCGGAATATCTGGTAGTCGGAAGGTACCATGTTGGAGGAACATCAACTCAAATCCCGAACCGGGATAGGTGGTAGACGGAAGGTGCCATGTCGGGAGAACATCAACTCAAATAATAGACCGGAATAGCTGGTAGACGGAAGGTGCCATGTCTGGAGAACATCAACTCAAATCATAGACCGTGATAGCTGGTAGTCGGAAGGTGCCATGTCGGAAAAACATCAACTCAAATCCCATACAAGAATAGCTGGTAGTCGGAAGGTGCCATGTCGGGAAAACATCAACTCAAATCCCATACCGGGATAGGTGGTAGTCGAAAGTTGCCATGTCGGGAGAACATCAACTCAAATCATAGACCGGGATAGGTGGTAGTCGGAAGGTGCCATGTCGGAAAAACATCAACTCAAATCCCATACAAGAATAGCTGGTAGTCGGAAGGTGCCATGTCGGGAAAACATCAACTCAAATCCCATACCGGGATAGGTGGTAGTCGAAAGTTGCCATGTCAAGAAAACATCAACTCAAATCCCAGAACGGGATAAGTGGTAGACGGAAGGTGCCATGTCGGGAGAACATCAACTCAAATCATAGACCGGGATAGCTGGTAGTCGGAAGGTGCCATGTCGGAGGAACATAAACTCAAATCCCGAACCGGGATAGGTGGTAGACGGAAGGTGCCATGTCGGGAGAACATCAACTCAAATCATAGACCGGGATAGCTGGTAGTCGGAAGGTGCCATGTCGGAGGAACATCAACTCAAATCCCGAACCGGGATAGGTGGTAGACGGAAGGTGCCATGTCGGGAAAACATCAACTCAAATCATAGACCGGAATAGCCGGTAGACGGAAGGTGCCATGTCGGGAGAACATAAACTCAAATCATACACCGGGATAGCTGGTAGTCGGAAGGTGCCATGTCGGAGGAACATAAACTCAAATCCCGAACCGGGATAGGTGGTAGACGGAAGGTGCCATGTCGGGAGAACATCAACTCAAATCATAGACCGGGATAGCTGGTAGTCGGAAGGTGCCATGTCGGAGGAACATCAACTCAAATCCCGAACCGGGATAGGTGGTAGACGGAAGGTGCCATGTCGGGAAAACATCAACTCAAATCATAGACCGGAATAGCCGGTAGACGGAAGGTGCCATGTCGGGAGAACATAAACTCAAATCATACACCGGAATAGCTGGTAGTCGGAAGGTGCCATGTTGGAGGAACATCGGGTTCACGCTCCAACCGTGGTTCACGCTCCAACCATGACTTGTGCAGGAAGAGAAGCTCTATAAACGATTCTATCTGCTTCATTAGCTGTCTGGGAGCCTCGAGCAAGCATTCCCACACTTTTGAGGGTTGTAGGCCTCCTTAACATTCAACAGCTTCTCATCCGAGAAGACTGCCCCAAATGTGAAAATCATCGCGCGTCCTCATGTGAAAAAACATCAACTCAAATCCCAGACCGGGATAACTGGTGATGATGATGATTGTTGCCCGTGCGGTTCCTTTGACGTTTAAAGGGGGGTCCACGAGCTCTCGGTAAAAGCTCAAGCACACAGTCACACTCACTCACTTCTCTCTTTCTCTCTCTTTCTCTCTCTCATTCACTTTTTTTGCCTCTTTTCTTTTCGCCTTTTTTTGGTTTCGGGCTCTGGCTTTTTTCTTTTTTTTAAATTTTTATTTTTATTTCTTTTTTTAAAAATTTTTTTTAAATAACTGATTCCATCCTTCCATCCATATTATTCAATAATAACTGGTAGTCGGAAGGTGCCATGTCGGGAAAACATCAACTCAAATCCCAGACCGGGATAGGTCGTAGACGGAAGGTGTCATGTCGGGAGAACATCAACTCAAATCATAGACCGGGATAGCTGGTAGTCAAAAGGCGCCATGTCGGGAAAACATCAACTCAAATCATAGACCGGGATAGGTGGTAGTCGGAAGGTGCCATGTCGGAAAAACATCAACTCAAATCCCATACAAGAATAGCTGGTAGTCGGAAGGTGCCATGTCGGGAAAACATCAACTCAAGTCCCAGACCGGGATAGGTGGTAGACGGAAGGTGCCATGTCGGGAGAACATCAACTCAAATCATATGCCGGAATAGCTGGTAGACGGAAGGTGCCATGTCGGGAGAACATCAACTCAAATCATACACCGGAATATCTGGTAGTCGGAAGGTACCATGTTGGAGGAACATCAACTCAAATCCCGAACCGGGATAGGTGGTAGACGGAAGGTGCCATGTCGGGAGAACATCAACTCAAATAATAGACCGGAAGAGCTGGTAGACGGAAGGTGCCATGTCTGGAGAACATCAACTCAAATCATAGACCGTGATAGCTGGTAGTCGGAAGGTGCCATGTCGGAAAAACATCAACTCAAATCCCATACAAGAATAGCTGGTAGTCGGAAGGTGCCATGTCGGGAAAACATCAACTCAAATCCCATACCGGGATAGGTGGTAGTCGAAAGTTGCCATGTCGGGAGAACATCAACTCAAATCATAGACCGGGATAGGTGGTAGTCGGAAGGTGCCATGTCGGAAAAACATCAACTCAAATCCCATACAAGAATAGCTGGTAGTCGGAAGGTGCCATGTCGGGAAAACATCAACTCAAATCCCATACCGGGATAGGTGGTAGTCGAAAGTTGCCATGTCAAGAAAACATCAACTCAAATCCCAGAACGGGATAAGTGGTAGACGGAAGGTGCCATGTCGGGAGAACATCAACTCAAATCATAGACCGGGATAGCTGGTAGTCGGAAGGTGCCATGTCGGAGGAACATAAACTCAAATCCCGAACCGGGATAGGTGGTAGACGGAAGGTGCCATGTCGGGAGAACATCAACTCAAATCATAGACCGGGATAGCTGGTAGTCGGAAGGTGCCATGTCGGAGGAACATCAACTCAAATCCCGAACCGGGATAGGTGGTAGACGGAAGGTGCCATGTCGGGAAAACATCAACTCAAATCATAGACCGGAATAGCCGGTAGACGGAAGGTGCCATGTCGGGAGAACATAAACTCAAATCATACACCGGAATAGCTGGTAGTCGGAAGGTGCCATGTTGGAGGAACATCAACTCAAATCCCGAACCGGGATAGGTGGTAGACGGAAGGTGCCATGTCGGGAGAACATCAACTCAAATCATAGACCGGGACAGCTGGTAGACGGAAGGTGCCATGTCGGGAGAACATCAACTCGAATCATAGACCGGAATAGCTGTTACTCAAAAGGTGCCATTTCGGAAAAACATCAACTCAAATCCCATACCGGGATAGGTGGTAGTCGAAAGTTGCCATGTCGAGAAAACATCAACTCAAATCCCAGAACGGGATAGGTGGTAGACGGAAGGTGCCATGTCGGGAGAAAATCAACTCAAATCATACACCGGAATAGCTGGTAGTCGGAAGGTGCCATGTCGGGAGAACATCAACTCAAATCATAGACCGGGATAGCTGGTAGGCGGAAGGTGCCATGTCGGGAGAACATCAACTCAAATCATAGACCGGGATAGCTGGTAGTCGGAAGGTGCCATGTCGGAGGAACATCAACTCAAATCCCGAACCGGGATAGGTGGTAGACGGAAGGTGCCATATCAGGAAAACATCAACTCAAATCATAGACCGGAATAGCTGGTAGACGGAAGGTGCCATGTCGGGAGAACATCAACTCAAATCATAGACCGGAATAGCTGGTACTCAAAAAGTGCCATTTCGGAAAAACATCAACTTAAATCCCATACCGGGATAGGTGGTAGTCGAAAGTTGCCATGTCGAGAAAACATCAACTCAAATCCCAGAACGGGATAGGTGGTAGACGGAAGGTGCCATGTCGGGAGAAAATCAACTCAAATCATAGACCGGAATAGCTGGTAGTCGAAAGGTGCAATGTCGGGAAAAAATCAACTCAAATATCAGACCAGGATAGGTGGTAGACGGAAGGTGCCATGTCGGAAGAACATCAACTCAAATCATATGCTGGAATAGCTGGTAGACGGAAGGTGCCATGTCGGGAGAACATCAACTCAAATCATACATACACCGGAATAGCTGGTAGTCGGAAGGTGCCATGTTGGAGGAACATCAACTCAAATCCCGAACCGGGATAGGTGGTAGACGGAAGGTGCCATGTCGGGAGAACATCAACTCAAATCATAGACCGGGATAGCTGGTAGACGGAAGGTGCCATGTCGGAAGAACATTAACTCAAATCATAGACCGGGATAGCTGGTAGTCGGAAGGTGCCATGTCGGAGGAACATCAACTCAAATCCCGAACCGGGATAGGTGGTAGACGGAAGGGGCCATGTCAGGAAAACATCAACTCAAATCATAGACCGGAATAGCTGGTAGACGGAAGGTGCCATGTCGGGAGAACATAAACTCAAATCATACACCGGAATAGCTGGTAGTCGGGAGGTGCCATGTTGGAGGAACATCGTTGGAGGAACAGGTCGCGACGGAGGTCACCTACACGCGGTGCGATTGTGGACGACGCTACATGGCGTCGGACCCAATGGACCTCCAAAACAAAACTTCCCAATGGAATCTCCCGCAAGGGACAACGAGGACGGCTTCCCCCGAAACCTCATTTTTTCTAACACGGATCAGAAAGACCCAGCGTCTCTGATCCGAATACTCCTCCAAATCGCTGGTATCGAGACTAACCCAGGCCCAAGATGGCCTTGTTCTGTATGCTCTCTTAACGCGCCTTCGAATTGTGTTAATTGTAGCAAATGTAAGAAATGGGTACATTTCCGCTGTTCCAACCTTAACAATCTTAATGATTGGAACCCCCAATGGAGATGTAGAATTTGTGAGAGAGCCCCGATCCAGCAGACTACCTCCCAGACGGTAGCTAACCTGAGGATAATCCAATGGAACGCTAATGGACTGAGAGCCCGACTAACCGAGCTAGAGGACCTTTTACATGAGTTGAATGTTCACGTAGCACTCATCCAAGAAACCAAAATGGATGCTAGTATTCCATCTCCGAATATCGTAGGTTACACGATCATAAGAAAAGACCGCTCCAACTTTGGAGGCGGACTTGCGATACTAGTCAAAGAGAATATTCGCTATGCTAACGTGACCTCCCCAACAACGGACCAGACAGCCGAAACACTCAGCGTGGACGTGCCAACCGACCAAGGAACCATAAGAATCTGCAACATTTACATCCCACCTCGATCGTCCTGCCCCAACACATACGCGCCGAACTTCAACCGACTCCTAACACAGAAGAAACCATTCATTGTCGGTGGAGACTTCAACGCACACAATAAAGTTTGGAGTGAAGGTACGGAGGATAGCAGAGGAGATGAACTATGCGACTTCATTGACGACAGCGATCTTGTATGTCTCAACAACTCAAAGATGCCCACAAGACAAAAAGCATCACCAGACATCACTCTCGCTTCGAACGACATAGCCATCGACTGCAACTGGTCAACAATCAACAGAATGAACTCTGACCACCTCCCATGCCTGATTGACGTCGAAACACAGCCATCCAACATCTCAAACGCACGTTGTTATACAAATTACAACAAAGCGAATTGGGAAGGCTTCGAAAGGGACATCAACAAGATTCTCATGGATTTCCCATTCGCCGGCAACTCAGTTCAGATGCACAAATTCCTGACCACCACCTTGACCAAAGCGGCTAAGAACAACATTCCCCGTGGAAAGGTGCCAAAATACACGCCTCACTTGAGCGAAGATGTGAAGAAGCTGATTACAGAACGGGACCAAATGAGGAGGGACAATCCTACGGACCCCTCACTCCCCTCAATAATGGCCGAAATCTCCTTCCGCATCAACCTCGAAAAGAGGAAGGCTTGGGAAAAGTACATATCTGAAATTAGCCACAACGAACCGGGCAACAAACTCTGGAAAACGATAAAGGCTATCGACGGCAAATAAATAAAACCGACGCACTTGACCATCACCCACGACGGGAAAAGTCTATGCCCAACATCTGCCTCAAACGCTTTTGCCAGAAAATTAGCTAAACAAGCCCCTAAAGAGGTCGACAAATCAGCAAGAAGCACAACACGACTAATTAAAGGCCTCAAACGGACAGACGCCCCCCAAATTTCCCTGGCACAGATCGAAGAAGCAATCAAGAAAACCAAAGGTTCCAAATGCCCAGACAGTGAAGGCATCTGCCCTCTACTACTCAAAATGGCCGGTGAAAACTTCAGAAAGTGTCTCTGCATCCTCTTCAATAACACGCTGCAAACAGGTATTATCCCGTCCAGATGGAAAGATGCAAGAGTGATAATGTTACCTAAACCAGGAAAGGACTCCAGCAACCTGAACGGCTATAGACCAATATCAATACTATCACCTATAGCCAAAACATTCGAACGGGTCTTATTACCATTCCTGGCGGAAGGCTTTCAAATCGCTGACTGGCAACATGGATTCCGCAAAGAGCACTCGACTACTACCGCACTCCTGGAAATAACCGGGAAAATAACAAACGGCTTCAATCGGAAACCACCCCCGGACCGCACTCTCATGGTCGCCCTTGACCTCACTGCAGCATATGACTTAGTGAACATATCCCTTCTCTGCAAGAAACTCACTGAAACGAATATGCCAAGAGCCATCGTCCGATGGATGTCCAGCTACCTAAGAGGCCGTACAATCAAGGTAGATTTCCAAGGAAAAAGCAGTCGACGTCTCACATGCAGATCTGGTGTCCCACAAGGAGCAGTGCTCAGCCCCCTCTTATTCAATCTCTACATAAACAACCTCCCGCAACCCACAGGAAACACGCAGATGACAGCCTACGCCGACGACATATCAATTCTCTCCTCAAGCCCCTGTATTGAAACCTGTGAAGATCAGATCAACCACTTCCTACCGAAACTCGTAGAAGAATTGGAACAACGTAAAATGATCATATCCAAGGAAAAGACTACGGTCACTCTTTTCACAACCCATACAGGCGAATGTAAAAAAGAACCCAAGGTAGAAATCCATGGAACCCTTTTGCCGACAACTAAAACACCCAAAATACTCGGTGTCGTCTTAGACCAACTCGGCACCTTCCGACAACATGCAGAATACCTTAAACAGAGAACGGCCAAAAGACTGAATATACTACGTGCCCTCGGAGGAAGAACATGGGGCCAACAGAAAAACACCCTTCTTGCAACCTACAAAACAATGACCAGATCCGTTCTCAACTACGCCGCACCAATTTACTCCCCTCAATTGGCCGAGACGAACTGGAAAAAACTACAGGCAAACCAAAATAGAGCAATTCGGATAGCAACAGGAAACCTAGCAATGGCCGGCACAGAGCACTTAGCTCTAGAAAGCGAAATGTTACCCATAAAGGAGCACAACACGATGCTTACCAAGCAATTCGTTGCAAGAGCAAGACTCCTCCCAAACCACCCCTCCCATCGTCGATGCATGGAACCCAAACCACCTAGAACTATTCGTAAACATGCCAAGGACTTAGAAATTATGCTAGTAGACAGTGATCAGAAAGCCGCACTTAAAAGAATACATACTGAGACTGTTAGAAATTTCATTAGATCTTGCTCCCCTAACCCAGTTCTAGGTAAGAAACCTCCCAGAATCCATAAATCAACGAATCAACTTCCCAGGGAACAACAAATAACATTATCGCAACAACGTAGTGGCTATGCAAGTTCCCTTAACAGCTACCTACACAGAATAGGAGCTGCCCAATCACCTCTTCGCCCAAAATGTTTAGAAGAGCCACATACAACTAGTCATTTATTCTCGTGTCGCTGTGACCACACACTTTTAAGAAGTATAGATTTGTGGAATAGCCCGACGTCTGTTGTTAAGTTCTTATACCAGTGATTCCTTTCTCTCTCAAAAAAAAAACCCCGAGAGAGAAAGAGAAATAATGTAATTAGATAAATGATGTAAGTAAGGTTATTGTTTTCTGAGCCATGTCAAAGAAGACCTCGTCTACCCAGCCGGAGACCTACGGCGGGCAATCTACAACAACAACAACATCAACTCAAATCCCGAACCGGGATAGGTGGTAGACGGAAGGTGCCATGTCGGGAGAACATCAACTCAAATCATAGACTGGGATAGCTGGTAGACGGAAGGTGCCATGTCGGGAGAACATCAACTCAAATCATAGACCGGAATAGCTGGTACTCGAAAGGTGCCATTTCGGAAAAACATCAACTCAAATCCCATACCGGGATAGGTGGTAGTCGAAAGTTGCCATGTCGAGAAAACATCAACTCAAATCCCAGAACGGGATAGGTGGTAGACGGAAGATGCCATGTCGGTAGAAAATCAACTCAAATCATAGACCGGAATAGATGGTAGTCGAGAGGTGCAATGTCGGGAAAAAATCAACTCAAATCTCAGACCAGGATAGGCGGTAGTCGGAAGGTGCCATTTCGGGAAAACATCAACTTAAATCATAGACCGGGATAGCTGGTAGTAGAAAGATGCCATGTCGTGAAAACATCAACTCAATTCCTAGACCGTGATGGGTGGTAGACGGAAGGTTTCATGTCGGGAAAACATCAACTCAAGTCCCAGACCAGGATAGGTGGTATTCGGAAGGTTCCATGTCGTGAAAACATCAACTCACATCATACACCGGATTAGCTGGTAGACGGAAGGTGCCATGTCGGAGGAACATCAACTCAAATCCAAGACCGGGATAGGTGGTAGACGGAAGGTGTCATTCATTCATTCATTCTTTATTCCAAGCATGTAGGTATTTAAGACAAAAGCAAATTACATACATATAAACAGAGGTATGCATGGACTACATTACACCTAAAGCTTAGTGGCGGTGTGTAAAGGGGAAAAAAGGGGGCTGTGATAATGATGAAAAATAACAAGTCTTAATTAAGTATCAGAAACAAGACTAACTGGCACAATCACATTCACAGGCAACGAAAGAAGTTGCTTTCTAAATTTAAGGCTACTAGCTTCGTTGATAACATCAAATGGAAGAGAGTTCCAAACAGACATTTGACGGGAAACACATGTCGATAAAGAGGTCTTATTGATGCGGTGAGGAGGAATAAGTCTTAGAGGATGCGAATGCCGAGTGAAACGCTGAACAGCCGAGATTTCGTATAAATGATCAGTGTCTATGTCTAAGCTGTTATGTAAACATTTATGAATAAAAAGTAGATCAGAGATAGCGCGACGGTACTCGAGGCTCTGAAGGCCTAGCAATGAAAGCCTCTGGGAATACGGAAGCTTAGTGTGACGGACTCTTCCTAGTACTCTCCTCGTGAAAGAGCGTTGGACTTTCTCAACCAACTTAACAAGGCCCGAGGAAGATGGATTCCACAACTCACTTGCGTATTCGATAATGGGTCGGACATAGATTTTAAAAGCAGATGTCAACAGAGAAATGGAAGGGGATTTAAAAGCTTTAAATAACATGTTGACAACAGCGGAAGCTCTCTTACACTTATCGACAATATGGTATTTGTACGAGAATTCATCGGAAATAGTGACACCAAGATCTTTAGCTATCTCGTCAACAGTTAAATGGAGACCATTTATACGGTATACAACAGAAGGATTTCGGGGTCCTAAAGGCAAAACACTGCATTTAGATGTCGACAAAGACAAAGTCATGTCGGGAAAACATCAAGTCAAGTCCCAGACCGGGATAGGTGGTAGTCGGAAGGTGCCATGTCGGAGGAACATCAACTCAAATCCCGAACCGGGATAGGTGGTAGTCGGAAGGTGCCATGTCGGAAGAACATTAACTCAAATCCCGAACCGGGATAGGTGGTAGACGGAAGGTGCCATGTCGGGAGAACATCAACTCAAATCATAGACCGGAATAGCTGGTAGACGGAAGGTGCCATTTCGGAAGAACATCAACTCAAATCCAAGACCGGGATAGCTGGTAGTCGAAAGGTGCCATGTCGGGAAAACATCAACTCAAATCCCATACCGGGATAGGTAGTAGTCGAAAGGTGTCATGTCGTGAAAACAGAAAACATAAACTCAAATCCCAGAACGGGATAGGTGGTAGACGGAAGGTGTCATGTCGGGAGAACATCAACTCAAATCATAGACCGAGATAGCTGGTAGTCGAAAGGTGCCATGTCGGGAAAACATCAACTCAAATCATAGACCGGGATAGCTGGTAGGCGGAAGGTGCCATGTCGGGAGAACATCAACTCAAATCATAGACCGGGATAGCTGGTTGTCGGAAGGTGCCATGTCGGAGGAACATCAACTCAAATCCCGAACCGGGATAGGTGGTAGACGGAAGGTGCCATGTCAGGAAAACATCAACTCAAATCATAGACCGGAATAGCTGGTAGACGGAAGGTGCCATGTCGGGAGAACATCAACTCAAATCATAGACCGGAATAGCTGGTACTCAAAAAGTGCCATTTCGGAAAAACATCAACTCAAATCCCATACCGGGATAGGTGGTAGTCGAAAGTTGCCATGTCGAGAAAACATAAACTCAAATCCCAGAACGGGATAGGTGGTAGACGGAAGGTGCCATGTCGGGAGAAAATCAACTCAAATCATAGACCGGAATAGCTGGTAGTCGAAAGGTGCAATGTCGGGAAAAAATCAACTCAAATATCAGACCAGGATAGGTGGTAGACGGAAGGTGCCATGTCGGGAGAACATCAACTCAAATCATATGCCGGAATAGCTGGTAGACGGAAGGTGCCATGTCGGGAGAACATAAACTCAAATCATACACCGGAATAGCTGGTAGTCGGAAGGTACCATGTTGGAGGAACATCAACTCAAATCCCGAACCGGGATAGGTGGTAGACGGAAGGTGCCATGTCGGGAGAACATCAACTCAAATCATAGACCGGGATAGCTGGTAGACGGAAGGTGCCATGTCGGGAGAACATCAACTCAAATCATAGACCGGGATAGCTGGTAGTCGGAAGGTGCCATGTCGGAGGAACATCAACTCAAATCCCGAACCGGGATAGGTGGTACACGGAAAGTGCCATGTCAGGAAAACATCAACTCAAATCATAGACCGGAATAGCTGGTAGACGGAAGGTGCCATGTCGGGAGAACATAAACTCAAATCATACACCGGATTAGCTGGTAATCGGGAGGTGCCATGTTGGAGGAACATCAACTCAAATCCCGAACCGGGATAGGTGGTAGACGGAAGGTGCCATGTCGGGAGAACATCAACTCAAATCATAGACTGGGATAGCTGGTAGACGGAAGGTGCCATGTCGGGAGAACATCAACTCAAATCATAGACCGGATTAGCTAGTACTCGAAAGGTGCCATTTCGGAAAAACATCAACTCAAATCCCATACCGGGATAGGTGGTAGTCGAAAGTTGCCATGTCGAGAAAACATCAACTCAAATCCCAGAACGGGATAGGTGGTAGACGGAAGGTGCCATGTCGGGAGAAAATCAACTCAAATCATAGACCGGAATAGCTGGTAGTCGAGAGGTGCAATGTCGGGAAAAAATCAACTCAACTCTCAGACCAGGATAGGCGGTAGTTGGAAGGTGCCATTTCGGGAAAACATCAACGTAAATCATAGACCGGGATAGCTGGTAGTAGAAAGATGCCATGTCGTGAAAACATCAACTCAATTCCTAGACCGTGATAGGTGGTAGACGGAAGGTTTCATGTCGGGAAAACATCAACTCAAGTCCCAGACCAGGATAGGTGGTATTCGGAAGGTTCCATGTCGTGAAAACATCAACTCACATCATACACCGGATTAGCTGGTAGACGGAAGGTGCCATGTCGGGAAAACATCAAGTCAAGTCCCAGACCGGGATAGGTGGTAGTCGGAAGGTGCCATGTCGGAGGAACATCAACTCAAATCCCGAACCGGGATAGGTGGTAGACGGAAGGTGCCATGTCGGAAGAACATTAACTCAAATCCCGAACCGGGATAGGTGGTAGACGGAAGGTGCCATGTCGGGAGAACATCAACTCAAATCATAGACCGGAATAGCTGGTAGACGGAAGGTGCCATTTCGGAAGAACATCAACTCAAATCCAAGACCGGGATAGCTGGTAGTCGAAAGGTGCCATGTCGGGAAAACATCAACTCAAATCCCATACCGGGATAGGTAGTAGTCGAAAGGTGTCATGTCGTGAAAACAGAAAACATCAACTCAAATCCCAGAACGGGATAGGTGGTAGACGGAAGGTGTCATGTCGGGGGAACATCAACTCAAATCATAGACCGAGATAGCTGGTAGTCGAAAGGTGCCATGTTGGGAAAACATCAACTCAAATTCCATTCCGGGATAGGTAGTAGTCGAAAGGTGCCATGTCGGGAGAACATCAACTCAAATCATAGACCGGGATAGCTGGTTGTCGGAAGGTGCCATGTCGGAGGAACATCAACTCAAATCCCGAACCGGGATAGGTGGTAGACGGAAGGTGCCATGTCAGGAAAACATCAACTCAAATCATAGACCGGAATAGCTGGTACTCAAAAAGTGCCATTTCGGAAAAACATCAACTCAAATCCCATACCGGGATAGGTGGTAGTCGAAAGTTGCCATGTCGAGAAAACATAAACTCAAATCCCAGAACGGGATAGGTGGTAGACGGAAGGTGCCATGTCGGGAGAAAATCAACTCAAATCATAGACCGGAATAGCTGGTAGTCGAAAGGTGCAATGTCGGGAAAAAATCAACTCAAATATCAGACCAGGACAGGTGGTAGACGGAAGGTGCCATGTCGGGAGAACATCAACTCAAATCATATGCCGGAATAGCTGGTAGACGGAAGGTGCCATGTCGGGAGAACATAAACTCAAATCATACACCGGAATAGCTGGTAGTCGGAAGGTACCATGTTGGAGGAACATCAACTCAAATCCCGAACCGGGATAGGTGGTAGACGGAAGGTGCCATGTCGGGAGAACATCAACTCAATTCATAGACCGGAATAGCTGGTAGTCGAGAGGTGCAATGTCGGGAAAAAATCAACTCAAATCTCAGACCAGGATAGGCGGTAGTCGGAAGGTGCCATTTCGGGAAATTATCAACTTAAATCATAGACCGGGATAGCTGGTAGTAGAAAGATGCCATGTCGTGAAAACATCAACTCAATTCCTAGACCGTGATGGGTGGTAGACGGAAGGTTTCATGTCGGGAAAACATCAACTCAAGTCCCAGACCAGGATAGGTGGTATTCGGAAGGTTCCATGTCGTGAAAACATCAACTCACATCATACACCGGATTAGCTGGTAGACGGAAGGTGCCATGTCGGAGGAACATCAACTCAAATCCAAGACCGGGATAGGTGGTAGACGGAAGGTGTCATTCATTCATTCATTCTTTATTCCAAGCATGTAGGTATTTAAGACAAAAGCAAATTACATACATATAAACAGAGGTATGCATGGACTACATTACACCTAAAGCTTAGTGGCGGTGTGTAAAGGGGAAAAAAGGGGGCTGTGATAATGATGAAAAATAACAAGTCTTAATTAAGTATCAGAAACAAGACTAACTGGCACAATCACATTCACAGCCAACGAAAGAAGTTGCTTTCTAAATTTAAGGCTACTAGCTTCGTTGATAACATCAAATGGAAGAGAGTTCCAAACAGACATTTGACGGGAAACACATGTCGATAAAGAGGTCTTATTGATGCGGTGAGGAGGAATAAGTCTTAGAGGATGCGAATGCCGAGTGAAACGCTGAACAGCCGAGATTTCGTATAAATGATCAGTGTCTATGTCTAAGCTGTTATGTAAACATTTATGAATAAAAAGTAGATCAGAGATAGCGCGACGGTACTCGAGGCTCTGAAGGCCTAGCATTGAAAGCCTCTGGGAATACGGAAGCTTAGGGTGACGGACTCTTCCTAGTACTCTCCTCGTGAAAGAGCGTTGGACTTTCTCAACCAACTTAACAAGGCCCGAGGAAGAAGATAGATTCCACAACTCACTTGCGTATTCGATAATGGGTCGGACTTAGATTTTAAAAGCAGATGTCAACAGAGAAATGGAAGGGGATTTAAAAGCTTTAAATAACATGTTGACAACAGCGGAAGCTCTCTTACACTTATCGACAATATGGTATTTGTACGAGAATTCATCGGAAATAGTGACACCAAGATCTTTAGCTATCTCGTCAACAGTTAAATGGAGACCATTTATACGGTATACAACAGAAGGATTTCGGGGTCCTAAATGCAAAACACTGCATTTAGATGTCGACAAAGACAAAGTCATGTCGGGAAAACATCAAGTCAAGTCCCAGACCGGGATAGGTGGTAGTGCCATGTCGGAGGAACATCAACTCAAATCCCGAACCGGGATAGGTGGTAGACGGAAGGTGCCATGTCGGAAGAACATTAACTCAAATCCCGAACCGGGATAGGTGGTAGACGGAAGGTGCCATGTCGGGAGAACATCAACTCAAATCATAGACCGGAATAGCTGGTAGACGGAAGGTGCCATTTCGGAAGAACATCAACTCAAATCCAAGACCGGAATAGCTGGTAGTCGAAAGGTGCCATGTCGGGAAAACATCAACTCAAATCCCATACCGGGATAGGTAGTAGTCGAAAGGTGTCATGTCGTGAAAACAGAAAACATCAACTCAAATCCCAGAACGGGATAGGTGGTAGACGGAAGGTGTCATGTCGGGAGAACATCAACTCAAATCATAGACCGAGATAGCTGGTAGTCGAAAGGTGCCATGTCGGGAAAACATCAACTCAAATCATAGACCGGGATAGCTGGTAGGCGGAAGGTGCCATGTCGGGAGAACATCAACTCAAATCATAGACCGGGATAGCTGGTATTCGGAAGGTTCCATGTCGTGAAAACATCAACTCACATCATACACCGGATTAGCTGGTAGACGGAAGGTGCCATGTCGGGAAAACATCAAGTCAAGTCCCAGACCGGGATAGGTGGTAGTCGGAAGGTGCCATGTCGGAGGAACATCAACTCAAATCCCGAACCGGGATAGGTGGTAGACGGAAGGTGCCATGTCGGAAGAACATTAACTCAAATCCCGAACCGGGATAGGTGGTAGACGGAAGGTGCCATGTCGGGAGAACATCAACTCAAATCATAGACCGGAATAGCTGGTAGACGGAAGGTGCCATTTCGGAAGAACATCAACTCAAATCCAAGACCGGGATAGCTGGTAGTCGAAAGGTGCCATGTCGGGAAAACATCAACTCAAATCCCATACCGGGATAGGTAGTAGTCGAAAGGTGTCATGTCGTGAAAACAGAAAACATCAACTCAAATCCCAGAACGGGATAGGTGGTAGACGGAAGGTGTCATGTCGGGGGAACATCAACTCAAATCATAGACCGAGATAGCTGGTAGTCGAAAGGTGCCATGTTGGGAAAACATCAACTCAAATCCCATTCCGGGATAGGTAGTAGTCGAAAGGTGCCATGTCGGGAGAACATCAACTCAAATCATAGACCGGGATAGCTGGTTGTCGGAAGGTGCCATGTCGGAGGAACATCAACTCAAATCCCGAACCGGGATAGGTGGTAGACGGAAGGTGCCATGTCAGGAAAACATCAACTCAAATCATAGACCGGAATAGCTGGTACTCAAAAAGTGCCATTTCGGAAAAACATCAACTCAAATCCCATACCGGGATAGGTGGTAGTCGAAAGTTGCCATGTCGAGAAAACATAAACTCAAATCCCAGAACGGGATAGGTGGTAGACGGAAGGTGCCATGTCGGGAGAAAATCAACTCAAATCATAGACCGGAATAGCTGGTAGTCGAAAGGTGCAATGTCGGGAAAAAATCAACTCAAATATCAGACCAGGACAGGTGGTAGACGGAAGGTGCCATGTCGGGAGAACATCAACTCAAATCATATGCCGGAATAGCTGGTAGACGGAAGGTGCCATGTCGGGAGAACATAAACTCAAATCATACACCGGAATAGCTGGTAGTCGGAAGGTACCATGTTGGAGGAACATCAACTCAAATCCCGAACCGGGATAGGTAGTAGACGGAAGGTGCCATGTCGGGAGAACATCAACTCAAATCATAGACCGGAATAGCTGGTAGTCGAGAGGTGCAATGTCGGGAAAAAATCAACTCAAATCTCAGACCAGGATAGGCGGTAGTCGGAAGGTGCCATTTCGGGAAATTATCAACTTAAATCATAGACCGGGATAGCTGGTAGTAGAAAGATGCCATGTCGTGAAAACATCAACTCAATTCCTAGACCGTGATGGGTGGTAGACGGAAGGTTTCATGTCGGGAAAACATCAACTCAAGTCCCAGACCAGGATAGGTGGTATTCGGAAGGTTCCATGTCGTGAAAACATCAACTCACATCATACACCGGATTAGCTGGTAGACGGAAGGTGCCATGTCGGAGGAACATCAACTCAAATCCAAGACCGGGATAGGTGGTAGACGGAAGGTGTCATTCATTCATTCATTCTTTATTCCAAGCATGTAGGTATTTAAGACAAAAGCAAATTACATACATATAAACAGAGGTATGCATGGACTACATTACACCTAAAGCTTAGTGGCGGTGTGTAAAGGGGAAAAAAGGGGGCTGTGATAATGATGAAAAATAACAAGTCTTAATTAAGTATCAGAAACAAGACTAACTGGCACAATCATATTCACAGCCAACGAAAGAAGTTGCTTTCTAAATTTAAGGCTACTAGCTTCGTTGATAACATCAAATGGAAGAGAGTTCCAAACAGACATTTGACGGGAAACACATGTCGATAAAGAGGTCTTATTGATGCGGTGAGGAGGAATAAGTCTTAGAGGATGCGAATGCCGAGTGAAACGCTGAACAGCCGAGATTTCGTATAAATGATCAGTGTCTATGTCTAAGCTGTTATGTAAACATTTATGAATAAAAAGTAGATCAGAGATAGCGCGACGGTACTCGAGGCTCTGAAGGCCTAGCAGTGAAAGCCTCTGGGAATACGGAAGCTTAGGGTGACGGACTCTTCCTAGTACTCTCCTCGTGAAAGAGCGTTGGACTTTCTCAACCAACTTAACAAGGCCCGAGGAAGAAGATAGATTCCACAACTCACTTGCGTATTCGATAATGGGTCGGACTTAGATTTTAAAAGCAGATGTCAACAGAGAAATGGAAGGGGATTTAAAAGCTTTAAATAACATGTTGACAACAGCGGAAGCTCTCTTACACTTATCGACAATATGGTATTTGTACGAGAATTCATCGGAAATAGTGACACCAAGATCTTTAGCTATCTCGTCAACAGTTAAATGGAGACCATTTATACGGTATACAACAGAAGGATTTCGGGGTCCTAAATGCAAAACACTGCATTTAGATGTCGACAAAGACAAAGTCATGTCGGGAAAACATCAAGTCATGTCCCAGACCGGGATAGGTGGTAGTCGGAAGGTGCCATGTCGGAGGAACATCAACTCAAATCCCGAACCGGGATAGGTGGTAGACGGAAGGTGCCATGTCGGAAGAACATTAACTCAAATCCCGAACCGGGATAGGTGGTAGACGGAAGGTGCCATGTCGGGAGAACATCAACTCAAATCATAGACCGGAATAGCTGGTAGACGGAAGGTGCCATTTCGGAAGAACATCAACTCAAATCCAAGACCGGAATAGCTGGTAGTCGAAAGGTGCCATGTCGGGAAAACATCAACTCAAATCCCATACCGGGATAGGTAGTAGTCGAAAGGTGTCATGTCGTAAAAACAGAAAACATCAACTCAAATCCCAGAACGGGATAGGTGGTAGACGGAAGGTGTCATGTCGGGAGAACATCAACTCAAATCATAGACCGAGATAGCTGGTAGTCGAAAGGTGCCATGTCGGGAAAACATCAACTCAAATCATAGACTGGGATAGCTGGTAGGCGGAAGGTGCCATGTCGGGAGAACATCAACTCAAATCATAGACCGGATTAGCTAGTACTCGAAAGGTGCCATTTCGGAAAAACATCAACTCAAATCCCATACCGGGATAGGTGGTAGTCGAAAGTTGCCATGTCGAGAAAACATCAACTCAAATCCCAGAACGGGATAGGTGGTAGACGGAAGGTGCCATGTCGGGAGAAAATCAACTCAAATCATAGACCGGAATAGCTGGTAGTCGAGAGGTGCAATGTCGGGAAAAAATCAACTCAACTCTCAGACCAGGATAGGCGGTAGTTGGAAGGTGCCATTTCGGGAAAACATCAACGTAAATCATAGACCGGGATAGCTGGTAGTAGAAAGATGCCATGTCGTGAAAACATCAACTCAATTCCTAGACCGTGATAGGTGGTAGACGGAAGGTTTCATGTCGGGAAAACATCAACTCAAGTCCCAGACCAGGATAGGTGGTATTCGGAAGGTTCCATGTCGTGAAAACATCAACTCACATCATACACCGGATTAGCTGGTAGACGGAAGGTGCCATGTCGGGAAAACATCAAGTCAAGTCCCAGACCGGGATAGGTGGTAGTCGGAAGGTGCCATGTCGGAGGAACATCAACTCAAATCCCGAACCGGGATAGGTGGTAGACGGAAGGTGCCATGTCGGAAGAACATTAACTCAAATCCCGAACCGGGATAGGTGGTAGACGGAAGGTGCCATGTCGGGAGAACATCAACTCAAATCATAGACCGGAATAGCTGGTAGACGGAAGGTGCCATTTCGGAAGAACATCAACTCAAATCCAAGACCGGGATAGCTGGTAGTCGAAAGGTGCCATGTCGGGAAAACATCAACTCAAATCCCATACCGGGATAGGTAGTAGTCGAAAGGTGTCATGTCGTGAAAACAGAAAACATCAACTCAAATCCCAGAACGGGATAGGTGGTAGACGGAAGGTGTCATGTCGGGGGAACATCAACTCAAATCATAGACCGAGATAGCTGGTAGTCGAAAGGTGCCATGTTGGGAAAACATCAACTCAAATTCCATTCCGGGATAGGTAGTAGTCGAAAGGTGCCATGTCGGGAGAACATCAACTCAAATCATAGACCGGGATAGCTGGTTGTCGGAAGGTGCCATGTCGGAGGAACATCAACTCAAATCCCGAACCGGGATAGGTGGTAGACGGAAGGTGCCATGTCAGGAAAACATCAACTCAAATCATAGACCGGAATAGCTGGTACTCAAAAAGTGCCATTTCGGAAAAACATCAACTCAAATCCCATACCGGGATAGGTGGTAGTCGAAAGTTGCCATGTCGAGAAAACATAAACTCAAATCCCAGAACGGGATAGGTGGTAGACGGAAGGTGCCATGTCGGGAGAAAATCAACTCAAATCATAGACCGGAATAGCTGGTAGTCGAAAGGTGCAATGTCGGGAAAAAATCAACTCAAATATCAGACCAGGACAGGTGGTAGACGGAAGGTGCCATGTCGGGAGAACATCAACTCAAATCATATGCCGGAATAGCTGGTAGACGGAAGGTGCCATGTCGGGAGAACATAAACTCAAATCATACACCGGAATAGCTGGTAGTCGGAAGGTACCATGTTGGAGGAACATCAACTCAAATCCCGAACCGGGATAGGTGGTAGACGGAAGGTGCCATGTCGGGAGAACATCAACTCAATTCATAGACCGGAATAGCTGGTAGTCGAGAGGTGCAATGTCGGGAAAAAATCAACTCAAATCTCAGACCAGGATAGGCGGTAGTCGGAAGGTGCCATTTCGGGAAATTATCAACTTAAATCATAGACCGGGATAGCTGGTAGTAGAAAGATGCCATGTCGTGAAAACATCAACTCAATTCCTAGACCGTGATGGGTGGTAGACGGAAGGTTTCATGTCGGGAAAACATCAACTCAAGTCCCAGACCAGGATAGGTGGTATTCGGAAGGTTCCATGTCGTGAAAACATCAACTCACATCATACACCGGATTAGCTGGTAGACGGAAGGTGCCATGTCGGAGGAACATCAACTCAAATCCAAGACCGGGATAGGTGGTAGACGGAAGGTGTCATTCATTCATTCATTCTTTATTCCAAGCATGTAGGTATTTAAGACAAAAGCAAATTACATACATATAAACAGAGGTATGCATGGACTACATTACACCTAAAGCTTAGTGGCGGTGTGTAAAGGGGAAAAAAGGGGGCTGTGATAATGATGAAAAATAACAAGTCTTAATTAAGTATCAGAAACAAGACTAACTGGCACAATCACATTCACAGCCAACGAAAGAAGTTGCTTTCTAAATTTAAGGCTACTAGCTTCGTTGATAACATCAAATGGAAGAGAGTTCCAAACAGACATTTGACGGGAAACACATGTCGATAAAGAGGTCTTATTGATGCGGTGAGGAGGAATAAGTCTTAGAGGATGCGAATGCCGAGTGAAACGCTGAACAGCCGAGATTTCGTATAAATGATCAGTGTCTATGTCTAAGCTGTTATGTAAACATTTATGAATAAAAAGTAGATCAGAGATAGCGCGACGGTACTCGAGGCTCTGAAGGCCTAGCATTGAAAGCCTCTGGGAATACGGAAGCTTAGGGTGACGGACTCTTCCTAGTACTCTCCTCGTGAAAGAGCGTTGGACTTTCTCAACCAACTTAACAAGGCCCGAGGAAGAAGATAGATTCCACAACTCACTTGCGTATTCGATAATGGGTCGGACTTAGATTTTAAAAGCAGATGTCAACAGAGAAATGGAAGGGGATTTAAAAGCTTTAAATAACATGTTGACAACAGCGGAAGCTCTCTTACACTTATCGACAATATGGTATTTGTACGAGAATTCATCGGAAATAGTGACACCAAGATCTTTAGCTATCTCGTCAACAGTTAAATGGAGACCATTTATACGGTATACAACAGAAGGATTTCGGGGTCCTAAATGCAAAACACTGCATTTAGATGTCGACAAAGACAAAGTCATGTCGGGAAAACATCAAGTCAAGTCCCAGACCGGGATAGGTGGTAGTGCCATGTCGGAGGAACATCAACTCAAATCCCGAACCGGGATAGGTGGTAGACGGAAGGTGCCATGTCGGAAGAACATTAACTCAAATCCCGAACCGGGATAGGTGGTAGACGGAAGGTGCCATGTCGGGAGAACATCAACTCAAATCATAGACCGGAATAGCTGGTAGACGGAAGGTGCCATTTCGGAAGAACATCAACTCAAATCCAAGACCGGAATAGCTGGTAGTCGAAAGGTGCCATGTCGGGAAAACATCAACTCAAATCCCATACCGGGATAGGTAGTAGTCGAAAGGTGTCATGTCGTGAAAACAGAAAACATCAACTCAAATCCCAGAACGGGATAGGTGGTAGACGGAAGGTGTCATGTCGGGAGAACATCAACTCAAATCATAGACCGAGATAGCTGGTAGTCGAAAGGTGCCATGTCGGGAAAACATCAACTCAAATCATAGACCGGGATAGCTGGTAGGCGGAAGGTGCCATGTCGGGAGAACATCAACTCAAATCATAGACCGGGATAGCTGGTATTCGGAAGGTTCCATGTCGTGAAAACATCAACTCACATCATACACCGGATTAGCTGGTAGACGGAAGGTGCCATGTCGGGAAAACATCAAGTCAAGTCCCAGACCGGGATAGGTGGTAGTCGGAAGGTGCCATGTCGGAGGAACATCAACTCAAATCCCGAACCGGGATAGGTGGTAGACGGAAGGTGCCATGTCGGAAGAACATTAACTCAAATCCCGAACCGGGATAGGTGGTAGACGGAAGGTGCCATGTCGGGAGAACATCAACTCAAATCATAGACCGGAATAGCTGGTAGACGGAAGGTGCCATTTCGGAAGAACATCAACTCAAATCCAAGACCGGGATAGCTGGTAGTCGAAAGGTGCCATGTCGGGAAAACATCAACTCAAATCCCATACCGGGATAGGTAGTAGTCGAAAGGTGTCATGTCGTGAAAACAGAAAACATCAACTCAAATCCCAGAACGGGATAGGTGGTAGACGGAAGGTGTCATGTCGGGGGAACATCAACTCAAATCATAGACCGAGATAGCTGGTAGTCGAAAGGTGCCATGTTGGGAAAACATCAACTCAAATCCCATTCCGGGATAGGTAGTAGTCGAAAGGTGCCATGTCGGGAGAACATCAACTCAAATCATAGACCGGGATAGCTGGTTGTCGGAAGGTGCCATGTCGGAGGAACATCAACTCAAATCCCGAACCGGGATAGGTGGTAGACGGAAGGTGCCATGTCAGGAAAACATCAACTCAAATCATAGACCGGAATAGCTGGTACTCAAAAAGTGCCATTTCGGAAAAACATCAACTCAAATCCCATACCGGGATAGGTGGTAGTCGAAAGTTGCCATGTCGAGAAAACATAAACTCAAATCCCAGAACGGGATAGGTGGTAGACGGAAGGTGCCATGTCGGGAGAAAATCAACTCAAATCATAGACCGGAATAGCTGGTAGTCGAAAGGTGCAATGTCGGGAAAAAATCAACTCAAATATCAGACCAGGACAGGTGGTAGACGGAAGGTGCCATGTCGGGAGAACATCAACTCAAATCATATGCCGGAATAGCTGGTAGACGGAAGGTGCCATGTCGGGAGAACATAAACTCAAATCATACACCGGAATAGCTGGTAGTCGGAAGGTACCATGTTGGAGGAACATCAACTCAAATCCCGAACCGGGATAGGTAGTAGACGGAAGGTGCCATGTCGGGAGAACATCAACTCAAATCATAGACCGGAATAGCTGGTAGTCGAGAGGTGCAATGTCGGGAAAAAATCAACTCAAATCTCAGACCAGGATAGGCGGTAGTCGGAAGGTGCCATTTCGGGAAATTATCAACTTAAATCATAGACCGGGATAGCTGGTAGTAGAAAGATGCCATGTCGTGAAAACATCAACTCAATTCCTAGACCGTGATGGGTGGTAGACGGAAGGTTTCATGTCGGGAAAACATCAACTCAAGTCCCAGACCAGGATAGGTGGTATTCGGAAGGTTCCATGTCGTGAAAACATCAACTCACATCATACACCGGATTAGCTGGTAGACGGAAGGTGCCATGTCGGAGGAACATCAACTCAAATCCAAGACCGGGATAGGTGGTAGACGGAAGGTGTCATTCATTCATTCATTCTTTATTCCAAGCATGTAGGTATTTAAGACAAAAGCAAATTACATACATATAAACAGAGGTATGCATGGACTACATTACACCTAAAGCTTAGTGGCGGTGTGTAAAGGGGAAAAAAGGGGGCTGTGATAATGATGAAAAATAACAAGTCTTAATTAAGTATCAGAAACAAGACTAACTGGCACAATCATATTCACAGCCAACGAAAGAAGTTGCTTTCTAAATTTAAGGCTACTAGCTTCGTTGATAACATCAAATGGAAGAGAGTTCCAAACAGACATTTGACGGGAAACACATGTCGATAAAGAGGTCTTATTGATGCGGTGAGGAGGAATAAGTCTTAGAGGATGCGAATGACGAGTGAAACGCTGAACAGCCGAGATTTCGTATAAATGATCAGTGTCTATGTCTAAGCTGTTATGTAAACATTTATGAATAAAAAGTAGATCAGAGATAGCGCGACGGTACTCGAGGCTCTGAAGGCCTAGCATTGAAAGCCTCTGGGAATACGGAAGCTTAGGGTGACGGACTCTTCCTAGTACTCTCCTCGTGAAAGAGCGTTGGACTTTCTCAACCAACTTAACAAGGCCCGAGGAAGAAGATAGATTCCACAACTCACTTGCGTATTCGATAATGGGTCGGACTTAGATTTTAAAAGCAGATGTCAACAGAGAAATGGAAGGGGATTTAAAAGCTTTAAATAACATGTTGACAACAGCGGAAGCTCTCTTACACTTATCGACAATATGGTATTTGTACGAGAATTCATCGGAAATAGTGACACCAAGATCTTTAGCTATCTCGTCAACAGTTAAATGGAGACCATTTATACGGTATACAACAGAAGGATTTCGGGGTCCTAAATGCAAAACACTGCATTTAGATGTCGACAAAGACAAAGTCATGTCGGGAAAACATCAAGTCAAGTCCCAGACCGGGATAGGTGGTAGTCGGAAGGTGCCATGTCGGAGGAACATCAACTCAAATCCCGAACCGGGATAGGTGGTAGACGGAAGGTGCCATGTCGGAAGAACATTAACTCAAATCCCGAACCGGGATAGGTGGTAGACGGAAGGTGCCATGTCGGGAGAACATCAACTCAAATCATAGACCGGAATAGCTGGTAGACGGAAGGTGCCATTTCGGAAGAACATCAACTCAAATCCAAGACCGGAATAGCTGGTAGTCGAAAGGTGCCATGTCGGGAAAACATCAACTCAAATCCCATACCGGGATAGGTAGTAGTCGAAAGGTGTCATGTCGTAAAAACAGAAAACATCAACTCAAATCCCAGAACGGGATAGGTGGTAGACGGAAGGTGTCATGTCGGGAGAACATCAACTCAAATCATAGACCGAGATAGCTGGTAGTCGAAAGGTGCCATGTCGGGAAAACATCAACTCAAATCATAGACTGGGATAGCTGGTAGGCGGAAGGTGCCATGTCGGGAGAACATCAACTCGAATCATAGACCGGGATAGCTGGCTGTCGAAAGGTGCCATGTCGGAGGAACATCAACTCAAATCCCGAACCGGGATAGGTGGTAGACGGAAGGTGCCATGTCAGGAAAACATCAACTCAAATCATAGACCGGAATAGCTGGTAGACGGAAGGTGCCATGTCGGGAGAACATCAACTCAAATCATAGACCGGAATAGCTGGTACTCAAAAAGTGCCATTTCGGAAAAACATCAACTCAAATCCCATACCGGGATAGGTGGTAGTCGAAAGTTGCCATGTCGGGAGAAAGTCAACTCAAATCATAGACCGGAATAGCTGGTAGACGGAAGGTGCCATGTCGGGAGAACATCAACTCAAATCATAGACCGGAATAGCTGGTACTCAAAAAGTGCCATTTCGGAAAAACATAAACTCAAATCCCAGAACGGGATAGGTGGTAGACGGAAGGTGCCATGTCGGGAGAAAATCAACTCAAATCATAGACCGGAATAGCTGGTAGTCGAAAGGTGCAATGTCGGGAAAAAATCAACTCAAATATCAGACCAGGATAGGTGGTAGACGGAAGGTGCCATGTCGGGAGAACATCAACTCAAATCATATGCCGGAATAGCTGGTAGACGGAAGGTGCCATGTCGGGAGAACATAAACTCAAATCATACACCGGAATAGCTGGTAGTCGGAAGGTACCATGTTGGAGGAACATCAACTCAAATCCCGAACCGGGATAGGTGGTAGACGGAAGGTGCCATGTCGGGAGAACATCAACTCAAATCATAGACCGGGATAGCTGGTAGACGGAAGGTGCCATGTCGGGAGAACATCAACTCAAATCATAGACCGGATTAGCTAGTACTTGAAAGGTGCCATTTCGGAAAAACATCAACTCAAATCCCATACCGGGATAGGTGGTAGTCGAAAGTTGCCATGTCGAGAAAACATCAACTCAAATCCCAGAACGGGATAGGTGGTAGACGGAAGGTGCCATGTCGGGAGAAAATCAACTCAAATCATAGACCGGAATAGCTGGTAGTCGAGAGGTGCAATGTCGGGAAAAAATCAACTCAACTCTCAGACCAGGATAGGCGGTAGTTGGAAGGTGCCATTTCGGGAAAACATCAACTTAAATCATAGACCGGGATAGCTGGTAGTAGAAAGATGCCATGTCGTGAAAACATCAACTCAATTCCTAGACCGTGATAGGTGGTAGACGGAAGGTTTCATGTCGGGAAAACATCAACTCAAGTCCCAGACCAGGATAGGTGGTATTCGGAAGGTTCCATGTCGTGAAAACATCAACTCACATCATACACCGGATTAGCTGGTAGACGGAAGGTGCCATGTCGGGAAAACATCTAGTCAAGTCCCAGACCGGGATAGGTGGTAGTCGGAAGGTGCCATGTCGGAGGAACATCAACTCAAATCCCGAACCGGGATAGGTGGTAGACGGAAGGTGCCATGTCGGAAGAACATTAACTCAAATCCCGAACCGGGATAGGTGGTAGACGGAAGGTGCCATGTCGGGAGAACATCAACTCAAATCATAGACCGGAATAGCTGGTAGACGGAAGGTGCCATTTCGGAAGAACATCAACTCAAATCCAAGACCGGGATAGCTGGTAGTCGAAAGGTGCCATGTCGGGAAAACATCAACTCAAATCCCATACCGGGATAGGTAGTAGTCGAAAGGTGTCATGTCGTGAAAACAGAAAACATCAACTCAAATCCCAGAACGGGATAGGTGGTAGACGGAAGGTGTCATGTCGGGGGAACATCAACTCAAATCATAGACCGAGATAGCTGGTAGTCGAAAGGTACCATGTTGGAGGAACATCAACTCAAATCCCGAACCGGGATAGGTGGTAGACGGAAGGTGCCATGTCGGGAGAACATCAGCTCAAATCATAGACCGGAATAGCTGGTAGTCGAAAGGTGCAATGTCGGGAAAAATCAACTCAAATATCAGACCAGGACAGGTGGTAGACGGAAGGTGCCATGTCGGGAGAACATCAACTCAAATCATATGCCGGAATAGCTGGTAGACGGAAGGTGCCATGTCGGGAGAACATAAACTCAAATCATACACCGGAATAGCTGGTAGTCGGAAGGTACCATGTTGGAGGAACATCAACTCAAATCCCGAACCGGAATAGCTGGTAGACGGAAGGTGCCATGTCGGGAGAACATAAACTCAAATCATACACCGGAATAGCTGGTAGTCGGGAGGTGCCATGTTGGAGGAACAGGTCGCGACGGAGGTCACCTACACGCGGTGCGACTGTGGACGACGCTACATGGCGTCGGACCCAATGGACCTCCAAAACAAAACTTCCCAATGGAATCTCCCGCAAGGGACAACGAGGACGGCTTCCCCCGAAACCTCATTTTTTCTAACACGGATCAGAAAGACCCAGCGTCTCTGATCCGAATACTCCTCCAAATCGCTGGTATCGAGACTAACCCAGGCCCAAGATGGCCTTGTTCTGTATGCTCTCTTAACGCGCCTTCGAATTGTGTTAATTGTAGCAAATGTAAGAAATGGGTACATTTCCGCTGTTCCAACCTTAACAATCTTAATGATTGGAACCCCCAATGGAGATGTAGAATTTGTGAGAGAGCCCCGATCCAGCAGACTGCCTCCCAGACGGTAGCTAACCTGAGGATAATCCAATGGAACGCTAATGGACTGAGAGCCCGACTAACCGAGCTAGAGGACCTTTTACATGAGTTGAATGTTCACGTAGCACTCATCCAAGAAACCAAAATGGATGCTAGTATTCCATCTCCGAATATCGTAGGTTACACGATCATAAGAAAAGACCGCTCCAACTTTGGAGGCGGACTTGCGATACTAGTCAAAGAGAATATTCGCTATGCTAACGTGACCTCCCCAACAACGGACCAGACAGCCGAAACACTCAGCGTGGACGTGCCAACCGACCAAGGA
Source organism: Allodiplogaster pararmata (assembly GCA_964056735.1). NCBI lineage: Eukaryota > Metazoa > Nematoda > Chromadorea > Rhabditida > Diplogasteridae > Allodiplogaster > Allodiplogaster pararmata. The sequence continues at coordinate 8,254,182 of OZ057403.1, forward strand.
ACCATAAGAATCTGCAACATTTACATCCCACCTCGATCGTCCTGCCCCAACACATACGCGCCGAACTTCAACCGACTCCTAACACAGAAGAAACCATTCATTGTCGGTGGAGACTTCAACGCACACAATAAAGTTTGGAGTGAAGGTACGGAGGATAGCAGAGGAGATGAACTATGCGACTTCATTGACGACAGCGATCTTGTATGTCTCAACAACTCAAAGATGCCCACAAGACAAAAAGCATCACCAGACATCACTCTCGCTTCGAACGACATAGCCATCGACTGCAACTGGTCAACAATCAACAGAATGAACTCTGACCACCTCCCATGCCTGATTGACGTCGAAACACAGCCATCCAACATCTCAAACGCACGTTGTTATACAAATTACAACAAAGCGAATTGGGAAGGCTTCGAAAGGGACATCAACAAGATTCTCATGGATTTCCCATTCGCCGGCAACTCAGTTCAGATGCACAAATTCCTGACCACCACCTTGACCAAAGCGGCTAAGAACAACATTCCCCGTGGAAAGGTGCCAAAATACACGCCTCACTTGAGCGAAGATGTGAAGAAGCTGATTACAGAACGGGACCAAATGAGGAGGGACAATCCTACGGACCCCTCACTCCCCTCAATAATGGCCGAAATCTCCTTCCGCATCAACCTCGAAAAGAGGAAGGCTTGGGAAAAGTACATATCTGAAATTAGCCACAACGAACCGGGCAACAAACTCTGGAAAACGATAAAGGCTATCGACGGCAAATAAATAAAACCGACGCACTTGACCATCACCCACGACGGGAAAAGTCTATGCCCAACATCTGCCTCAAACGCTTTTGCCAGAAAATTAGCTAAACAAGCCCCTAAAGAGGTCGACAAATCAGCAAGAAGCACAACACGACTAATTAAAGGCCTCAAACGGACAGACGCCCCCCAAATTTCCCTGGCACAGATCGAAGAAGCAATCAAGAAAACCAAAGGTTCCAAATGCCCAGACAGTGAAGGCATCTGCCCTCTACTACTCAAAATGGCCGGTGAAAACTTCAGAAAGTGTCTCTGCATCCTCTTCAATAACACGCTGCAAACAGGTATTATCCCGTCCAGATGGAAAGATGCAAGAGTGATAATGTTACCTAAACCAGGAAAGGACTCCAGCAACCTGAACGGCTATAGACCAATATCAATACTATCACCTATAGCCAAAACATTCGAACGGGTCTTATTACCATTCCTGGCGGAAGGCTTTCAAATCGCTGACTGGCAACATGGATTCCGCAAAGAGCACTCGACTACTACCGCACTCCTGGAAAGAACCGGGAAAATAACAAACGGCTTCAATCGGAAACCACCCCCGGACCGCACTCTCATGGTCGCCCTTGACCTCACTGCAGCATATGACTTAGTGAACATATCCCTCCCTTCTCTGCAAGAAACTCACTGAAACGAATATGCCAAGAGCCATCGTCCGATGGATGTCCAGCTACCTAAGAGGCCGTACAATCAAGGTAGATTGCCAAGGAAAAAGCAGTCGACGTCTCACATGCAGATCTGGTGTCCCACAAGGAGCAGTGCTCAGCCCCCTCTTATTCAATCTCTACATAAACAACCTCCCGCAACCCACAGGAAACACGCAGATGACAGCCTACGCCGACGACATATCAATTCTCTCATCAAGCCCCTGTATTGAAACCTGTGAAGATCAGATCAACCACTTCCTACCGAAACTCGTAGAAGAATTGGAACAACGTAAAATGATCATATCCAAGGAAAAGACTACGGTCACTCTTTTCACAACCCATACAGGCGAATGTAAAAAAGAACCCAAGGTAGAAATCCACGGAACCCTTTTGCCGACAACTAAAACACCCAAAATACTCGGTGTCGTCTTAGACCAACTCGGCACCTTCCGACAACATGCAGAATACCTTAAACAGAGAACGGCCAAAAGACTGAATATACTACGTGCCCTCGGAGGAAGAACATGGGGCCAACAGAAAAACACCCTTCTTGCAACCTACAAAACAATGACCAGATCCGTTCTCAACTACGCCGCACCAATTTACTCCCCTCAATTGGCCGAGACGAACTGGAAAAAACTACAGGCAAACCAAAATAGAGCAATTCGGATAGCAACAGGAAACCTAGCAATGGCCGGCACAGAGCACTTAGCTCTAGAAAGCGAAATGTTACCAATAAAGGAGCACAACACGATGCTTACCAAGCAATTCGTTGCAAGAGCAAGACTCCTCCCAAACCACCCCTCCCATCGTCGATGCATGGAACCCAAACCACCTAGAACTATTCGTAAACATGCCAAGGACTTAGAAATTATGCTAGTAGACAGTGATCAGAAAGCCGCACTTAAAAGAATACATACTGAGACTGTTAGAAATTTCATTAGATCTTGCTCCCCTAACCCAGTTCTAGGTAAGAAACCTCCCAGAATCCATAAATCAACGAATCAACTTCCCAGGGAACAACAAATAACATTATCGCAACTACGTAGTGGCTATGCAAGTTCCCTTAACAGCTACCTACACAGAATAGGAGCTGCCCAATCACCTCTCTGCCCAAAATGTTTAGAAGAGCCACATACAACTAGTCATTTATTCTCGTGTCGCTGTGACCACACACTTTTAAGAAGTATAGATTTGTGGAATAGCCCGACGTCTGTTGTTAAGTTCTTATACCAGTGATTCCTTTCTCTCTCAAAAAAAAAACCCCGAGAGAGAAAGAGAAATAATGTAATTAGATAAATGATGTAAGTAAGGTTATTGTTTTCTGAGCCATGTCAAAGAAGACCTCGTCTACCCAGCCGGAGACCTACGGCGGGCAATCTACAACAACAACAACATCAACTCAAATCCCGAACCGGGATAGGGGGTAGACGGAAGGTGCCATGTCGGGAGAACATCAACTCAAATCATAGACTGGGATAGCTGGTAGACGGAAGGTGCCATGTCGGGAGAACATCAACTCAAATCATAGACCGGAATAGCTGGTACTCGAAAGGTGCCATTTCGGAAAAACATCAACTCAAATCCCATACCGGGATAGGTGGTAGTCGAAAGTTGCCATGTCGAGAAAACATCAACTCAAATCCCAGAACGGGATAGGTGGTAGACGGAAGATGCCATGTCGGTAGAAAATCAACTCAAATCATAGACCGGAATAGCTGGTAGTCGAGAGGTGCAATGTCGGGAAAAAATCAACTCAAATCTCAGACCAGGATAGGCGGTAGTCTGAAGGTGCCATTTCGGGAAAACATCAACTTAAATCATAGACCGGGATAGCTGGTAGTAGAAAGATGCCATGTCGTGAAAACATCAACTCAATTCCTAGACCGTGATGGGTGGTAAACGGAAGGTTTCATGTCGGGAAAACATCAACTCAAGTCCCAGACCAGGATAGGTGGTATTCGGAAGGTTCCATGTCGTGAAAACATCAACTCACATCATACACCGGATTAGCTGGTAGACGGAAGGTGCCATGTCGGAGAAACATCAACTCAAATCCAAGACCGGGATAGGTGGTAGACGGAAGGTGTCATTCATTCATTCATTCATTCTTTATTCCAAGCATGTAGGTATTTAAGACAAAAGCAAATTACATACATATAAACAGAGGTATGCATGGACTACATTACACCTAAAGCTTAGTGGCGGTGTGTAAAGGGGAAAAAAGGGGGCTGTGATAATGATGAAAAATAACAAGTCTTAATTAAGTATCAGAAACAAGACTAACTGGCACAATCACATTCACAGGCAACGAAAGAAGTTGCTTTCTAAATTTAAGGCTACTAGCTTCGTTGATAACATCAAATGGAAGAGAGTTCCAAACAGACATTTGACGGGAAACACATGTCGATAAAGAGGTCTTATTGATGCGGTGAGGAGGAATAAGTCTTAGAGGATGCGAATGCCGAGTGAAACGCTGAACAGCCGAGATTTCGTATAAATGATCAGTGTCTATGTCTAAGCTGTTATGTAAACATTTATGAATAAAAAGTAGATCAGAGATAGCGCGACGGTACTCGAGGCTCTGAAGGCCTAGCATTGAAAGCCTCTGGGAATACGGAAGCTTAGGGTGACGGACTCTTCCTAGTACTCTCCTCGTGAAAGAGCGTTGGACTTTCTCAACCAACTTAACAAGGCCCGAGGAAGATGGATTCCACAACTCACTTGCGTATTCGATAATGGGTCGGACATAGATTTTAAAAGCAGATGTCAACAGAGAAATGGAAGGGGATTTAAAAGCTTTAAATAACATGTTGACAACAGCGGAAGCTCTCTTACACTTATCGACAATATGGTATTTGTACGAGAATTCATCGGAAATAGTGACACCAAGATCTTTAGCTATCTCGTCAACAGTTAAATGGAGACCATTTATACGGTATACAACAGAAGGATTTCGGGGTCCTAAAGGCAAAACACTGCATTTAGATGTCGACAAAGACAAAGTCATGTCGGGAAAACATCAAGTCAAGTCCCAGACCGGGATAGGTGGTAGTCGGAAGGTGCCATGTCGGAGGAACATCAACTCAAATCCCGAACCGGGATAGGTGGTAGACGGAAGGTGCCATGTCGGAAGAACATTAACTCAAATCCCGAACCGGGATAGGTGGTAGACGGAAGGTGCCATGTCGGGAGAACATCAACTCAAATCATAGACCGGAATAGCTGGTAGACGGAAGGTGCCATTTCGGAAGAACATCAACTCAAATCCAAGACCGGGATAGCTGGTAGTCGAAAGGTGCCATGTCGGGAAAACATCAACTCAAATCCCATACCGGGATAGGTAGTAGTCGAAAGGTGTCATGTCGTGAAAACAGAAAACATAAACTCAAATCCCATAACGGGATAGGTGGTAGACGGAAGGTGTCATGTCGGGAGAACATCAACTCAAATCATAGACCGAGATAGCTGGTAGTCGAAAGGTGCCATGTCGGGAAAACATCAACTCAAATCATAGACCGGGATAGCTGGTTGTCGGAAGGTGCCATGTCGGAGGAACATCAACTCAAATCCCGAACCGGGATAGGTGGTAGACGGAAGGTGCCATGTCAGGAAAACATCAACTCAAATCATAGACCGGAATAGCTGGTACTCAAAAAGTGCCATTTCGGAAAAACATCAACTCAAATCCCATACCGGGATAGGTGGTAGTCGAAAGTTGCCATGTCGAGAAAACATAAACTCAAATCCCAGAACGGGATAGGTGGTAGACGGAAGGTGCCATGTCGGGAGAAAATCAACTCAAATCATAGACCGGAATAGCTGGTAGTCGAAAGGTGCAATGTCGGGAAAAAATCAACTCAAATATCAGACCAGGATAGGTGGTAGACGGAAGGTGCCATGTCGGGAGAACATCAACTCAAATCATATGCCGGAATAGCTGGTAGACGGAAGGTGCCATGTCGGGAGAACATAAACTCAAATCATACACCGGAATAGCTGGTAGTCGGAAGGTACCATGTTGGAGGAACATCAACTCAAATCCCGAACCGGGATAGGTGGTAGACGGAAGGTGCCATGTCGGGAGAACATCAACTCAAATCATAGACCGGGATAGCTGGTAGACGGAAGGTGCCATGTCGGGAGAACATCAACTCAAATCATAGACCGGGATAGCTGGTAGTCGGAAGGTGCCATGTCGGAGGAACATCAACTCAAATCCCGAACCGGGATAGGTGGTACACGGAAAGTGCCATGTCAGGAAAACATCAACTCAAATCATAGACCGGAATAGCTGGTAGACGGAAGGTGCCATGTCGGGAGAACATAAACTCAAATCATACACCGGATTAGCTGGTAATCGGGAGGTGCCATGTTGGAGGAACATCAACTCAAATCCCGAACCGGGATAGGTGGTAGACGGAAGGTGCCATGTCGGGAGAACATCAACTCAAATCATAGACTGGGATAGCTGGTAGACGGAAGGTGCCATGTCGGGAGAACATCAACTCAAATCATAGACCGGATTAGCTAGTACTCGAAAGGTGCCATTTCGGAAAAACATCAACTCAAATCCCATACCGGGCGGGATAGGTGGTAGTCGAAAGTTGCCATGTCGAGAAAACATCAACTCAAATCCCAGAACGGGATAGGTGGTAGACGGAAGGTGCCATGTCGGGAGAAAATCAACTCAAATCATAGACCGGAATAGCTGGTAGTCGAGAGGTGCAATGTCGGGAAAAAATCAACTCAACTCTCAGACCAGGATAGGCGGTAGTTGGAAGGTGCCATTTCGGGAAAACATCAACTTAAATCATAGACCGGGATAGCTGGTAGTAGAAAGATGCCATGTCGTGAAAACATCAACTCAATTCCTAGACCGTGATAGGTGGTAGACGGAAGGTGCCATGTCGGGAAAACATCAAGTCAAGTCCCAGACCGGGATAGGTGGTAGTCGGAAGGTGCCATGTCGGAGGAACATCAACTCAAATCCCGAACCGGGATAGGTGGTAGACGGAAGGTGCCATGTCGGAAGAACATTAACTCAAATCCCGAACCGGGATAGGTGGTAGACGGAAGGTGCCATGTCGGGAGAACATCAACTCAAATCATAGACCGGAATAGCTGGTAGACGGAAGGTGCCATTTCGGAAGAACATCAACTCAAATCCAAGACCGGGATAGCTGGTAGTCGAAAGGTGCCATGTCGGGAAAACATCAACTCAAATCCCATACCGGGATAGGTAGTAGTCGAAATCTGTCATGTCGTGAAAACAGAAAACATCAACTCAAATCCCAGAACGGGATAGGTGGTAGACGGAAGGTGTCATGTCGGGGGAACATCAACTCAAATCATAGACCGAGATAGCTGGTAGTCGAAAGGTGCCATGTTGGGAAAACATCAACTCAAATCCCATTCCGGGATAGGTAGTAGTCGAAAGGTGCCATGTCGGGAGAACATCAACTCAAATCATAGACCGGGATAGCTGGTTGTCGGAAGGTGCCATGTCGGAGGAACATCAACTCAAATCCCGAACCGGGATAGGTGGTAGACGGAAGGTGCCATGTCAGGAAAACATCAACTCAAATCATAGACCGGAATAGCTGGTACTCAAAAAGTGCCATTTCGGAAAAACATCAACTCAAATCCCATACCGGGATAGGTGGTAGTCGAAAGTTGCCATGTCGAGAAAACATAAACTCAAATCCCAGAACGGGATAGGTGGTAGACGGAAGGTGCCATGTTGGGAGAAAATCAACTCAAATCATAGACCGGAATAGCTGGTAGTCGAAAGGTGCAATGTCGGGAAAAAATCAACTCAAATATCAGACCAGGACAGGTGGTAGACGGAAGGTGCCATGTCGGGAGAACATCAACTCAAATCATATGCCGGAATAGCTGGTAGACGGAAGGTGCCATGTCGGGAGAACATAAACTCAAATCATACACCGGAATAGCTGGTAGTCGGAAGGTACCATGTTGGAGGAACATCAACTCAAATCCCGAACCGGGATAGGTGGTAGAGGGAAGGTGCCATGTCGGGAGAACATCAACTCAAATCATAGACCGGAATAGCTGGTAGTCGAGAGGTGCAATGTCGGGAAAAAATCAACTCAAATCTCAGACCAGGATAGGCGGTAGTCGGAAGGTGCCATTTCGGGAAATTATCAACTTAAATCATAGACCGGGATAGCTGGTAGTAGAAAGATGCCATGTCGTGAAAACATCAACTCAATTCCTAGACCGTGATGGGTGGTAGACGGAAGGTTTCATGTCGGGAAAACATCAACTCAAGTCCCAGACCAGGATAGGTGGTATTCGGAAGGTTCCATGTCGTGAAAACATCAACTCACATCATACACCGGATTAGCTGGTAGACGGAAGGTGCCATGTCGGAGGAACATCAACTCAAATCCAAGACCGGGATAGGTGGTAGACGGAAGGTGTCATTCATTCATTCATTCTTTATTCCAAGCATGTAGGTATTTAAGACAAAAGCAAATTACATACATATAAACAGAGGTATGCATGGACTACATTACACCTAAAGCTTAGTGGCGGTGTGTAAAGGGGAAAAAAGGGGGCTGTGATAATGATGAAAAATAACAAGTCTTAATTAAGTATCAGAAACAAGACTAACTGGCACAATCACATTCACAGCCAACGAAAGAAGTTGCTTTCTAAATTTAAGGCTACTAGCTTCGTTGATAACATCAAATGGAAGAGAGTTCCAAACAGACATTTGACGGGAAACACATGTCGATAAAGAGGTCTTATTGATGCGGTGAGGAGGAATAAGTCTTAGAGGATGCGAATGCCGAGTAAAACGCTGAACAGCCGAGATTTCGTATAAATGATCAGTGTCTATGTCTAAGCTGTTATGTAAACATTTATGAATAAAAAGTAGATCAGAGATAGCGCGACGGTACTCGAGGCTCTGAAGGCCTAGCATTGAAAGCCTCTGGGAATACGGAAGCTTAGGGTGACGGACTCTTCCTAGTACTCTCCTCGTGAAAGAGCGTTGGACTTTCTCAACCAACTTAACAAGGCCCGAGGAAGAAGATAGATTCCACAACTCACTTGCGTATTCGATAATGGGTCGGACTTAGATTCTAAAAGCAGATGTCAACAGAGAAATGGAAGGGGATTTAAAAGCTTTAAATAACATGTTGACAACAGCGGAAGCTCTCTTACACTTATCGACAATATGGTATTTGTACGAGAATTCATCGGAAATAGTGACACCAAGATCTTTAGCTATCTCGTCAACAGTTAAATGGAGACCATTTATACGGTATACAACAGAAGGATTTCGGGGTCCTAAATGCAAAACACTGCATTTAGATGTCGACAAAGACAAAGTCATGTCGGGAAAACATCAAGTCAAGTCCCAGACCGGGATAGGTGGTAGTCGGAAGGTGCCATGTCGGAGGAACATCAACTCAAATCCCGAACCGGGATAGGTGGTAGACGGAAGGTGCCATGTCGGAAGAACATTAACTCAAATCCCGAACCGGGATAGGTGGTAGACGGAAGGTGCCATGTCGGGAGAACATCAACTCAAATCATAGACCGGAATAGCTGGTAGACGGAAGGTGCCATTTCGGAAGAACATCAACTCAAATCCAAGACCGGAATAGCTGGTAGTCGAAAGGTGCCATGTCGGGAAAACATCAACTCAAATCCCATACCGGGATAGGTAGTAGTCGAAAGGTGTCATGTCGTGAAAACAGAAAACATCAACTCAAATCCCAGAACGGGATAGGTGGTAGACGGAAGGTGTCATGTCGGGAGAACATCAACTCAAATCATAGACCGAGATAGCTGGTAGTCGAAAGGTGCCATGTCGGGAAAACATCAACTCAAATCATAGACCGGGATAGCTGGTAGGCGGAAGGTGCCATGTCGGGAGAACATCAACTCAAATCATAGACCGGGATAGCTGGTTGTCGAAAGGTGCCATGTCGGAGGAACATCAACTCAAATCCCGAATCGGGATAGGTGGTAGACGGAAGGTGCCATGTCAGGAAAACATCAACTCAAATCATAGACCGGAATAGCTGGTAGACGGAAGGTGCCATGTCGGGAGAACATCAACTCAAATCATAGACCGGAATAGCTGGTACTCAAAAAGTGCCATTTCGGAAAAACATCAACTCAAATCCCATACCGGGATAGGTGGTAGTCGAAAGTTGCCATGTCGAGAAAACATCAACTCAAATCCCAGAACGGGATAGGTGGTAGACGGAAGGTGCCATGTCGGGAGAAAATCAACTCAAATCATAGACCGGAATAGCTGGTAGTCGAAAGGTGCAATGTCGGGAAAAAATCAACTCAAATATCAGACCAGGATAGGTGGTAGACGGAAGGTGCCATGTCGGGAGAACATCAACTCAAATCATATGCCGGAATAGCTGGTAGACGGAAGGTGCCATGTCGGGAGAACATAAACTCAAATCATACACCGGAATAGCTGGTAGTCGGAAGGTACCATGTTGGAGGAACATCAACTCAAATCCCGAACCGGGATAGGTGGTAGACGGAAGGTGCCATGTCGGGAGAACATCAATTCAAATCATAGACCGGGATAGCTGGTAGACGGAAGGTGCCATGTCGGGAGAACATCAACTCAAATCATAGACCGGGATAGCTGGTAGTCGGAAGGTGCCATGTCGGAGGAACATCAACTCAAATCCCGAACCGGGATAGGTGGTAGACGGAAGGTGCCATGTCGGGAGAACCTCAACTCAAATCATAGACTGGGATAGCTGGTAGACGGAAGGTGCCATGTCGGGAGAACATCAACTCAAATCATAGACCGGATCAGCTAGTACTTGAAAGGTGCCATTTCGGAAAAACATCAACTCAAATCCCATACCGGGATAGGTGGTAGTCGAAAGTTGCCATGTCGAGAAAACATCAACTCAAATCCCAGAACGGGATAGGTGGTAGACGGAAGGTGCCATGTCGGGAGAAAATCAACTCAAATCATAGACCGGAATAGCTGGTAGTCGAGAGGTGCAATGTCGGGAAAAAATCAACTCAACTCTCAGACCAGGATAGGCGGTAGTTGGAAGGTGCCATTTCGGGAAAACATCAACTTAAATCATAGACCGGGATAGCTGGTAGTAGAAAGATGCCATGTCGTGAAAACATCAACTCAATTCCTAGACCGTGATAGGTGGTAGACGGAAGGTTTCATGTCGGGAAAACATCAACTCAAGTCCCAGACCAGGATAGGTGGTATTCGGAAGGTTCCATGTCGTGAAAACATCAACTCACATCATACACCGGATTAGCTGGTAGACGGAAGGTGCCATGTCGGGAAAACATCAAGTCAAGTCCCAGACCGGGATAGGTGGTAGTCGGAAGGTGCCATGTCGGAGGAACATCAACTCAAATCCCGAACCGGGATAGGTGGTAGACGGAAGGTGCCATGTCGGAAGAACATTAACTCAAATCCCGAACCGGGATAGGTGGTAGACGGAAGGTGCCATGTCGGGAGAACATCAACTCAAATCATAGACCGGAATAGCTGGTAGACGGAAGGTGCCATTTCGGAAGAACATCAACTCAAATCCAAGACCGGGATAGCTGGTAGTCGAAAGGTGCCATGTCGGGAAAACATCAACTCAAATCCCATACCGGGATAGGTAGTAGTCGAAAGGTGTCATGTCGTGAAAACAGAAAACATCAACTCAAATCCCAGAACGGGATAGGTGGTAGACGGAAGGTGTCATGTCGGGGGAACATCAACTCAAATCATAGACCGAGATAGCTGGTAGTCGAAAGGTGCCATGTTGGGAAAACATCAACTCAAATCCCATTCCGGGATAGGTAGTAGTCGAAAGGTGCCATGTCGGGAGAACATCAACTCTAATCATAGACCGGGATAGCTGGTTGTCGGAAGGTGCCATGTCGGAGGAACATCAACTCAAATCCCGAACCGGGATAGGTGGTAGACGGAAGGTGCCATGTCAGGAAAACATCAACTCAAATCATAGACCGGAATAGCTGGTACTCAAAAAGTGCCATTTCGGAAAAACATCAACTCAAATCCCATACCGGGATAGGTGGTAGTCGAAAGTTGCCATGTCGAGAAAACATAAACTCAAATCCCAGAACGGGATAGGTGGTAGACGGAAGGTGCCATGTCGGGAGAAAATCAACTCAAATCATAGACCGGAATAGCTGGTAGTCGAAAGATGCCATGTCGTGAAAACATCAACTCAATTCCTAGACCGTGATAGGTGGTAGACGGAAGGTTTCATGTCGGGAAAACATCAACTCAAGTCCCAGACCAGGATAGGTGGTATTCGGAAGGTTCCATGTCGTGAAAACATCAACTCACATCATACACCGGATTAGCTGGTAGACGGAAGGTGCCATGTCGGGAAAACATCAAGTCAAGTCCCAGACCGGGATAGGTGGTAGTCGGAAGGTGCCATGTCGGAGGAACATCAACTCAAATCCCGAACCGGGATAGGTGGTAGACGGAAGGTGCCATGTCGGAAGAACATTAACTCAAATCCCGAACCGGGATAGGTGGTAGACGGAAGGTGCCATGTCGGGAGAACATCAACTCAAATCATAGACCGGAATAGCTGGTAGACGGAAGGTGCCATTTCGGAAGAACATCAACTCAAATCCAAGACCGGGATAGCTGGTAGTCGAAAGGTGCCATGTCGGGAAAACATCAACTCAAATCCCATACCGGGATAGGTAGTAGTCGAAAGGTGTCATGTCGTGAAAACAGAAAACATCAACTCAAATCCCAGAACGGGATAGGTGGTAGACGGAAGGTTTCATGTCGGGGGAACATCAACTCAAATCATAGACCGAGATAGCTGGTAGTCGAAAGGTGCCATGTTGGGAAAACATCAACTCAAATCCCATTCCGGGATAGGTAGTAGTCGAAAGGTGCCATGTCGGGAGAACATCAACTCTAATCATAGACCGGGATAGCTGGTTGTCGGAAGGTGCCATGTCGGAGGAACATCAACTCAAATCCCGAACCGGGATAGGTGGTAGACGGAAGGTGCCATGTCAGGAAAACATCAACTCAAATCATAGACCGGAATAGCTGGTACTCAAAAAGTGCCATTTCGGAAAAACATCAACTCAAATCCCATACCGGGATAGGTGGTAGTCGAAAGTTGCCATGTCGAGAAAACATAAACTCAAATCCCAGAACGGGATAGGTGGTAGACGGAAGGTGCCATGTCGGGAGAAAATCAACTCAAATCATAGACCGGAATAGCTGGTAGTCGAAAGGTGCAATGTCGGGAAAAAATCAACTCAAATATCAGACCAGGACAGGTGGTAGACGGAAGGTGCCATGTCGGGAGAACATCAACTCAAATCATATTCCGGAATAGCTGGTAGACGGAAGGTGCCATGTCGGGAGAACATAAACTCAAATCATACACCGGAATAGCTGGTAGTCGGAAGGTACCATGTTGGAGGAACATCAACTCAAATCCCGAACCGGGATAGGTGGTAGACGGAAGGTGCCATGTCGGGAGAACATCAACTCAAATCATAGACCGGAATAGCTGGTAGTCGAGAGGTGCAATGTCGGGAAAAAATCAACTCAAATCTCAGACCAGGATAGGCGGTAGTCGGAAGGTGCCATTTCGGGAAATTATCAACTTAAATCATAGACCGGGATAGCTGGTAGTAGAAAGATGCCATGTCGTGAAAACATCAACTCAATTCCTAGACCGTGATGGGTGGTAGACGGAAGGTTTCATGTCGGGAAAACATCAACTCAAGTCCCAGACCAGGATAGGTGGTATTCGGAAGGTTCCATGTCGTGAAAACATCAACTCACATCATACACCGGATTAGCTGGTAGACGGAAGGTGCCATGTCGGAGGAACATCAACTCAAATCCAAGACCGGGATAGGTGGTAGACGGAAGGTGTCATTCATTCATTCATTCTTTATTCCAAGCATGTAGGTATTTAAGACAAAAGCAAATTACATACATATAAACAGAGGTATGCATGGACTACATTACACCTAAAGCTTAGTGGCGGTGTGTAAAGGGGAAAAAAGGGGGCTGTGATAATGATGAAAAATAACAAGTCTTAATTAAGTATCAGAAACAAGACTAACTGGCACAATCACATTCACAGCCAACGAAAGAAGTTGCTTTCTAAATTTAAGGCTACTAGCTTCGTTGATAACATCAAATGGAAGAGAGTTCCAAACAGACATTTGACGGGAAACACATGTCGATAAAGAGGTCTTATTGATGCGGTGAGGAGGAATAAGTCTTAGAGGATGCGAATGCCGAGTGAAACGCTGAACAGCCGAGATTTCGTATAAATGATCAGTGTCTATGTCTAAGCTGTTATGTAAACATTTATGAATAAGAAGTAGATCAGAGATAGCGCGACGGTACTCGAGGCTCTGAAGGCCTAGCATTGAAAGCCTCTGGGAATACGGAAGCTTAGGGTGACGGACTCTTCCTAGTACTCTCCTCGTGAAAGAGCGTTGGACTTTCTCAACCAACTTAACAAGGCCCGAGGAAGAAGATAGATTCCACAACTCACTTGCGTATTCGATAATGGGTCGGACTTAGATTTTAAAAGCAGATGTCAACAGAGAAATGGAAGGGGATTTAAAAGCTTTAAATAACATGTTGACAACAGCGGAAGCTCTCTTACACTTATCGACAATATGGTATTTGTACGAGAATTCATCGGAAATAGTGACACCAAGATCTTTAGCTATCTCGTCAACAGTTAAATGGAGACCATTTATACGGTATACAACAGAAGGATTTCGGGGTCCTAAATGCAAAACACTGCATTTAGATGTCGACAAAGACAAAGTCATGTCGGGAAAACATCAAGTCAAGTCCCAGACCGGGATAGGTGGTAGTCGGAAGGTGCCATGTCGGAGGAGCATCAACTCAAATCCCGAACCGGGATAGGTGGTAGACGGAAGGTGCCATGTCGGAAGAACATTAACTCAAATCCCGAACCGGGATAGGTGGTAGACGGAAGGTGCCATGTCGGGAGAACATCAACTCAAATCATAGACCGGAATAGCTGGTAGACGGAAGGTGACATTTCGGAAGAACATCAACTCAAATCCAAGACCGGAATAGCTGGTAGTCGAAAGGTGCCATGTCGGGAAAACATCAACTCAAATCCCATACCGGGATAGGTAGTAGTCGAAAGGTGTCATGTCGTGAAAACAGAAAACATCAACTCAAATCCCAGAACGGGATAGGTGGTAGACGGAAGGTGTCATGTCGGGAGAACATCAACTCAAATCATAGACCGAGATAGCTGGTAGTCGAGAGGTGCCATGTCGGGAAAACATCAACTCAAATCATAAACCGGGATAGCTGGTAGGCGGAAGGTGCCATGTCGGGAGAACATCAACTCAAATCATAGACCGGGATAGCTGGTTGTCGAAAGGTGCCATGTCGGAGGAACATCAACTCAAATCCCGAACCGGGATAGGTGGTAGACGGAAGGTGCCATGTCAGGAAAACATCAACTCAAATCATAGACCGGAATAGCTGGTAGACGGAAGGTGCCATGTCGGGAGAACATCAACTCAAATCATAGACCGGAATAGCTGGTACTCAAAAAGTGCCATTTCGGAAAAACATCAACTCAAATCCCATACCGGGATAGGTGGTAGTCGAAAGTTGCCATGTCGAGAAAACATAAACTCAAATCCCAGAACGGGATAGGTGGTAGACGGAAAGTGCCATGTCGGGAGAAAATCAACTCAAATCATAGACCGGAATAGCTGGTAGTCGAAAGGTGCAATGTCGGGAAAAAATCAACTCAAATATCAGA
This sequence comes from Allodiplogaster pararmata, assembly GCA_964056735.1. Classification (NCBI taxonomy): domain Eukaryota; kingdom Metazoa; phylum Nematoda; class Chromadorea; order Rhabditida; family Diplogasteridae; genus Allodiplogaster; species Allodiplogaster pararmata. Next base: position 8,269,470 of record OZ057403.1, read on the forward strand.
CCAGGATAGGTGGTAGACGGAAGGTGCCATGTCGGGAGAACATCAACTCAAATCATATGCCGGAATAGCTGGTAGACGGAAGGTGCCATGTCGGGAGAACATAAACTCAAATCATACACCGGAATAGCTGGTAGTCGGAAGGTACCATGTTGGAGGAACATCAACTCAAATCCCGAACCGGGATAGGTGGTAGACGGAAGGTGCCATGTCGGGAGAACATCAACTCAAATCATAGACCGGGATAGCTGGTAGACGGAAGGTGCCATGTCGGGAGAACATCAACTCAAATCATAGACCGGGATAGCTGGTAGTCGGAAGGTGCCATGTCGGAGGAACATCAACTCAAATCCCGAACCGGGATAGGTGGTACACGGAAAGTGCCATGTCAGGAAAACATCAACTCAAATCATAGACCGGAATAGCTGGTAGACGGAAGGTGCCATGTCGGGAGAACATAAACTCAAATCATACACCGGATTAGCTGGTAGTCGGGAGGTGCCATGTTGGAGGAACATCAACTCAAATCCCGAACCGGGATAGGTGGTAGACGGAAGGTGCCATGTCGGGAGAACATCAACTCAAATCATAGACTGGGATAGCTGGTAGACGGAAGGTGCCATGTCGGGAGAACATCAACTCAAATCATAGACCGGATTAGCTAGTACTCGAAAGGTGCCATTTCGGAAAAACATCAACTCAAATCCCATACCGGGATAGGTGGTAGTCGAAAGTTGCCATGTCGAGAAAACATCAACTCAAATCCCAGAACGGGATAGGTGGTAGACGGAAGGTGCCATGTCGGGAGAAAATCAACTCAAATCATAGACCGGAATAGCTGGTAGTCGAGAGGTGCAATGTCGGGAAAAAATCAACTCAACTCTCAGACCAGGATAGGCGGTAGTTGGAAGGTGCCATTTCGGGAAAACATCAACTTAAATCATAGACCGGGATAGCTGGTAGTAGAAAGATGCCATGTCGTGAAAACATCAACTCAATTCCTAGACCGTGATAGGTGGTAGACGGAAGGTTTCATGTCGGGAAAACATCAACTCAAGTCCCAGACCAGGATAGGTGGTATTCGGAAGGTTCCATGTCGTGAAAACATCAACTCACATCATACACCGGATTAGCTGGTAGACGGAAGGTGCCATGTCGGGAAAACATCAAGTCAAGTCCCAGACCGGGATAGGTGGTAGACGGAAGGTGTCATGTCGGGAAAACATCAACTCAAGTCCCAGACCGGGATAGGTGGTAGTCGAAAGGTGCCATGTCGGGAAAACATCAACTCAAATCCCATACCGGGATAGGTAGTAGTCGAAAGGTGTCATGTCGTGAAAACAGAAAACATCAACTCAAATCCCAGAACGGGATAGGTGGTAGACGGAAGGTGTCATGTCGGGGGAACATCAACTCAAATCATAGACCGAGATAGCTGGTAGTCGAAAGGTGCCATGTTGGGAAAACATCAACTCAAATCCCATTCCGGGATAGGTAGTAGTCGAAAGGTGCCATGTCGGGAGAACATCAACTCAAATCATAGACCGGGATAGCTGGTTGTCGGAAGGTGCCATGTCGGAGGAACATCAACTCAAATCCCGAACCGGGATAGGTGGTAGACGGAAGGTGCCATGTCAGGAAAACATCAACTCAAATCATAGACCGGAATAGCTGGTACTCAAAAAGTGCCATTTCGGAAAAACATCAACTCAAATCCCATACCGGGATAGGTGGTAGTCGAAAGTTGCCATGTCGAGAAAACATAAACTCAAATCCCAGAACGGGATAGGTGGTAGACGGAAGGTGCCATGTCGGGAGAAAATCAACTCAAATCATAGACCGGAATAGCTGGTAGTCGAAAGGTGCAATGTCGGGAAAAAATCAACTCAAATATCAGACCAGGACAAGTGGTAGACGGAAGGTGCCATGTCGGGAGAACATCAACTCAAATCATATGCCGGAATAGCTGGTAGACGGAAGGTGCCATGTCGGGAGAACATAAACTCAAATCATACACCGGAATAGCTGGTAGTCGGAAGGTACCATGTTGGAGGAACATCAACTCAAATCCCGAACCGGGATAGGTGGTAGACGGAAGGTGCCATGTCGGGAGAACATCAACTCAAATCATAGACCGGGATAGCTGGTAGTAGAAAGATGCCATGTCGTGAAAACATCAACTCAATTCCTAGACCGTGATAGGTGGTAGACGGAAGGTTTCATGTCGGGAAAACATCAACTCAAGTCCCAGACCAGGATAGGTGGTATTCGGAAGGTTCCATGTCGTGAAAACATCAACTCACATCATACACCGGATTAGCTGGTAGACGGAAGGTGCCATGTCGGGAAAACATCAAGTCAAGTCCCAGACCGGGATAGGTGGTAGACGGAAGGTGTCATGTCGGGAAAACATCAACTCAAGTCCCAGACCGGGATAGGTGGTAGTCGAAAGGTGCCATGTCGGGAATACATCAACTCAAATCCCATACCGGGATAGGTAGTAGTCGAAAGGTGTCATGTCGTGAAAACAGAAAACATCAACTCAAATCCCAGAACGGGATAGGTGGTAGACGGAAGGTGTCATGTCGGGGGAACATCAACTCAAATCATAGACCGAGATAGCTGGTAGTCGAAAGGTGCCATGTTGGGAAAACATCAACTCAAATCCCATTCCGGGATAGGTAGTAGTCGAAAGGTGCCATGTCGGGAGAACATCAACTCAAATCATAGACCGGGATAGCTGGTTGTCGGAAGGTGCCATGTCGGAGGAACATCAACTCAAATCCCGAACCGGGATAGGTGGTAGACGGAAGGTGCCATGTCGGGAGAACATCAACTCAAATCATAGACCGGAATAGCTGGTACTCAAAAAGTGCCATTTCGGAAAAACATCAACTCAAATCCCATACCGGGATAGGTGGTAGTCGAAAGTTGCCATGTCGAGAAAACATAAACTCAAATCCCAGAACGGGATAGGTGGTAGACGGAAGGTGCCATGTCGGGAGAAAATCAACTCAAATCATAGACCGGAATAGCTGGTAGTCGAAAGGTGCAATTTCGGGAAAAAATAAACTCAAATATCAGACCAGGATAGGTGGTAGACGGAAAGTGCCATGTCAGGAAAACATCAACTCAAATCATAGACCGGAATAGCTGGTAGACGGAAGGTGCCATGTCGGGAGAACATAAACTCATATCATACACCGGATTAGCTGGTAGTCGGGAGGTGCCATGTTGGAGGAACATCAACTCAAATCCCGAACCGGGATAGGTGGTAGACGGAAGGTGCCATGTCGGGAGAACATCAACTCAAATCATAGACTGGGATAGCTGGTAGACGGAAGGTGCCATGTCGGGAGAACATCAACTCAAATCATAGACCGGATTAGCTAGTACTCGAAAGGTGCCATTTCGGAAAAACATCAACTCAAATCCCATACCGGGATAGGTGGTAGTCGAAAGTTGCCATGTCGAGAAAACATCAACTCAAATCCCAGAACGGGATAGGTGGTAGACGGAAGGTGCCATGTCGGGATAAAATCAACTCAAATCATAGACCGGAATAGCTGGTAGTCGAGAGGTGCAATGTCGGGAAAAAATCAACTCAACTCTCAGACCAGGATAGGCGGTAGTTGGAAGGTGCCATTTCGGGAAAACATCAACTTAAATCATAGACCGGGATAGCTGGTAGTATGTAGAAAGATGCCATGTCGTGAAAACATCAACTCAATTCCTAGACCGTGATAGGTGGTAGACGGAAGGTTTCATGTCGGGAAAACATCAACTCAAGTCCCAGACCAGGATAGGTGGTATTCGGAAGGTTCCATGTCGTGAAAACATCAACTCACATCATACACCGGATTAGCTGGTAGACGGAAGGTGCCATGTCGGAGGAACATCAACTCAAATCCAAGACCGGGATAGGTGGTAGACGGAAGGTGTCATGTCGGGAAAACATCAACTCAAGTCCCAGACCGGGATAGGTGGTAGTCGGAAGGTGCCATGTCGGAGGAACATCAACTCAAATCCCGAACCGGGATAGGTGGTAGACGGAAGGTGCCATGTCGGGAGAACATCAACTCAAATCATAGACCAGAATAGCTGGTAGACGGAAGGTGCCATTTCGGAAGAACATCAACTCAAATCCAAGACCGGGATAGCTGGTAGTCGAAAGGTGCCATGTCGGGAAAACATCAACTCAAATCCCATACCGGGATAGGTAGTAGTCGAAAGGTGCCATGTCGAGAAAACAGAAAACATCAACTCAAATCCCAGAACGGGATAGGTGGTAGACGGAAGGTGTCATGTCGGGGGAACATCAACTCAAATCATAGACCGAGATAGCTGGTAGTCGAAAGGTGCCATGTTGGGAAAACATCAACTCAAATCCCATTCCGGGATAGGTAGTAGTCGAAAGGTCGAGAAAACAGAAAACATCAACTCAAATCCCAGACCGGAATAGGGGTTAGTCGAAAGGTGCCATTTCGGGAAAACATCAACTCAAATCCCATACCGGGATAGGTAGTAGTCGAAAGGTGCCATGTCGGGAAAACAGAAAACATCAACTCAAATCCCAGACCGGAATAGGGGGTAGTCGAAAGGTGCCATTTCGGGAGAACATCAATTCAAAAGCCAGACCGGGATAGGTGGTAGTCCGAAGGTGCCATGTCGAGAGAACATCAACTCAAATCCCTCCGACACCTTCTTAACCGTTTTTCGCAATGTGTAGTCGTGTATCGAATCTTGATGCGCTTCTGCCTCAAGAAGAACCTAAAAGTGTGAAACTTTATTTACTACTTTTACTATGGAAAATCCTAGAAAATTCAGTAGAAAAAATTGACAAAAAATGTTATTTTCCTGTGCACTTATCATGTTCAAAAACTTATTTAAAATCTAAGAATTCAAAAACTAAAAAAACAGTTCTTCACCACAATCCACTCAAATTTCAACGTTCTCATCCTCACCTCTAAGAAACAGAGCATCAGATGGAGTCGTTTGTATTCATGGTGCTTCATGTCCCTTGACATTGAGAATAAAGTGTTTGAATTGAACTGAATCAAATATGAAGAAGATAGAAGCTAGAGAAGAAAGTAAGAAAGTAGTGGACAAGAATATGGATGTGACCGAAGCTTAATTTTTCATGAATATTGAAGTTTGGGCAGACCAGCTCTGGCAAGCACCCCTTCTCGAAAAAAATTCTTTGTACACCCTCAATGAAATTTGATTCAATTGATGTGGGTTCCGTTCTTGAGACCCATACTCCAGAAGTGAGAGAATTAGATTTACATACATATACATCAGATTATGTATGTCTCATGAGTTACTGTTTCGAGATTGTGTACACGCTCATCAGATTCTGTATGTCTCATGAGTTACTGTATCGAGATCGTGTACACACTCATAAGATTCTGTATGTCGCATGAGTTACTTTATCGAGATTGTGTACACACTCATCAGATTCTGTATGTCTCATGAGTTGCTTTATCGAGATTGTGTACACACTCATCAGATTCTGTATGTCTCATGAGTTACTTTATCGAGATTGTGTACACGCTCATCAGATTCTGTATGTCTCATGAGTTACTGTATCGAGATTGTGTACACGCTCATCAGATTCTGTATGTCTCATGAGTTACTGTATCGAGATCGTGTACACACTCATCAGATTCTGTATGTCTCATGAGTTACTATATCGAGATTGTGTACACGCTCATCAGATCCTGTATGTCTCATGAGTTACTGTATAGAGATCATGTACACACTCATCAGATTCTGTATGTCGCATGAGTTACTTTTTCGAGATTGTGTACACACTCATCAGATTCTGTATGTCTCATGAGTTGCTTTATCAAGATTGTGTACACACTCATCAGATTCTGTATGTCTCATGAGTTACTGTATCGAGATTGTGTACACACTCATCAGATTCTGTATGTTTCATGAGTAACTGTATCGAGATTGTGTACACACTCATCAGATTCTGTATGTCTCATGAGTTACTATATCGAGATTGTGTACACGTTCATCAGATCCTGTATGTCTCATGAGTTACTTTTTCGAGATTGTGTACATACTCATCAGATTATGTACATACATATGGCTCGAACGAGTAAGGAAATTTATGAGGTTTGAAAAATAGTATTCATGACTTTGTCTGCCTAAGCAATTTTTATGCTAATAAGGTTAGTGAAAGTTTAAGATGAGTTGAAATTATTAACAACGTCGCGAACATTGAGAACACTAGAAATAGCAGTTTTGCTGATGAAGAAATCATTCTTAGTATACTAGTTCAAACCGCAATGCATGATCCCAACTAGAGTGCACACCACTAAAGCATTCCAGTTCATGAATGATGAAAAATTCGTTGTAAATAATTCCAAGTATGTTCCTAGAGACCTTTTCAGAATACAAAAAGTTAGTTTTCATTGAATTAGATTTTTAGGGAAGGAATATGGGTTTCAAGAAAGGGATTTTTTGCGATCGGTCATTGGAGTCCCCGGGACTCCTCATAGATATTTAATTATTCTCTGAAAACCCTTCGCGTAGATGATTACTTGACGTCCCGTAGCTCATTCCTTGTCAGCAGAAGCACTCTATAAAACGCTGCCACCTCCGTACTTGAGTCCTGGTACTAAAAGTCAAAGCTATAGCTAAAAGAAAACGTGGTTTGCTCAGTCCGCTGGTGATTGGAGGCGTATTCGTGAGCAAACACCCTTTTCCTTCATTTTTTCTCTAAAAATCATACATACTCTGACGGTGCATCGTAAAAACTCTAGAACCGGCAGGTCAGCTCGTGCTAGGTCTGATTTTGTTCCCTACCGGGATGGTTTCCATGATGCGAACGGAGATTAGTTACTGATGTTGTAGGTGCTACAATACTTTCTCGTAACTTACTAAATTACGTTTTGTATATGTCTATTCATAGTTTTTGCCCGTTTAAAACCCATACTTCCTCCCGCTGTGCTTATAAAACGCCATCCATCTCTGAATCTCTGTTTCTGTCTCCATATCTCTAGTTTTATACATATATTTCTTGCTCTCTCTGATTTTCTTTATTTCTTTCTCTCTTGCATTCTCATGTGTCTTTTTATCCTTTGCAGTTGAACCATCTGTTCTTGTTTTTCCTTCTGCTCTTTCCCTGCTACGTTGGCGCCATCCAATCGCTCTCGCATTCTCTTTTCCATTCTGTATGTTTTGTCTGTCTCTTTGCGACCGCTGCCCATTTCTTCAAAACACATTCAAATCGTGCATACAAGCCCCGCCCCTCCGCATCTTTCCACTTCCTTGACCATCACATTCTGCTGATGCATGTATGAAGTAAAGGTCATGATGTACCTGTCAGGTTCTTTTTCCTTCCATCTTTTCACTGTTAGCATTGTTTTCACTCTGTTTTTCAAAACTTGACTACACCTCTGTATTTCGGCTAAATTCTCTTAATCTTTCCTATTCTATTACTCTGATTTCATATTTGTCTTTCAATCCTTTCTTGTCATCTCGTAAGCTATTTCTTGTCATTTCATGAACCTACTTGGACCTTTCCTCTCTCACTTTAATTCTAGTTTTTTTTTGCTTCAATTTTTAATTGATTGTGTTCTTTTCACATTTTAGAGGTCTCTATGAATAACATAACAAAATTTAATCCACTTTCTAAATTTATAACGAAGTCATCTGAAAAAAATTTCTAATAACATTAACTTTTTTAAAAAACTTCAAAAACCATCCAAAAAAAAACTTTTTCATGAAGAAAAAAGTGTCAGAAAGTAAAAGGTAGTGAAGTTTGAAAGGTTCCGAAAGTTTCAACTATATGCGCAGAAACTTCAACTTCTTCATTGTTCGTATACTGTTCGTATACTCCATAGTTGAAACCTTGAAAGGTTAAACTCCTCAAAGCTCCTAACTGATATAACTGTCTTAAGTTTCCAATAAGAGCAAACAATCTCGTAATTGCTTCACCTAACATATTTCTCTTTGCACGTTATTCAAAAACAATATTATTCTCATCAGAGATGGTTGGGTTCGATCCCGCCCGGTGGAATAGCTTTTTTCTGTTTGATTCAATCATTTGTCATCTTAACCAGGCGTCACTGCCTTTAAACTGTGTAACTTAGCATTTCAAGATATATTATTGTCATGCATACTTCTTTGTAAATGTTTGACAGGAATAAAGAATTGATTTGAAAATTTTTCTCGATTCGTTTGCTGAGCAATTTCGTAGACACGGAACGTCATAATTCATACAATTTCACTTCACTACACAATTATTCGTGTTCCTGATTTGATGTACATATATTGAGAGCGAGAATATATGAGAAAAGGTACGACAATGTGGTATTGATATAATATTCAATCTATTCTATATATAATTTTTCTCTCTCGTCTTTCTTTATCCTAAAGGTTAGAGGCTGAGGTCACTGACTCCGAGCTCGGCCCCTACCTATTTCTCGGTCAGCCTGGCATTTGATCTCTTTTTGTCTGCCTCTCACTCTCTAATCTCTTTCCTTTTCAAAGCTATTGCAAGTTAGAGACTTGCAGTAGCTCTCTCTCTTTATTCCCCTTCTCTTCATGACGGTTATTACTCTCTAATGCACTATCAGTGAACCTATTTTTTCTATAGCTCTTGATCTTACACGATGTAACCAAAAAAGAGATACATGTATAGACAGAACTTTAAAATTTGATTCGTTGCAGTTTTTCTTCCTTTTTTGAATTATGCAAGAAACAAGCCAATATTTCGCTAGTAGGCATTTTTGTGGCTTGCCTATTCCTTTCTATCTTCTTTTTTCTATCTCTTCATTCAACGATTTTTGCCAATTTCATTTCCCTTCTCATTTTTCTATACCATCCTCCTTTCAACTCATTTTCCTATCAATAATTTTTAAATATACGACGGAAATCGACGTCTACACCCTTTTATCGACTTTTACATATGAAAATTGTCTCTTCAGTTCCTTTATGGTAACATCGACTATTCTTCGTCATACTCTAAACGATGTCCTTTATACACTTATTTGCTGTGTCGTGCCTTTTTTGAATGCGCTGTAAGTGTATTGTCTTCTGGATACTCCTCCAATGCGTTTAACTCAGCACCAACTTTACATTGATGTCCTTTATCTAACCCTTTCACAGTTTCTCGGACTCTTTTGCTAAATACTGACACCTATTCTTCCTCCTTTCATTCTTCTGTTTATCTCTATTTCTCTCCAGGGACGAACTCTCTCTTTCTCCAACGCCCGCTCTCTCACTAGTTCAGTCTGTCTTTCTCTCACCCTCTTCGTGAACTCTGAGATCCCTTATGTGCCCTTCTGCCATTGCAATCGTCCACTCTTCACCTTACCAACCATTCACCAAGACAGCATCGATCAATGCTTTGAGCGCGCAGGGAATTTTTTGTTCTTCTGCTAATTCTAAACCATTTTCTTAAACTTGCTTTACCCAAATTTTTTCTGTCTTGAGCGCCTGATCAATTCTAGCCATAACATATATGTATGTATACTTACAACAATTGCGAATTCGCTGAGTTCTATAATTCGTCCTATCATAACTTGAACGGTTTTGTTTCTCTCTATCTCCATTTCTCTCTGTAACTATGTCTATAACTCTAGTTCGCTCTCTTCAAGTTTCTATATTTTTTCCTAGCTCTCTCTTCTTATACCTCTCTATCTCGCTCTCTCTCCCTCTCTCTCTCTCCCTCTCTCTCTCTCCCTCTATCACATAACTACCCACCCATTCCCTCTCACGCATGCCTCCATCCAATTCCCCATGCTAATACTCGCATCTTTTTCTTTTTTTCTGATGCTTTATTTCTATAATATTAAAATTGTCGGAAAACTTTAATTTTTTCTTACTTCATTTTTCGAATACGCCTCACCGTTTAATCTCTTACGTTGCTTAGTTTTTTACAAACTGCTCGTCTCCATAGCTTCTCGTTAATAGCATTGGGATGACGGCACCTAGGCTAATGTTTTCCGCAGCTCCCTTTCCCTCTCTTTCCTCTTGTTTATCTATTCCCGCTCGCTCTTTTCCATCTCGTTTTCTCTGCTCCTTTTGAACAGAAAGCTTATCACGATGCCCGCCAAGTAAAGTGCAGCAAACACACAATAATTTCAGAAGGCTTTGATGCCAGCCGACCAGGCAACAAGTGACAATAGCCGTAGAGGGGGAAAGAAAAAGAAGGAGAAAAGAGAGAGAGAGAGAATCGAGGAAGAAATGGATGAGAAGCGAGGAGTGGAGAGAGAGAGAGAGAGAGAGAATCGAGGAAGAAATGGATGAGCAGCGAGGAGTAGAGAGAGAGAGAGAGAGAGAGAGAGAGAGAGAGAGAGAGATAGAGAGAGAGAGAGAGAGAGCAAAAGATGAAATCAAAAGATATCTAAAAAGAAGTAATGAGATAGGACTAGATAATAGAAGGAATGAATAAAGAGAATACACAGAAAAACCTAGAGAATGAAAAAAAGGTTAGAGAGAGGAAAAGCTGCAGAGTTAGAGTGAGAGAGAATTCGGGAGGTTCGCACAGCTTCCTCAATATAATCTCACTATTTTCTTCTTTTTTGTTGCAAGCTTCATGTTTTGGATTCAACATGAATTTTCCTTCAATTTTTTCGATCTTAATTCCGGAAGACTTTGATGCAGCGTTAAAAAAAGGACTTTGTAAGTGTAAGAATGTTTCAACAAAAAAAATTGAACGCCAATTTGTCTCACTACGAATCGCCTTGAAATGCGATTAGGTTATAGCATTCGTTCCAACTTTTAAAAAAACTGGTCTAGACCAGGGATGAGCAAGAAATAGAACATCAAATTTTAATTTAAAATAATAATAATAATCGAAAAAAATCGAAAAAAGTTGTTGTTTTCAGTTGAAACTTTCTACAATGTCCTTTTAGATCAAAAGCAGATCACAGCATACTTTTCGTCAGCGAGCTTAGTTTTAACTTCTATGTGAAAGTCTTTGTTTTGGTAAAATCATAAGGAAAACCCTTGTTTCTTTGAAAAACTGTTTTCGAAAACGCTTATGTATTCGATAAACTGTTTTCAAAAAATTATTTATTTTATCATCTAGACTCATTGCATGTCGTTTTTTTCATCATTAGATTTCTTCATTACCATAGGATAGCTTGTTAGGCCACCCTCTCACACGGAGTGATAAAAAAGAAGAGTGAATGAGTTGCGAAAAACAATTACTCTTAGTTGGGATACACTCTTTATGTTGACAGCAGAAAGATCGTTGGGGCTACGAGGTTCGAGTGGTTGATCTCTTCTAGAGCCTTGGCGAAAGCTTTAAAAACTTAAATCTCTTCAAAAACATTTGTAGCTTTATTCCATTAAGCAATTACTCTTTTTTAAAAAGAAAGCGAATGATTGTAGCGCTTATAATTCATCAGAGTTAATTTAAAAGCTCGGTTTGTAGTCGGAAGATTGGTTTTAATTCTAAACTTCAGTTCTACGTTAAACGTGTGACAATCAACTGTCAGTTAGTAGTCGAAAAGCTAACGGAAATTCGGGAAGACTTTGTCGAATGATTAGTGAGTCCAAGTTGAATTGATCAAGACTCTGCCTTTATTTCTACAGTCTTTGAGGGTAATTTTACCTTTCCGAACAATTACTACGGATTTTCGGAGAAAAGATGATTGTTCCATGTTCAAAGAGGGGTCAGATGTGAGTAATGTCTAGGGTTTTGGAACCGTTCCACACTTCTTTGAACACTTGTGAAATCCTACATAGATTTCTATAAGATTTATGCATACTGCTTGAGGCTGAGCTTAGAGTCCTGAAAATACCTTAGTCTCTGATCAAATCTACAACTTTCATCAAGGAGCAATCAATGAAATAAACTTTTGAGATTTAACAATACGGAAACTGCTCATTTTCTCTACTGCTAAGGTGGGCCTGCATTCACGTGAACCATTTAAATTTCGACTAACATAAAGGTTAAAAGCATGAAATCTTCAGGTCGAAAAAGGTACCCAGCAAGGCTGTTCTTCATGTTAAGAGCGTAAACATTTTCAAATTCACATGAATAAACAAAAAATTTCATTTTATCTATAAAAACTTCATTTTTATCTGAAAAGTAATATTTCAGCTACGTTCATTTTAATTCTTTATCCATCCCTCAAATTGCTTCCTTCTAACTAACACATATTTCCATTATCACCAACCAGTCAATCTAAATTTCAAAGTTCAATCATTAAGAGATTACAACCTAAATTCTACGGCAAACTTTCCGTGCAGAACAAAAAGTTTGAGAGTCGTTTATTTCGATGAGATGACGGTCATTCGCCTATCGATGAAGCTTCTTCTGGAAAGTCTCGAACTTATATTTCATTACTTCTACTCTCCCACATTCTCGCTTCTTCCTCTTATTACTTATATATCTTATCTTCTCTGGCTTTTATGTACTCTTGCCGCCAGGAGTAACAGCCGTTCGGCGTTCATGTGATACACTCAGCGTCCTTTCCTTTCTAGGCCGATCATGTTACCGATACTGTGAAAATTGGATGAAAGCCCTAAAAAAGATGGGTCAAAGGAAAGACTAAGAAAAAATACTCAAATAGGCGTTTGCGATCAGTGTTTTAGGTTAGAGGTTGGAAATGAATAGCAACAAGATAAACATCAGAAGGCAGCAGTAGAGAAGGGAAAAAAGGGAAAGAGGGTGACTCGGGCAAAAAGAAAAGGGGGAGGGATAGAAATTAAGGGAAGAGTGGAATTTTTACAGAGAATTGCTAACACAACTCATTGTTCTCTTATGGAGCGTTAGAATTGAACTTTCCACTTTGCAAAGTAATCTCTGCAAAGTGATCCCGTTAAACGCTCTAGGCCGCATCCCGTTAAGCGTTTAACGCTCTAGGCCGCATTCCTCACTTTGCAGAGATTACTTTGCAAAGTGAAAAGTTGAATTATAACGCTCCATTACTCTCTCAGTTTCGTTTTGAGATCTTTTCTGGAAGTGATCAACTCAAATATCAGTTGAATTCATTATATTTCAAAATTTTGTTGAATCGTGCATGCATATCCTTTACAATTTAGTTTTAAACTATTTCTTTTTTTTTCTCATTTTTTTGTCTGACTTCTCTATTTCTTTCTCTATTTTCTCTCTTTTTCATTTAAATGAGGTTTCTTCTTTCTCTATCTTTCTTCCTTTCGTTCTCTCTCTACTCTCGTTGTGTCTTTCTCTTCTCTCTATATATTTTTCTCGCTGTTACTCTATTCCTCTTAGTCTCTCTCTCTCTTTTCTTATCCTATTCCTTTCTCTGTCCGTCTCTGTCTTCAAAGTTGTCAACTTGATTGTTGATGATCCATTGTGCACTCTCCACAAGTCTATATGAGTGTTAATGATGCCATCTTCGATCAGATAAGGGAAGACTGTCGGAAATGTCTCATACATTCAAACATCTAGAGGAGCAGTACAAGGACATAGTAGAGAGTAAACTCTGGTCCCTTAGATTTTATAAATGTTTTATTCTTCTTCAACAAAATTTCAAAGGATTTCGCGATCATACTATAAGTCCCTAAAGATGGGTTGGTTGTTAAAAATAACTCTACTTCCCATTGAGCGTTTCTGAGTAATTAGTAGAAGGGGTCTAGCATAATTGAGCTTGTGACTTCAAAAAAATCGGCGTTTCTTTCTCTGCACGCTATTCCGTTCAAATGTCGCTGCAACCATTATTTCAAGATACGATCGGATGTTTTAACTACATTCGTAAAATTTCGCGACTTACTGTTTCGAAACCTTATTAGTTTTGAAGCTCAGTTTTAACCAATCACTTTTTTAAACACTCTGAGACGCATGTCAAGTCTGAGTTTTCGCAGAATTCACCTAGGTGTTTATGGGATTATGTAGATGGCTGGCATTCAGTTCATATTTGGACAAAATCTTCTCTCCTTGTGCTAAAAATGGCCAAAAGATTACCGAAGCTTTTGAGTTTTCTCACAGTAGTGACAAGAGAGATCCATGGAATGGACAAGCTTCTCATACAAGCATTTGTCCCGTCAAAAGGAGCTACCGTATTAGACTTCGCTATCTTACATTTAAAAGCGAGTACGCTCTGAAGGTTTATCTTAGATCAGAGATCTAAGATGAACTCAGGGGTAAATTTTACCCTAGTATAATGTAGACCTAAGTTCAACTTAGTTCTGTATTCAGAGACCAGACGGGTGAGAGCGTCTCAGCTTTCCTACTAATCTTTAGTATTAAGTTTACCCTAAAGTACACTCTCTGAATTCCATTTTGGCGAAACTACAACTTAGTATAAAGTTTACCATAAACTTTAGCGAAAAAAATTTGTCTCTGAATACGACCCCTGTTCTGGATTGTATGAGTCGTTGCGTTTCGTGCCTATGAAATTGATTATAAAGCGTGTGATAAATTAATTACTCGTTCTCTATTCTCGTTCCATCTTTCTTTTCAAATTTTTAACCTTCAAAAATCTTTTAAATATTTAAATTGAAATAAATATTCTCGTTCCCTCTTTCCTTTCCTCTCTATGCGTCTTTCTATCTTTTTTTCAAAAAGTTTTGCTTCTTTTCTTGTCTTCGCATTGTTCTCATCTATGCCTTCCGTTATTCCTTTAGTTAAAGGAACGTAGAAAAAAATATCCTTTTTCAATTCGATTCAACTAACCGAAATTCGCATTATCTCCCGAATTTTCTTTTCAAATGTTTTTCTTCATGAGGGATTCGGCTAACTCTTGTAGGAGTCATTCCAACAAGAACCCAACACTCTTCTTGCTTTTATACATAACTTAATATCGATCGGATTATGATAAATTAGTAATACATTGCTATTTGAAACTTGAAAATGAGAGAGAAATCAGAGATTGGAAAAAAGAAAAATGGATTGTTCATAATTCAGTCATTTATGATCGATTCGGTTTCCTGAATGTTTATTATTAGAGTATTGAATGATGGAGTAAAAGTTGACTAGTTTGTATTATAGGTTTCCTTCTACTTTCCCCAAACATTTGAGCCTGAAGAGAACGAAATGAGCTGATGAGCTTGTGATAATTTTGGAATAACTTCCTTTTTGGTTTCCATTCCTCCCTCCAATAACTAGTTTACACCCGCTGTTGACGAACGATTTAGAAAAGTCAAGCTTCTTAACCTTCCCTTTTCTCTTCGATCCTTTTAATTGTAGTGTATTTACGCTAATAAATAAAAATTATCTCGCTTTAAAAGTTTTCTTTTCTTTATCTGAAAAATTCTTTTTTAACTGAAAAAAATCTTTAATCCGTGTTTCTACCTCTCTCAAATTTCCCCTACTTTCCCTTCTTTGTGATTATCTCTCATGCTCTCTCTCTTTCGCTCTTTGCCTCCGCCTCCTGTCTCAATGAAACCAGAAAAAAGTTTTCTTTCTTCAGAAGTGGTAGCAGCAGCGCAACAATGCAAGAGCCCTACTCTACTGTATGTCCATCCAGACCATCAACCTCAGTCCCCTGTCACATTTCATCTTCTCGGCAATCACCCAGAATGTCCGTCAATATATAGCATTTTCAGAATATGTAAATTTTTTATTCATGCTGTTTAGGGAACATTTTAATGGTTGAAAGGAAAGGGTATCGTTGAAAAATAATACGAATGAGAATAGAAAAGTACATTGAATTATATGCAAGTGAAGTTCAATTTATGGATAAAAAGAAATATGAACGGCTGAATATCCAGAAACCAATGGTCACCGCGGTACTGACCATACAGATACAAATGATTGTCAAAAAGTTCTTATTTTTTTAAATACTTCCGCAAAAAAGTTGCACCTACTCTGCTCGGAGGCAGCTGGATTGGCCAGGCTTTTAACCGGAAATGTTGTACAAGCCTGCTATATCTGTGTAGAAATTGGAAAAGCTTTGCTCAATTGGAAAAGCTTTGAGAAGATTTAGGTGTGGGGTTGGATGAGCCTGTCCAGGACGTTGAATCTTATCTGATTAAGCTCTCATTGAACCAAACATTTTAGTTTCCGGACTCTATCTTGCAATTGTAAATACTCTACACCCTTGTGGACCCTAAGAGGTTTCAGCGAATTTTCCTCAATCATCTCAGCATTCAATCACTAGCGTCCCCTTTGGGGACGCTTGTCACTTTCTTGTTAGCCGAGTCAAAATGAGAGCCTAGTCTGCCGGGCTCCCTTCTACGCTGCAGTCAGACCAGTCTTGATCCGTAGTGCGGCGGAACATCCTGTCGGGCTCTCTTCTCCGCTGCAGTCAGACCAGTCTTGATCCGTAGTGCGGCGGAACATCCTGTCGGGCTCCCTTCTCCGCTGCAGTCAGACCAGTCTTGATCCGTAGTGCGGGAAAACACCCTGTCGGGCTCCCTTCTCCACTGCATTCAGACCAGTCTTTCAGACGCGCTCGCCCACTTAGATATAACCTGCTTTTTTCATATTTCTGTGTCTAAATAATAATAATCAATTTAAAAAAAGAATGTCATAGCAGAGAAACAGTAGATTCTTCTTTCAACTTTTTCAAAATCTCAAAGAAAACACAATCTTACCTACTTTTACATCCAGTAATTTATCGAAAATACCAAAATTCTGATAAATCTGAATTGAGAATTAGTAACGAAAACTAGTTTGAATTTGCTTAAACTTTTACCTCTCAGGATGGATTGTTGTTCCACTCAGTCTCTAATGGACGAAAGTTGGACTGGCAAGAGTCTTCAACTAAAAAAGTATCAGAACAGTGTGAAATCTTTTTGAAGTTCATCAAAAATTATCGTATTATGAAAATTTAAGAATGAAGAAGAGAATATACAAGCACTATCACTATCGGTCACTGTGATGACGCTAATTCACGAAAGTCTGTTTCGCTATGTACATAAAAATAATAATAATGATAATCTTTATCGCACAGTGAAAAACGTAATTCATCATAATATGTGGAATCGCAGTTATGATCGAGTATAACACAAGCGTTCCACAAGAAGTAAGAAATAGAGCAAATCGAAGAACAAAGGGGTGATAGATTTATAAACAGTTGAGGCAATCCTACTACAAATTTTCATTATTATTTTAGAAAATTTCAAGTATGATTCGCTCGAGACTGCTTTTAAAAGATGCAACTTTAGAGGAATTTAGGACTTCCCAGCGAAGACTGTTTCATGTGTTCACTACTCTTACTGAAAGGCTAATCGAATGCCTAAACGTTCCAAAACGATGCATCACTAAAAAAATTCTTCTGAAAATATTCCTAGTAGACTTTATCTGAACGTTCTCGAGCAAGGCTACATACCTTTTCAGATGTGGTGACCATCTTATTGAGCAGTTGCGGTCTTACATGCATATGTAAGTAGTAGTAGTTGCGGTCTGACATGCATATATTTAAGTGACTAATAACTTTTTGAAGAGTTCCACATTTTTAGTTTTGAAGGTTCTGAACGCACATCGAGCTTGCGCTTTGTTACAGATGTTTTCTCTTTGTTGCTTAAAGCTTAGCTTACTATCATATTATACGCCAAGGTCTCTCACAACATCAGATTCCGGTAACTGCACACCGTTCAAATAAAATTAGACGGAAGGTTGAGAAGCTCCCAGTCTTATTATAGGGCTATTTTAAGGGGAAATGGTGAGTCCACATGGTTCGGACCATTGATAAATTACATCGAGACTTTTTGGCAAAAGCGATGTATCATTTTAATCAAAAACTTTACGTCATCTGCGTACATTGTAATCGTACATTGTAATGTAATCGGTAGATCATTGATATAGGCTATGAACAAGACTAGACCAAGACAACTTCCCTGAGGAATGCCTGACGACGAAACAGAGTAGGGGAGTGTCAGCATCATTCACACGGACGAGTTGACTTCTGTTCTGCAAACAAGAAGAGATAAATTTCTGAAGAAATCTGGAATTACCCAATTTTGCTAATTTTCGCATCAGTAGAACTATTGATGCTATTGGTATCAAATGCTCGAGAAAAATCGACTAGCGCACAACTGATATACGATTTTTCGACAAATAGCTTATGCCATTCAGTTTGAGATCATATAAGCGCCAACTCACAAGAATACTTAGAACGAAAACCGAACGGATGATTAGCTTGGGAGAGCCCAAATGTTCTATGATAGCTCTGCATACGATTCTTTCCATTATTTTCGATGAGGAACAAGTCAGACTTATCGGTCCATAATTGGAAGGCTCATTTTCGTCTCCCTTTCCTTTGAACACTGGTTCTACGATGGCGCTAAGCCAAAGATTCGGGCATTTTCATGAAGCATGAAGCTATGGAAAAGGATGGAAAGCGGCGTAGCTAATGTGTTAGCAGTGTTTGAAAAAAAACAAAAGGGATTCCATCAGGACTAGTGTTATTTTTCAATGTAACACGCCTCATTTGTTCAAATACTGAAAAAAAATCTTTAAAAAATAACCTGTAGATTATAATTTTCTTGAGCTGTTCTTAATAAAAGTAACAACTAGATGAAGAAATTGAAGAGCTTGATTGCAGAAGAAGTGGAGCGGCCTCGCCCATTCCTCTCTCCTCTCCGCTCCGCCCTTCTACGGCCTTCGACTCCTTCCAGCAACCCTTCAGTAAGTTCGCCCTCTTTGAAATCAATTATAAAAATGAAGTCAATCAATATCTTCGTTCAACTCATCAATGTTAGCGTACAAAGAGGTTCAATCTACTATGGCTTCCCTTAAAGCATTGCGTGTTCATATGTGAATATACAAAAGATCTGAGTTTTTCTCAGCTTTTCTTTTGCGAAAAAGAGTAGTTGCATTTAAATATTCCTCCATTTTCTGTTTTTTTGTTGCACAATGTTGATTACTTTACTTCACACCACGACAGTTTTTTGTGGCAAGACAATTCTTATTGGGAGTCGACATACATATACTATTATGGAAAGTCTGCTTTTCAGTGGGCAATTACGACAATGGAAACCTTCGGAACGATGTTCTCAGAAAGGTTTGTCATACGAATCAACCGCTCATTCAAATAGAGTTACAATTATTTATTCACTCTGTGATGTTTTTTTTTGTTATTCGTTTCCTGAACAAATTCGGCCAAACGGCCAAAAGTTTGAGCTCCCCCGTCCGACTTCTCACCCCGTACAAGGACCCGTGCCAACCATCACGGCGGAAGAAGTGAAGAAGGCACTCTCAAAGATGAAGTCTGGGAAAGCGACTGGATCTAACGATATAGCGATCGAAGCCTGGAAACTTGCGAGTGATTTTGGTCTAGCACATCTGGTGCACCTGTACAACAGCATCGTTAGGCAAGGCCGAATAATGCAAAACTGGCGCTACTTCACAACCATTTCAGTCTTCAAATGATAAGGCGATGCCAGAGTATGCAGAAAATGCCGCCCAATGCGTACGAGATATCGTCAATATCCCAGCACAGCAATGCGGATTCGTGGAAAGAAGAGGCCCAACAAATGCAATATTTGCATTGCGTGTACTCGTCGGAAAGCACACAGAGAAAATATCTTCTCTCCATCTGACCTACATCGATTCGGAAAAGGCGTTCGACAGAGTCCCTCATGATCTCATTTCATATGGACTGCGCGATCATCTATAATATTTCCTAAGAAGCATATTCCGATGGGCAATGGTGATGTACGATGATTCGAAGAATACTGTCAGAACTCCGGTTGGCATCCCAGAGCCATTCGCAGTAAACTTAGGAGTGCACCAAGGGAATGCTCTGCCTACCCTTCTCCTCATTTTGGTTATGGATACCGTCACGCGTCCTCTACTGACTCCGGCTCCGTCAACCATCGCATACGCTGACTAAATTCTTTTTACTGCTCCTACAAAATCTCCGAAATCGAGAAGCGCACCAAGAGTTGAATGACGCTCTCAGTAGGCATGGCCTATGCCTCAACATCGAGAAAACCGAGTACAAGGAAATCGGAGTGCAAGCGACTGGAAATGTTCTCATCAATGGTGAACCGCTCCCGAAGACTACCGAACTCAAGTACCTTGGTTCTGTCATCACCCGGACACGTCAACGAATGCAGTGGCACGCCAAAGAGTAAATGCAGCTCGAATGAAGTGGAGAGAAGCTACAAGTTCCTCTTTTAAAGGAAATCACAGCTGGCATACGCGGAAAGATGCATAAGACAGCGATCCGTCCCGTGCTTCTCTATTCGACGGAGACCTTGCCTACAACACGTGCAACCAAGATACGGTGGACACAAAGGGTCACTCACTCCCCTAGATCGTGTGCGTGACGCGATTTTGAGAAGAAGACTCGACGTTGCTCCTATACAAGCCAAAATAACCCAAACAAAAAGGTCAATCTACTACAAATATAGTCATTTAAGTTTGTTTTTTTCAAAACTTTTTTATTTGTTCGCTTTATAATCAATGTCATAGGCATGAAGCGCCAAAATATTATAAATGATACATTATTAAAAAGTTCAACGTTCTCGCAACTCTACTATAAAAGATTTTATTGATTAAGTATGAGCGAGAACGTTGAACTTTTCAATAATGTATCATTTATACTATTTTCCGAAAAAAAACCTTATCTGCATAACATTATCTAAGGCAAAAATTATTTTCGATAAAACAACATACAAAAAGCGTATTATTATACCAAAAGAGTAATTTTCAAAAGCTTCTTATTTACTTGAACTAAAATCTTCATGAGCTTGATAACATCGCGATTCTTTGAAAACTTATTAACTATATAGTTGATAACTTTGCAGTCTCGTTTCCAACTGGCATGACTTGATGACTTTGTCAAGAACTCATTTCTAATGCCCCTGACTTTAATGACAATCTCCGAGTTTCAGACCGCAACTAAAATTGACACAGAAAGTTTTATCCTTTTCTTAAGAAAAAATAATAAAAGCGTTTGGTTTCAAGTACCAAGACGCTAACAAAAAACTCTCATCATTTGATTATAATGTTTTCCTTTAATCGGAATTAATCTGTTTTTTTCGTTGCAGAGCGCTCTAACGCAGGAATGGCTTTCCAGCAATCACATGACCTCTCTGTATGGACAAGTCCCAACTTCAAGGGTCTGTCGATAATTTCTCTGTAAC
Organism: Allodiplogaster pararmata; assembly: GCA_964056735.1. NCBI lineage: Eukaryota > Metazoa > Nematoda > Chromadorea > Rhabditida > Diplogasteridae > Allodiplogaster > Allodiplogaster pararmata. The sequence continues at coordinate 8,290,440 of OZ057403.1, forward strand.
GTTTCGGAATAAGTATTCCAGAATGTAGCTGTTTTCCATTGAGTAATGTTCAGAAAATAAATTTTTACAACACCGAAAAAAGAAAAGAAAAAGAAAAGAAAAAGTCATATAATTTTTTTAAAAAAATTTTGAGTTTGATTATATTGAACATTCTTTTCACTCAAAATTGTTTAGAGTAACTTTTTTTACTTCAAAGTGGTTGGATGTCTCTGTCTATCACTATGTTCCTTTCCAGCTTCTTTCTCCTCTTGCTCTGTAATCCTCTTAAGTTTTCTTAGTTTTCAACATAAGCTCCTGTTCTTAAGAAATTTCCTATTTTTGTAGCAACCTTCACAAATCTCCTTCTCCGGCTCCGAAATCTCGAACATGTCAAACATTTCTGCAATATCCGCTTTAACCGTCCGCACGAATTACACCACTGAGGAGTATCAGCGATTCACTGTCAGTTTTGTGGCGGACTGACTGAATGATAAAAGCTTCTGAAACCCAAGTGTTACCAGAAGGACTGCCAGCACTGAAAGCTTTATCTTCTCGATTTTTTGCTAAATTGAATAGTTTTGACCCTTTAAATCGTTATCATCTCTTCTCATGGAGATGGGAAACACAAAAGTGATGTCACATACAGAGTTGTTCTCTGGGTAAAACTGATCGATGAAGCTAGGGAGATGCGAGCAACACCTAAATTCCCTCGGATTGAGTGAATCCGCCCGGTATTGTGGTCCAGCTTGATATACAGTACCGCTCAAAATCTTATCCTATATAAGATTAATGAACATAACTTTTTTCAAAGATAACATTCGAAGCTCAAATTGTACTTGGGACGAGTTTTCGGATTCATATCGTTGTTCCATAAGCGGGTTATCAAGAATATTTCCAGATGAAGGGAATTTCAGCAGTTTTATCAGGGTACCCAAATCTACAAGTTAAACACTCATTAGCTCTCGGAAGCTTTTGGGGGATAGATGCTCTTCTTTCTTATCAACTTTGAAAGTTTAAAATTTCGAAACTGATTTTTCGATGTAAAGTGGTTATGGAAATAAAGCTTCAAATCTGACAATGCAGTTGAAAACTTCGCTCAGGTGTCGGTAACTAGAATCCGGCAAAGAAAGAGAATTGGATGCTTAGAAGATTCGGAAGAATTGTGGCTTTTTGCAGTGGCGAGAGAATGAGCAGTTGGCGCAGCAAGAAGAGCAACAGTCCGCCACAGATGATTCTGAGCTAGACGAGGTGATCCGTGAGATGCGCGTGTGTTTCACGGAGGATTATAACCAAGTTAGTTATGAGAATATATACGTTTCGAGTTAGCCGATAACTCTTTGTGAGATGGAAGCTGTACTTCTAGAAGGGTTGAGTTCCGCTGTCCATGTCGGCTGCTTCCTGACGAAATAAACTTCTCTAACTAGGTTTCAAAAACTCAATTCTTTTATTTTTTTGTGAAGGATCTTCATGCTGAAGTCAAGTGTTTTTTTAATGCTTCTCGAGATGATTCCCCTTGTTCTTCATCTGTTTTTAAGGTAATTAAAACATTTTTTAAAGGAATCTTGGGCGAAGGAGAGACATAGGATAGTAGATAGACTGGTGAAGTTGAAAGGGATCGATACTCTTCATCTCCGAGCTCATCAAACAAAGATGATCAAGAAGACTGTTCGAACAATGATACTTTGGCTGGCCAATGGTGTGAGGAATAACGAGGCTAAGGTAACAAACACAATATCTAATGAATATTTTATGAGTATTGCTGAAATAAGCACTGACTACTGTATTGCACATAAAAAGCTTATTAATAGTCATACTTTCGAAAGCATGCAAATGGAACTATATACTTTAAAAGTATTCCAAATTGTTCCGCACACAAGTGTTAATATTCATACTTTAAAAGTATGAAAGTATGATAGGGATAGTTTGAAAGTATGATGTCTACACAATGAAAGTATGCTAAATATACTAAATTTATTATGTTTTTATTATTATTATATTGTTTATATATTATGTTTTTTATTATTATTATATTGTTTTTTTTTTATATATGTCCGGGCGTGGCATAATGGTTAGTGTGTTAGACCATTGTGCGAAGAGTCCCGAGTTCGACTCCCACCCCGGACAGATCCACCCAAACCAAGGGGGTTAAGAAATGTTGGTAGTGCTCATGCACGAATCTGACTCTCCCCACTGCTGCTAATAACACTAGCAGTGATATAGGAGGCAGCCACTGGTTCTACCAGGATAGGTCTGTCCTGCATCTCAGGGGAGCGCGTACCCTGCCGCGAGGCGGGAACAAGCGCGAGGAAGATTATTATTATTATTATTATATTGTTTATATATATATATATTATTATATTGTTTATATATATATATATATATATATATAAACCAGGCGTCACTGCCTTTAAACTGTGTAACTTAGAATTTTAAGATTTATCATCCATCTTCCATCTCTCTTCTGTCTTAATCGTTAAATCTGGAGTTACGCTCCCTCCATTCATGACGCAATCGCTCGATAAGCATGCGTGACTAAGAGAACAAGGCATATGAGCCTTTCATATAACACTATCGCACGGAATAGCAATGTGTCCCCGTGGTGTAATGGTAACACGCGCTCCCGGTTTGAGTCGAGATGATCTGGGTTCGATCCTGCCCGGTGGACTAGCTTTTTTCTGTGCGATAGTTCAATTATTTTTCATATATTTATATTATATTTAACATTTTAATTATTTTTTATAATTATAAAGTAATTCTTTCTTGGTTTATGACTTTCTCAAAGGGCCTTTTTTCCCGAAAGGCGTTCCCGAAGGGCCTTTTTCAAGGAGAGCGCTTCACAATCAAAAATTTTCCTGATGTCTTTCTTCCAGAATAGCTGGGTCAAATGATTCACTCGATACGATTCGTATGTGTGCTTTCCCGTTTAAAGTAATCGTGATAACAAGTGTATATAGAGCAACCTAAGCCAACCGGGTTTGCAGATTGGATAAGTGCCAAGAAAAGGAAGAGAGCCACCAAGGCATAGTTTCAAAAGTATCTCATTCAATCATTGATTGTATGCCCTTTCTAGCATACTTTCATACTTACGCGCAGGAATACTTTCAAATTGTTACTGTTCATAAATCACATGTATGCTTTTTTTATAGCATACTTTCCCAAACTCATCCTTTTTTGTGTGTTCTTTAATAATCAGAATTAGTCTTAAGATTAAAATTTCGAAGAACTTGCGATCAAAAACATTATTACTGTATAAATTAACATACATACCATAAAATGGTTTACTTTGACCGTTTTTTCATCGATAGGGTACACATGAAAGAACGACGAGAAGGATTTGATCTCAAAGACACATATTTATTGTATCATTCTCAGTTTTTATTTGTTTGGAGAAGGACAGGCCTCAGGGGTTAAAAAAAACCTGCTTTAATCCCCGTAAAAAAATCTTAAAGTACGTGAAAGATCGTTTACAGGCTAGCTATCGATCAGCAATTTCAAAAAATCGAAGTGTGAATGAGAACACTAAATTTGCAACAAATGGTATTTCAGAGTCAAAAGGACTGCCTCAAGTCTCTTTTTGTCCTCGCGACGAGCTGCACATGGGCGCCATTCGTATACGAGCATTACCGGAGCTTTACCAATTCCGCTCTGCAAGAACTGGTGGAATTAATTGGGTGAGTGGAGTAGGCCATTCACTTAGTTCGAATCCTTTTATGCTTCTCTTGAAGGAAGATGAAGGATGGGGAGGGTTTTCATTGAATGTGCTGTGTATTTCATTCGGAACAGCTGCTCTGTGAAGCTACCTAGAACCAGGATGGTTCTCCCACTCCCGCTCTTTTCATTCCAAATAATTATCAGCGCTTCATTTAAAATTCAACAACAAATGAATATATCAGAAAAGTCCGATGCATATGTAATGAAGAGAGAACTAATTACTCAGAGCAGGAATGATTCACTTTTGTCCCGATGAATGTCTTGAAATCGAATTTTGGTTCTAATCAAAATAATAATCATATTTGACGATTGATTGATGTACTGGGAAGAAAACTAGGCCCGTAATTTATCGATTGATTGATGTACTGGGAAGAAAACTAGGCCCGTAATTTATCGATTGATTGATGTACTGGGAAGAAAACTAGGCCCGTAATTTATCGATTGATTGATGTACTGGGAAGAAAACTAGGACCGTAATTTATCGATTGATTGATGTACTGGGAAGAAAACTAGGCCCGTAATTTATCGATTGATTGATGTACTGGGAAGAAAACTAGGCCCGTAATTTATCGATTGTTTGATGTACTGGGAAGAAAACTAGGCCCGTAATTTATCGATTGATTGATGTACTGGGAAGAAAACTAGGCCCGTAATTTATCGATTGATTGATGTACTGGGAAGAAAACTAGGCCCGTAATTTATCGATTGATTGATGTACTGGGAAGAAAACTAGGCCCGTAATTTATCGATTAATTGATGTACTGGGAAGAAAACTAGGCCCGTAATTTATCGATTGATTGATGTACTGGGAAGAAAACTAGGCCCGTAATTTATCGATTGATTGATGTACTGGGAAGAAAACTAGGCCCGTAATTTATCGATTGATTGATGTACTGGGAAGAAAACTAGGACCGTAATTTATCGATTGATTGATGTACTGGGAAGAAAACTAGGCCCGTAATTTATCGATATACTCGCAGATTTTATTAAAAATCAAGAGATTTCCAGTAAGAAAATGAGTTAAAGACTTTGTTTTTATTGTGAAATTTGAAATTGAATGATCTGAAGAAATTAGTCTATTCTACAGTTTGGAGATGTTGAGTCTATTAAGGAAAAATAACTTCTTTTTTTTTAACTTTTTAGTATTTTAAAAGTTTGAAGGAATCAAAATTGTAGTATTCTAGAAGTAAAATAAAATAACCTTCAAGTATTATGAAATTTAAAAGTTACTTGAATTTAATTTTTTAAGTATAAAAAGAATATATGCGCAAGTCTAAAGAGCGAAAAACTGAGAATATTTTTTCCATTGGGTAGTTTTTCTACTGATATGAATAAATAAATAAAAACAATTTTTTCTAATTCTTTACCTTGACAACTTCCAAGCTTCGTTTGCACGTTCCCTCAAACTTGCAAGAAGATTGTGTTACAGTGCTAATCAGCCAAACAGCTATGCATCCATTCAACTCTTGTGTTCTCTCATATACGATGATGAGTGCAAAATACGGGCGAGGAACAAGGATTTCAATGACAGGTGAAGAGTTGAGTTGAGGAATAAGTGAATAACATTAAGGTCACTAGAAAGCGAGCACTCTCCAACCAGCTTACTCTGAATCATCATTTAGTATAACTACTCAAAAAACAAGTAGTCAAGTCAGGATGAGCTATTCAGTCATAGAATGCTTCCACTCAGTTATGAAAGATACAATAGAGCAAATTGGTTCACTTTACAGTTTAGGTAATTTAGCTTTCAAAAGGCTTTTAGATGCGCAAACGCTAGTCGTTTTACTTGCTATGTCAGGTCATTGCAATGGATGGGGTGGTCGATGTCAACATTCTATCTTTTTTTACTTGCTATGTCAACATTCTATCTTGTTCGCAATGGATGGGGTGGTCGACTTCCCATCCACTCTCTGCTATATTCCTTTCGTCTAGTCGACCAGATGCGCTCCGGCTTCTACGAGGAATTGGACACCTTGATGCTGTAACGTCCTAGCCCCCCTTTCGTTGCTACTATCAACCCTTCGACATCAGATCCCTTAATTTCAAGATTCCCGTATACCTTACCACGCATTATTTTCATGCGTAATAAATTCAAATTCATATTCTTGTTGAAATTTCATCTCATCCAGCACTCTTTCATTATGATTCCTGAAGCTTCGGTCCATTCATGAAGATTTCGCCAAAAAATTGCTATAATAGGAAAACAAAGCGGTTAATTGACCTTTGAATGGAACACTTTTGCCTAGGTCAGCGATGTGTCTGTATAGTTAGCGTGTTTGTTCCTGGTTAGCACGGAGTCCTCTGCTGTAGCTATCTCCCGGAGATGTAGCCCTGTTATCTAGCTTTGTCCACGCGTTTTCTAGCTACATATTCTTATTCTCCTCCTTTTTTCAATATACGGTTTTTGATCCTTTTCACTATTTTTTTCTTTGCAAGATTGCTGCAGTACATCAAGCACCATTCCAATTTGAGCCTCAATGCAACGAAAGCTCGCTTCTTCGCTATTGACTGCCTGAGTCGAATACTTGTCAAGGTAATAAGAATGACTGCCTGAGTCGAATACTTGTCAAGGTAATAAGAATGACTGCCTGAGTCGAATACTTGTCAAGGTAATAAGAATGACTGCCTGAGTCGAATACTTGTCAAGGTAATAAGAATGACTGCCTGAGTCGAATACTTGTCAAGGTAATAAGAATGACTGCCTGAGTCGAATACTTGTCAAGGTAATAAGAATGACTGCCTGAGTCGAATACTTGTCAAGGTAATAAGAATCGTTAGATTTTTGAAAAAGTCAATAGCTATCGATTATGTTCAATAGCGACACGATCTTGAAACAGACATTAAAACATGGTCAATGGCTTCCAGACATTATATAGTAACTTTTTCGCATTATAAAATTTACTAAACATTTTCTTTCACGCAGAGCTCCTAGCAGGTTTCTCGTTGTATGAAAAGTATTATCTCTTTTTTCTTCTTCTGAATAACCTGCATTTATCTGTTCTTAATAAGATCCACTCGCAGGATAATTTTGTCGAATCTGGTGGACTCGCTGTCTTCATCGAGTTCCTCGACAAAAGAAAAGACTTTTCATGCGAGACTGAGAACACGCCTCGCTTCGATGAAATTCCAAACTTTCTAAAAGTTGAGCGGACTGAAGAGGTTCCTCCATTCAACAATCAGAAAAGTTTTTTCAAATAGCAATTTCTCAGTCTACGGTATTACAAAGGCTTTTCATCTCAAATCTCGATGGATCTAAAAATTTAGTTTTAAGTTCAGTGAAAGGATGTCTGAATAAATGTTCTAATCAATTCTAACGTCATTCTGTCTTTCAATTCTAAGCTCTGAGAGATTGAGTTATGAAAATGGCACCTTTTAAACTTATGATTAAACATTTTTTTCTAGCCTGATTAATTATCTTTTGAGTTGAAGCTATTCTTTCAACAAAAAAAAGAAGAAAAAATATATGTCTTGAATCAAGCCCTTATCGCGAAAGAAATCTGTCTAATCAGCTGCTGACAAACGTCGCGAAGACGATTCAATCCGCACTTGTGTCCTACAAGAGGGCCTATCAATTTGTCAAATTAGACGGTGTCTCGGTTAGTTCAAAATGCGTTACATTCTCTAACGTCACTGAGCTGCGATATACACAAAAAAGGATGAGTTTGGGAAAGTATGCTACAAAGGCACACATGTGATTTATGAATAGTAACACTTTGAGAATATTCCTGCGCGTAAGTATGAAAGTATGCTAGAGAGGCATACAATCAATGTATGAAGGGAATACTTCTGAAAGTATGCTTTGATGGCTTCTCTTTTTTTGGCACTTATCCAATTATCAAACCCGGTCGACTTAGGTTACTCTGTATACACTTATCATTTCGATTACTTTATACGGTAGAAGCACATCTAAAAATCGTATCGTGTAAATCATTTTACTCAGCCATTCTGAAAGGGAGGGATTGGGAAAATTTTTCTTGATTGTGAAGCGTTCTCCTTGGAAAAGGCCCTTCGGGTAAGTCACAAAAAAAGAAAATTTTTTGAATGAAAAACCCAAGAAACAGCAGCATACTTTCTTTTTGTAGTCAGCATACTTTCAAAGTACATTTAGCATACCTTCATTGTATAGACAGCATACTTTCAAAGTATCCCTAGCATACTTTCACTTCATATACTTTCAAAGTATGCAGTAATAATTGAACTATCGCACAGTAAAAAGAACAAGGCATATGAGCCTTTCCTATAACACTATCGCACGGAATAGCAATGTGTCCCCGTGGTGTAATGGTAACACGCGCTCCCGGTTTGAGTCGAGATGGTCTGAGTTCGATCCCGCCCGGTGGACTAGCTTTTTTCTGTGCGATAGTTCAATCATTTGTCATCTTAATCAGGTGTCACTGCCTTTAAACTGTGTAACTTAGAATTTGAAGATTTATGCAGTAATACTTGTGTGCGGAATGATTGGAATACTTTTAAAGTATATACTTAGTTCCCTTCTCATACTTTCGAAGGTATGACTATTCATACTCTTTTTTCTGTGTACATACCTTCACTCTATGTTATAGGAAATTTAAACATTTTACTAGCTCGAATGAAGCCCATCGGAGCCATTGTCCTCGATTATAACCATGTCTTGATATTATTCAGATTGCGCGAAACTTAAATTTGTGAATGACAACACCTTCGTTAGACTAAACTGATGTGCTAAAAGTTTGAAAAGGTAGTTTTATAACAACTCTTCCACTGAAATATGATACTAATAAAAGTTCGCGGTGATATCCTGTGATGTCTTAAAATTAGCCAAGGTCTACTCAGGTGGTGACTTCTTGGCTCGATCACGGTTCTGAACGCTTTCTGATCCGCATCGCGCAGTGTCTGCTGGCCACGAGGAAACTGCTTAAAGCAGACACGGAAGAGCGGAGAACTTTTTTGAGACTTGATATGACTGAGCCATTCAGGGTTGGTAATTTTTACCTCGATCATTTTGTCGATCACTACCAAAAAAAAACGGTTTTGTTCAAGTAAAAGTGACTTTTTCCCAAATGCTTCAATTGGCAGGAAAAACCTCAAAAACCTATGAACTTTTTTGAATTAACTAAATCTGTCACTAAATGCTTGATTGAATGCTTTTTTATTTGATTTACCACAAGAAGACGCAAATTGAATAATTGTCAGTGTGATTATCATCTTCCTAGAGTTTGTCTTGTTCTATTGGAGGGTCTGTATTTCAAAAAGCACTTCTCAATAAGCACACCTTTGCACCATCGATTATGCTCCATCATGTGTCTTGGAGGAAGGGGCTGTACTAACTCTACGCACGATCTTCTAAGTAGATCGACTATTGCTTACAGACAAATCGCGCCAGTCAAAGCTATGCTCTGTGGATATCTGAAAACTTGTGTTCACAAGTACAAAAAAATATTAATTGAAGAGATTCAACCAGACTTCGTTCAGGCAAAACTATCTTGGGATGAAATATTTGTTCAGACTAAAATTATATTTCAGAGGATAGTTCAGTACTTGGGGACAGACTCGCCGTTACTGTGCAAGGCAATGCTTGAATTCGTTTTCCCACTACTACAACTTTCGCCCATTCATAGAAAATCCTTCATCGATGCAGGTTTTGCTCAACGCAAATAAGATTTTAAACACACGGGAAAAATTCACTCAACTAACTAGATTTTTCTGTAAATTTCTTTTCTTCTAAATTCCTTCGAGTAAGTTAATATTTCCAATTAATTTAACAAATCATGTTTTTTTCAAGTACTTGAAAAAATAATCATGTTTTTTAACTTCTGAATGTTTCACCAAAAAAAAAACTCATATTCCTCTATTCCAAACATCTTGTCATCGCTGGAAGCTTTGAAGGTGAGAGAATGACTAGCCTGGGTTGGAAAAATGCCAATCAGCTTTAATGTGAAGAGTTTTTGTTTTCTAAATTGATGCTTATTCCTGATGTAGATAAAGTGAGAGGAACAGAGGTTATTATTAAAAAAAAGAACAATTTTTGATTTTTCTTTATTTCTTTATTCATACATCAATACTGATGTGACAAAACATAAGATAACTCATACAATAGTGAGCGTTGTTCTTGACAATAACATCTGAACAATGATTTTCTAGAATAAGAAAGGAGAGAGAAAGCAAAAAAAAGGGAACAACTCAGAGATTAGGTAAGTGCAGATCGAGAATTTCAAGAACATTTAGCATCTTGAGCCTCTTTTTGAACACATTAGAGTTAGGAGAAGTCATAACTTGAGCAGGTAAATTAATCATCCACCTAGACGTTCTTACTCCAAAACAATTGAAAGTTAACCTCTTATTTGTGAAAGGTATGTAGAAATTAAAGGCGGATGTTCTACCATTACACGGTTTGAACACATAAAAGGTACTAATTTTAAGATCAACTTCACCTCGGATTATTTTGAAAGCGTAAGTGAGATCATTAATGATTCTCCTACAATATAGAGAGGTCAAATTTAAAGTATTCAAACGATTCTCATAACTAATATTAGGAGAGCAGTTTAAATTACATCTAAAATAGAGAAGTTTAGTAAATATATGCTGGACCTTCTCTATTTTCCTAATATCATTTTTTAAATGAGGAGACCAAACCGATGAAGAAAATTCACAAATCGGTAGAACATATGATTTGTAACATCTTACATATATATCTGGTGTGATACATGAAATAATTCTGAATAAGGCATAAACTGTTTGTAATGCCTTCCGACACAAAATCTCATATTGTGATTTGAAAGACAGGGAATCATCTATTAAAATACCTAAATCGATTGCGAAAATTCAGAACCAAAACAACCAAATGTCTAAGACGAAGCTTTAAAAAGTACAACCATGACAATTCAAACATTCCCTTTTTGAGAAAGGAATACTTGTTAGGTGGCGTGACGGAAGTACTACAAGTGGCGGCAAAGAGCGCAGAGCAGCTAACCCAGCTAGCCCAATTCTCATCCAATGTTCGTACAGTCTTTCCAAGTGCACTTCGGCCTGGCAGTTGAATCCAATGAAAATTCCCTTCTTTTCAGCAACCAGCTTATCCCATCCAGATATCTTTGATGGAATCCCTCTGGTTGAGTATATCACAAATGTCGAAGAATTTTCCACCACGAGAAAATTATGTCAATCAACAAGACGATGAGATTATTATGTCAATCAACAAGACGATAGTGGTCAGTCATTACTTTTTTGTGTGAGAAACTTGAGTTCTTCGCTGAATAGCGGTGTTTGATATAATCAGAACTTTAGCTTGAATCAGCACTGAATGGCATAGTTTCTTTAAGGTCGAAATTCAACGCTGAAAAACAAAAGTCTTCTGAGTTCTATTTCATTGCTAACCAGATCCACTTCTCATTTAAATCGAAATGAGTTGCAGGAGAATATTCTGGTTGATATCATCTCCATTTGCATGCAATGCGTCGTTTGTCTCAGCCAGCGAACACAGGATTCTTCCCAACTCCTTCATCTCACCCTCAATGCGGTAGTGAAACGTCATCATTTTAAGCAGAAACCACCGCCGTTCTCTTTTTTCTTGATTTTTGGTAATTTTTCTGACTAAATTAGAAAAAAGCGAGTCTTCGGAGTGAGAGAGATAAAGATAGAAAGTAAAAAACGTAATGAAAAATGAGGGAGAAAATAAAGAAATAAAAAACGGCAGAGCAGAAATAGAGAGAGAGAGATAGAGAGATAAAGTGACAGGAAGTTTTTCTTGTATCCAGGGAATTAAAATAACTTGAATCTTCATAGTTTAAACTTGTTTTAGATTTTTTAAAATCTTTAATTCACCAGCCACCTTTCGGTAACCTCAATAGATGAAATTTCATTGGTTGCAGATGACCAAGATGCACCTTTCACCGACATTTTGCGCTCCAAAGCATGCACATCCCGTGCCAGAGTGCTTGTGTCTCCTTCTCAGCATGGCAACCTTTCCGTTCTTCTATTCTCGGCTGGGCAAATTCTCGGCAGATATGGTTTGAGCTGACTCTGCTATATTTTGAAGACGTAAATGCGACCCAATCCAGAAGACACTTCTTTTTCACGAGAAGACAATTAGACAAGTCTTATGAATTAGCATGGGTGCAGATGTTTGTGAAAATTTTGTAACTTTTTAGAGAGTTTATAAAACATTTTGTGAGAGAGCCGAATGTGTCTTCCGAAATATGTGGACACTAAATATAATGATTGATACACTATTTTTATTTCTTCAAAAAAGCGTGAAAGCCCATGAAGACTGTAGTTCTTCCAAGTTTGTATTGGAAAAAAAGAATTACTTTCTTATTTGAAGATTTTTTATAAGTACTCAGTAGCGTTAATGTTGATCTAACAATAAAATCTGAAGGGTTTCAAAGACTCGGTTCAGATTCAACTTGCTATATATGGATTCTTAAGGTGTTTCTGCTAGAAATTTGCTACTTATTCGCTGTTGTCAAAAAGTAATGCGAAAGTATGAAAAAGTGTCACTCGACGTAACAAACAAGAAGAATCTTTATTGTTCAGCCCCAGTTTTGATACGAGAATGAGTAGAGCAAATGTTTCAGGAAAGGCGCATTCATTTTTTCTTTTCTCACCGAGTGCCCAGGAAAATCAATGAAGTGTTGGCCAAGAGAGCAGCACTCACGGTTTCTCACTCATGATGTTATCGCTTTGATTCAGTGTTTTTCAAAACCGGGTTTTTCAATTTCTATATGAGAAAAGATCATTTATTCTTCAAAAGCAAGGGGAAGTACCGGTTTTTTGCAGTGATGCTTGGGTGCCAGTTCTGCAACTACTGAAAATCATTGAAATTCTTCGTAGTGGTAAACTTTTAATCAACTATAAACTTCTTAAAAATCAGCTATAGACCTAGCGCAATAAGTCTATGCTAAGAGACAAGCTAAGAAAAGCGATGCTTCTTCTGTTGCACTTTTTCAAGATGTATAACACGCTTTGGGTGGCTCAGAATTCGTGCTCCAGGTTCTTTCAGTTAGAATTATCTATAAAATTCTAGAGTTCGAGGCAGCGAGCGGTTTTATGAAAGTTTTATGAAGGCTCGGAAAGCGGCTGCACTCCTTTTTTGAGCTAACATTACCACTGCTTTTCTCATTTGTGCGCGCATTCCTTTCATTCAAAGTGGCCTGTTACCCTATGCTTCTTCGAAAGTTTTGAATAACTTTCTGTTTCTTTAACGCAATCGATATTCTAGTTTTGGTCGACGCAGCAAAGTTACTCTTGGTGTAGAAGCAGATTGCTTTCAGAGACTTGGCGGGTGGCCTAATTTTTTGTATGCATTTGCAATTCTGATAAACCTATAGTAAGTGCCAGTGAATGAAAGCTTGGTTTGAGATACTCAAATTTTTGTTGGCACAGTTCCCAACATATGAGGTAGAATCAGAGGAACATTCTACTTAAAAACCTCGAAAAAATTTTTACCCCACAATTCCTTTCATTATAGCTCAGCTGAATGTTTTTTTGATTAGGAAAGTTTCTTGCGTATTTTTTCGAAAAGCCCTTTCAAGATATTCAGATTTTTTGCATTATTCTCTTTGTGTTGCAATCCATGTTATCTCTGAACTTTTTTGGTATGAAAGGTGTTTGAGAAAGTCTTTGACGACCTTTTCTCTTGATGAACTTTTAAAAGAACCCTTAAACAGTTTTGAGGATTTCTCAAGCTTTCCAGCGTAATCGAACTTTTGAAATCAGATCAGGGGTGGGCGAAAAAAACCAATTTTTTAAAACTTTTAGTACTTTTTTTAAACCAAAATAATTTTTCGAACTTTTTTCCATTTTAAAAACCAACAAAAAAATTTTCGAACTTTTTTTCGATTTGTAAGACCAAAAAAAACCAACAAAAAAAAACGAAAAAAAATTGTTTTAACTGAATGAAACTTTCTTCTTATTTTCCGAGGTTACCGGAATTCGGTTCGATCGGGTCAAGTAATTATTAGCACATAAGCGCTGAAACTCTGTTTGTAAAAAGCACTGAAACGTGTGCCAGGCAGGCAACACCAAAACCACCGCAAAAACTCTATTTTGGCCCTTTTTCGGTTTGCTCTCGAAACATTTTTCGACATTTCGAAAAAAGGTCCAAGAAAGGTTTTTGTTCAAAAAGTGTCAAAAAACGAAAAAAGAACGGCCCTGGTTCAGATACGTTGAAAGTCGGACACAGTAGGGCCACATGTTTTTCTAGGCCTTCAATTCCTAAAAAAAGATCCTTTTAAACTTTTTGCCTAAAAGTCATTCATAAAGCCCACAAAGATGATGAGAGAAGGCCTTTGAAAATTAAGTTTAAAATTCGTAAATCCTTGAAAAAAATTGTTGCATCTTTTGGATATTTGATATAAATATCGGAGCTTACATTGCGAAACAATGAAATTAGGAATTGCATTGAGTAAAGCAATAAATTATCGTTGAAATAGATGCTGAATTAATACATAAGTGACTTCTTGGCAGTTACTTCATCAAGTGAGCATTATGAGCGAGCTGCACCTTAACAACCTGCGAGAAGCCCTCCACGGAGAAGATCTCCTTTTTATGCTGTGGAGAACTGTCTTTGAAAACATTCATGCGCTCTACAAGGTTAGTCTCTGTTAATATTCTCTTATGAACTTTGATCTTATGAACTTTGATCTTATGAAACTTATTTTTTTATTTTTTAACCGACTTCAAGGATGCTCGCTTCGACGAATTTTTTAAAGCCGATCTTCGAAAAAAAGCAGATATTACGCACTGGTTTAAAAAAAAATTAATCCAAGTTTTGGAAATCTTGAAAAAATTTCTTATTTGTTGAGGTCTCCCTCCCTTAAAACGATTTTATTTGTTGAGGTCTCCCTCCCTTAAAACGATTTTATTTGTTGAGGTCTCCCTCCCTTAAAACGATTTTATTTGTTGAGGTCTCCCTCCCTTAAAACGATTTTATTTGTTGAGGTCTCCCTCCCTTAAAACGATTTTGGTAGGGAAAGTGTGATACATACAGCAGAAAGTTTTTGGAGTCCTTTTCAAACAATTTTTTTAGAAAAAAGTCTATCAGAATTAATGGTTATTATAATTTCGAAGAAAAATGATTATTATGCTTTAAACAGAAAAGTTTTTCCGACTTGAGTAACACATCATAGTATATGAAAAAAACTATGGATTTGTGTTAATATTTCAATGTTTTAACCAACATCTGATCTAGAATGACGGAATGAAATGATTAGCATTAAAACTGTGCAGCTGTATAGTTTTGAATACGAAACGAAGTACAGGTTCCATGACATTTCGCATCACGACATTTCGCACCGAGACTTTTTGAATCCGAAATTCTGCATTCAAAGTATTCGAGAAAAAAATAATTCAAAAAGACAAATGATATACAAAAGAAGGTGAGGTTATTACAATTTTCAGGCAATTGACTAAAGAAAGTGGGTGGATGTATATTGCACCACACACTTAACAAAGAGTTCCTAAGCCCTATGGCCTCGTCAGCATTATCTTTACGTAAGCCTAAGCTAAGAAAACAGTGGAAATTGGCTCAAAGCTCAAGCCAGAGCAAAAAAAACAGTAAAAATGGGATGTATATACAATTTATTTAAATCTTTGTCAGATGAACGTTGCAGATGTTAAGAGCAATCACATATTATCCAGCAAAATGCATAGAACTTATTGCTTTCGTATGCAGAGAAAAAAAAGACTAATTGCTAAGACAAAAAATTCTTCTTTTCATTTACAGTACTGACACGGAAGCATGGACTTTATATGGTTACAAAATGATTCAGAAGACATGCTTAGAATGCTATCATTCATAATATTGAATATTGCATATGTACGGTTTGCAAACGAATTAGCACTGATTTTATCACTAGCTTTGACAACAGAAAAACATGTATTTGAATAGCCGCGAGTATTTGAATTTTTTTGTAAAGAAAAGCTCACTTATTGGAAGATCAGATGAGCCAATCAAAAAATGAATGCAATAATTGGAAAGTCGCTATTTGTCTTCTATCTAGTAAAGATTGCATATCAAACTTTTCACATGCTAGTCTATAGTTACTCCATGGTATCTAACAGCGATAGAAGAGGCGTCGTAAAAAAAGAGATACTGAAAACTTTCTAGAATGCGTTTTTTCGTAAAGTAAATTGACTAAAGAAAGTGGGTTATTACTCCAAGATCTTTAAATAACCCAGGGGTTCATATACAGGAGAAGCATACTCTAAGGTTGAACGTATATAAGTTTTGTAAACATGTAACAGAACTTTAGGATTACATTACTTTATTCCTATTAAAACAAAGTTGACACGCTTAGTGGCTTTGCTAACAATTTTTATGAAACGGTAAAAAAAAAGAAAGGTTTTCAGAAATTATTACTCCAAGATCTTTAAATAACCCAGGGGTTTGGATAGGTTGTCCGGAAAGAAAATAGCTAGTACGTGGATTAGAATTTCCGAAGTGTAGTACTGCAAATTTAGAGACATTGACAGACATTTGCCATGTAATAAGCCAATTTTCATTAACTTTGGTACAATTAAATGCTTTACTATATACTGAAGAGTCATCAATTACTATCATAACTTTAAGATCATCAGCAAAAAGAAAAGAAATACTGGGTAGTTAATCAGAAATGTCGTTAATGTGTATCAGAAACAAAACAGGACCAAGAACACTTCCCTGGGGGACCCCTGAATATCAGAAACAAAAGAGGACCAAGAACACTTCCCTGGAGGACCCCTGAATATCAGAAACAAAAGAGGACCAAGAACACTTCCCTGGGGGACCCCTGAATATCAGAAACAAAAGAGGACCAAGAACACTTCCCTGGGGGACCCCTGAATATCAGAAACAAAAGAGGACCAAGAACACTTCCCTGGGGGACCCCTGAATATCAGAAACAAAAGAGGACCAAGAACACTTCCTGGGGGACCCCTGAAATAACTGGAACAGATAAGGAAAGTGCATCTTTTACTTGCACATACCATATGAAGATGATTTGTGCAAGAGTTTGGAATGACTAACAGTATCGAAAGCCTTCGGAAAGTCAAAGTAAAGAACATTACAACATTCAGTTTGTAGATGAAGCTTCATGTAATTAGTTTTGAAAGGAGAGGAGTTGAAGGACTGTGCTTCTTTTCTCCCGAAAACGATACTGATAGGGCGAGAGCAACGAGTTTACTTTTAGAAAGTTAGTAATTTCATGCTTTATCATGCGCTCAATACATTTACCAATACTGCTAAATGTTGAGATTGGTCTGTAATTTTCAGGGTGGTTCTTAGAGCCTTTTTTGAAAATAGGTTTAACGACAGCTTGCGTTAATCTCCTTTTCTCCAAGAAAGTGATAGAATTTTTTTTGTTGTTTTCTCTCAGTTTGAAAGGAAGAGAAAGGGAGAAAAAAATTATTTGTCTTCTTAACCAGGCGTCACTGCCTTTAAACTGTGTAACTTAGAATTTGAAGATTTATCATCCATCTTCCATCTCTCTTCTGTCTTAATCATGAACTCTGGAGTTACGCTCCATTCATGACGCAATCGCTTGATAAGCATGCGTGACTAAGAGAACAAGGCATATGAGCCATTCATATAACACTATCGCACGGAATAGCAATGTGTCCCCGTGGGGTAATGGTAACACGCGCTCCCGGCTTGAGTCGAGATGGTCTGGGTTCAATCCCGCCCGGTGGACTAGCTTTTTTCTATGCGATAGTTCAATCATTTGTCTTCTTAACTAGGCGTCACTGCCTTTAAACTGTGTAACTCAGAATTTGAAGGAGAAAAATACATCAGCATGGTAAGTCAATCCTACATTAACTTAACACTCAGACACAAGGGCTGAATCAGATACAAAAACAAGATCAAGGAGATTAAAACCTCGAGTTGCATTGGATGGATACACATTGAGAAAGACCGTGAGAAAAAGCAAAGTGTAAAAGTTGTCGACAGGAAAAGCAAGAGGTTCTTAGAGAAAGATTGCTCCAGTCGAAAGAGAAAGATTGCTCCAGTATTGATTAGAGAAAGATTGCTTCAGTCGAAAGAGAAAGATTGCTCCAGTATTGATTAGAGAAAGATTGCTCCAGTCGAAAGAGAAAGATTGCTCCAGTATTGATTAGAGAAAGATTGCTCCAGTCGAAAGAGAAAGATTGCTCCAGTATTGATTAGAGAAAGATTGCTCCAGTCGAAAGAGAAAGATTGCTCCAGTATTGATTAGAGAAAGATTGCTCCAGTCGAAAGAGAAAGATTGCTCCAGTATTGATTAGAGAAAGATTGCTCCAGTCGAAAGAGAAAGATTGCTCCAGTATTGATTAGTGAAAGATTGCTCCAGTCGAAAGAGAAAGATTGCTCCAGTATTGATTAGAGAAAGATTGCTCCAGTCGAAAGAGAAAGATTGCTCCAGTATTGATTAGTGAAAGATTGCTCCAGTCGAAAGAGAAAGATTGCTCCAGTATTGATTAGAGAAAGATTGCTCCAGTCGAAAGAGAAAGATTGCTCCAGTATTGATTAGTGAAAGATTGCTCCAGTCGAAAGAGAAAGATTGCTCCAGTATTGATTAGAGAAAGATTGCTCCAGTCGAAAGAGAAAGATTGCTCCAGTATTGATTAGAGAAAGATTGCTCCAGTCGAAAGAGAAAGATTGCTCCAGTATTGATTAGAGAAAGATTGCTCCAGTCGAAAGAGAAAGATTGCTCCAGTATTGATTAGAGAAAGATTGCTCCAGTCGAAAGAGAAAGATTGCTCCAGTAATTTCATTTCATTTCATTTCTTTATTCCAAGCACATGAGATATCATGAAAACACAAACAAGAACAAAGTTAAATGCATGGACTTTCTTCTAAGTGGCGGTGTTTAGGGCTTGCGGTATAGATGAAAAAAGGGGGGGGGGAGGGTGATATACTTAAAATCGACAATTATATTAGTCATGAACGAAAGGTTTAGGTAATATCTTTTCAGTAGGCAGAGATAATAATTGTTTTTTGAAACTAGCAGTATTAGGTGTACTGACGATCTCAAAAGGTAATGAATTCCATACTGATAGCTGGCGAGAAACACATGTAGAAATAGAACATTTGCTAATATTATGAGGTGTTTTTAGCCTGAGCTCATGAGAATGGCGAGAAAATCTCTGTACTGCAGACAACTGAAACAAGTTCATAGTTTCAAGTTCACATTTTTTGTGGACACATTTATGAATAAATAAAAGGTCAGATATAGCACGACGATATTCAAGAGTTTCTAGGCCTAACATGGAGATTCTTTGTGAATAGGGAAGTCTGGAATGGCCAGATCTTGCTAGGATTCTTCTCGTAAACGACCGCTGAACTTTTTCAATAGATTTTACTAAGCCGGGGGATGAGGGATTCCATAACTCACTAGCGTATTCAAGAACAGGTCTGACATAAATTTTAAAAGCTGAAGTTAAAAGAGGCGGACATGGTGACTTGAAGGCTTTTAACACCATGTTAACAAGAGCAGAGCCTTTTTTACATTTGTCTTCAACATGATTACGATAAGAGAAACGATCACATATGATTACACCAAGATCTTTGGCAACTCTACCAACTACTAGAGGTTGACTGTTCATGTAATAGACGCTGCGAGAATTGGATGATCCGAGATGAAGTACATTACACTTAGATATGGATAGGGACAAATTCCACTCTAGGCACCAATCGGTTATACGATTCAAAGCTAGTTGGATATAATTACAAGAGGTAGCGCGTCCCATTATCTTTATATCATCGGCGAATAAGCAAAATTTGATAGAATCGGGGATAGCTTCAGTATTGATTAGAGAAAGATTGCTCCAGTCGAAAGAGAAAGATTGCTCCAGTATTGATTAGAGAAAGATTGCTCCAGTCGAAAGAGAAAGATTGCTCCAGAATTGATTAGTGAAAGCTTGCTCTAGTCGAAAGAGAAAGATTGCTCCAGTATTGATTAGAGAAAGATTGCTCCAGTCGAAAGAGAAAGATTGCTCCAGTATTGATTAGTGAAAGATTGCTCCAGTCGAAAGAGAAAGATTGCTCCAGTATTGATTAGAGAAAGATTGCTCCAGTCGAAAGAGAAAGATTGCTCCAGTATTGATTAGTGAAAGATTGCTCCAGTCGAAAGAGAAAGATTGCTCCAGTATTGATTAGAGAAAGATTGCTCCAGTCGAAAGAGAAAGATTGCTCCAGTATTGATTAGTGAAAGATTGCTCCAGTCGAAAGAGAAAGATTGCTCCAGTATTGATTAGAGAAAGATTGCTCCAGTCGAAAGAGAAAGATTGCTCCAGTATTGATTAGTGAAAGATTGCTCCAGTCGAAAGAGAAAGATCGCTCCAGTATTGATTAGAGAAAGATTGCTCCAGTCGAAAGAGAAAGATTGCTCCAGTATTGATTAGAGAAAGATTGCTCCAGTCGAAAGAGAAAGATTGCTCCAGTATTGATTAGAGAAAGATTGCTCCAGTCGAAAGAGAAAGATTGCTCCAGTATTGATTAGAGAAAGATTGCTCCAGTCGAAAGAGAAAGATTGCTCCAGTATTGATTAGAGAAAGATTGCTCCAGTCGAAAGAGAAAGATTGCTCCAGTATTGATTAGAGAAAGATTGCTCCAGTCGAAAGAGAAAGATTGCTCCAGTATTGATTAGTGAAAGATTGCTCCAGTCGAAAGAGAAAGATTGCTCCAGTATTGATTAGAGAAAGATTGCTCCAGTCGAAAGAGAAAGATTGCTCCAGTATTGATTAGAGAAAGATTGCTCCAGTCGAAAGAGAAAGATTGCTCCAGTATTGATTAGAGAAAGATTGCTCCAGTCGAAAGAGAAAGATTGCTCCAGTATTGATTAGAGAAAGATTGCTCCAGTCGAAAGAGAAAGATTGCTCCAGTATTGATTAGAGAAAGATTGCTCCAGTCGAAAGAGAAAGATTGCTCCAGTATTGATTAGAGAAAGATTGCTCCAGTCGAAAGAGAAAGATTGCTCCAGTATTGATTAGAGAAAGATTGCTCCAGTCGAAAGAGAAAGATTGCTCCAGTATTGATTAGAGAAAGATTGCTCCAGTCGAAAGAGAAAGATTGCTCCAGTATTGATTAGAGAAAGATTGCTCCAGTCGAAAGAGAAAGATTGCTCCAGTATTGATTAGAGAAAGATTGCTCCAGTCGAAAGAGAAAGATTGCTCCAGTATTGATTAGAGAAAGATTGCTCCAGTCGAAAGAGAAAGATTGCTCCAGTATTGATTAGTGAAAGATTGCTCCAGTCGAAAGAGAAAGATTGCTCCAGTATTGATTAGAGAAAGATTGCTCCAGTCGAAAGAGAAAGATTGCTCCAGTATTGATTAGTGAAAGATTGCTCCAGTCGAAAGAGAAAGATTGCTCCAGTATTGATTAGAGAAAGATTGCTCCAGTCGAAAGAGAAAGATTGCTCCAGTATTGATTAGTGAAAGATTGCTCCAGTCGAAAGAGAAAGATTGCTCCAGTATTGATTAGAGAAAGATTGCTCCAGTCGAAAGAGAAAGATTGCTCCAGTATTGATTAGTGAAAGATTGCTCCAGTCGAAAGAGAAAGATCGCTCCAGTATTGATTAGAGAAAGATTGCTCCAGTCGAAAGAGAAAGATTGCTCCAGTATTGATTAGAGAAAGATTGCTCCAGTCGAAAGAGAAAGATTGCTCCAGTATTGATTAGAGAAAGATTGCTCCAGTCGAAAGAGAAAGATTGCTCCAGTATTGATTAGAGAAAGATTGCTCCAGTCGAAAGAGAAAGATTGCTCCAGTATTGATTAGAGAAAGATTGCTCCAGTCGAAAGAGAAAGATTGCTCCAGTATTGATTAGAGAAAGATTGCTCCAGTCGAAAGAGAAAGATTGCTCCAGTATTGATTAGAGAAAGATTGCTCCAGTCGAAAGAGAAAGATTGCTCCAGTATTGATTAGTGAAAGATTGCTCCAGTCGAAAGAGAAAGATTGCTCCAGTATTGATTAGAGAAAGATTGCTCCAGTCGAAAGAGAAAGATTGCTCCAGTATTGATTAGAGAAAGATTGCTCCAGTCGAAAGAGAAAGATTGCTCCAGTATTGATTAGAGAAAGATTGCTCCAGTCGAAAGAGAAAGATTGCTCCAGTATTGATTAGAGAAAGATTGCTCCAGTCGAAAGAGAAAGATTGCTCCAGTATTGATTAGAGAAAGATTGCTCCAGTCGAAAGAGAAAGATTGCTCCAGTATTGATTAGAGAAAGATTGCTCCAGTCGAAAGAGAAAGATTGCTCCAGTATTGATTAGAGAAAGATTGCTCCAGTCGAAAGAGAAAGATTGCTCCAGTATTGATTAGAGAAAGATTGCTCCAGTCGAAAGAGAAAGATTGCTCCAGTATTGATTAGAGAAAGATTGCTCCAGTCGAAAGAGAAAGATTGCTCCAGTATTGATTAGAGAAAGATTGCTCCAGTCGAAAGAGAAAGATTGCTCCAGTATTGATTAGAGAAAGATTGCTCCAGTCGAAAGAGAAAGATTGCTCCAGTATTGATTAGTGAAAGATTGCTCCAGTCGAAAGAGAAAGATTGCTCCAGTATTGATTAGAGAAAGATTGCTCCAGTCGAAAGAGAAAGATTGCTCCAGTATTGATTAGTGAAAGATTGCTCCAGTCGAAAGAGAAAGATTGCTCCAGTATTGATTAGAGAAAGATTGCTCCAGTCGAAAGAGAAAGATTGCTCCAGTATTGATTAGTGAAAGATTGCTCCAGTCGAAAGAGAAAGATTGCTCCAGTATTGATTAGAGAAAGATTGCTCCAGTCGAAAGAGAAAGATTGCTCCAGTATTGATTAGTGAAAGATTGCTCCAGTCGAAAGAGAAAGATCGCTCCAGTATTGATTAGAGAAAGATTGCTCCAGTCGAAAGAGAAAGATTGCTCCAGTATTGATTAGAGAAAGATTGCTCCAGTCGAAAGAGAAAGATTGCTCCAGTATTGATTAGAGAAAGATTGCTCCAGTCGAAAGAGAAAGATTGCTCCAGTATTGATTAGAGAAAGATTGCTCCAGTCGAAAGAGAAAGATTGCTCCAGTATTGATTAGAGAAAGATTGCTCCAGTCGAAAGAGAAAGATTGCTCCAGTATTGATTAGAGAAAGATTGCTCCAGTCGAAAGAGAAAGATTGCTCCAGTATTGATTAGTGAAAGATTGCTCCAGTCGAAAGAGAAAGATTGCTCCAGTATTGATTAGAGAAAGATTGCTCCAGTCGAAAGAGAAAGATTGCTCCAGTATTGATTAGAGAAAGATTGCTCCAGTCGAAAGAGAAAGATTGCTCCAGTATTGATTAGAGAAAGATTGCTCCAGTCGAAAGAGAAAGATTGCTCCAGTATTGATTAGAGAAAGATTGCTCCAGTCGAAAGAGAAAGATTGCTCCAGTATTGATTAGAGAAAGATTGCTCCAGTCGAAAGAGAAAGATTGCTCCAGTATTGATTAGAGAAAGATTGCTCCAGTCGAAAGAGAAAGATTGCTCCAGTATTGATTAGAGAAAGATTGCTCCAGTCGAAAGAGAAAGATTGCTCCAGTATTGATTAGAGAAAGATTGCTCCAGTCGAAAGAGAAAGATTGCTCCAGTATTGATTAGAGAAAGATTGCTCCAGTCGAAAGAGAAAGATTGCTCCAGTATTGATTAGAGAAAGATTGCTACAGTCGAAAGAGAAAGATTGCTCCAGTATTGATTAGTGAAAGATTGCTCCAGTCGAAAGAGAAAGATTGCTCCAGTATTGATTAGAGAAAGATTGCTCCAGTCGAAAGAGAAAGATTGCTCCAGTATTGATTAGTGAAAGATTGCTCCAGTCGAAAGAGAAAGATTGCTCCAGTATTGATTAGAGAAAGATTGCTCCAGTCGAAAGAGAAAGATTGCTCCAGTATTGATTAGAGAAAGATTGCTCCAGTCGTATTGATTGAACATTAGATTTAGAATTAATGAATTGCTTAATTATGAGTCTGAATTCTTTCTTTTCCGGATTCGCTTCGTTCTTTCTTTCTTTCCTCTTCCCTCCAATCCTCCCTCTCCGCTGGTAGTCGATTCAGGCGAAGAATGAAGTGAAATTTACATCCCACCTCACCTCCTTTTGTCAATCACTTGAAAAATTGCCGGTAAACGGTAATACCCTAACTTTCTTTTGTCAATTGCCAACATTTTCGGTGCGAAGTGTTGGATGCGAAATGTCGTGGATCGAAATTTAGTGTGACCCGAAATAAAGGATTCCGAGCATTCATTACAAGAGACGAGATTAGGTCTTTCGGCTTATGTAAAGTAATTCCTGGGGTACATTTGGACATTTGAACTCAAAAAACGACTATTTTGAGCGGGATAGAAGTATAGTAATTCAAAATCAGCTATTAAGATCTATGATCTGAAATAGTGCAGTGTTTCCTGTAATTCAAGATTGATATAATGGGTACTTTTTTATTTGGGAGGGGGCGCACTTCACTTTGAGAGGGGGGAAGATTCAGGTACTTTTCTTTGATTTTTCGCTCAGGCTAAGGTAGATTTTATGCTAACGAGGACGTAGGGCCCCTTTGTGTTAATGCTAACGAGGGCTATTACAGAAGCACACCGTGCACACTGTGCGCACTGTACACCGTACAAATGCACGCTGCACACTGTATAATTACAAATGCACGCTGAGGCGCGGGAAAATTCTTAACTCAAACACTCTTCCTATCTTTCCCGCGCCTCAGCGTGCATTTGTAATTATACAGTGTGCAGCGTGCATTTGTACGGTGTACAGTGCGCACGGTGTGCTTCTGTAATGGCCCTAACAAACCGTACGGGAGACCACACGGCTTAGGAACGAGGCAGTGTGAAACATTTAGCCACAATATTGACATTTGCACCCGTCTAATTAAGTAAATTGTCCGCTTTCTTCCACTTTTTTTCGCAAAGGCTCACGCGAATTTTTTTTCGGTCTCGTTTCTAAGCTGTACGGCCTTGTTGGCGTAACGCCAACAAGGCCGTACAGCTTAGAAACGAGACCGCATGAAGACATTTCTTACAATATCAATTTTTTGCCGATTCAATTGATTGAATTTGTTGAAAAAACAGATAGAACTACATACGTACTAATTACATTAGTACAAACACACTGAAAGAAAAAACCCTGGCCTTCAAGTAAAGTGCGCTCCCCCTAGTTAAGTGCGGACGCCCACAATAAAATTGTGTCGTTAGCATGATTAGATTCACTTTCACGACAATTTACTCCCCACTATTCACTCCTTTATAACTACTGTAAATACATTTCAGCGTTTGAAAAGTATTTTGACATTTAAACTTGCATTTAAACTTGCTGATGCTTAGGTAGAAGTTTACTCTAACAAAAATTACGGCTTAGGTGGTAGAGATCAATTTAAAATTTTTTTCCAAAAAAATTGTCATTGGAGTAGCTTTTGTGAAGTGTAATCTCTTGGGTGTGGCTTTTCGAGATTTAACTTTTTTGTGAGCGACTATAAACGAATTGAATTGTTACGGAACTATGAATATGGCTCTAGAAAAGGTTTTCTTGTCGTTCTTGGGTAGTCCAGAGTAGATCGAGGTAGAGGTAGATCGAGGTAGAATACTGACACTCTTTCCTGATAAGGCTGAGAGGCAAGTTATTGATTTTATTTCAATACATAACCATATATGTGACACCAGGTTGGAGGAAATTGCATGAATTAAGAACAGAAAGAAGTGGGGGGAAAGTCATGGTAAAATACCATTTTCAACCCATTTGGAAGTTACCATAATGTATGTACATATATTAGTAATAATAATTCTAACTACTTACAGTTCGTAACTATAAGAACTTATTTTTAAAAAAGAACCAACTAACCTATAACTTTGGTTGAAATGGTTTTAGCTCTCATGAGTTTTATACTTGAATATCAAGTATCTTCAATAGATTCAGGTAAGAAAGATCGAAGCTCTTAAGAACATTCAAAACAAGATGAGTAAATGTTATGTCTCCTAGTATATCCAAAAGTTGATCACGCATTGTATTATCTTTAGGACCGGTTTTTTTTATTCCAGGAGGCGAACCTTTCCAAGCTGTCTTATTCGCTCGGAGAAAACATGCTGCAGCTTATTAAGAGTGCCCTCGAACTTCTACAACATCTTTTCCTCACGCACGAAACATGCATGACTCATCTCATGAACATGCTTCTCTTTCCATGGAGGTTAGAAAATGGATGCTTTGTTAAGGCAGTTGTAACGAAGATGATTTTGTTGGAGGTTTAAGGCTTAAAAATGCACATGGGTCGATTAAGAATATACAGAAAATTGCTCACAAATATTAGTTGAAATTTTTGGGGATAGTTTTATATGGAATGAGCAAATTGTTTTCTGGCTACATGTTTTGAATGACGTTCAAAAATTATAACTTTTTGGGACTGGTTTACATTTGGGTAATCAGTATGTGAATTTGTAACGGTTGTTTTGATGCGCTGATTGAATGGATAATAAGAAGAGAGTGTTGATGTACAGACTTTAAATTTGGAACAGCTCTGAAAAAGGCTTGAATTTACAAAGATTTTATGTACTCGCCTCTGTATCTCTGAGCAGATAAATTCAATGATAAATCCTTTTCTTTCTAATTGTGAAGCTGCCACGGGGACTTTAATGACCTTTACTTAACAGCAACAAACAAACGAATGAAGAAAATGAATAGAGAACAATATAATACTTGATCACTAAATTTACTGAATTGGAATGCTAGACTACAAAGAACTAAGAGAAACAGCTGGAACGAAATAGGAGTGTCCCGTCTCTTTAACTCCCCCCACCCCTACTTCACTCAAACTCGAACTTCTGCCGCCGCCTTGTCCGTCGTCTTGCTTGGCCTCGCCACGTGAAATTGAGTCGTAGGGAGATGTGCCCGTGGGGTGAGAGGTGACCGTGGATAGAGAGTGTCCATGGGTAGAGAGTGCCCGCACACTCAAACTTGGGTAAATAAACCCTTGGTCTTATTGACACAAAACAAACACGAACAATACGCGCCTAAGCAAACACTAGCTTTCTAGACAGAGTGATGGAGAGGAGGCACGAAGGTGAGAACATAATGATGAGGATCTTCAAATGAGTGAGCTATCATAAAATGTTCTAGCTCTATAGACTTGGAGAAAATGCTCTTTGAGCCACTCAAAAAAATAATAATGAACTAAATCAAGTTAGGAGAAGGCCATGTTAGATAATAACATGAGCGAGCATAGTATCTATAGTACAGGATACTATAAATCAGAATTCAATAAATTCTGAAAAGAATAAATTTAAATTAATAAACAGAAAGGGTGAAAATGACGGTCCTGATCGACATAAATATCGAGAAAGAACTAGCGCGCACGTGGCAAGCTTTTACCGTAATAACACTAAATCGGCAACACTAAAATGGGTCGTTAAAACACGGGTTAATGACATTTTATCTTCATTCATTAGCTCGATGTAGGTTTTGACAGCGAAATGCAGGGCCAGTTTTTTCGAGCCCATAGTTTCAAATAACGAAAAAAAAACTCGATCAAATAAAATTTAATTTAGTGTATTTATGGAACGACAAGCGGAATTACCCGAGAAGATCAATCCATTCAACCTGCTGAATATTGTTGGTCCCCTCCATATTTTTCAAAAAAGATCTCTCCTTTTTCGCTTCTTGACCGAGTGCTTTTCTTAGTGTGAATGAATCAATGTCGCGGTTGGCTTCTAACTTCTTTATAATAAAGAAGTTAGAAGCCAACCGCGACATTGAAAGACTTTATTATTATATATTTCTTTTAACCGTAACCTGCACTAGACTTTCCTGAATTCCAGAGAAAAACCTCGTGTTTTTTAAAGTATTATAGCAGAATCTTCAATTCAACAAAAAACGCAATGAAAAATTATCGAAAGCATGTAATGAAAAATCATGACTTATCCACAAAAAAACAATCCTACCAGAAATAAAAAAAAGATCACTGAAGCCCCGAAAAAGAGACTGTAAAACTCTGTTTTTGCTTACAGTCACCGCGGACCGAATCGTTAGATGTGCCGATAGCGAAGCTCCTGCTCTGTCATCTTGACGTCTTTATGAATCATTTCGAAACTACTTCTTCTCGACTCACTTTTGTTCCGCCTCTGCGAGTGAGTCTTACATTGTTAATTGAGTTGTGAGAACCTCACCTAACAACGAAGAGCGTGGATTTGATTTGACTCCAAACCTTTGTATAATAAGCTCCGGAAATAAATTTCAAAATCTATGTTTAAAAAAAAGAAAATTTTCCTCAAAGTGTTGACCGTTGTTTTTTCCTCCATAGGTGAGCTTATATAATGTCAGTCCCTTGAAAAACGGAGTTCAAAAAAATTCAAAACGGATGCAATAACAAAAAAAATTGTTTTGATGATAAAAAAATGGTTTTGGTCAGATCATAACGGATAGATTAATTAGGTCAAGCGAAGACAAAATTCTTGATTTCCTAGGCTTTGCGAAGTGCTTTTTTTGTAGAAAGTCTGGCGTGTTTTACAGTAGTACCCGGTACTCTATGATTACAGTAGTACCCGGTACTCTATGATTACAGTAGTACCAGGTACTCTATGATTACAGTAGTACCCGGTACTCTATGATTACAGTAGTACCAGGTACTCTATGATTACAGTAGTACCAGGTACTCTATGATTACAGTAGTACCCGGTACTCTATGATTACAGTAGTACCCGGTACTCTATGATTACAGTAGTACCAGGTACTCTATGATTACAGTAGTACCAGGTACTCTATGATTACAGTAGTACCCGGTACTCTATGATTACAGTAGTACCAGGTACTCTATGATTACAGTAGTACCAGGTACTCTATGATTACAGTAGTACCCGGTACTCTATGATTACAGTAGTACCCGGTACTCTATGATTACAGTAGTACCAGGTACTCTATGATTACAGTAGTACCCGGTACTCTATGATTACAGTAGTACCAGGTACTCTATGATTACAGTAGTACCAGGTACTCTATGATTACAGTAGTACCAGGTACTCTATGATTACAGTAGTACCCGGTACTCTATGATTACAGTAGTACCCGGTACTCTATGATTACAGTAGTACCAGGTACTCTATGATTACAGTAGTACCAGGTACTCTATGATTACAGTAGTACCCGGTACTCTATGATTACAGTAGTACCCGGTACTCTATGATTACAGTAGTACCCGGTACTCTATGATTACAGTAGTACCAGGTACTCTATGATTACAGTAGTACCAGGTACTCTATGATTACAGTAGTACCCGGTACTCTATGATTACAGTAGTACCCGGTACTCTATGATTACAGTAGTACCCGGTACTCTATGATAGCAACATGTGATGAATTCTCGAATGAGGTTTGACGAAAGAGTATCAGTGTGTTTCTTTAACCCGCACTGTGTATGAAATCGATGCGCAAATCTGTGAGCTATCAAAAAAAGGCGAGTGATACGAATGCTCTGATCGTTTGCATCCTCTCTTTTACATCACACACTCTTCTGCTCTCTCGAGGCCTATCGTACCCTCATGATTAGAGATCTTGACATACATACATATCTATGCGGGTAGGAAGAAACAG
Source organism: Allodiplogaster pararmata (assembly GCA_964056735.1). Lineage (NCBI taxonomy): Eukaryota > Metazoa > Nematoda > Chromadorea > Rhabditida > Diplogasteridae > Allodiplogaster > Allodiplogaster pararmata. Next base: position 8,319,617 of record OZ057403.1, read on the forward strand.
CTTGAAGAGTACTCTGATAATCCGAGTTCTGACCAGCTGTTAGTTGTTCAAGATCGTGGAAACTCGGAATCATCTAAATTTAAACGCGTTCGATAGTCGGTATAAAACTTCCTCGTTTGCTCAGTGTTGGCTGATGACTGCGAAGAATCCGCATGTGGCGAACATATTCATTCCGCTCGTTCATGCTCTGGCTAGAGAGGAAGGAGTATTCGGTCAGTTCCTTTTACTATTCCTCTACAAACGAAGTCTTTGTTTTCAGCGGCTTCTATTAAAGATTCGTTCTTTTTTAAGAGAATGGGAGAGGGAGGGGTTGAGTGAATCACATGCTCCCCCTCAAGATAAGTTGGAAAAACTTTCGTGTTGCCTTTTAAGATGGATTTGACAGACTGTTCCTTGATTTGGTTTGAGATACCGTCATACAGCCTCTTGTCAAAGCGCTATAGCAACTCAATCAAGCAATATACTTTTATGCTGGATGGTATAGGCAGCTTATCGTTAGATTTGGTATGGAAGTCATGGGTTGACACGAGACCAACGCGGTCATTCAGTATCTCTCCGTTTATGCGTACGAAATATATTACTTTAAGTGTGCCTGTCTTAGAATTTTTCACTGGGAATTCCACTAGTTATAATTAGGAAAAAATTTCATTCTGTTTTTGACATGAAGTAAATAGTGTAGGGTGATCGAATAGTGGGGGAAAAGATTACCGAGTTAAAAGCGTTTTTACTTTTGGTTTAGAAAATACCTTTACAGCTTTAATTCGATACAGAAGAGTTTAATTAATATACTTGAATTGTGTGAGGAAGTGTAAAAAAACTTCTTGTTTTTAGAATTAGGGATGACATTTAATTGAATAGTTACGGACGCTGTTGTTTTTTTCTTTTTCAAAGACCGCCGTCAGCTCATCGCGAAACGCATAAATATAAGTAATTTTTAAAAAGCACAAGAACTTTCATTTTTTCTTTTCAGCATAATTGCGTTCATGTCGAATATACTACAGACAAAGCATGACCTTCTTAACCATTCTATAAAAAAGTACATCACATGAAATCGCATGGGAAATATCATTAGATAATATTTTTAAAATTTCACAGCCGAAGTCGCGGAGCGTTTTAAGCTGCGCTACAATCAGTCACTGAATCCGCATCCAGAGCCAGTCGGCTTTTCTCCCCCAGTCTTCCCCTCACCCTGTCACCCACAGGCTGCCGCTATCGCACCCGGGACGATGCATCCGAGGTATGGCACATCATCTGCGCCAGTGGCATACGGGCCTGAGGCACAAATGATCCCTTTGCACTCACAACGAACGAACGGGTACGGATTGATGCCGCCGGAGCTGAGCATGGCCTCTGCTCATCCCTCCCCCCCTTCTATGCAGTATATGGAGCAATGAGTCGACGAAAGAGAAGTACGGAATTATAAGAAAACCTTTATTCATTTTCCAAAAAAAGGTTTGTCTAGGAAACCATGACTCAGTTTGTTTGGAATACTATCACGTGTTTGAATCGATTTTTTAAAACGTAAAGGTCAACGTTTGTTTTGAACAAAGCTGTCAAAGTTCTGTAAAAAGAAATACAGTTCGTAAGATATTCAGTCGGATCTCAACCCAGGATCCCTTTTTTAAAAACTGTAAATCGTGTTCAAACGCAAGTTTTTCACGTACATAAATGTAAAGCTGGTAAAAAAGTATTGGGTTATATCTCCGTACTCTTAGTGAGGACACTGTTGAGAGAATTGTATATTATGTTGTTCTGATGGGCTTTCTTTTTTTCACGGAAGCTTCACTTCATATTCTTAGCATTAGTTGCGCCGACTATCAGGTTTCGTTGTGAACATAACGTTGTGTAATTGCACATTCAGAAAGTGTAGTTTGCACTTTTAGAAAGCTTCGAGTTTCTCAAAACATATGTAAGTTTTTTCATAGATTGGTTTGCCGTGAGAAGATCCCAGTAGATGATTCTTTTTACTGTTCATAATCATGTGATAGAGCATGTGGAAGAAGTCAAAAGGCCTCCGTGTCATACCTCGGCCTTTCTGTATGAAGATGAATATGAAACTCGCTATGATAAAGAATTCAACGCGAAAATGCAGTGTCTTTGTTTATTTTTGAACCCAGCATTTTGAGTTTGTGAATAATTTGTATAATTTTATGTACAACTTTGCTCATTAGTTCCACTTGGTTCCGCTCAGCTTCATAATAAGTTTGTAAGGATCCTTCTCGAGCTCAAAAATTTTGTGTTCACAGGCCGTCACTGATAACCGGAGCCGGGTGGTTAAAACATTACTACAACATATAAAGGAAATCAGAATCGATTAAATAATTTTAGAAAAAAAGTATTTATGTTTGTTCTCGCTACAGAGCTCTACATAGTGCAATTGAAATGAATCTGCCCTTTCCATAGATCGTGACAGAGTTGGAAGCCCCTTCTCACTCATTTTATATTACAAAATTCAAGCGAACTGACGAATTGCTTGTGTATGTGAGTAAGCGTGATTCCGGGTGATGAATTGGCTATATTATACCCAGCTGGATTGATGAATTGGCTATATTATACCCAGCTGGATTGATGAATTGGCTATATTATACCCAGTTGGATTGATGAATTGGATATATTATACCCAGCTGGATTGATGAATTGGCTATATTATACCCAGTTGGATTGATGAATTGGCTATATTAAACCCAGCTGGATTGATGAATTGGCTATACTATACCCAGCTGGATTGATGAATTGGCTATATTATACACAGCTGGATTGCTCATCAATTTAGCTTGGGTTACTGAAAAAAATTGTTTGTGATTAGCTTTAATTCATTTTTTAAAGTCAAAGTTTTGTACATTTCTCGTAGCTCAGTTATGACCATGAATTCAATTGCTTTCGTGCTTCAATTAACTGCTGATTTGTAGATTACTTTCTGACAGCTTCGAATATCTCAATAAGTATATTTTTATGGGTGTGTTTATTTTCGACGTGTACTGCTTACATTCAAGTTCCATCTCATTTTCATATCATCTTGTAAGAATTTTACTGAGTAAAAGAATTTGTAAAACCTCTTGATGATTAAATGAACACATAAAGAAAATTATAACCGACACTCCAGTCTATAAACAACCATAATCGACACTCCAGTCAAAATTCTACGTTCTCGTTCTCAACATCAAGGAAGTGATGAGAAGCTGCAGTCGTTCGGATCAATGACGCTTTATGTCCTATGACATCGAGAATAGAGCATATGAATTGAATTGAATTGAACAAAGAAAATTCGATCACTTTTAAACAAGTTAGTGGACAATATAAAGGTGACCATTTTGCAAACGTTAACTATAGTTAAGATCGTGCGAATTAGGATCGTGCGAATAGTATACCTCACCCTAATTTGAAAATTGGAATGATGTTCAAGAACGAACACGGATATTGATAACTTGCGAGAGAATGGTGCGCAGAGTCTCGCTCCAAAATTGGCACCAATTCGTTCCTGTTTGTTATAGAATTCTTCTACAGCTTCAAAATTCATAAGCGGAGAGTGGCCTCAGCCTATAGTAGGGTTCGGGCGCTTTCTTCCTAAATGTATCTTCAATAATGAGGTACTCGTTTGTTATTATACAATGAGTTAAACTTTTTTATTACTTAATATATGTACAGGGTGCGGCGAAAGTTCATGTGAACAGTATTTTTTCCGATAAAAACTTAACGGATTGAGTAAATCAAACAAAAGTTTCATCAAAGTTTATTCAAATAGTTTGAGATATAACTGCCTTTTTCAAATTTTGAACAGCTCTCCTTTCTCCTTGACACAGGCGCGGAGTCGCTTGTGGAAGGCACCCACCGTGGTGGACAGGTAAGTGACGTCAAGATCATCCCACGCCTTCTGTAGGGCGCGCTTCAAACTTTCCAAATTATTGTGTGGGGAAGCACAGGCCTTGCTCTCAAGAACCGACCACACAGAGAAGTGCAGAGGATTGAAATCAGGTGAGTACGGAGGCCATTCGGCGGATGTGATCATGGAGGGTAAATTGGTCTTGCACCAGTCTGCACCAGCACAACTTTAGCCTTGTGTGCGGGCGCAGAGTCCTGCTGGAACGTCCATTTGCGTTCCGCGAAGTGAGCATGGCTCTAGGGAAGTACTTCCTTTATGAGAATGTCGTTCAGGTAGTTATTGGCATTCATTTTGAATCCCTGCTCGACGAAAACGAGTGGAGTCTTGCCAGTCGCGCAAATCCCGGCTCAGACCATGACAGAAGCGGAATGGCCCTTTCTCTCTATGTGTGGTCGGTCCTTGAAAGCAAGACCCGTGCTTCCCTACACAAGAAATAAAAAAGTTTGAAGCGCGCCCTACAGAAGGCGTGGGATGATCTTGACGTCACTTACCTGTCCACCACGGTGGGTGCCTTCCACAAGAGACTCCGCACCTGTTTCAAGGAGAGAGGAGGGCTGTTCGAAATTCGAAAACTCAGTTATATCCCAAACTATTTGAAAAAACTTTGATGAAAATTTTGTTTGATTTACTCAATCCGTTAAGTTTTTATCGGAAAAAATACTGTCCACATGAACTTTCGCCGCACCCTGTATAAGACGGTGCTGGGAATTTAGTTCGGCAATTAGTGTTGTTTCGGTGTCTGTGGCGAGTTTTGAAACATGGCGGTAGAAAAACTCATTTATCCGTAAAATACACAGAGGATTTGAAAAAGAAACACATGTCATATTTTATATACAGATTTTTGCTTTGGCTAGATAAATAAGAAACAAAAGCACTGAGTGTCAAAGACATAAGAGTTGGCGAACTGTTTGAATATCGTCACCGGTTGATGATCATAACAAGGCGAATTTAGAACTGTTCGAATATCGTCACCGGTTGATGATCATTACAAGGCGAATTTAGAACTGTTCGAATATCGTCACCGGTTGATGATCATTACAAGGCGAATTTAGAAATGTTCGAATATCGTCACCGGTTGATGATCATTACAAGGCGAATTTAGAACGGTTCGAATATCGTCACCGGTTGATGATCAGTACAAGGTGAATTTAGAACGGTTCGAAATTTGCCATCGGTTGATGATCATTACAAGGCGAATTTAGAACGGTTCGAATATCGTCACCGGTTGATGATCATTACAAGGCGAATTTAGAACTGTTCGAATATCGTCACCGGTTGATGATCATTACAAGGCGAATTTAGAACGGTTCGAATATCGTCACCGGTTGATGATCATTACAAGGCAAATTTAGAACTGTTCGAATATCGTCACCGGTTGATGATCATTACAAGGCGAATTTAGAACTGTTCGAATTTTGCCATCGGTTGATGATCATTACAAGGCGAGTTTAGAACTGTTCGAATATCGTCACCGGTTGATGATCATTACAAGGCGAGTTTAGAACTGTTCGAATATCGTCACCGGTTGATGATCATTACAAGGCGAATTTAGAACTGTTCGAATATCGTCACCGGTTGATGATCATTACAAGGCGAATTTAGAACGGTTCGAATATCGTCACCGGTTGATGATCAGTACAAGGCGAATTTAGAACGGTTCGAATATCGTCACCGGTTGATGATCATTACAAGGCGAATTAAGAACTGTTCGAATATCGTCACCGGTTGATGATCTTTACAAGACGAATTTAGAACTGTTCGAATATCGTCAGCGGTTGATGATCATTACAAGGCGAGTTTAGAACGGTTCGAATATCGTCACCGGTTGATGATCATTACAAGGTGAATTTAGAACGGTTCGAATTTTGCCATCGGTTGATGATCATTACAAGGCGAATTTAGAACTGTTCGAATATCGTCACCGGTTGATGATCATTACAAGGCGAATTTAGAACTGTTCGAATAACGTCACCGGTTGATGATCATTACAAGGCGAATTTAGAACGGTTCGAATATCGTCACCGGTTGATGATCATTACAAGGCGAATTTAGAACGGTTCGAATATCGTCACCGGTTGATGATCATTACAAGGCGAATTTAGAACTGTTCGAATATCGTCACCGGTTGATGATCATTACAAGGCGAATTCAGAACAGTTCGAATATCGTCACCGGTTGATGATCAAGACAAGGTGAATTTAGAACGGTTCGAATTTTGCCATCGGTTGATGATCATTACAAGGCGAATTTAGAACTGTTCGAATATCGTCACCGGTTGATGATCATTACAAGGCGAATTTAGAACGGTTCGAATATCGTCACCGTTTGATGATCATTACAAGGCGAATTTAGAACGGTTCGAATATCGTCACCGGTTGATGATCATTACAAGGCGAATTTAGAACTGTTCGAATATCGTCACCGGTTGATGATCATTACAAGGCGAATTTAGAACTATTCGAATATCGTCACCGGTTGATGATCATTACAAGGCGAATTTAGAACGGTTCGAATATCGTCACCGGTTGATGATCATTACAAGGCGAATTTAGAACTGTTCGAATATCGTCACCGGTTGATGATCATCACAAGGCGAATTTAGAACTGTTCGAATATCGTCACCGGTTGATGATCATTACAAGGCGAATTTAGAACGGTTCGAATATCGTCACCGGTTGATGATCATTACAAGGCGAATTTAGAACGGTTCGAATATCGTCACCGTTTGATGATCATTACAAGGCGAATTTAGAACGGTTCGAATATCGTCACCGGTTGATGATCATTACAAGGCGAATTTAGAACTGTTCGAATATCGTCACCGGTTGATGATCATTACAAGGCGAATTTAGAACTATTCGAATATCGTCACCGGTTGATGATCATTACAAGGCGAATTTAGAACGGTTCGAATATCGTCACCGGTTGATGATCATTACAAGGCGAATTTAGAACTGTTCGAATATCGTCACCGGTTGATGATCATCACAAGGCGAATTTAGAACTGTTCGAATATCGTCACCGGTTGATGATCATTACAAGGCGAATTTAGAACGGTTCGAATATCGTCACCGGTTGATGATCATTACAAGGTAAATTTAGAACTGTTCGAATATCGTCACCGGTTGATGATCATTACAAGGCGAATTTAGAACTGTTCGAAATTTGCCATCGGTTGATGATCATTACAAGGCGAATTTAGAACTGTTCGAATATCGTCACCGGTTGATGATCATTACAAGGCGAGTTTAGAACTGTTCGAATATCGTCACCGGTTGATGATCATTACAAGGCGAATTTAGAACTGTTCGAATATCGTCACCGGTTGGTTGATGATCATTACAAGGCGAATTTAGAACGGTTCGAATATCGTCACCGGTTGATGATCAGTACAAGGCGAATTTAGAACGGTTCGAATATCTTCACCGGTTGATGATCATTACAAGGCGAATTAAGAACTGTTCGAATATCGTCACCAGTTGATGATCATTACAAGACGAATTTAGAACTGTTCGAATATCGTCAGCGGTTGATGATCATTACAATTTTTTTTCCGAAACCTTCCGAAACCTGGTAAAGATCCTAGTTTTTCTTCATCTTATCGTCCCATTTCCATTCTTTCTCCAGCCTCTAAAACTATGGAACGCCTAGTTCGAGACATTCTTGTTGATCATTGCACGAAAAACAACATAATCCCTAGTAACCAACATGGATTCAGAGTAGGTGCATCTGTTGTCACTAATCTCTTAGTTTGTGACGATGATTGGACTAATGCTTTATCAATCGGCCAGTGTACGGATGTTATTTATTTAGACTTTTCTAGGGCATTCGATTCCATAAGTATTCCGAAACTCCTCCACAAATGCAAATATTACGGCATCAACGATCCATTGCTTTCCTGGTTACAATCATTTCTGACGGAGCGTAGTTTTTCGGTTCGAATAGGTAAATCGTTTTCGAAATCACTGCCAGTGAACTCCGGAGTTCCTCAAGGCTCTGTACTAGGTCCTTTTCTGTTTACTTTATATATCGCCGACATTAATGATGTTCTCGATTGTTTTCCGAATGTGAAGTACCAGGCTTATGCCGATGATATTAAATTATATGTCTCTTATAACAAGGGAGATATGAACGAGAAAAAATAAGAACTACAAGAAGCTCTTGACTGTGTTCATAACTGGTGCCTTTCCAATCAGTTGACTCTTTCACCGTCTAAGTCCTTCAATTTACATATTGGTTCCAGTAATCCGTCTACTACATATGTCATCAATCAGATATCGATCGACAGAGTACCACAAGTGCGTGATTTGGGCATCCAATTGGCCGCATCCCTACGTCGTAATGACACTGTACTTGATAGGGTGGCCAAAGCTCGAAAGGCTATGTTCTCATTTCTTAGAGCCATCTCTGTCCACGATTCATCTATATTGGTCAAATGTTTTAAAATTTATGTAATGCCTCACCTAGACTTTGCTTCGACGCTTTGGAATCCTCACTACTCGAAAGATTCGACAACGGTAGAAAATGTTCAGAGAATTTTTACACGCATTGTATATTATCGTTGTTTTCCGAACAAAATGTACCCTCAGGCTCTTCCGTCTTATGAAACTAGGCTAAGATGTCTAGGCCTAACAAAATTGGCCGATAGGAGATATCAAAACGACGTTGTCATGGGTTGGAAGATTATGCAGAACCAGTCCATAATTGATAGAAACCGCATATTTAAAGAAGGACGTTGTACAAGAACTAATCCTAGTGGTATTCAAGTTGAAAAAACTCGTAACACTGCTAGGTACTACAGCTTCTCTTTGCGAGTTTCTCGAATATTTAGCAAGTTACCTATTGATATTCTTCGGGAAAAGTCTCTCAAAGCTTTCCGTAAAAAATTGTCTGTAAATAGAATAGTGTTTCGCATTTAATGACGTATCTAGCCTTCATATGCCATAGCTCTCAATTGTCTTTTTTTTTCTCTTCAAACAAATTTATTGTCTATGATGTTTGATTACCAATGCGCATTCTCGGATGCAGATAAAATATATATATTACAAGGCGAATTTAGAACGGTTCGAATATCGTCACCGGTTGATGATCATTACAAGGTGAATTTAGAACGGTTCGAATTTTGCCATCGGTTGATGATCATTACAAGGCGAATTTAGAACGGTTCGAATATCGTCACCGGTTGATGATCATTACAAGACGAATTTAGAACTGTTCGAATATCGTCAGCGGTTGATGATCATTACAAGGCGAATTTAGAACGGTTCGAATATCGTCACCGGTTGATGATCATTACAAGGTGAATTTAGAACGGTTCGAATTTTGCGATCGGTTGATTATCATTACAAGGCGAATTTAGAACGGTTCGAATATCGTCACCGGTTGATGATCATTACAAGGCGAATTTAGAACGGTTCGAATATCGTCACCGGTTGATGATCATTACAAGGCGAATTTAGAACTGTTCGAATATCGTCACCGGTTGATGATCAGTACAAGGTGAATTTAGAACGGTTCGAATTTTGCCATCGGTTGATGATCATTACAAGGCGAATTTAGAACTGTTCGAATATCGTCACCGGTTGATGATCATTACAAAGCGAATTTAGAACTGTTCGAATAACGTCACCGGTTGATGATCATTACAAGGCGAATTTAGAACGGTTCGAATATCGTCACCGGTTGATGATCATTACAAGGCGAATTTAGAACGGTTCGAATATCGTCACCGGTTGATGATCATTACAAGGCGAATTTAGAACTGTTCGAATATCGTCACCGGTTGATGATCATTACAAGGCGAATTCAGAACGGTTCGAATATCGTCACCGGTTGATGATCAAGACAAGGTGAATTTAGAACGGTTCGAATTTTGCCATCGGTTGATGATCATTATAAGGCGAATTTAGAACTGTTCGAATATCGTCACCGGTTGATGATCATTACAAGGCGAATTTAGAACGGTTCGAATATCGTCACCGGTTGATAATCATTACAAGGTGAATTTAGAACGGTTCGAATTTTGCCATCGGTTGATGATCATTACAAGGCGAGTTTAGAACTGTTCGAATATCGTCACCGGTTGATGATCATTACAAGGCGAATTTAGAACGGTTCGAATATCGTCACCGGTTGATGATCATTACAAGGCGAATTTAGAACTGTTCGAATATCGTCACCGGTTGATGATCATTACAAGGCGAATTTAGAACTGTTCGAATATCGTCACCGGTTGATGATCATTACAAGGCGAATTTAGAACGGTTCGAATATCGTCACCGGTTGATGATCAGTACAAGGTGAATTTAGAACGGTTCGAATTTTGCCATCGGTTGATAATCATTACAAGGCGAATTTAGAACTGTTCGAATTTTGCCATCGGTTGATGATCATTACAAGGCGAATTTAGAACGGTTCGAATTTTGCCATCGGTTGATAATCATTACAAGGCGAATTTAGAACTGTTCGAATATCGTCACCGGTTGATGATCATTACAAGGCGAATTTAGAACTGTTCGAATAACGTCACCGGTTGATTATCATTACAAGGCGAATTTAGAACGGTTCGAATATCGTCACCGGTTGATGATCATTACAAGGCGAATTTAGAACGGTTCGAATATCGTCACCGGTTGATGATCATTACAAGGCGAATTTAGAACTGTTCGAATATCGTCACCGGTTGATGATCATTACAAGGCGAATTCAGAACGGTTCGAATATCGTAATCGGTTGATGATCAAGACAAGGTGAATTTAGAACGGTTCGAATATTGCCATCGGTTGATGATCATTACAAGGCGAATTTAGAACTGTTCGAATATCGTCACCGGTTGATGATCATTACAAGGCGAATTTAGAACGGTTCGAATATCGTCACCGGTTGATAATCATTACAAGGTGAATTTAGAACGGTTCGAGTTTTGCCATCGGTTGATGATCATTACAAGGCGAGTTTAGAACTGTTCGAATATCGTCACCGGTTGATGATCATTACAAGGCGAATTTAGAACGGTTCGAATATCGTCACCGGTTGATGATCATTACAAGGCGAATTCAGAACTGTTCGAATATCGTCACCGGTTGATGATCATTACAAGGCGAATTTAGAACTGTTCGAATATCGTCACCGGTTGATTATCATGACAAGGCGAATTTAGAACGGTTCGAATATCGTCACCGGTTGATGATCAGTACAAGGTGAATTTAGAACGGTTCGAATTTCGCCATCGGTTGATGATCATTACAAGGCGAATTTAGAACGTTTCGAATATCGTCAACGGTTGATGATCATTGCAAGGCGAATTTAGAACTGTGCGAATATCGTCACCGGTTGATGATCATTACAAGGCGAATTTAGAACTGTTCGAATATCGTCACCGGTTGATGATCATTACAAGGCGAATTTAGAACGGTTCGAATATCGTCACCGGTTGATGATCAAGACAAGGTGAATTTAGAACGGTTCGAATTTTGCCATCGGTTGATGATCATTACAAGGCGAATTTAGAACTGTTCGAATATCATCACCGGTTGATGATCATTACAAGGCGATTTTAGAACGGTTCGAATATCGTCACCGGTTGATGATCATTACAGGGCGACTTTAGAACTGTTCGAATATCGTCACCGGTTGATGATCATTACAAGGCGAATTTAGAACTGTTCGAATATCGTCACCGGTTGATGATCATGACAAGGCGAATTTAGAATGGTTCGAATATCGTCACCGGTTGATGATCAGTACAAGGTGAATTTAGAACGGTTCGAATTTCGCCATCGGTTGATGATCATTACCATACGAATTTAGAACGTTTCGAATATCGTCACCGGTTGATGATCATTACAAGGCGAATTTAGAACTGTTCGAATATCGTCACCGGTTGATGATCATTACAAGGCGAATTTAGAACTGTTCGAATATCGTCACCGGTTGATTATCAGTACAAGGTGATTTTAGAACGGTTTGAATTTTGCAATCGGTTGATGATCATTACAAGGCGAATTTAGAACTGTTCGATTATCATCACCGGTTGATGATCATTACAAGGCGAATTTAAAACTGTTAGAATATCGCCACCGGTTGATGATCATTACAAGGCGAATTTAGAACGGTTCGAATATCGTCACCGGTTGATGATCATTACAAGGCGAATTTAGAACTGTTCGAATATCGTCACCGGTTGATGATCATTACAAGGCGATTTTAGAACGGTTCGAATATCGTCACCGGTTGATGATCAGTACAAGGTGAATTTAGAACGGTTCGAATTTTGCCATCGGTAGAGGATTATTACAAGGCGAATTTAGAACGGTTCGAATATCGTCACCGGTTGATGATCATTACAAGGCGAATTTAGAACTGTTCGAATATCGTCACCGGTTGATGATCATTACAAGGCGAATTTAGAACGGTTCGAATATCGTTACCGGTTGATGATCAGTACAAGGCGAATTTAGAACGGTTCGAATATCGTCACCGGTTGATGATCATTACAAGGCGAATTTAGAACTGTTCGAATATTGTCACCGGTTAATGATCATCACAAGGCGAATTTAGAACTGTTCGAATATCGTCACCGGTTGATGATCATTACAAGGCGAATTTAGAACGGTTCGAATATCGTCACCGGTTGATGATCATTACAAGGCAAATTTAGAACTGTTCGAATATCGTCACCGGTTGATGATCATTACAAGGCGAATCTAGAACGGTTCGAATATCGTCACCGGTTGATGATCATTACAAGGCGAATTTAGAACGGTTCTAATATCGTCACCGGTTGATGATCATTACAAGGCAATTTTAGAACGGTTCGAATTTCGTCACCGGTTTATGATCATTACAAGGCAAGTTTAGAACGGTTCGAATATCGTCACCGGTTGATGATCATTACAAGGCAATTTTAGAACGGTTCGAATATCGTCACCGGTTTATGATCATTACAAGGCAAATTTAGAACTGTTCGAATATCGTCACCGGTTTATGATCATTACAAGGCAAGTTTAGAACGGTTCTAATATCGTCACCGGTTGATGATCATTACAAGGCAAATTTAGAACGGTTCGAATTTCGTCATCGGTTGATGATCAGTACAAGGCTATTCAGCAAAATAAGAGCAGACTCATATAGTATGAACAAAACGAGCAACCTATACAGACCGGGTTTGCACGAACGCTATACTGTTTTCTTTTTCTGTGTCGCGAAAAGAGAATAGTATAGCATTCGTGCAAACCCGGTCTGTATAGGTTGATCGTTTTGTTCGTACTATATAAATCTGCTGAATGGCCGGGAGAGTGCGAAATTGCGAGAGTGCGGGGAGAGTGTGAGACTTAGAAAGCGAGAATCGTAACATGACGAAATTCGAACAGTTCGAATTTCGCCATGTGATGGGTATTGTAGCATGACGAAATCCGAACCATTCGAAATCCGTCAAGTGATGAGCAATAATACATGACGAAATTCGAACAGTTCGAAATTCGTCAAGTGCTGAGCATCGTAACGTGACGAAATTAGAACCCTTCGAATTTCGCCATGTGATGAGTATTGTAGCATGAAGAAATCCGAACCATTCGAAATCCGTCAAGTGATGAGCAACAATACATGACGAAATTCGAACACTTCGAGTTCCTTCAGGCAAGATTCGCTATCTGCTTATTCTTGTGTTTCATATTTGATTGTTTATTGTGCCAGAAGTGATGAAATAAAATAAAATATTGATTCCACGAATTCACAAAGAAATGGCGATGAATTTTACGATGAACTTGCCCCAGACACCGAAACAACACGAATTTCCGAACTAAATTCCCAGCACCGTCTTACATCTTGTGACTTGGAGAACGTTTGTACCGACAAATCGTGCATTTAGGTCTTCCCTTTGTAATATCGTTCTCATCGTGATAGTTGGTTCGATTCGAAGCCTCGTGTTGAACATTTGAATCTGTTTGTTCTGAATGTTTCATATGCTGTAGAAAAGCTGTTGAAAGTTCAGAAGATTGTCATTTTGAATGTTTTCCACGGGATATTGAATCTTCTGGTTGACGCCTTGGTGAGTCATGTTTCTTCGAATGTTTTCTTCGTGGTCATAGGTGTCCTTCATGAACTTGAATTGTGCCTCCGATCCAACCATTTCCGTGTAGAGTTGCGACGTAGAACGTTCGGTTGATCTTATCTTACGAGGCAGAATTGTCGATTTGTAGGTCGTTGGTGTGGTTGAGGGAAACTTCTTTGTTGTACTTGTTGTTGGTGTTGTTGTTTTTGGATTCGGTTTTAAGGTAGAGGTTGTTAATGGAGTTGTAAGCTTGGTAATCGTAGTAGGTTTTGGAGTAACAGTTTTCGTTTCAGTGCTGGCCGATGCTCTTTCCAGATTCAGCTGCTTTGGAGTCGTTTGCTGAGGCGTAGATGTTCCATTTGTATTCGGATACATCGGGGCCAGCGTTGCGTTTGGATCTATTTTCCTCAGGTTTTCCAATCTGACCTGTCTTTCTTGTAAAAACTTCAAGAATTCTGAGAACGACATGACTTCCATTCTTCCCGATCAAAAAAACCGTGAATGCTTAAATACTGTTCTTTGCAATTTCACTTAGTGTGCCCCTGGAATTCTGAAAGCTTTCAAATCTCTTTTTTTCTCTTCAGTTTTACTGACTCAGTAGATATGACTTCGTCTAGACTCTCACTTAACGCATTTTAAGGTTCTTCAGCGTATTGCCAATAACTGTGATTTTATGTTTTTCTTTTGAACCAAGAAATTTAATCTGCAAAAAGTTTTAATAATAGGTTCCACTGTTCTCTTTCACCGATTGCTCTGTTTTTTTCTTGCTCTTATAACTTGCTATGTTTAACAATTTTTTAGTATGACCGTTTGAGTTCAAAAAATCTTGTTAACTTGTGAATTCTTAGCATCTTTGTACTGAATGAGAGGCAGAATTGAGAAAAAAAATTGGACATTCAGTTGAGTTTGAAGAAATCACTAACGAACTATTCTCAATTCAGCTTTCTCAGCTTTTCTCAGCTTATTTTTTTTTAGCTAGCATTTTTAGTGACCACACAAAAAGAATAGCTTGTTCTCCAGTCAATTAATAGTTGTGAGATATGACCTGCTTTTTTCAACCACTGAAATAGTCTCGATCCAATTAATTATATCCGCGGCTCTTCTAACTTTTTACGAATACATTCGCAACTTTTTCTATCGACTATCATTTTGATGATATAACATATGCATTTCAAACTCAATTTTACGTTTGTACCTTATTGCTTTCTAATAAAAACCTACCTCGCAGTGTGAGTGTTCCTTTCTTGACTCTTTTTTAGAACATCCAAAGACACGCCGCGCGTTCCATACTTTCGAAATCAGTACACCTGGGTAAAACGGGGGCTATTTCGCACCCTTGAGATATATCTTACGGAAAGAGGCTAAGTAAGAGGGAGAGAGAAGAGAAACAGAAGAGATGAAGAAGAAACACAGCAGAAAAAAAGAGAGAGAGATGAAGAGGAGACAGAGTGAGAGTATGAAAAAAACATAGTTAGAGAAAGAGAGAGGGTGTTCTTCGCAATTTTACTTAGTGTATTCCAGGAATTCTGAAGATACTCAAATCACTTTTTTTCTTTAGCCTTATTGACGCAATAGAAAAAAATGACTTTCTTTAGACTTCCAGTCAACCCTTTTTCAAGGTTCTTCACCTTTTTCTGCTAACTGCGAATTGAATTTTTTTATTACACCGAGGCAATCGGCAGCAGGTACAACAAATCGAAAGAATTTCCGGAAAATTGACTTTTAAAAAATTTCCCAGCCAGCATTTACTATTGACCACACCGAAGTATTAACTTTTTCTTCAATCCAGTAATTTGTTTACACCTGTGGGATATGATTTGCTTTTTTTAAACATGGGCAGTTCTCGTTCCAACTTTCTTCTTGATTAGCGTATACGAATACATTTGCACTATATTGTCAATTATCACTTTCATGTGGTAACCTTGGCACTTAAAATAAGATCAATTTTTTTTTATCTTTGTTGATCGTTTAAAGCAACGATGGGCTGAGACTATAATGAATTAAATCCATCGCACGGGCAAAAATCTGGGACTCGGCTGGGACCGAACCTCCATTGCCTAACCGGGGCTTGTAGAGAGTTAACCAATACACCAACCGAGCATACATTGTCCCATGCGATTTCTTGCTATGTCAAAGGCACGATGGCCGTTCTTTCTAGTCACGCATGCTCATGAAGCAATTGCGTCATAAAAGGAGTGTAACTCAACAATCCATGATAAAGACAGAAAGATGATGGTAGAGAGAAGATCAATTTTTTATCTTTGTTGATCGTTTAAAGCAACGATGGACTGAGACTATAATGAATTAAATCCATCGTACGGGCAAAAATCTGGCACTCGGCTGGGATCGAACCTCCGCTGCCTAACCGGGGCTTGTAGAGATTTAACCAATACACCAACCAAGCACACATTGTCCCATGCGATTTCTTGCTATGTCAAAGGCACGATGGCCGGGATCTTTCTTTCTGTCTTGAGATGGGGATCTTTCTGTCTTTATCATGGGTTGTGGAGTTACACTCCTTTCATGACGCAATTGCTTCATGAGCATGCGTGACTAGAAAAAATGGCCATCGTGCCTTTGACATAGCAAGAAATCGCATAGGACAATGTGTGCTCGGTTGATGTATTGGTTAACTCTCTACAAGCCCCGGTTAGGCAGCGGAGGTTCGGTCCCAGCCGAGTGCCAGATTTTTGCCCGTGCGATGGATTTAATTCACTTAAAATAATTTTACATGTGTATCCAAGATCTTCCTAATAAACATCCTTACTACCTCGCAGTGCGACTGTTTCTCGCATTTGGACGCTCTCATACATTCTTTCATGACTCTTATTCAGAACATGCACAGAACACGCCACGTTCCATACTTCTGGAATCATTCCAGCCGGATAAAAAAAGGAATATGTTGCACCCTTGATTTTATATCTCACAGAACTTCTAGTGTTAACAGAATTGTTAAAATGATGTCAGTCCAATAAACTTGAGCTGATCAACTCCTGACGCTTTAGCTATGACAAAAACATGACGTCCGAGATTAAGAAAGAGCAGCAAGTTTTAATTTTTCGAAGACATAGGGGTTGTATGAGTCAAAGAGGTAGGAATTTAAAAAACTAGGTACATAGTTAAAGAACAGCCGCTCATTTTGAAAATTAAAATGGGAAAAAAGATAGAAATTGAGCACAGTCGATCAAAGACAAATTCGAACAAAAATGACTCGAATACAAAGGTAGACTTTTTGCATGCTAGAGGACTTACAGTCCTGTTCATAGTTACACAAACAATTGTGTTTTAATCACATCTCTGTTCAGAAAAAAGCACCCAGTTGACTTTACAAACGATTTTTGAATAACTGAAAAAACAATGATGATCCTTGTTTTGCAAATTGAAACAATCAAACAACTCTTTAAATTCAAAGATTTGCAAAAGTATTCCCACACGACATAAAACGAAAAACCCGATCAATGAATATGACGGAAGTAATAATAACACAATTTAAATATATATTCAAAACTATTTATTAAAATCTTGGCACTTTTGCACTTTAGGAGAACCCCTACCAGAGGTTGTATGGGTCATGCTTCTGACTTATTTACATTTACAAAAGTTATTTTTACAAAAAATTTTACATTAAAAAACCCTTAGGCTTAGAAAAAGTTAACGCTGACGAGGCCGAACGGCTTAGGCTAACGAGACCGTATCGAAAAATGCCCCTCTCAGCTTACCCAAAGCCTAAATTCTGGTAGGGGTGGTATCCCTAAAGTGCGAAAGTGCCAAAATCTTTTTACACATTTCTATAATTGTTTCTTACAAAGATATAACTCTCTCGATGTTCTAATGAGTACATGATATTCATTCAGTTTCTTGAACGATTCCTGAAGATTCTTACTCAAATTGTTGGTAATCAAAGGAAATCGGACCATAGATCTCAGTAACTTTTTCAGACTGATATCTGGAGTAGAAAACGGATGAAAAGGTTGCCTTAACGTTTTTTTCCAAGTTGTTGCTATCATATTTTTTTTCAAAAATTCATATTTGTGCTCTTCTTCGCGGAATGAATATATGTAGGTATTGGTTTCTCCCGTTTTTTCTCTCCATCTTTTCGCAAAATTAATTGTGTGTTTTGACGTTTCCCTACCTTTTGCCAAATTTAGATTGTATTTTTTTGCTAAATTTCACCAAATTGCATCATCTCCTATTTTTTCAAAGTGGAGTATTCTCTCTTCAGAATAGTCTTCAGTATTCCAAGCATCCTCCTTTTTTTCGTGGCTGAGAGCGGTCGACTCAATTCTATTGCTTCATTTCTAATGCTAAGAATGAATGGATGTCTGTATCTAGCGGGATTTGGACGACTTTAGGCAAAATTTAGATAGTTAAGCGGGAATGCTTTATTTGACTGAATGTCTAAACTATCTTATGACCGTATAACTCATATGGTTCTTCTCTATCGTTTACTTTTGTCTTCAATCCAACTCTTGACTACCAACTAATTCGTGGACAATCAATCCTCTCTATATTAACTGTCTGAGGCATTCTTTTAGAAACCTTCGGCAATGCCTCTTCAAAAAAGAGTCGGTCTTCATTTGTAATTGACCCAATTTCTGTTTCATATCGGTTTCGGGTACGGAAAATTTCTTATGGATTATTGTGAAGAGATACATAGGCGAAGAATCGCACACATAAATGAGGCAGTGATTGAATAGATATGCAGACGAACTGGAGCGAAAATGCAATAAGTGAAATTTTGTTTAAAATTACGAATACCGAAATGTGCAGACAAGACAAAAAAAGAGTACGAAAACACTAATAACCAATTCCGCGACTGTGAACAACATTTGCAAACATGTATGAAAGAAGAAAATTATGAAAAAGTGAGTTTTACGTGAACAGTGATTATTATTTACGTAAAAAGATCAGGAGAGCACTCATAAACATTCCTGAATGTACAGTTTACGAATTTATAAACTTCGTAAATAGTTTAGATTTGGTCCCAGGGCTTGAATAGAAAAAACATAAGGAAAATTTATATTGTGGTATCACGAAAATTGCAAACACATTTGCCAAGACGACAATTGCCAAAATAAGGGTAAAAGCCTACAAAATTCTAGAATTTTTTTGAATTAAAAAAATTTAGAATCCATCTTCCAATTTTAAAGAACTTTTTTACAAATTTTTCTAGAATCCATTTTAGAATCCATTTTCCATTTTTTTTCAGAATTCAATCTTCAAAATTTTAGAATCGAGTTTTTAAAAACTTTTTTTCGCTCTGGCTTAGGATTTTAAGTATTTTTTAAATATTTTTTTTCCGCTTAGGCTTAGCTAAAGGTTACGCTGACGAGGCCTTACTGCTTAGAAATCCATTTTGGTTTGGCTGTTGGGTTATGCTGTTGGCAAAACTGTTGGCTTTGCTTTGCTGATTTACCCTGAATACTGTAGTCCCTTACCCTTATTTTGTCAATTACCGCATGGTTTCGCTGTTGGAAAATCTCGTGGATCCATATATTGTTCAGGGACCACACCATCAGCACGTCAAAAGTAATCAATATGTGTGAATCCTTTTGTTCGGTGATCAACTTTCTCTTTGTGAATGTTTCACTTGAAAACAAGAGGTAAATAACGTCAACACAAAAGAGCATCGAGAGTGGCTTATGAGTTGAGAAACATTAGAAAGTACTCAAGATAGTCGAGAAAACCTTAATTTACTTGAGAAATCATAAATTTCTAGTGAGATGGCGAGAGAGAAAAAGTGAGTGGGAAGGAAAGATGCAAGTGAATAAGAGGAAGGGGGTGTGATGGATTCGGAATAACTCGAACTGGAATGACTACTGGAAAGGGGAGGGGTCAGAATTGAAACCAAGCGACTCAAGAAGTAATGAACAAATGGAACGAAATAACCGTGAGGATGAAAACCGAAATACTTCAAGAAGCGGAATGACTACCGAGATAATAAAGAATCTGATAAACATACAAAGTGACTGGAGCAAATGTTAAATGAGGTAACTAAGAAGATATTTAAAAAAATATCGCCGTGATCAGAAAGTTTTAATGTAAAATGTGTCAATTTTCGAAATGAATAGACACCTGAGTGACTGGGACGAGGCTGGGCTGGCTCCATCCCTCCCCCATCCCTCCCCCCCCCTCACCACCCCCAGCCACACCGCTTTTCCTCAAGTAATCGCCCGGAAAATATATAATTGGTTCTGAAAGGTTTAGATTCACCAAAAACTACTTAGTTTCCCGTTGCTTATTTTCCAATCCCTTTTTTGTCTACCATGTGAGCGCTGACTCAGCAAATGCTTTTCAACGACAAAATTATGAGATGTTTTATAACTGATTGTATCCAACAAAAAAAAACTACCTACTTGTGATTGTGCTTCGCTGCATGCCGAATCGAGACTCAATTCGTTTATCCAATCGATGTTTTAACAACTAAATACTTCATTAAGCTTTCGTAAAAATTCAGAAAACAATTGAAAGTTTTATCACAGATGAACTGTATAAACTGAATTCTTTCAAGTTGTCATGATCTACATTCTAAATGGACTCCTATGAATAGCAGTCACGAGACTTGCAAACCTACGAAAATTCTTATTTTTACGTTCGAATGCAATGCAAAAAAAGACTCAAAAAAATTCTTTAGGGAAAACTTCAAAAACATACGTTAGAGAACATAGAGAAAAGAAGCGTAGCCATAAAACGCTAAATTTTTGGAGAATGTTCAGTTCATAGTGTGATGAATTGTCTGGCTTACATGGTTGATTCGTGTCTAAGTTTACGACCAATTAAATTTCATATTTTTAAATCACAGGTTTAAATCAAACTCTACTGAATTAACGGAGAATAGGACTCGAGCAAGAAAATCGAACATGAAATCTTGGTCGAGAAAATTTATTAAGTTATCGGAATACAAGATCAAGTGAAATATAGTAATATTTTTCTAAAGTTGAGTAATTTACATGTTTAGAAATAAGGATTTTCAGCCGCTGGGTTGAGATAAATATAATCAGTCCTATTACGGCAGGTTTCTGCATAGTTGATTAGTTCACGGTAATTCGTTAGCTGACTAAGAGCTACTTTACATATGACCTGACCAAAGTTAGTAGCAGCATAAGCAGCTACCTTCACTTGGAAATGGAAAAGGAGTGGTAAGTTAATGCTGAGGTGGAGCAATCATATTCGCCCTCGTGACTCGTCTGGAAACAAAATACAACGTCATCCTCAACAACAGAAGATCGGCAAACAAGATGTATTGAATGTTCTTATGAAAAGCCAAGACCACATGAAAGTTCGGTTTTGACATTCCGAACTGCGACAGTTTGTTCCTTGCAGTTTTTACCGCGAAATGGAAAAATATACAGGCGCAAAGGATGCTTTACACATTAACATGGAGAGCTATAAAAAATCATAGTTTTAAAACAAAAATTTTAATAATTTTTTTCATTACTATTGTGTTATGATTCTAACAAGTTTTCGTAAAGTGGAAGACTGCCATCAGCCTCCAAAGAAATACACTTAGGTTGATGTTTCACGAGAAAACCAAGTTTATTGCACTGCAACAAGGCCGTTACGGTTCTCTAGCAACAAGACCGATGGTTAAGCTAATTGACAGAAAACCGACGGCTAAGCAAATTATGACTTGAATAAAGTTGCAGCAAAAATACTCAGCACACCTAACAAGGAAAAATTCACCCATTTAACTGTGTTTGTAACGCAACGCTTCCTATAGGTGAAAACTGTCGCAAAACAATTCATTAAAACTTTTAAGAAATGGGAAAACCTACAGTTCGATGACTTCTAAGTGAAATGAATTCGTTAAAGTGTTGTAGTTTTTTCGATGTGGGTGTTGGTAAATGGTGCATTGCAGAGAGCAGAGAAGAAAATTACAAGGAAGGTGACGGAATTTCGGCAACAAAAGAATGCATATTTAAAGTGATCCCATTGAAACAGAAGCGAGAAAAGATTTAGAAATTATATTCATGCGTTAGCAGAGTAAATAAATTCAAAAAGAAATTGAGCGGAGTTCGCTGCTTATTATAATAAACAAAATAAATCAACTAGTGCGAAATGTGCCTTTTAAAACAGAAGAAAGGTTTCTTCAAATCAATAAAGTTGAGATGACAAGAACGAAATGGAAGTGAGAAAAAGTGCTTTTGAGCGATTGACTCATGCAATTTTCATCGTTAAAAAGGGGTCGGATAACCAAAAGATTAAGAGAGTGCTAGGAAGTGTTCTGTCTTGGTGCAACTGATGAGGGACTTCTTGTGGACGGAATCAAAGAGCAGGCGTTGAGAGACCAAGGCGCCACTTCCGAGCCGGTCAACCAACAATCAGAGAAGACAGTCCCTATGAACACAGTCCATCATTCAAGCTCAATCGATAATAAGAAGAAACTCAGATAGCGTGTCAGACAGAAAATAGTTGTGAGAGACTTGCGATGCAAAAAATCATGATTGGAAGCCGTTGCCGTTATGTAACGCTTTCATCCTCTTCATGATTATGGAATCGTGAACATTACAAGAACTTAATGATGACCTCATAATCCGCATTGCGACATCTCTATGAAGACCTCATTTTTAGATAATATCAGCTCTGTGAAGACGCGAAACGTCTTTATGGAGCTGATAAAATTTCACATTCAGTAATAAAAAAATCTGACTCTTTATGTACAGCGACTCAAAAGTGCTTAAACAAAAAGTTTTTTCTTTCGAAAACTGGCTTGTATTCTACGATTAAAGCGCTGTTCTTGAAATTGGAAATATAACCGGGAGAACTACAATGAATGCAATTAAAAACGCAGTTTCTTTCCAACAACAAAGTATATATAGAAGAGAGTTACGAAATGCATTGAACAAGCATGCATTGGTCGCATAGACAAACATCTCGTTTCTGCCTCGAGAGTCATCAAGATGAAGACTCATCTCAAATATACCATTCCTATCACTCAGCTATTAAGTAAAATCTCCACCTAAATTTTCGAACTTTTAGGAAGGTGGGTACGGGTGCAAGAAGTTGCATCACAGCTACACATGTTGAACAAGAAGACAGAAGTTGGTTACGCACGACGAACATGCCTGCTTCTTATGAGCTGTATATCCTAAAAGAAACTTTTTGGAGCCATTTTTGTGTGATCAAAAGCGATCATTCTGATTCCTCATTAGTTTTTAGAGTGAGTAAGCCTCTCCTGTGAAAAAGGGCATATTCACCAGTAAGAGCATGCTGGGCTGAACACATCAAATGCAGTATAACGATAGGTTTGCCGATTTTCATTTTGGTTACTGAAGACTCTTGACATGTACTTACTGTGCACGACGTTGATCTCAGCCTTCCGAATCCCAAGAGTGTTCGTTTAAAAAAAACCATTCCATGCTGTTTTATTGTTTGGAACTCCTTATTGCTTTTACATGCTCATGCAACTGCTTATGTTTCTACGTTTCAAATTTGGGAGAGGGTTATTCTATAACAACTTAGAAGTAATTTGAACTACATAACTACAAGAAATACCTGACCACTTAAAACAATATCATCTCGTAACATTTTAAAATCCAGTATTCACTTGTTTTTTATTCGACACAAGACGATTTACTCGCATTTAAAAAGCGTGAATTTTTTTTGTCATAAAAACATTTGTTAAACTTCGAAAAGGACAAAGGATGAAAAGAATTACCCGAGAAAGACGAACCAGTACCAGACATTAAAGAGGAAGAAAGCAGTTGGGAAGATGGCTGCGGACGCCTGATCATATGAGATTCTTTTGAAAAACTATTTTTAATTTCGCTCTATTTCTTGTGTTAAGCCTTTAATGATATGTTACTATGAGAGAACATCAATCAGAATTGTATAGGACTTTGTTGGAAATGCTTCTCTAGAGTTATTTTGTTGATGAAAAGGAAAAAAAGCAAAGATGAGTTATCTTAATGTAAAGTAAATATCT
Organism: Allodiplogaster pararmata; assembly: GCA_964056735.1. NCBI lineage: Eukaryota > Metazoa > Nematoda > Chromadorea > Rhabditida > Diplogasteridae > Allodiplogaster > Allodiplogaster pararmata. The sequence goes on from OZ057403.1 coordinate 8,343,473, forward strand.
TAATGTAAAGTACCACTGCACCACTGCCCAACAGCCTTTCAGGTGCCGACTTTTACTAAGCAAAACCAGTCCGTGCTTCGCTGCCTCTTATTCTTCTTTTCCATTTACCTCCAACCTTTTTGGTGCACGGAATAAAGAATTGAAATTGAATTGAATTGAATGAAGGTTAATTTTTACTGAAATATGTTTTACTTGTTATACATACGGCCAGAGCAATCAAAAGTACACAAAAAATGGATTTTTCACTGAAAGCATTTTGAATTTTTTTTCCAGGTTGGAAGTTCACAGTAGTTAAAATCTATTTCAAACAACGGGACACCGAGCTTAGATAACTCTCACGCGTTTTTTTAGTAGAGTATGCTCTCACCGTATCTAGTTTTTCAGCAGTCCATTCGGGGCATTTCATGCACAGCCAAGAGCAGCAGCATCTGGAAAATCCGCCAGTGATTGCTAAAGGTGTAAGTACTGATTGGAGGAGACAGAAGATTAGGAGTGAAAGGAACCTTTTCCTCTCCGGCCGGCTTGTCAGGTACCCCACAAAGGCCATTTCTATCAGGGAGGCGAAGATGAAAGCCATTGAAGATAGAATCCACACGTCTATTGCTGCAATGAAACTTGAAAAACTTATTTTTTTAAACATTTCAGATTCTCTGAGATTGAACCGTTAGGAGTTATTCCCCAGTCACGAATCTTCGTTCTATGGGCATGCGTATTTGAAAAAACAAGGCTTTTGAGCCTCATGAATATAAATCGATTCCTTCTAACAATATGTAGACTAATTGGTTTGAAACTGACTCCTCGCTTACTCTACGTTAGCAATGTGAAAATCTTCTCTAATGACAAAAATTCTCAAACAAAAGTATCAAAATTGACACGAATGCTTCGAAATGTATGCAAATTATTCTTCGTTCTCTAAAGCCTCAATCCCTATGTTAATTCATGTTTTTAAGACTCGACTGCTTCCACTGCTCAAATATGGAACCGAACTTTGATCACCTATCAACTATGGAACCGAACTTTGATCACCTATCAACTATGGAACCGAACTTTGATCACCTATCAACTATGGAACCGAACTTTGATCACCTATCAAATATGGAAAAGAACTTTGATCACCTATCAACTATGGAACCGAACTTTGATCACCTATCAACTATGGAACCGAACTTTGATCACCTATCAACTATGGAACCGAACTTTGATCACCTATCAACTATGGAACCGAACTTTGATCACCTATCAACTATGGAATCGAACTTTGATCACCTATCAAATATGGAACCAAACTTTGATCACCTATCAACTATGGAACCGAACTTTGATCACCTATCAACTATGGAACCGAACTTTGACCACCTATCAACTATGGAACCGAACTGTGATCACCTATCAACTATGGAACCGACCTTTGATCACCTATCAACTATGGAACCGAACTTTGATCACCTATGAAATATGGAACCGTACTTTGATCACCTATCAACTATGGAACCGAACTTTGATCACCTATCAACTATGGAACCGAACTTTGATCACCTATCAACTATGGAACCGAACTTTGATCACCTATCAACTATGGAACCGAACTTTGATCACCTATCAACTATGGAACCGAACTTTGATCACCTATCAACTATGGAACCGAACTTTGATCACCTATCAACTATGGAACCGAACTTTGATCACCTATCAACTATGGAACCGAACTTTGATCACCTATCAACTATGGAACCGAACTTTGATCACCTATCAACTATGGAACCGAACTTTGATCACCTATCAACTATGGAACCGAACTTTGATCCCCTATCAACTATGGAACCGAACTTTAATCACCTATCAACTATGGAACCGAACTTTGATCACCTATCAACTATGGAACCGAACTTTGATCACCTATCAACTATGGAACCGAACTTTGATCACCTAGTAATTTCAAGAGTTTTCTTGATGATTTAGATAGAGTTCAGAAAATATGAAATCTTCAAATGCTTAGTTACAAAGTTTAAACGCAGCGACGCCTGGTCATGAGAAATGACAGGATTTGATCCTGCCCGGGGCTAGCTTTTTTCCGCGCGATGGCTTGATCGAGCTCAACGGTTTTTAACAATGTTTATGATTCTGGCTCGTATTGTTCTATTCCAGATCATTTACTTGTCTCGTTCAATTTTTTTTATCACTGCGAATTCTGGAAAACCGAAAAGCTCCGGCCGACTTAAGCTTTCTTAACAAAGTTCTACATAATTTGAACACATAGAAAAATAACAACAAAAAAAATTGTATGTGAAATTTTTCATGCGGTCTCGTTCCTAAGCCGTACGGTCTCGTTAGCGTAACCTCTACCTAAAAAGTGAATAATAGCTGAAACCGCGTAGACAAATCATTTCGAAAAGCCGGATGCGAAACATTTTCGGTGCGAAATGTCGTGGGGCGAAATGTTGGATGAGAAATGTCGCGATGCAAAATTTCACGATGAGAAATGTCGGATGCGAATTCTCGTGGTGCGAAATGTCGTGTTACCAGCACTATCACACCAAAAAGGATCGTAATCGATGAAGTGCTCGCATTCTTAGTCAAAAAATAGAGATGACTGATTTCGATGACTGATCAGCAATTTATCAAAACTGATCATAATCAGGCAGCACTGTCTTCAAACAGTTAAAATTTGAGCAGTTCTTTGAGAATGTGGTCACATGGAATTTTTCGGATTTCATCAAACAGTCTGACCTCTTAAGGTCAGACTGTTTGATGTATCTTCTGACATCAAATAAATTACGAATAAAAAAAAAGCTTTCCGTCACCTTTGACGTCACTGGTCTTTGGCAAGTTGCTGACAACCGAGCCGAATTGGAAACTGTAATAGGTTGATTTTTCAATATTTTCTAGTCCAGTGTATCATTTGAACATGCATTGGCAACTGTCAAGAATATAGGTTGAAGTGAAGCAATCGAAAAACTTGAATGGTAAGCGCATCTTTTATTCGTGCTAGCTAAGCATTCAAAGATAATGTGATACACATGCAGACTGACGTCAACGCGAGCAAAGAATTCACTCCAACGGTGGTCCTCGAAGGGATTTGCTTCGAGCCAAGTGCGAATGAAATCTGCAACGAAAAAAATCGGAGCATCGGAGAGTCAGTAGCTGCGGCCCAGTTCCTCGTCAACCGAAGTGGCTGATGGGGAATTCCTTATGGTATTAAACGATAATGAACAAAAGTAGCTTGCAAATGTTGAAAAAACTCAAATTGAACCGTGAACAGCAAATGCGGACCGGATATTTTGAATAATGAAAAGGCGAGCAAGAGTTCAAAACGCGAAGAGGATAAGAGATCGGAAAATGAAAAGAAGGTGAACGAAGCGCGAGTGAGAGAGGAGTCAGAGAGATGGAAACTGGGGACAATTTGTAACTGCCTGGTATTCATGTCCCCGGCTATGAGCAGTGATGAGACTTCGAAGTTAAAGTGAATACAAAATGTTCCGCATATAAATGAATGGTTGCTCAAAATGTTTAAGAATCAAGGATGTGACGATAGTTTGAATAAGTACCCAGCTTCATCTTCAACTGACCCAGGAAATGAAGACGGAGATGTAAGCAGGTACGTACACCTGAAAATAGATAACATTAAAAAAATATCTTTCGGAATGGCTTAGTTATCAGTCTTCAGGAAAATTCTTCAATGTTTCGAATCTGTTTCTGAAATCCTCTCAGTTAAAGCGTGAAACGGAGACAAGGGGATTTTAAAACTTAGTAGGGTATATTTAAAAAAAACCACTTCTATATCAATTACCATTCTGTATACATATACCGAGCCCTTCCTTCATTCATGAAGATAAGGACTTACAATTGCCGAGTTGAGTGTTAGACTCTCTTTTTTGTCGAACATGGAGCATCCGGGAAATTTTTCGGATGAAGTTCTAGCACTTTTCAAAAACTGCATAAAAAACTTGAATAGAATATCAAAAATATCTGTACATTTTACCAATGACTTACTTGCAAAATATAGAACCCGTAGAGACGTTGAAAAGTGAAGGTCGCGATTAGTTCATTGAATATTCCGGGAGGATACAACTAAAAAATATTACTGATGAGTCCTTGGCTGTTGTGAACTCTAATCCTATGAAATAATAATAGTTTTGATGATTTCACATCAGAATAAATTCATTCCAAGGGCTTGTGGTCTTGTATTAGGTTTTCCGATAAGTGATGGTCCTTTTTAGAAACTAAAAATAAGTATTAGTCAACAGTATGATAAACTATACAACAATATAATCGGTCTTCTTCGTGTTGTTACATTGCAAAATGTATTTCATTAAATAAATAAATTAATTGATTAATTAAACAACATTAATATCAACATTTCGGTCTCATAATGTTATGAGACTGTAAATTTTCTTCTTCTGAACTTGGCGAGCTGCGGGGCGAAGAAGTTGGTGATGTCGGTTTTGATAAATTTTGTTGTGGACTCCTTTTCGCGCAGGTATTGCTCCAGAGCTCGGAAAAGTCGGTAGTTGAATAAGGCCGAGTCCGCTGAGTACGGCGAGTGGGACAGAAATTACCAGCGCAGAGCGAAGATTCGCGTTGCCAAGCAGAAATTGGATTTTAATCGTTCAATTTGAGAGAAACTGACGTTGATAATTTTTTATTCTGTAATTGAGCAAACGGAGATGCCCATTTTCGGAACGAGCGAAAGTCGTTGCTATTCCACGAGTAGTGCTATTATCGCAACGCTGAGAGCGATGCTCTTTTGTCGAGCTCCAATGGGCTGCCCCACCTGGGTTTTGCTTCGAAGCTCACAACCCCAGAACGAAAGTGCTGATACAACCACCGTACAGTAAGATCGGAGACTCCATTCTCATCAAACACGTTTTGCATCTTTGCGGTCGTCTTAAATTAGATGAGCCTTTGATTAAAATTCTGATAGAGGATGATCCAGATTTGAAATTGGTTTATAGAAGGCATCAGTTGAAATCGACGCGAGCAAGCGTGCTTATATTTTTTTGTTGTTGAACTTTCGGGAAATTTCATCATTTTTCCCTGAAGAATTCATTTTTAGAACATTATTTGAAAAGTGAAACAGAAAATAATCAAAATGACCAACACTTATCGGAAAACCAAACAAAAACTTACCCCAAATGGAATTCTAAGACACATGGGACTTTTTGCGAAAACCATCATTTCCCAAACTTTTCCGTGATTGTGTAGTAGGACTATTTCTATTAAATTGTGTAGTAGGACTATTTCTATTATAATGTGTAGTAGGACTATTTCTACTATAATACTGAAACATTTGAAAGTTTTGTTGAAGATTTGGTTTTCCGAAGTACGATTCGTCTTTCAAAGACCTAACATTAAAAAAATATTAGCAATGCAACCTTCGCATCCAAATGTTGGTTTTTGAACTTTTTGTTTTGTAAACTTAATTTTTTTATGTGGGATTGCTTTTTTTCAACTGAACGTATAGCCACTCTAAGCTCGCTGCTGGCATGGAAGTCGACGAGAACATAATCAGGAAGGGTGATGTTCCCTTTCAGAATGGTTATTGGGGGGACGCTATCAATCCATTTCAACTCCACCTGCAAGCTGAGGAATCACTCTGCTAAACTTTTAAATTTGATATTCTCAACTTTAAGTGAAAAAAAGTAATCAAGCTTACATGTGGTAGTTATTAAGGGAGCTTCATTTCAAGTTTTCATGGAGAAGCGAGAAAAAAATCTCTGCTCTATAATTTTTCAATTCCAAATACTTTGTTCAAGCTGTCTAGGGTTTTCCGCCACTTTGCTTTTTTTCAAAGATTGTCTAGCTCAAATTATTTATGCGAGAATGAAAAAGTTAGTAAGCTGCAACTTTTTTCTAACGTTGTTTCTCTCGAATATGAGCAGGATAGTTCAAGTTTTTTGCTTCTGGATATGAGATGAAGTTATGATTACGAAAAGTATTGAGAAGTTACTCCGATTCAGGATAATCCTGGTCCGATTCAGGATAATCCTGGTCCGATTCAGGATAATCCTGGTCCTATTCAGGATAATCCTGGTCCGATTCAGGATAATCCTGGCCCGATCCAGGATAATCCTGGTCCGATTCAGGATAATCCTGGTCCGGTTCAGGATAATCCTCGTACGATTCAGGATAATCCTGGTCTGATTCAGGACAATCCCGTTCAGTACTAATTTTTCTCTAAAATCGCGTTAACAATCAATACACTACAAAGAAAGATGGAGTTTTTGACCTGATGATAGTTGTGGGTGAAACTTTCATAGAACAGCATGCACCTGAAATTTTTGAGAAAATTTGAAATGCTTTTCTCTGGTTTTATTTTTTCTCTCTATTCTTTTTTCTTTCTGTTATCAGTTTTTACCCTACGCAAAACTCAGGGTGATGTTCTGTAAAGTGTGAGGCAAACTTTTGCTGGTCGATGGGGAAAGTGCGCAATGTGCTGGAGCAAGGCCCTGTCAGCTTCACCCTGCAATCACCTCATTTTATAAGTTTAGAATTTAACAAAGAAACTTTGTATCTATTCTCATTCAATGGAAATATTTGAAACTCTTCGAATGCAGTACTAACTGAAATTTATAAGAATCCCGTTTTGAATGCTGATCATAGAAAATAAATAAAATTACCATTCATCATTTGTATGTGTAACGTATGAACTTGGTTTTTCTCCAGTGAAATTCTCAATTGTGCTGAATTTAAGAAGTAGGGCTTAACACCGCAAACAAAAAACTTACTTGCGCTTTTTTCGTCCGGAAATTACCCGAAAGTACTTTGCGTTTGAAACCCTGAACCCGCGTTCCGCCTGACCTATAGTTGTGCCAGATACTTCCGTTGCTGTAGATTTGGAGAAAAATATTTGAGAATGGGCTGCGGTGTACAGAAGCATCTTTGCTGTTAACGAAACACGCATGCGGGTTCCAGATTTGAGGTAGCACTTTTCCTCCATCAACCGAAATATTGCTGTAAAAATTATGATTCAGCCGATATATACTTCAGGGTTTTTTCGAAACCTCTCTCTGAAGTTTTTGAGAAGCATGGAATAAAAAAAAGCTATGATACCTCAACTAAAAAATTCATAAAATTTTTTAACCAAATCACTTCATTTTGAAAAAAAACATAAATTAAGTTTTCACATGTATTGCATCGCTTCGTTGTTTTTGGACTGAAAGGTATAATTTCTTGTTACGTAACAAGGCTCAATCGCTTTGGTATTACAAGCCTTATTCTAAAAAAACTTTGTTCTAACAAGCCTTGTTCTATAAAAAGGCCTACCTAATTAATAGTTAGAAAATTATGCGCTATAAGACTATTGTTCATAGGAAATGTGCATGTTTTGAAACATAGTTGTTGTACGAGAAGAAAAAAACGGAGTTGAAGTTGAGGAAATTTTTTGAACTGTCAGCATTACTTCATTCTCTGTAAGAATTTCTCAACACTTGACTATATCGCTTTCTAAAGTTGATTAACAACATTTTTCAATAACACTCGTGGTAATGATCTTGAATAGGGATAGGAAATGTTCAATTGATTAGTTAATTCATACCTTGTTTGAATAGTTGTTATATTGTTGTTTTTTTCAATTCTACAGACTGTGATTTTTCTTATTCAACAAAAAACAAATGTTTAGCTACCATCTAAATCATGCTATAAGTTTCATTGCATTGTTTTTTTATTTACTTTTCATCATTCAAAAGTCTTTAGTTTAAAATAATCGATAAATCTAATAATTTTCTGAATTTTTCGAAAGGAGTAAGAAAAATGAAGCATACTCTTGCCAACCTCTTGCACGGATTAAGATGAATGTAAGCGAGAGAAGGATCCATCCATCTCTCTGTCACGTATACATCCAACTCAAACTCGCTTGTGATCTCGATGATCTTCGAAACTTCTTGCACCCAAATCTGCAGGTCGCAATTAGTAGCACGAAACAAGATCAACAATAAGGGGGTACAGTTAAGTCTTACCTTTCAAGTTTTTTTTTCACAACAAGCGATATTCTGAGAACTGCAAAAATACAACAAAAAAAGTCGAAAATGTGCAAAAATATTTAATGTGAGCTAATTTTTTTTTCTTATAAAATGATTCGCAATAGTTTTGGTCGAATGTATTTCTCGAAGCCCAGAGTTAAGAAAATACATATCCGGTATTTCTGTAAGATTTATGTAGTTTGAGTTGCGGAATTTATAAGGATTTTCTTTGCGTTCCCAATTAAATGACAATTTCTCCAGTTTTTGCGAACGAAATTAGTAAGTAAAAGGCCTCCTGTCATTTTCGTTAGTTTTTTTCGCAAAGAGCAGTTACTCTTCTACTATAACTTCATTCGTTTGACAGTCTCTGTTTGACAGTCTGTTTGACAGTTCTACTATAACTTCACTTGTTTGACAGTCTCTCATTCCACTTTGCATGTTGTGCCAGAATCAGACTGAGAAGCACGGCTTTCGTCCGCTGTCTAGTTGTTGAATGTTCACAGAATATTTCCATATAACACTCCTGTAGGTCACTGGCTTTCGTTGAAAAAGCGTTATAAGAAGTTCAAAAAATCTATAAGAGAACTGGTACTTTTGCACTTTAGGGACACCCCCCCCCTAGCAGAGGTTAAATGGTTCAAATGAGAGTGGCTTTTTTGATACAGTCTCGTTAGCCTAAGCCGTAAGGCCTCGTTAGCGTAAACTTTTTCTAAGCCTCAGCGTTTTTTGATGTAAAAAATTACTTTTACAATGTGTAATTAATTTTTTGTAAATGCAAGTAAGTCAGACGTATGACCCATTGAACCTCTGGTAGGGGGTATACCTAAAGTGCTAAAGTGCCAGAGAACTTAACGGTGTAACGGAACAGTGTACAGTAACAGAGATCTAGAGCTCTCCTTGTTTCTTATTCTTTGTTTCTTCTGAGCCTTCTCGTTTCGGGCTTCTTTATTTCCTCTCATTCGTGTTATCTCCCTCAAACTCTCTCCAGAACCTTCTCAGTCTGCCTGTCTCTACCCTCTCAAGCATGATCAACGCTAGAAAAGGTACGCAGACGAAAAAAGCAGTTGTTGAGGGTGAGGACGAGTGCAGTCTGAAGACCAAATTTGTCGATGATATTTACCTAATGGTGAGGAGTTCTCCACAATTTCATAGTTTATTGGGAAAATCACAACCTCTCTGAGTTTTAATCTCGAAAACATCATGAGTGTGACTTTTTTAAAAAGCAATGCAGACGATGAACACAGAAAGCCCTTGTCTCAGAAAGTGTTTTTTTAGGAATTATAATTGAAACGGTTGAACTTGATTGAGAAAATGCATCACTTAAAAATTCGTATCAGATCCAATTCATTTTTCTTCTCCCAATTAGATCATATTTGCATTCAATTTGACTTACAGACTCCGAATTTGATCACGACTCTATGACTTCTTCTCAATTAAGAGTAAATACGTTGACTTTCAGAATGGTGACTATGAGTCTATGAATCATTTGCTGGTCATAATCATACTTTCAGAATGGTGACTATGAGTCTATGAATCATTCCATGAAGCGCTCTTCTGAGCAACTTTGCTACAAGACAAATATGTCTTCCTAAGTTTTTGTGCAGTTTACACGGCGAGTTTGCTCTTTTCTGTTTCGTCAAAACTCGGAATTAGAAAAGTTTCAACAGTTTTTTAGTTGCTTAATGGCTTAACAATCGTGTTTCGTATAATACGGAATAAAGAATTGAATAATATGACTTCTCTCTGAAACTCGGAACCTGAACGCATCCCAACTCAGTGACAACTCACCTCGACTGACACCTCGACATGTCCTCCTCCCGGTAGTTGCAGGGGATCATAACCCTCCAGAATGTGGGCGATTATCATAGCATCATCTGCGCATTTTCCCTCTTCCTGCTGCGAGTTGGAACGGCCCAATCGGGTGTGCTGGAAGTCTTCCTCATCTCCAAGACTGCAATCAAAGAACGCTAAAGCCTATTACAGGAGAAAGCCCTCACAAAAACCCTAGGAAAAAATACATATTTGAGAAACATTAACTAAAAATGATAGGAGTAATAATATTTTGTGAATTTTCCCCTTTTTTATTCGTTTTAGCGAAAGGAAAACATAAAATTCTTTGCGTGCGACACGTTTCGTCAAAAAACCACCATAAAAAATTTATCAGATAAAACTGGTAGCCAAGATGGACTATACCACTGAATGGCGTATTGCACTCTCTTCTCTATCTGGTAGCCAAGATGGACTATACCACTGAATGGCGTATTGCACTCTCTTCTCTATCTGGTAGCCAAGATGGACTATACCACTGAATGGCGTATTGCACTCTCTTCTCTATCTGGTAGCCAAGATGGACTATACCACTGAATGGCGTATTGCACTCTCTTCTCTATCTGGTAGCCAAGATGGACTATACCACTGAATGGCGTATTGCACTCTCTTCTCTATCTGGTAGCCAAGATGGACTATACCACTGAATGGCGTATTGCACTCTCTTCTCTATCTGGTAGCCAAGATGGACTATACCACTGAATGGCGTATTGCACTCTCTTCTCTATCTGGTAGCCAAGATGGACTATACCACTGAATGGCGTATTGCACTCTCTTCTCTATCTGGTAGCCAAGATGGACTATACCACTGAATGGCGTATTGCACTCTCTTCTCTATCTGGTAGCCAAGATGGACTATACCACTGAATGGCGTATTGCACTCTCTTCTCTATCTGGTAGCCAAGATGGACTATACCACTGAATGGCGTATTGCACTCTCTTCTCTATCTGGTAGCCAAGATGGACTATACCACTGAATGGCGTATTGCACTCTCTTCTCTATCTGGTAGCCAAGATGGACTATACCACTGAATGGCGTATTGCACTCTCTTCTCTATCTGGTAGCCAAGATGGACTATACCACTGAATGGCGTATTGCACTCTCTTCTCTATCTGGTAGCCAAGATGGACTATACCACTGAATGGCGTATTGCACTCTCTTCTCTATCTGGTAGCCAAGATGGACTATACCACTGAATGGCGTATTGCACTCTCTTCTCTATCTGGTAGCCAAGATGGACTATACCACTGAATGGCGTATTGCACTCTCTTCTCTATCTGGTAGCCAAGATGGACTATACCACTGAATGGCGTATTGCACTCTCTTCTCTATCTGGTAGCCAAGATGGACTATACCACTGAATGGCGTATTGCACTCTCTTCTCTATCTGGTAGCCAAGATGGACTATACCACTGAATGGCGTATTGCACTCTCTTCTCTATCTGGTAGCCAAGATGGACTATACCACTGAATGGCGTATTGCACTCTCTTCTCTATCTGGTAGCCAAGATGGACTATACCACTGAATGGCGTATTGCACTCTCTTCTCTATCTGGTAGCCAAGATGGACTATACCACTGAATGGCGTATTGCACTCTCTTCTCTATCTGGTAGCCAAGATGGACTATACCACTGAATGGCGTATTGCACTCTCTTCTCTATCTTCATCTCTCGCTTTTGCTCGCACATCTACGTATGAAGTTTTTCTGCGTTAGCAACTGAATATAATAGACAGACAAAAGAAGTTTCGAGTTCTGCTTTAGCCATTCTCACCTTTAATCTCTATTTTCGCGAATGGTCTCAGATAGTTAATTTCCTGCTTCTTTCAAATGCCCATCCAAACTAACGATCCATTAACGACGACGCCGTATTTCGTGACAGCCGCGCTGACCAATAAGGAAAGTGACAGAAGATTTAGGCACAGAGAGGCACTGATATACCAGAGAATGTGAGAGAGGATGGCACAAGAGCCATATTTACAGTGCCACATCACTTCACTGCCATTACTGTATGCAGACGAACTAACTGCAGGCTGTCATGAAGAATTTCTGGAACGAGATATGTGTGGCAACGCTTTGTGAACGGTAGAAAACGATTCGAGTAAAGCAAACTTCTTATGAATTATTACTGGCGTGCAACATCGAAGTGTCCTGGCTACTGGTTTCTACTTTGTGATTAAGACGTCAGCAGAGAACTGGAGCTCTTAAAGTTGCGACTCGAGAAAAAAAGGAAAACAAGTTTTTTTTTCCAAAAAAAATAATACAATTAGTTCTCATTTAAGTCTTTTTTTCCAAGTTATTTTGTATAAGATAAATTGTTTTCCTCTTAAAAAAATAAATTTTCATTTATAGAGTGATTCATGTAAAATGATTCTTAGGAGAATTAGCGGAAAAAAATAGTAAAAAACTGTTCTTCTCATATTGAATTATCTTTCTTTCAAATGCAACCACACATCGTTTACATGTTCCTTAAAATACTTTCGGCTAATTCTAATACTTCTCCTGACTTTATATCAAATATATCCCTGAAACAGACTTCTCTTTCTATTTGTCTACCACTATAAATAATGTTTGAACGATTTCTTTTATACGGAGGAGTTCAGGAAATTTGGCCTAGAGTTCAACCTACATAAACAGAAAGGAAAATGGACAGATCCTTTAAATTAAAGGCCAATTAGTAGTTCAACTTTTTCCACTTCTAAAATCATGTAGTGTATCATCTTTTTTAAAACACTATTGGAGTTTCTAACTGAGAACGAACTTATTAGTGAACGCCAGCTCGGTTTCCGACCTCAACTCTCACTCTTAGAATAAATGATTGAATGGCATCACAGGATTGATAGAAATGAATTTATTAGCTGTGTATCGATTGATTTCTTTCGGGCATTTGATTGTGTTCCAATAAAATTTCTTATGAAGAAGCTTAGTTCCTATAGTATTGTAGGCTGCCTCTATAGACTAATTACTGACTTTCTTTTCAACCGGAAACAAATAGTACAAGTGAATAACAGTGACTCCTTACCCTACCAAACCCCATCTGGGGTTCGGCAAGGTACATGTTTGGGGCCGCTTCTATTTCTCTTAGATATAAATGACCTACCGCTATGCTTGCCTCAAAAATGTTAAATAACTATGTTTGCAGGTGACGTTTAAGTTAATACTACAAACAATCCTGATCTCTTACGAGATTCTACCAACTCAATTTGAAACTAGGCCACTTCTTGGGGATTAACTATTTCTGAAGACAAAACAGTGGTGGTTCTCATCGGAAAATCACATCCTGGAACGAACTTCTCGAAGGAATTCGAATCGAAGAGAGAAATCAATAGTTCGAGAAACAGTTAGAGAACATATGTAACAGAGAAACTTCTAGATGTGCGTTCTTACTTAGAATTTTCAAGTCCAAGAATCCTTTTCTATATGAAAAGCTTTTCGTTTCATACGTCCGTCCTTAAATAGAATACTGTTCTACAATATGGTCACCTCATCAAAAACGTTTTAAAATTTTTTATAGAAAGTTCAACCAAGCTTCACTAAACAAGTTTTTCGGAGATCAAGATTAAGATGAGCTATGAAGCTATGAAGAGGGATTACAGTATCTCCAATTGCAGACTCTCGAGGAGCTAAGATTCGGTGAATATCTCACAATGACCTTCAAAATATTTACTGGGAAAACACCGATTTTGCCCTTGAGTATCTCCTGCTTAAGCAGGCATACATACCATAGTAGATCTTACAAATATTCCATAACCAAAGCAAATTTTAAGTCTCTGCATCACAGTTTTTTTTAAATTATAGTATCTATGTTATATTTAATTCTGATGGAAGCGTTTATGAATGAGAGTTGGTCAGCAAGTTCTCGTCGATATTCGAGCTTTTCTAGGCTTTCAATGGATATTATCTCTCAATGGGAGTAAAAGATGGTCGGCTCCTCCTCGAACTCGCCTCATAAAATATCCTTGAATTTTTGAGCTGTTCCATCAGACTCGATGTCTGGTTGCATATTTCTCTACATATTTCAGTAGCGTTAAAACAAAAATTCTGAAAACAATTCTCAGAAGTATAAGAAATGGCGATTTGAATGCTCTTAATAACATATTGACAACAGAGGAAGCTTTATTGGGATTCTTATGTATACGGCCACGGTGGAGACTCATTGAATGTTCTAACTTCGAAGTCTTAGCCAAGTGAACTGCTAAGATAGGTTGATGATTCATATGGTAAGTCTTGCAAAAAATTAGATGATTCAAGGTTAGATGAACGCTGTACTTATAAAGGAATAAGGGCAAGTTCCACTTTGAGCACCAACCGGCAACATAGTTTTATGTAAATTCTATGTAATTCATAAAACAAGGTACACGTTCAAAGAATCCATTGTGTTCAGCACATAGTCAGAGAAAAAATTGTGAGGGAAAAAATTCTTTGAAAAAATTCAATGTACAATAATAAGAATTTGGAAATTAACGAGGAGCCTTAGGGACAAGAAAGAAAAACGGGTTTAGTTTGGACGTTGTCTCAGGTCTTTATAAAAGAGGGAAAACCTAACATTGAACTTCATGTAGAACATCTGAAAACGAACTATAGAACGGTCAAAAGAACTATGAGACAACATTAAAGAATTTCTTAAAGCTCTTAAAGCTAAAGTTGAATGTGGAAAATCGTGAACAAACATCGAATAAGGTGAGCATACTGAACTAAAACTACGGAAGGTTATAAAACCAAAAAGTGAAACGAATTTACTATAAAAATACTGCTTATTGAGTTGAAACTTAGTTAAAAGCTTTTACATAGGAATAAAATAATGTTGTGTTCTATGGATGAGAAATGCATAGAGGAAAAAATACGGTTTAAGCTTCAGAGATGGATAAACTGAAAGTTAAATAAAGTGATAAAGAACTATTTTTTAAAGAAAATGAGCAAGAGATAACGAGACCGGGAGAGAGAGCATTGGGAAAAGAAAAAGAAAGAAAGAGTGAAGAAGCAAGAGGATGAAAGAGCTGAATATGTAGTGCGAGTCTATGGCGAGCATTCAGAATTCGTATTCCCCACCAGACGATGAAGAAGAAGCAGGCAATGTACATGTTATGAGGAGATGCGAAATTCAATGCTTGTTGCTTCTGCATTACAAACTAAACCTACGTATATTTCAGACAGAGGAAGGAAAAGATGGAAGGAATTATTAGGGAACATGGAAAAGGAATAAAAAAAAACGAGAAGAAGAAAGAGCGTTTGAGGAGAAAAAGAGGAATGAGGAAAAAAAAAGAACGAGAAGAGAAGGAGAAGCAAGTGAGAAAATAACAGAGTACAAGAGTAAAAGATAGTGAGAGAATAACATGGGACAAGAGAAATTATGAAATAGAGGGAGAGAGTAGAGAAGAGGAGAGATAGAGATAGAGACAGAGAGAGAGAGAAAGAGAGCGAGAGAGAGAAAGAGAGAAATGAGGATGTATGCAGAGGAATCGCAGTTGAAAACAGTGAAAAACAGAAGAAGAGAAATGAAGATTCTAAGCGAAGAATACTTTCAAAGAGAAAAGAATACGCAAGTATAAAATATGTATGAGATGCTTCATTTCTTAAATTATTAAACTTTTTTTTACAATAGTTGGATGAGGACCTGTTCAAAAGAAATACACTGTAGAAGAGTTTTAATGATTGAGATAACAAAAGGTGTGGGAACTTGTGACGATATTATGATTAAGAGATGCATATACAAAGCGTTTGAGATTCATTTATGTTTTTACAATACATTATTCCGCTTGAAACAAAACATCATGTTGAGTGACGAAACATATGACACTGTCACAAAACAATGTGAATTCAGTGAAGGTGATGGAAAGTGAGATGGTCTAAATATGACAAGAACAATCATGAACATTTCATTTTAGGAAAATCAGAAAGAACACAAAAAAGCAAAGAAAGCAAAGCTTGTATCTTCAGTTAAGAACTATTCATCCGCAATAATAACTTGAAATCCCAAATATTCAACTCACTCTTTATCATTCGAGAGCTAACCGATAATACAAATATAATGGAAAAAAAGAGAAGAAACAAAACATTTGAAGAAACAAAGCACTTGAATTAAAAATGTATTCTAGAGTTCATAACAATGGTCTCACAATCAAGCTTGATAAGTTCATTTCTAAAAATGCTAGAAGAGCTCATAGAAACCAAAGAGCAAGGTAACTTATTCCAGACATTAATCATTCTTGAGGCACAAGTGCTTGTTCTGCTTTGATATTTACACGGCAAGCATATTCTGTAGTTATTCGATTCTCTCAGCGAATAAGGCGATGGGCGAAGTTTAAACATATTTGAGTAATCTATTAGAATATTTCCGTGCAGACATTTATGGATTAACACAAGATCGGCCACATTTCTTCTATATTCAAGCGAAGAAATGGAAAGAAAATTCAGTCTACCAACATAACTCATTTTGGGTAATCCCGCCCTTTGTAGTAACCTTCGTGTAAATGATCTTTGCCCTTTTTCTATGCAGTTAACGAGACCGATAGTTACTGGGGACCATACCTCACTCGCATATTCAATAAGGGGTCTTATGTATGTGGTGTATATTCTGAGCAGAACTATAATTGATTTGGTTTTAAAAGCTCTAAAGATCATGTTTATACATTTTTGGGACTTTAAGGAGGTTAGTTCAATATGTTTAGAGAATGTGATATCTTCCTGAAATATAATGCCAAGATCTTTCACTAATGAAGTAGTTGGTATTGTCTTCTAGGTGATATGTTACTTTTGGATTCGTAGGACCACAGTGCATGATAAAGCATTTTGGAGTTGATATCACAAGTCCCCAGGTCAGTGAGTAATCGGAAATGGAATCCAGACTGTTCTGAAGAGAGTCTCTGTTTTTGGAACAAATTTTGAGGTCTTCGGCAAATAGAAAACCATGGACATCTGGCTCTATGTGCTCCATGACATCACTTATAAATATTGAAAAGAGGAGTGGTCAAAGGCAACTCCCCTGGGGAAGTCCACTGTTGTATACTTTAGAGCCTGGTAATGTATCTCCGATTGAGACTTTCGAGGACCTGCTCGTGAGAAAAGAACGGATAAGATAGAGGAGGTTGCCCGTTATTCCCACTTTTTCAAGTTTGTGAACAAGAAATCTTATGTTTACAGAGTCGAAAGCCCGTGAAAAGTCGACTAGACAGAAGTCAAAGTCTATTTTTTTTATTCTGAAGCGTGAGGTAAATGGAATGAGCCTCTACCAGGGTGTTACCGTGGACCGTCTCCGACGAAAACCATGTTGTTTGGGATGTGGTATGCCATTGGTTTCCAGATATTGATGAGTTATATTGAAGATCAGTTTCTCGAATACCTTTGACATACATATGTAGAGCACACCATAGTGATTGGACGATAATTTTCGATCTGAGAGCGGGGCCTTTTTTTGAACTGGTTTGATTATTCCTTTTTTTATATGAGTAATAACTGTTTTGTATAAACTGCTTCGATGTACTCTTTAAAAACTTTCATGCATATTCAAAGTCAAGTTTACCCAACCGGAAATGAAATTTTCGGTTGAGTTGTAACTAATTGTCAGATTTTAGCTTCAAATGCAATATAAACAGGAAAAAAGCGACCACGGTCGTTGGTAATTCTGACTGTCTACCTCAACACAAATGAAGTCGAACAGGTCAAGGAACGCATTCTTTGATAAAACCTTTAAAAAAATTTGAATTAAGTGCGAGCTATTGTTCATGACACGATATGAATGAATTTGTTTTGACAAAAATAAAGATGTTTTCCGATTTGAGAAAGAAGCCAGGAGAGGAAGAGTCGCTGTCGTGGCTGCTCGATCCTGCTCAAGCAGACATTACCACTCTAGCAGATGTGTCCCAAAACGCATCAATAACGCGCATGCGTATGCACGTTCGGACTATATGATGCATCAGCTTAAATTCGATACTGAACTTCGTACGGAGTCTGGAAAGAGAAATGAAGCAGAAGTTAAACTCTTACGAATTGTGAGAGATGTAGGAATCGGGTCCAAAATATTTCAGCTAAGAAACCTCCGTGAGATTCCTTGGAGAAATTATAAAAGACAAAAAAGCTCTTAATCACTCGCTCGGGTCTCCTGTTCCAGCTGCTCAAGAATCACAGGTTACTCTAAGGATAACATCTAGAGGAAGTAGCGATGGAGTGGCCGCGGCCGCGGTCGTTGTTCATCGACTACAGCGATCTTCACTTCCAGACACCACGCGAACATCGACCAGAGCTGCTCCAGCAATATAACGTACTTTCAACTCGACAGGAGTGCCTCAAGGCCATTGCATAGGTATTACGTAACTGGTTAAAATTTGCAATATGAGGATCGTTTAAAGCGAATACAATTAATTTCCTTAGAGGAGCGACGTAAACAAGCTTTCAAAATAATGAATTTTCTGATGAGTTTCAAAATAATCAAGAACAGAAGCCTCTAAAAAATAGTTCCATTTTTGATGTACGAGAGCACCATTATACAGAATAGGGCAAATTTAATGGAATAAATGTTTGACATATTATGTGCGACAGTTGCACTCAAGAAACGATTGGATTGGAAGGGGGCAGTAATTTTTCATGGAAGCAGCATCATTTTTGAAGGGCGGTAATTTTTCAACATTCCGTCAATGTTTGGTGGAAAGGATTCACTCTGAAAGATATGTTAGCAGCCAATAGACAGCCTACTTCAATTCTCGGTATGCACAGTCATGGGTACAAGCAGTCTGTAATCGCCAGAACACTCGGAGTATGCCCATACGCCGTCTGTCGTGCCATAAAACAAATGGAGAACACCGGAGGGATCCACGATTTACCAGACAGAAGAAGAAGAAAACGAACTGCTACTGCAACCGGAAACTTACGCAAGGTCAGGCAAATATTTGCCTACAATCCAAGGAGAAGCATGTAGAAGATGACCAAGTCACATAAAATTACTCCTCGTTCAATCCGAAGGATTCACTTCCTATCAGAGCAAAAAGTGTGCCATACTCACGGATTGAAATAAGAACGCAAAGATCGAAAAAGAACACAGGTTCTTAGGTCGGATAAATTGTGTCGAGTTGGATAAGACCATCTTCAGTGAAAAGAAGATCTTCACCTCAGAACAAGAGCACAAAAACCAGAAACGACGCGTACTCAACCAGAGTCATTGTGTTTGGGGATGTGTGCTCGACCGGCAAGTCAAAGCTCTACTTCGTCGAAGAGAACGTCAAAGTGAACGCCCAAAATTACTTGGGAAACATACTGGAGGGTGTAGTGAAGCCTTGAGCAGATGTTCATTTTAATGGAGCTCATCATGCAAATCAGAGGGATGGAGCCATACAGCAAGAAGTGTTCAAAAATGAAGCGCAACCAATTTTCCGGGCTTCCTTCCGAAGGAAGACTGGCCGACCTGCTCTCCCTACCTGAACCCTCTCCACTACCTTATTTGAGGGTCCAGGCAGGCCAAGGTATGCGCTGAAGCACATCACAGCGTCGATGGCCTGAAATCGTCTCAGAAGAGAGCTTGGACAGATCTTTCCCCAGAGTACCTTTCTGCAGCGATAGCCAAATACCCACAACGTCTGAAGACCGTAATTCCTGAACGAGGAGTCCTTTCTGAATGAAATTTTATCCGAATGTACTTAATAATGTGATGAATAAAAATGTTTCAAGCTGAATAAGAAATACTCTTTTCCATTCGATAAATCGGTTAATAACCAAATCGCAATAAATCTACCTAACCCTTTAGAAGTATGTGTACCCGATAGTTTGGCTCTGAAGGAGCCGCGTCTGAAAACTGTTTCTCACTTTAATATTTTACCAATAAGAGTTTGTGTTGCGTGGAATGATCATAGTATTGACTTGATTAAAACATTAGAATTGTTCAGAAAGCTGATTTCATTGAGTTTTAATTCAGTTATTTTTGTTGTATTGAAAAAAAATTAATCAAAGTTTTATAGAAAGATATCACACTCACTAAAGTCTCAAATGATATTTAACAAGTTTACTGTTCAAGTGTACTGTTCAGCGCAAAAAAAGAGAAGGCTTGTGATCATCATGGTTGAAATCAGCCTTCAACTGCGAATAACTTTGATTATTAAAGTGACACGCTCGGGTCAAAATGTTCGACCTGGATTCAATACCTGAAAAGGGCCAAGTACGGACTGTGGTAACTACAGGCCTATCAGCCTAACGACTTCAACTTCCAAGGTTTTAGAACACATGGTGTTTACCAGCCTTTTAGACTTTTTGGATGAGAACAATATGATAGATCAAAACCAATACGGCTTTCGACCCCGTCATTCTTGTGAACTAGCCCTCATTAAGTCACAGGTCGAGTGGCATAGAAAGCTTGATAACAAAGATTTCATAAGTTGCGTACTAATAGATTTCAGTCAGCCTTTGATGCCATTCCTTTGGAACATCTTATGAAAAAATTGCTTCCTATGGGATTTCAGGTTCACTACTTTTTTTTAGAGTTTCCTCTACAACCGAGAGCAAAAGATTTTAATTGGAGATGAATAATCCTCTCCGTATGCAACTCCTTCTGGCGTACCACAGGGAAGTTGTTTGGGACCGCTGCTATTTTTGTTGTACATAAACGACCTTCCAAAGTTAGTGCCTCAAGATTGTGCAGTAACTATGTACGCAGATGACGTTAAAATCTCAACTGTTATAATCCAGGGCTCCTACAATTAGCCATAGACAACGTCTCCAATCGGTCCAAACAATGGGGAATATCGATCTCAAGCACTAAAACTGTTATTATACAGTTAGGAAATTATCATCCTTCTCATTCTTTCTACTTGGACGGTAAGTTATTACCTCGCTCAAATATGGTGAGAGATCTGGGAGTCAAGTACTCGGATAGTTTGAGTTTTTCCCAGCATATTGAAAACAGTAACAATAGAGCCACTGCTAGGTGCAGTTATATACTAATCTCAAAAATCTCAACTGTTAATAATCCAGGGCTCCTACAATTAGCCATAGACAACGTCTCCAATTGGTCCAAACAATGGGGAATATCGATCTCAAGCACTAAAACTGCTACTATACAGTTAGGTTATTATCATCCTTCTCAATCTTTCTACTTGGACGCTAAGTTATAACCTCGTTCAAATAGGGTGAGAGATCTGGGAGTCAAGTACTCGGATAGTTTGAGTTTTTCCTAGCATATTGAAAACATTAACAATAGAGCCACTGCTAGGTGCAGTTATATACTAAGAACCTTCAAATCGAAGAACTGGTCTCTATACAAAAAGCTTTTCACCACATATGTGCGCCCTATGTTAGAATACTACTCCACAATATGGACACCTAGTCAGAAAAACCAAATAAGTCTCTTAGAGAAGGTTCAACGTCGTTACTCCAAAATTGTTTGTAGGAGATCAGGGCTTTCAGGGATGTCTTATCCAGAAAGGCTTCGACTACTCCAACTAGAGTCTTTCGAGGAACGGAGAAACCATGCGGACTTGATGATGAATTTTAAAATAATCACTGGCAGAACCTCAATACCCGCTGAAAGCCTATTCCTGTTTCCAAACCATGACTACTATCTACGAGGTCACAGATACCACCTTCTCATGCCTAAGCTGAAGTCTTCTAAGCACTCTAACATTCTGCCTGTGAGGGTAGTAGACAGATGGAATTCTCTACCAGACTCGATTCTCTCAGCTCAATCCATCAAAGCGTTTAGAACTCTGCTAGTAAGCCTATGATAAATTATCATAAGTAACACATAGTGTTTTAATAGTTTTTTCGTGTATTTTTGAATGTGTTGTTTAGTATCTTTTTTCTTTCTCACTTTAGTTAGTAAAGTGTCACGCATGTGTTAATTGAATTGCAACAGTTCATTAGTTGCTTCCTTGCCGGTCATTCAAACACATCGCGATAAATATTATTATTAATATATATATAAATTATTATTAAATCACACCCAAACTCAACCCGTTGCGATAAAGTTCAAATGTACATACATATAACATATACATATTATACATATGAAAAATATACATATAAATAAGAATAATAATAATAATCATAACATATAAATATGTAAATGAAAAAGAAGATAAAATAAAAGATGGAATATGATCTTCAAAGAAAAATGCGGAAGAGCCAGAGAGACAGAAAGAAAAGAGATAGAGAGTAAGAGAGAAGATGAGGAAAAAAAGAAAAAGGGTATTAGATAGATTGAGAGAACGATTAAAGGAGACTGTAAGAAGAAAAGATAGAGAGAGAGTAAAAAATAAAAAGAAGGAGACTGAGAGAGTGGAAGTAAAGATTTTTTTTTGCATTCGAGTTCTTTTTTTTTCGAGTTTTCGATTTTCGATTTCGATTTTTGCATTCGAGTACACGACGCAAATCTTTTGAACGTTAATTTCATAATTCGAATGTTTTCTTACG
The DNA here is from genome assembly GCA_964056735.1 of Allodiplogaster pararmata. Lineage (NCBI taxonomy): Eukaryota > Metazoa > Nematoda > Chromadorea > Rhabditida > Diplogasteridae > Allodiplogaster > Allodiplogaster pararmata. Next base: position 8,365,648 of record OZ057403.1, read on the forward strand.
AGATGGCCATATTCACATATTTTTTCCTCTCAGACTCGCAAGTACTAAAAAGCGTAACTATGCAACGCAAAAATGTTGGAGAGTAAAGCAAAGTGGAAGAAAATATAGATGATTCGAAAAGGAAAGCGATGTAAAAGAAAAGGATTGAAATAAAAACGAAACCAGCCATAACTTTTCCAATTTTTGAATAAAAATATGTTCAGAAATTTTTTTATCTGCTCATTTATAACTACGTGCATCTTTTTTCCGGTTTTCTTCATATTCAGGAAGCCGATTAAGCTTTTTTCTATTTCGGAACTATTGCATTCGAAAAAAAACATAAACAGATTCAGATATTTTCGGAGATAGAGAATCTGGAGAAAAGGTTAGAATACTTTACAAAATACTTTACAAAATGTATATAAAAGGAGTAGAAGAAACCAGAGAGCAAGAGAGAGAGAGAGAGAAATAGCGTAAGCATATATAGAAAATAGCGAGTTTTTACAAATTCAAAATATGCAGAAAAGAGATAGGAAGAGCGAGAGGGAGGAAAAAAAAGAAAAAAAAGAAGGGAAAACAAAATAAGTGTAAAATAGAAAAAGAATGAGGAAGAGAAATAATGTTATTGAGAGAGAGGTCGAGAGATTCTACTGACTGGAAAACACCATATTGTAGATTGACAGAGAATATAGACCTTCAAAAAGGGAAGAATCTCTCTTTCCTAATCTTTTCAGTGATTCACATCTTCTTCTGCTCTCGCTTTTTTCTCTACATTCACATTGATGTCGACTGCGCAGAGACGAGAGACAAAGGGTGAACTGCGTGAGAAGGAGAAAAGAAATCCCTCCCGAGAGATTTCAGAGCCTTCAAAGCTTAGTCTTCTTAGACTTCTCGCGGAACTGCATAAATCGATTCAGAATTGCGTAGCATGCGCGTTCGACTCAAAAGTCGATATAAAAAATCGCTATCAGTTCAATCCACTTACTGGGTCCACTTACTGGGTCCACTTACTGGGTCGTAAAAACTTCAATTAACGGTTGAGATTGATTCAATGTAAATTCATAAATTAAAAAGCAAAACTTTTCAATTTTTTAAAAATTCTCATAAAGTTTTTCATTCACTTTTTTCAAGGTCTCTTTGACAACGTTACCACCGTAATATCACAGAAACCTGGTAAAATGTTCAAATAGAATTTTTGAATGAACTAATCCAAAGGAACTCCTCTGTAATTAGAAAAAAACTAACAAAGATGAATTTCGCATCAGGCCAATGCTAATAAGTAATAACAATAATTTTATTGTAGTCGTTCTATGAATATACAATTGAGTGCACAGTGAAAATCGGAAACAAATATAATTTACAATGGCAAAATAAGAAGTAGCAACTGGGCTACTAACAATTAAACAACTAACGAGAAAAAAATCAAAAATTCAATTCATTTAATAACTTCCTGGCCTTGGAATGTGAAAAGCTAAAAAAAAACAGGAAGATCATTCCAATCTCTAATTATCCTATAAGGAAAGAATGAATGAAATCGATTTAAACGGCAAATAGGCATACGAAGTTTCCATGTATGACACGGGTGAATCTACTTCTTGGAGCAAGAGGAAGGATCTCGCCAACAGGAATGTCTATTTAGTGATGTTCTATTTTATAAAATAGCATCAATTCTTTTGTCAGTTGACGTTTTCTAAGGCTCAAGCTTCTTAATAACTCCAATCGCTGTCTATAAGGGATATTGATACAGGCACGTTTGGAAATTTTTCTGGTAAAATTCTGTTGAACTTTTTCTATTTGCTTAGATTGGGTTATGCTTCTAGTGTTCCAGATCTCGCGAGCATATTCCAGTATTGGTCTCACGTAAATCTTGAAAAGATTCATGAGAATGTTGACGTTCAGAGTGCGAAATGATCTTAGTGTCAGGAATGTTATAGAGGAGGCTCTACTACACATACTCTTTACATGCGCTTTGAACGAAAATCACTCAAAAAAACATTCCTAGATCTCTAAACTGTTTCATTTCCGGAAAAGAGTGACCATTCACAGAGAATTTGAAATCAGGATGATTAATTCCCAATCGCATGTGGCACGTTTCATTTGGAGAAATAGTAAGACCCCATGAGGATGACCAAGTTGAGAGAGCATTAGATGTTGTACATCTGCTCTCGAAAGGCCAAAACAAAATCAATACCGAGAGTACAAAGATTGGGGGGATTTTTTAAAAGAGAAAACTCATGTATAAGTCCAAAATTCCATAAAAAGATGAATTGAGTCATGCATTGACAAATTTCTTGGAAATGTGTTCGAATCATCTTGAAGGAAAGATTATGACTTTATTGTTTTTCCTCTTCTTCTCGAGAAACACATAGTTCAAATGGAAAAGGAGTCTTCAAATGGAAAAGGAGTCTTCAAATGGAAAAGGAGTCTTCAAATGGAAAAGGAGTCTTCAAATGGAAAAGGAGTCTTCAAATGGAAAAGGAGTCTTCAAATGGAAAAGGAGTCTTCAAATGGAAAAGGAGTCTTCAAATGGAAAAGGAGTCTTCAAATGGAAAAGGAGTCTTCAAATGGAAAAGGAGTCTTCAAATGGAAAAGGAGTCTTCAAATGGAAAAGGAGTCTTCAAATGGAAAAGGAGTCTTCAAATGGAAAAGGAGTCCGGCAGGTTCTCTGAAAAATAGGAGGAATGAGGTATAGAAAACGAAACACATTTGATTAAATCATTCATGATGTGAAAGGGAAAAGAAGATTTGGAAGACTCAATCTTGTTGGTTTCGAGTCAGGTAATGAGAAATAGAGAAAGGCGAGAGATGAATAAGAATAAAAGGATGAAAAGGAGCATAATAGAGATAGAGCGAGAGAGAGAGAGAGAGAAAGCGATACGAAAATGTAAAGAAAGAAAAAAAAGAAGAAGAAATAAGGTAGAACTATTGAGTTGAGATAGATTACCAGAAAGATAGAAACCAATACCCGGATAGGATACTAACATTCTCAAAGCAAAGGCTCTTCAGAGAAGAGAAAGTGCTCGGAGTCCACAAAAGCATGAATTGTTAGTTAGCTTCCCTTCGTAACCAGGGATTTCTAAACCGAGTACTTTTTGCTCTTTTCACCTTTCATTCTCAATAATTTGATTTTTATGTTGTTTTTTTCTTTTCACTTGTTCTTCTTTTCTCTTTACTATTATCTCCTTCTCTCTTTGCCTGTCATTTTTTTTCAAATCATCTGTTTATTTCCTTCAACTCCACTTTTCTCTACAAATCTGGTGTGCAGCTCACAGAAGCAGATTCCCTGATTCTGTGCGACCTTTTTTTCCATACAAAACTACTTCATATTACTACCGGAAGGTCACGGTTCTAATTATTTTCAGCATTCGGTGGGCCTCTGCACTGTTTTCTGACGGATTATAAACCCCATGGGTCGGGCTCATTGTCAAACAGAGGAGTTAAAAGCGTAGAACTTTACCTTAGATAACTATTTGCTACTCCACTGGAATTACAAACAAATCAGTTAATAACTTCCTAGTACATTGTCAATGTTTTTTTTAAAACTTGAACCGTTGAAGTCGTCTCATTCAGATTCATATAAAAACACAAGTTTTCTAATAATATAATGCAAAATTCAAGTGTTCCCTGGTCTCGAGCAGGGTAAGAAAAAGGGATACCCAGGTAGGAAACCCGGGAGCCCTACTAGCGTCTATGAATACGGAAAGGTTGGGTATGTTTCCTGGGTACCGGGTAGGGTACCCAGCTGACTATTAAAATGGCCCCATTGTGTATTTGCTACATATGTATAACATTAGCAGTTATGTAATCTCCTTTTCTCCACATATGGGAGAAAGTTTTTCTGATCGACGAGAAGAAGGACCGATGTGGGAACATCCGACTCATTCGAAAAACTCCACCAGATGATGAAAGCAGTTCTACATCGCAACGAAGCATTGGAGCAGAGGTGTATTGAGTACCAGTCTATAATTGAAGAACAGACCAAATCCATTTCTTCACTCAAAGAATTTCTTGACACTCGTACTCTTACCGTCGAGAAGATTACTTCACAAAACAATATTATATCTTCGAATGTCCAGAATTCTTCTTCTCCTATGATTCATTTTCTCCTAAGCCCCTCCAATTTCCTGCTCCTAAGCCCCTCCAATTTCTGACCCATCGTTCCGATACTTCTAATCCCCATCTGAAGTAGCTGATCACCGAGAACGCTATCGTTTTCTTGTCCTCTTCCGCCTCCCGGAATCTCCTTCGCCTTCTGCTGCTGCACGTGCCGACCAAGACCTCCTGAATGTTCGCAGAATCCTCAATTACCCTTCCCTTTCCCATTCTTCTTTCTTTCCCATTCTTCCCTTCCCTTTCCTCATTCTTCCCTTCCCTTTCCTCTAGAAACGGCTGCTACGGAGCGGCTCTTCTTACCTCTCCCCTCTGTTATGAAGCCTCTATGACCCCTTCGTCGTATCATTCATCCTTATCCCTCTCCTCTCCAATGGCTGATTCCGAACGGCTATCAATGATCGTCTCACCATTTTTCTGCTCCTACTTACCATCAGAAGCTCCTCAGCCTTTTTGAACCATGTTTTCTTCCCTTCCCCTTCTTATACATACATCCCATCAAGCACCATCAATTTTTCACGTGATACATCTGTTTCGCGTAATAAAAAAAAATTCAAAAAATTACACTTCTTCCTCCAGTCATTTTATTCCTTTCGTCATGAAGTATAACTTTGATTCAAACAAAGTCTCCCATGGAAATTGCATACGCATGTAGGCAACGACTGTTTATCGGGCAACGACAACGCGGACTGGCCGCCACAACAACACAACAACAAAACCATTGCTCACTTGATGACAGAAATAACAACATGATACCATTTTACAACATTCAAACAAGACACATCATCGAAAAAACAACGGCATATTCAACTAAATTTGAGACGCTAAAAAACACGGAAAACTTTTTTTTTCAAATCATTCTAGCGAACGTAACACTCAAATAGAAAGCCCTCCTCCTTGAGACTCCTCCGAGTCTCTTCTGTAAGGTGCCAGTCCTCCAGCTGACATCCACCTGCCTCTTTCCTGGACTTGCTCGAGTGTGGCTCCCCCCTTCACCGACGCGGTGACGGCTGCAACTCGTAGCGAATGCGGGTTGATGGAGTCAACCCCCGCTCCGAGACACGCGCGTTTTAGTTCCTTCCTCAGAGTATCCTTCCACAACGGACGGCCCGTAGAAAAAGACGCAAACACCGGCGCCTCGGGTCGGACGCTGACCCAACTACGGTAGAGGTTCCACACTGCCTTTTCTGGCGAGCCTGGACTCAGGCGAAAAAAGGTCTCTCTACCTTTGCTCCCTTGATCATTCTTCGCTTTGTCTACCCTCACTTTGACCACTACGGAGTTCTCTATGTGTACTAGAGTATGCCCTTTCGTTCAATTCCAAGTTGCGCGAGCCTCTACCCTGCACTGGTCCCCAGAGCACAGCTCCTACCGCTACTGATGACGCATCTGTTTCAACAATCCAATCTTCTGACGAATCCCCGACTAAGAACGATCTTGCTGGTGGCCCTTGAAACCTTTTCAACCAGTATTCGAGCTCAGCTCTCTCCTCTTCACATAGAATCCTCCTTTTCTCTCCCAACTCCTCCATCTGAACCATTTGCGAGCTGATGTTCTTCGTGAACAGAGCAGTATCATCTACTCCTACAACATGAATTGAAGCAATTGTGCCCGCTACAACTTGTCTGTCTCTCACTGACGGAGCTGAACTTCGCAACAGTTCGCATATTCTCGAGACTGCTTTCCTTGCTCTTTTTTCCGATACTTGAACTAATCCATCCTTCAAGTTAATTGTGTAGCCCAGCCAGCTACCCACCTGGTGCGGATCCCATCTACTCTTCTCTTGAGAAATTTGAACACCTGCACACGTCAGATCCTCTCTTATTATGTTAACAGCTTCTTGACACTGTTATTTTGAATCAGCTAGGATTATACCGTCATCCAGGTAAAGCGCGCATGAAATTCCTAGCTTCCTCCACCTACGAACTAATGTCCTGAACACTTTAGTGAAAATCCAAGGAGCGGGGCTCAATCCAAATGGCATGGCCTTGAATCGATATGCTTTACCATCCCATAGAAAGCCAAGGAAACAAGAGTCTTCTTCATGAATGTCGATATGATGGTAACCCGTGGCGAAATCAAACGTTGCCATATAACCCTGGTGAGGAAGTAAATGCCAAATAGTTCTAACATCATCATACGCAAACTTGGTTTTGCTAAGAAACTCATTCAGATTCGAAAGATCATGTATCAAGCGCAACTTCTCACCTGAGCCAGCCACCGAAAGTGGCGAAATTTCCACTCTTTCTCTCGGATCTCTTTCCACAATTGCTCCACTGCGAAGCCACTTCCACACTTCTGCTACCACGAAATCGGCCTCCTCTTGCGCTGATACTCTATTTCCTGAACAATACAGCTTGACTGTTTCAACTTCAACGCCTTCCTGGAAGGGTAGCTTATAGCCATGGGCTAGCACTGACAACACGAACGGGGATGCACCAAACCACTCCCAAATCGCAAAAGACTGCCTGACAGTCATATACGCTACCACCGGCCTGACCGGAAACAACTCACCTTTGAATGCCTTGACGGCAGTCTGTCTGTCTGTGCCCGAACTGTCCACAGGAGTAGCATGCCCCGGTTCTGGACGAGCCATAGCCCCTCGACTGTCCTCCGTCGAGAGGCCTTTCCCGAAAGGGCTGGTAACGATTCGCTGGAGCTGGCGAATAGGCCCGCTTGCGAGATGCTGGAGCACGCCGGCTAGAAGACTGCGGCACCATCGCTAAAGCAGCGGCAAGTGCCGCTCCATCTGTCGAACCAGAGCTTAAGCTCTGTACCGCTGCGACCCTGTCGTAAGCCGAAAAAATGTCCGGATTATTTTGCGCTGCAACCAGGAGTCTGTTTCTCTGGTCCAGGAGCTTCACCACTTCTTCGATCTTGCTAGCGTCCTCTTTGCTTTCCTCCAGCAAATTCATCAGCTTGACGTTGAACTCGATCTGGCGAGCGTGCGACGTGTTTTGGACGACTGGTGCGATGTGCACCGTCCGCGCCGAGGCCGTCACCAAGAGCGGTTGCAGAGCTTTAGCTAAAGTGGCTAGGAGCACCGGATCGTGCGGAATATTTACTTGCTGCTCATCTGCACCGGACATTCTGAAAATGCCTAAAAAAGTATTTGTTTGTAATGAACAACGATTATTATGAACACAATGCGAAAGTACACAACTCGCCACGAAACACACAAATGACGCACTAGATAGAGCCCAGGTGGCTCGAAACACATCCAAGCGCTGCGTTATAGCATAAACGCTTTAATTAATGAGAATTTCCTGGAAATATCGCTGCCTAACTTTCCCGAACAGTCTAGAATGGGCTTCCCTCCCTCTCTTTTCCCAAGCAAACGCGTCAACCGCGACGCGTCCCCTGTATGCAATTTCCTTATGGGACCATGTTTAAATCGAACAATGACCTGGATGTCCAGGCCATTTCCGAGAAAGTTTATCGCATGCCATCTCATATCCCCTTCAACCCCCGTAACTCCAAAAATCGTTACGCCAACTGTGGATTTTCAACAACCAGTACTATCAAAGAGTTTTCTGCTTGGAAACAACAACCTCTTTGTAAGACATTCCCAGACCAGATGCGAGCGCGCATATGAAAGAGCCATCCTCACCTGGCAAAAAGATAATAACAAACCCAAACCTTTCATCCCTAACTTCATTTACCCTCGTCTCCCATCTTCTCGTCAACCACTTATGGTCCAAACTTTCCGCCACCCACCTAGCTCCCCGGCGTTCGCTGTCATTTTCTCGCTCGCATAATGCTTCCTTGACGGCTTTTTTTCACAGGAATCCATGATTGAGGATTGTAACCTTCAATAGAATATTGTGCCGAAAGAGCATCTTTTTTGACTCTCAAGCCATTGATTACCAAATGAAGTTTTCCATTTTCTTCCATGACCTGAACGATTTTTTTGTTGATTCTGATCAGCATGGTCTGGAGATCGTTCTGAACCGTTGCCAATTCCAGAGTTGTTGGTTTAAGGAACTTCATCTTTTTTTTTGTCAAGAAGTATAGTTTTGCTCGAAGTCGAGCATTGATATTTTTCTGTTCATCACTGCTCATCATGAAGGAAAAGATGAGAATGAAAGATGTTCGATTTCAATTCTTTCACTGCAAAAGTTCTATTCTCAAAGAAGAACTTTTTGCTTAGGTTTTAAATAGGAAAATCTTACTCGGTGAAGTTTTTAAAGTTAATTTTGAAAAATTTCTTCGCTGTTTCGGCAAAACTAAACTATATAAATATTTTTTCAAAGAGGGGCATTCAATTTTTTTCAATTTAAACGCTTTAGCAAGTTCAAAAAGCCACATCGGAGATATATCATCGATTATGGGATCTGAGCGTTGAGCAAGCAGAGCAGGTTGAGCGAGGCAAGCAGTAGCGATCGAAGTGCTGCTCTTCCTCTTCTGTCGCTCATGATGGCGCTACGATCCCGGAGCGCCAAATCTTCTCGGGAAAGGACTCTCACAGACGAGGGAAGAGACGGTGCGGGAGCAACCGCTTACGGAGGGAGATGAATGAAATAATGATTCTGAGGGGCATATTTAGCTTAAACACTGAAATTTCAACTCAGAAGTTAGAAAAACGGAATTTAAACCCGAAAAATTAGAAACACTATTAGACATAAACGAATTTTTAAACTAGAGTTATGTTCAGGACTCTTTTTAGTTTTTTTTTAGTTTTTTTAGTTTTTTTTTTGTGCTGAATCTTGGTCAATGAAAACAATGATCTTTTTCACGAGGTGTCTGGTGAAGTCACTGTGGATAGAATGAACGTCCTGCTGGGTTTTTTTGCCTAACCAGAGCAGTTAAAACTGTAATGATAAGCTTTCTGACGATATAATCTTTTATAAAAACAATTTGAAAAAAATCAAAAAATTACCATTAACAGAAAATTTGTTTAAATGATTAAATTTCAAATCTACATAGAAGAATAGAAGATTCGGGAGGCGTCGTCAAGTTTCATATGGCTGAGTTATGCATTAGGATTATTCCAAAGCCACGAGGCCTAACGTCATCTAACGTCATCTAACTTGAATTTTCTATACAACAAAGTATGGGTTAAAAATAGCTCAATCATTTGTCATCTTAACCAGGCGTCACTGCCTCCAAAATGTGTAATTTAGAATTTGAAGATATTGGTAAAACAATTCGATGGCACGAAGAATTTCAGATGAATCTGATGATGGCTGAATACCTTAATTAACGAACTTTTCGAAAAAAGGTCTTAGATAAAAATCTCTAGCAACACTTCACCCAATTGGTTTGATGTACGTGCGACAAGTCGGTCCAGGATAGGAATTCTAGGAGTTTTTATGTGCAATACCAATCTTTGCTCAAAGTGAGGAGATATATAAACATTCACCAAACATTCAAGTCTGTTTTTCGATCGTAAAATGCTGTGTCAAAAATTTATTATACATAGTCCTAAGAGCGAGAAATATGTAAGTGAAGCTTATATAAAAACTTCAAGTTCTTGAGGTTTTATAAAAGAAGCGGTTGTATACTGTAGGGGGTTAAATACTGTAGGGGGTTGTATACTGTAGGGGGTTGTATACTGTAGACGGCGCAGAATCAGAAGAAAGCGTAGGAGACTTTCTCTTTGAACACGGAGCGTCGCCTTCTGGAGGTCGTGTAGAGAGGATAGAAGAAGCCATCCCCAGGTTCCTCTTATTCATATGTCCTGAAAATAAAAACACCTAGTACTCTAGAACTTTTTTTGACAATCATCATCCTTGGGCGACTTTTATCTTGAAGGGAAAAAACCATGAAATTGGATCGCTTTCAAAAACCATTGTGAAATTAGATTTGAACGTCCTTGTTTGCTTTCCACAACATTAAAAAAAGGCTTAAAAGAACTCGCAGAAACTTTCGACACGAAATGCTTAATGATCTTTGAAAAAAAACGAAATGATCTCATTAGTGCACAAAAACTGCTCATTTTTATATTTATTTTTTTGACATTTTTGAAAGTTTTTTTTTCAAAACTTTCTTTTCCAGTTTCTGATTCTGAAAGAATTATTTTCAAAATAAAAAGACGCTCTTAAACTTCAAGCATAATTGAGGGATTGGTGGACTTTAATGATCGTATTCAAACTTTCTGCGAAGAAAACGGAATGGAAAATTATTGATTGAACAACACGATTGAAACCTGAAGGACACATGAAATAAGGGAAATCAAATAAAAAGAAGGCAATAGAATTCTAACTGAAAAAGAGCGACTTCGAAGAGATCAGTGAGATATGTATGAACATATGTATATATATCCCACCGCAAGAAGCAGCTTTTCTTCAATGCTATGTTTTCGTGGTTGTTGGAAAAACCTGACCCGATTGAACGGCGTTCTTCTCACACAAAGTAGACAACCGTTTCCTCGTCCGAATCCTCAAGAGGAGCCAGCGTCCGTACGGTATCCGAGAGGCCTTCTAAATTCGAACGCAATTTTCTACAAGAGTAATAATAAGTATTTCTCGTTGCGATTACCTCGCCCTAATAAAAAAACCGCGTTGCTCGACAATGTTCAATTAAGAAGATACGTTCTCCACGCCTGGTCCGTCTTCGCCGGAAGAACACCCACTTTCGAGTGGCCAAAGCCAGGCAACCATCCGAATGGAATTTCGATCAAAATCTTCATCGTTTTTTTTATCGTGGAGCGGCCTTCACTGGCGTCGCTGCTCCAGATTCTACTCATCATAGCCGGCGTGGAACTAAATCCTGGTCCCCCAAAGATCTGGTACTGTTCCATGTGCACGAAAAGAATGGCGAAGTCTAAGGGCATGGTGAGATGCACCAACTGCAATGGTTGGCTTCATTTACATATGGACTGCTAAGCACTGGTCAGCTTGAACGACTGGAAGTCGAACTACATTGGAAAATGCTGTGCATTTAATACGGCAAGGTCGACTACAATGACAGCAAGCAAAACATCAGCAGTACAAACAAAAGCCCCCGCCGCAACAAGCGCTTCAACTACCTTTACTAACACCTTCAATATCTTACAATAGAATGCGAATGGACTTCGAGGAAAGATAGAAGAAGTGATCAACTACATGCAGAAACATGATATCGCAGCAGCAGCCATACAGGAGACGAAGTTCAATGATCGAACAAAACCCCCGAAGAATGACGACTTCATCGTCATCAGATCGGACAGATCACGTAAAAAAGGAGGAGGTCTTGCGTTCATACTTCATAAATCAGTGGCTTTCCGTATCACAGATCTTTCTAAGATCTTGAAAGACGAACACCTGGAGACGCTGGCAATTAATGTCAGAGCATCGAGCTCTGCTGAAGAGGAAGTAAAATTGGTCAACGTACCTTCCCCCCCCCAGCAGCTGCCCGCCGAACCACCATCCCAACTGGGATGGACTACTACAGCTCAAAGACTGCCTGATTCTCGGAGACTTAAATGCACATTATGAAGACTGGGATGTGCTTATCGACGAAGATCAGCGAGGAGTAGAACTGGCCTAGGCAATCGAAAACTCAGACCTGATAGTGATGAATGACTTCAGTCCAACTCGCGTTACTCCAACATGCAGCAGCTCAACCGATGTTACACTCGCTTCCTCCTCTCTAGCCTGCAGCATAACTTGGATGAATTCTACCGGCTTGAACAGCGACCATCTTTCAATAATAGTGCGACTCCAGAGACAAATCGTCCGAGAAGATACTAAACGACGATGCTACACGAATTTCTGGAAAGCTGACTGGAAAGGTTTCCGATACAGATGCGAAATGGAGCTTAGAGAAAACTCCTTCTCTAATATCTTCGAAGCTGAGCAAAAATTCCGCGAAGTGATACTCTCCACAGACCACCGCTACGTGCCCAAAGGACGTACTCTCTACATTCGCCCCCGGCTTCCCTACTTACGCCGCCTTTCTAGCAGATGAGATAGACTCCGCGAAGAAAACGCTTCTGACCCCAAAATCCGATAACTGAACAAGATGATCCAGCAAAAAGTTGACGAATACAGAAAAGACAAATGGCAACGCTACCTTCAGACGACGAATCTACAAGAAGGAGCCAAACGACTTTGGACCACTGTCCGATCTATTGTAAATTCCACTCAAAAGGAGAACAACCGCGCTATAATTTTTTCCGGAATCTACAATCGAAAATAAGCTTCCAACGCTTTAAAAAAATTTCACATGGAAAGCAAAGTCCATCCAGCCAAGTCTACTAGACGCGCAAGAAGAGACCTTCGCCGACCCAAGATGACCACTCAGCCCTTTTTTTTCAGAATCTGAAGTCTCAAAGGGAATAAAAGGAAGCAAATCTAGTAAAGCTGCTGGCCCTGACCAGTCTACTATGATCCACCTCAAACACCTCGGTCCCAATGCTCACCGCTTCCTGACATCGATATACAACAACAGTCTGAGAACCAGCCAAATTACATCTGTTTGGAAACTGGCCAAAGTATAATCTCTTCTGAAAGCAGGGAAACCAGAAGAAATGTCGTCATCTTACCGTCCAGTCTCCCTCCTCTCACCAGTCGCAAAAGTTCTTGATCGTCTGCTTCTTCCATACATACAACAAGCGATGCCTCCAGCAAACCATCAACACGGGTTCACCAAAGGAAGATCTACTACGACTGCTCTTCACACGTTCAACGACTACATTGCCAGAGGACTCAACGAGAAGAAACCTGCTAGTCGTACAGTAGCAGTTGCCTTGGATCTCAGCCGAGCTTTCAACTGGGTGGACCACAACATCATGATCGAAGATATAGCAAATGCATCGCTACCAGACAAAGTAGGAAGATGGATATACTTGAGAGGACGACAAACCTACGTCGAATTTCGAGGAACCCAAAGCAAGAAACGTAAACTCCGTGCTGGAGTTCCGCAACGCGGAGTTCTGTCACCAACTCTCTTCAACCACTACCTGTCACATATGCCTTTACCTCCGGAACAGATCGAACTCGTCTCATATGCTGATGACTGCACTGTTTTTGCGAATGGGCGCGACATCGCTCCAGCATGCAACAAAATCAACAGCTACCTCGACGAACTAACACAGTGGTTCGACTCCAGACGACTGAAATTAGCAGCAGATAAAAGTGCGGCAACGCTATTCACGCTCAATAGCAGGGAGGTCAATCAGCAGCTCGACATCCGTATAGATAACATCACTGTTCCAACTGTCCACTCCATCAAAATTCTAGGCGTTACCTTAGACACGATGTACTCTTTCGGATCTCATGCGAAGAAAACAAGGATGACACTCCGAAACCGGAATGCAGCATTACGTGCACTTGCTGGAGCTTCCTAGGGAAAGGAAAAAGAACTCTTGGTGACTACCTACAAAGTCGTCGGCCGACCAGTTATCAACTACACCGCGCCGATATGGTCTCCGAATCTCTCCGAAAGCCATTGGAAAGAACTTCAAGCTGCCCAAAATGTTGCGCTGAGAGCGGCAACAGGATGCGTCAAGATCACACCCATAGATCATCTCCATATGGAATCCGTAGTCCTCCCGGTGAAGCCTTACAACGACATGATGTGCAAGCAATTCCTCCTTCGGCTACATAAACGAGACCACATTCATCACGACACAATCAAGATGACACCTCCTCCCAGACAGTTTAAGAGGGTGAGATCCCTTTTCAGAGAACACCGAAACAGCATCACTCCAGTCCTTGACGAAGATAAAGAAGTGAAACAGAAGAAACGTACCGCGAAGACCTAAAGAAGATACACACGGATACAGTCATAGCGGTGAAGAACAAATACTCACCGCCTGTGGTACTGGGAGGATATCCACCACCTCTTATCTCCAGAGAAGAGAGAAATCTTCCGAGATCTACAAGACGAACACTCGCCCAGCTCCGGTCAGGATATAGCCCATTTCTAAGGAGCTATATGTCCAGAATCGACTCCACAATCGTGGACAGATGTCAGGACTGCGACGAACCCGGACACACAACGACTCACCTCTTCTCCTGTCCAGATAGGCCGACTAGTTTGACGGCTTGGTCTCTCTGGACCAACCCCGTAGAAGCTGCAAAGTTTCTAAAACTACCGATCACCGACGACGATGCCGAATAGAAGATCCGGTTGGCTACAACAACACAAAAACAACATTAAGAAGACACGCGACTCAGTGCGCTCTTCGTGCCGAAACGTGACCGTAATACCTAAATCGGAGTAGTCTACAAGAATTGACAAAAACGTCGCTGATCGGTTTTTTTTTGCTTTTAAACCTATAAATTTAGTATTTTCGACAGTTCCCTGGAGTTTGGATACAATACTTTACAAACCGTGCACCATACAGTATGAGGGACTGCTTGTAAAAGTGACTGCTCCTTTCTCTTTGCGGTTAAGTGCCGTTCTCTTCCTTCTCTTTTTCCTTGTTCGCCCACTGTATCTCTGCCCTGGGTCTCCCGCCACGAATACAAATATAAGGTGAACCTGAATCAACTTCATTTCATTTTTTCATTTTCATTTCTTTATTCCAAGCACATGAGATATCATGAAAACACAAACAAAAACAAAGTTAAATGCATGGACTTTCTTCTAAGTGGCGGTGTTTAGGGGTAGCTATTATTTAGTAGCTATTATTGGGAACTTTATGAATTCTAAAGAAAACTTTCTCTTCAAAAACCGGACAAAAAAAAACGTCAATGACCCGAGCTTTTCTGGGCGCCAACTCTGAATTGTTGATAAAGCACTATAAATTGTGGAATCGTAGCCCTAGATGCAATAAAGTTGTTCGTGGTTTGGTGTATACGCCAAAGAGGTTCAGTCATGCTAGAGGTTGTGATTATGCACCAGTTATCCAAATGGAGAAAGGAAACAAGACATCTTATTTTCTATCGGCATTTTGATAGGATCCTATGAGCCCGTAGTTTACATTTAAAAAATCGTGGTCTCTTGCTTTTTTGTTGTTTTTTTTTTTTGGTAATTACATTTCAAACACGTCTCAACCCGAAAACTTTTTTATCAAAGAACTTACAAATACTGGAGCATTGAAAGTGTAAACAGCGTTGAAAATGAAGCGTAAAGTGTCTTCGAACGTACCAGATACGATCTGGAATTTGACTTTTAAAACATCTTCTCACAGGGTGTGGCAGAACTATTGAAGGTCAAGTTTCACGCGATGAAACTTTTTGCTACGATAAATTTCAAGCTTCGCAATTCGAGAGAAGTTTTTTTTCCATTCTTTTTCTAATCCGCAGTTAACATTTCATCTTGATCTGCGCATTGCAAGAGAAATGGTCGCCCAAAATGTCAATCGTTCTTCAATCGTCAATCTCCATCGTCGCGGAATATCGAATTCAGTCCTAGAAAAAACCCTCGAAATCAACTTTACAACGGTCTGGTGGGCTGTAAATCGTTACAAAGAGACAGGAAACTTGAATGACTTGAAGTGAGAAACGGAAATACCCAAGGTAAAAAATCTTCAAAGGAAAAAAATAGGTTCAAATAACACTGGAAGAATCCGGAAAACAAAATAAAAAAAGTTTGAAAGTTGCCTTTTAGTCTATGACAAAGCACTGGATTCTTGTGCATGCATTTTTTATCAAGTGGAAGGAGCTCAAAAAGACCTAATCACATAAAACTCGAGAACGAAGATAAAGACACAAGAAAGGAAGAAACGACCTTTGCGAAAGCTAGTGTGCAACGAATACAGTCTTTTCTGGCAATACGAATCAAACATACATATATATCATTTTTCGGAATATGAATAATAAAAGCGTTAGAATTCCAAAAATCTAAGTGATTCACAGTAAATTTCACAATGAATCATTGTGATTTTTTAAAACAATTTTAATTCTTCAAAACTTGGAACAACTTATTAAAATGTTGCGCATGATCGGTAATCGAAGCTGTTTTGATGGAGGATTACTTATCAAAATGTGGTAAGCCTGTTGAAGGGGGGATCCTCTTTATGCTTGGAACGGAAGACACATAACACGGAATCGATTGTTATCAACATTATAAAAGGAAAGCGATTTCCAATACTCAATCAAACATGTAATAAATTTTTTTTAGGTTTGTAGTTTTGTCTTGCATATATAAAAAAAGGGTTATTAATGAACATATACCACGTCTAAAACTCAAACTTCGCTAAGGATACATGAATTAATCAAAGTAGCACTTATAAACATCAATTCTAGTTGCAAGTAATAGTTATTGAGTGAAACTGATTGCGGGAATTCTTCTGGAGGAAGTGTTTTCTACATAAATGAAGATATGATAGGAGCAGTCGCTACTCTCATCCATTCTACGGCTTCATGCTTAACAGCTCCTTTCTATCTAGAGGTTTCGCATTAACTCTACATGTCTTTTCATGTTTTATAAATTCACTTCAAAGCTTTCCTTCTCTGCGTTTTCTTTCTTTTTTTCTATCTCTCTCTCTTGCTCTCTATTTTCTATAATTCTCTTACCCGCTTTCTCCTCTCTTGGACTTCCTCTGCCGTTTTTCTTTCTCGCTATCCTCTCCAACTTCCTCGTCCGCTTTCTCCCCTCTCTCTCTCTCTCTCTCTCTCTCTCTCTCTCTCTCTCTCTCTCTCTTTTTCTCCCTTCTCTCTCTCTCTCTCTCTCTCTCTCTCTCTCTCTCTCTCTCTCTCTCTCTCTCTCTCTCTCTCTCTCTCCTGCTCTCCCTATTTCCCTCACCCTCTGTGCTGTAATTTATTCGTAGCTTCTCAGTTAGATGTCTTCATGCCCCAACAGTCAAAACCAAATAATTCACGCGATGCTATGCACTCGTACGACAAAGAATTCAATCAGCATAAGTCTCTCTCGACTCTTTCTGTCTATGCACCATGGTTCGAATATATTTCACCGCGACCGAAAGCTATTCAATGAATTATAAAACAACCTTCTTATCTCATATCTAACCTTCTTACCTTCTGTTTTATTTCCGTTTTCTTTATCTCTACTTTTTTTCTTTTTTGTTGCTTTGTTTTGTACTTTTT
>OZ057403.1:8382856-8681657 GCA_964056735.1 Allodiplogaster pararmata
AGTGCTAAATGAGGGCAGAATAATTTTCACTATTCCTTATATCTCAGATGCTTTTACTAAGGACATACGTAGAGCCATGCATAATGTTGCTCCTGAAAACATCGACATTGTTGAGAAGATTGCCCCTTCTCTCGGAAATTTTTTTAGCCGCAATCGGTCTCATGATAATGTCTGTTCCAAACCTAGATCTTGTATTTTCTGCCCTAATGGGGAAATTGGCAGATGTAACACTTCAGGTTGTATTTACAAGATTTCATGTGCATGTGGTAGCTTCTATATAGGACAAACTGGCCGACCAGTTCACATTAGGGCCTCCGAGAATTCTCGAGCGGGTAACAACCCCCATGCTCCATCATATATCTCGAATGCATTTGCTCAACATGCTATTCTAAAACATTCTGGCTCAAATATGACTCTATCTGGTGTTATGCTCCAAGTTGAACCGAATATTGTTCTCCGACGTCTAACCGATGCCTTTCTCATAAATACCAATGCTACCGACCTGAACAACCGAAATGAACTCGCTGAGTAAATGATTAAAGCTCTTATCTCTCTACCCAGTCTTTGAATTATCTCGCTTTCTAACGCGAGATTTACCATATTTTGCTTCATTATCCCACTATAAATCTTTTTACTTCTTTAAGAGTTTTCCTCTCTCTATTGAGATAACGAATTATGCTTTCTCTCTTTGTTTTAACCATATTCGTTCTTCTTTAGGGTAATTGAATATCGCTGATATTGCTTCAAATAAAGCGAAACGTCCGAACTCTTTGCACGAAACTACACCGCATCTCTACACTGGCACGACAAAGACTTTCACTTTCAACCCCCCCCCGATGCGCGTCACTCAGTACTCAAAATTTTTTCTTGTATTGAGATAACTTTTTTATTTAAAATATGCTTGCTTCCTGTGTTTTAACCAACTTCACTCTCTCGTTATTTATATATAAATATACAAATATATAGACTCTCCCCACTGCGGCTTTTCACACTAGCAGTCATCTAGCGGCCAGCCACTGGTTCTACCAGGATAGGTCTGACCTGCATCTCAGGGGAGCGCGTACCCTGCCGCGAGGCGGGAACATGCGCGAGGAAGATTATATACATATATGTACTCTTAAAATTCTCAGTTACACAGTTTATAGGCAGTGACGCCTGGTTGAGATGAAAATTGATTGAACTATCGCACAGAAAGCAAGTCCACCGGGCGGGATCGAACCCAGTCATCTCGTCTCAAACCGGGAGTCTGCGTTACCATTAAACCCGGGCTAACTTAATGATCTCTGCAGAAAATGAAGAGGACCCTGCCCTAACATTTTGAATGTCAACACGATAAGAGGTGTGTTGTAACCATTTTATTATATTTTATTTTATTGTGTTTGTTCGTTCGTTCGCTTTAAACCTTCTTAAAGACTCGAAGTTAATTGATAGCAATACGTGAGAGTTGTGCTCACGTAATAAAACATAACCAACCTCTGCGATGTTTCATGCTGCTCAGTTCAACGCTGTCGGGGACGCGCTTTGAGAGATTCTGGAGAAAAGTTTTCATAACTTAATACAATTAACTTAACATACTTCTATCACATCCTTCCCTCTCTTTTTCGATATTATTGTGTCACGTTCATATTAGTTATGCAATTATTATAATAATAATTCTACAAGAATTCAAAGCATGATTTAGTTCTTCACGTATCTCAACCCGTTTATCTGTAAAAAAATTTTAATCTTCGGTTATTCCAGAAAAATGAAGGATTATACAGAATTCTAGGTTTTGAAATGTTGTCAAAAAGCGGGATATTCTTTCATCATCTAGTGAACATCTATTTAATTTTATCAAAAAGCTCCAATTCATAACTGTGTCAAAATATAGGGGTCGATCGCGGGGGCGCGTCTTCTTTTTATGTACTGATCTTCGGAAAGCATCCGATATTATACGACGTACAGTTCGAATATGCGAACGAGTTCTCGAACCGGGCTTGCTTGAAGTAACTAGGTTAAAGCGTGGTCTGTATGGAACCGCAAGCAGAGCAGGCACTCAGAATAGATGCTGTTCACTATTTGACGAAGAGGCACACGACCTAGCTGCAGTTCGAATTGCGAACCTCGGCCTACGACTGGGAACCATGTTAGCTTATTGTACTATAGACTATGTGTGTAACAAATAATCGAGTTTCTAACATATTTTATATATAATTAAGAGTATGTATATGCTCTGAATGAAGATTCTCGAAGAGTAGCGTAAAATTTCCGGTTCAGAACGATATACCTAAACTGCACATCGAATGGGTTCGATAGCTGTATGCAGACGCTGCAAGCAGGGTGAGATGCCAGGTCGAAATCTCGGACAGTTTTTTTTGCGGATGGTGGAGTTCGCTTTTCGGATCATTGCTTCCCAATATTCCTCATTGAGGTATCTCGCGAACGTAGGTTGCTGGCATTAATTTCAGCGTTCAGCATTTCCTGTCACCGCATTTTTGGTCTTTATCTCTGCCTGCGGCCTCCCACGTCCAAGCTGTAAGCGATGTTAGCGAAGTTTTCTAATGCAGCGTGCCTTTACCAAATTAGTACAATTCCCCGAATTTTGTGGTTAATGGTAATCATGCGAAATTTTCTGCTGATAAACTCGTTGAACATGTAATCACGCAGAGAAACGCCCATGATCCAACAATTAATGGTGTGGAGGTGCCACTCTGCTGCTTTGGTTAATGGCCAGAGTTCAACTCCATACGCACGTTGGCTACTGAACGTGCGACTGCTCGGTATGTCTTCGACTTAAGGCGCAAAGGCATCTTTAAGATTGCACATTGTCCCAAAACTTCTCTCCACTTCATCCAGGCACTGTTGGCATTAACGCCACCTTCGTTGTCGCCGTAGCTTAGAAGATTTGTTCTCGGGAATCGGAAAATCTGAACTTTCTTCAGGTTTTTACTGTTGAATTTTATGTTCTCTTGAGTAGGGACAGTCTCCATGTACTCCGTAATTGAAACATGTAGACGGAATCCAAACTGACTCATAAGGTCGCTTCACGTTTGCACACGCTTTTGCAGTTCTTTCTTGGTTTCAGCTACGGAAAAAAAAGTCGTCAGCGTACAGAAGATCGTCCTGAAGACCGTTTTCATTACTAGAATTGAAAGAAGAGGTTAAAATACAGTCCCCTGGTGTACGCCGACTTCAACTGGAAAATTGGTAGGACATAACGATCTCGCATAACGATATCGCATCTCACCCTGCTCGTTGAACCTGCATAAAGCAATCAAACACAGTCGATGAACAGTTTAAGTAAATCGTTGTCACGTGGAGCGTATCAGATCAGTTTGGGTGGAACTCGGTCGAACGCGTTTTATAGGTTACGAAAAGCAAGGTAAAGAGGTGTCGACTTTCTACAGTGCTACTTCTGCAGCTAACGTGCAGCAATTACAGCGTGTGATATGCCCGAGCTCTCCACAATTCCACATCGATTGATCTTGAGCCTGGAGATTAAACGAAGCCTAAGTTAGAGAAACTCTTTTTGTGTGGGATAGAAACCGAATGGGTCGATAGTTCAAGCAGTTCGCTGGATCTGCCTTTGTTTTTGAAGATCCGTACAGTAATACTGTTCTTCCAATCTTTGAGAGCTCGTCCTGCTTCATCAAACGCGTTGAAGAAATCTGTCAGTTAGATAATCGCAGTTTGTCTTCCTTCAATTTTCACATTAGTCATCAGAGCGAGGCACCTTGAGGCCTTCCATTCCGATAATGTCTCTTGTCACTTGATAAGGGTGATAAGGGAACTGTGCCCGGCGGATGCAAGCAGTTTTGAACTAGGCGGTATAAATGACACTAGAAACAAGGACCAGACCAAGGATAGAAAGATGCTATCAAAGTCAACCTGAAAGCAGGCATCTAACGCAAATGAGGTGCCATCGATGCGATTGAGTGGAGAGCAAGGCTCGACAGATTAGACCTTGGCTGTGATGGGACAAGGATGACGACAGAAAAGGTGGGTAATTCGCTGATCTTGACTGTTATCTTATGATTAATTAAATCAGTAAAGAGATGAGAAATGTGAACAACTTGATTATTGAGGTGATGAGATTTCTCTAGAAGTTTAATGTCATTCTAAAAATAGTGATGACATATCAAGAAGGATGAGGGTACATCAGAGCAAAAGATGCCAACCATTGTGTCATTCTTGGAAAGAGCATGATGTGCACCTTATTCTCATTGTTGCGAGTCCTGGCTGTTAGCGAGACCATCTTATGTACCTTATTCTCATTGTTGCGAGTCCTGGCTGTTAGCGAGACCATCTTATGCACCTTGTTCTCATTGTTGCGAGTCCTGGCTGTTAGCGAGACCATCTTATGCGGACGGGAGCAACCAATGAACTAATCCTTGTTCACTTTCTGAAACATATGTACAGTGCCGTTCACAAGTACACGAACAGTTGTGTTTTTCAATATATTTCCGTTCACAATGTAAGCATTTAGCTCATTGCCTTAACGATTCTTTTAAAAATAATAAAATTATTGACCTTGCTTTGCAAGTTTAAAAAAAACAATCAGCTTTTCATACTCACAGTTTTCCAAAAATGTCAAAAGTCCTATTTTTGCACTGCCTTAAAGAAAGTTATTTTAATCGATTAATGAATACAACGAAAAGAATAGTAATATTTTATCATCATACAGTGCGGGGCATAATTTTGAGTTCACCCCCAAATGGAACATTATCCGATGTTTTAGAAGGCGCAACAAAAAAAACATATAGCCATGGAACTGACCACGCAGATAAATAATATGACATACTTGACAACCTCAATATAATTTGAATAGGACATTTCGCGCCAAAAACCGGAAAATCGACTGGGGCATAATTTTGAGTTCACTTCTCCTTTAAGCGTTTAAAAAAATATACTTTCTTTTTCAAGAATTCATTACATTTTTTAGATAAATGCCGAGTGCAACGCGTCTTTCTTAAGTCGAAAAAGGGCAAATAGACGTGTTATTGGCGAATAAGAAGAGAAATCGTGAGATTGCACGCCAGTTGGGTCGGAGTTCTCATTGTGTAAATAATTACTTCTCCGATCGACTGAAGATGACCGCACAGAAGAAGAGTGATCGACCACGAAAGTTTTCGATTTGGGAAACGACGCGCAATCGCAAAGAAAGCGTAAAATTCTACCAAGTAACTGAAGTAGGTCGCAGCCGAAGCTTGTGTTCCAGATTCTAAGATGACGGTTCGTCGCGTTCTTTCGGGAACTGGACACTTTGTCAACTCTAAAATGAAGCCGGCACCTCGGTTGACATAGAATCATAAAACTAGACGCCATGCATTCGCGATCAGAGAGCACAAACGTGACTGGAGTCAGGTGAGAATCATGACATCATTTGGCTTTCGATAACAAAAAATTCTCTATGTAGGTGGTCTGGTCCGACGAAAAGAAGTGGAATCTGGACGGATGTGACAGACAACACTCGTATTGGCATGATCTTCGCAAGGACCCGCTGCTCTTCAGTAGCCGTGGACATGGAATTCTCATGTATTGGGGTGCGTTTCACACTGGCGGAACCTTCCATCTGCAGTTTCCTTCGATGCGAATGAACTTGGACGAGGTGCCGGCTTCATTTTAGAGTTGACAAAGTGTCCAGTTTCCGAAAGAATGAAACGAACCGTACTCTTAGAAGCTGAAACACCAGCTTCAGCTGCGACCTGCTTGAGTGACTTGGCAGAATTTCAGAAAGGCAGAATCATTAAAAGTTATCGCAAGGAGCATAGCAAACATTGCTTTGGATGCCTTTCAACTCGGTCTGCTACAGCCTCTTACCTTCGCAAAGAACTTTAAACTTTTTATTACGCGAAAAGAATCACTAGGTGGATACATATATTATACAAAAACAAATGAAAAACAAAATGAAACTGAAACAAAGAACACAAATGAAACTGAACAATGAATCCGAGCGTCTATAAATACTTTTCCAAATTTCATCTTGCTTTGAGAGTGTGAAAGGAAATAAAGAGTTCCTTTCTTTTAGAAAAGCAAACTTCGATTTGGCGAACAAACTCATCAGTTCAATAGATTGGCCTAGTCTCTTAGCCGTAAGCAATGATCCTAACTTAATTTACAGCATTTTACATATACTATTCAGGATATCATTCAAGAATGTGTTCCAAGATCGAAAGTTTCCAACAAAGCGAAAAACTGCCTAATTTGGTGATCCGCATTCAACGCCATGTTTCTCGTATCTACAAAAAAAAGAGCTACAATTGGACTTTCCCCTTATATCAGAATGAATCGCAAGCTTAGGCGAGCTCACGACTCACATCGCCGCAATCTAGAGAAGTCACTTCTTCAGAGTGCGAATCTTGCTAAGTTGTATCGCTTTACGAGCTCAAACATCAAGGATGACTCGAAGATTGGACCTCTAATCCTGTCAAATGGTGATTGTATAACCGCTGACGCAGAAATAGCTAAAGCTTTTCAGCGACATTTCAAATCACTCTATCAAAGTCTCTGCAATGACTCGAAAACGTCTCCCCCAATCGAATCATTGACGTCCTCTAAGATAGACTCCATTCAGGCTCATGCTCATGATGTTTATGCTCAACTAACTCGTCTCCCGCTCAAGCAGAACACATCGCCGGATGCAATACCCTATGTATTTCTAAAAAGAACTGCTCAAAGTATTGCGTTGCCCTTATCGATTCTTTTCAACCGTTTTCTACTTCACGGCATTTGTCCCGCTCTCTGGCTCACAGCAATCGTCAAGCCAGTCTACAAGCGGAAAGGACCAAGAACGAGCTGTGGTAACTACAGGCCTATCAGCCTAACGACTTCAACTTCCAAGGTTTTAGAACGCATGGTGTGTTCCAGCCTTTTAGACTTTTTGGATGAGAACAATCTGATAGATCAAAACCAATACGGCTTTCGACCACGTCATTCTTGTGAATTAGCCCTCATTAAGTCACAGGTCGAGTGGCATAGAAAGCTTGATAACAAAGATTTCATAAGTTGCGTACTAATAGATTTCAGTCGAGCCTTTGATGCCATCCCTTTGGAACATCTTATGAGAAAAATTGCTTCCTATGGTATTTCAGGTTCACTACTGAGATTCATTGAAAGTTTCCTCTACAACCGAGAGCAAAAGATTCTAATTGGAGATGAATACTCCTCTCCGTATGCAACTCCTTCTGGCTTACCACAGGGAAGTTGTCTGGGACCGCTGCTATTTTTGTTGTACATGAATGACCTTCCAAAGTTAGTGCCTCAAGATTGTGCAGTAACTATGTACGCAGATGACGTTAAAATCTCAACTGTTAATAATCCAGGGCTCCTACAATTAGCCATAGACAAAGTCTCCAATTGGTCCAAACAATGGGGAATATCGATCTCAAGCACTAAAACTGTTATTATACAGTTAGGAAATTATCATCCTTCTCATTCTTTCTACTTGGACGGTAAGTTATTACCTCGCTCAAATATGGTGAGAGATCTGGGGTCGAGTACTCGGATAGTTTGAGTTTTTCGCAGCATATTGAAAACATTAACAATAAAGCAACTGCTAGGTGCAGTTTTATACTTAGAACCTTTAAATCGAAGAGCTGGTCTCTATACAAAAAGATGAAATCACATATGTGCGCCCTATGTTAGAATACTGCTCTACAATATGGACACCTAGTCAGAAAAACCAAATAAGTCTCTTAGAGAAGGTTCAACGTCGTTACTCCAAAATTGTTTGTAGGAGATCAGGGCTTTCAGAGATGTCTTATCCTGAAAGGCTTCGACTACTCCAACTAGAGTCTTTGGAGGAACGGAGAAACCATGCGGACTTGATGATGACTTTTAAAATCATCACTGGCAGAACTTCAATACCCGCTGAAAATCTATTCATGTTTCCTAACCATGACTACAATCTACGAGGTCACAGATACCACCTTCTCATGCCTAAGCTGAAGTCTTCTAAGCACTCTAACATTCTGCCTGTGAGGGTAGTAGACAGATGGAATTCTCTACCAGACTCTATTTTCTCAGCTCAATCCATCAAAGCGTTTAAAACTCTGGTAGTAAGCCTATGATTAATTTTTCATAGGTAACACATAGTATTTCAATAGTTTTTTTCGTGTGTTTCTAAATGTGTTGTCCTAGTATCCTCTTTCTTTCTCACTTTAGTTAGTAAAGTGTCACGCATGTGTTAATTAAATTGTAACAGTTCATTATTTGCTTCCTTGCCGGTCATTCATACACATCGCGATAAATATTATTATTATTATTATTATTATTACAATCGAGCGGATCTTATAGCGAAACTAAACTTCCTACAATTAGTGCGAGGAGTTTTATATTGAATTTTTAATTTTGAGCCTCGAGTCGTGGAAACATTTAATTTATAAAAATTTCGTCTTTTTTGAGAGAGAATCACTTTACCAGATATAAGCTTGTTTAAAAGATGAAAATCATTCGTTTTCCTCCTACTTCTTAAGGTCTGAAGTCTAAGCTTAGAGTTTCTTATTTTATTAGAAGGCATGTGACTGTAGGGGGTATTGAAGCAACGATTGTATACTCGGCGAGTATAATAGTTCTGTACCTTTTCTAATGCCTTAATATCTTTCTTGAGATATGGGGAAAAACTGGTGTACAGTTCTCAAGAATAGATCGTATTATAGGAAAGGTGATAAAGAGAAAAATGAGTTATAGTTAATATAAGAGAAAGTTGAATAAACATGTGAAAAATATTTTTAAGCACACAGAAAAGTGAAATGTTACTGCAAAGTAGACATTGCAGAAGTCTGTTTCGCCCCCGCTCAGACAGACCTCTGCACTCTCTGGGTGGGGCTCATCAGTGAGTGCCCAGAGAGTACAATTGTAAAGAAATAAGAGTAAAATTTAAAAAAAAATTTAACTAAATGGAATTAATTTAAAAGAGTATGATAATAAAGTTAATGCAAACGGTAAAAGAAACGAAAAATAGAAAAGAAAGAAGCAAAGAAACGGAAAAAAAAGTAATAAAAAAAACAAACCTAAAATGTGAAAGGAGAAACTAAATAAAGTAAAGATTTTAAAAATAACCTAGAAAATAAAAAATAATAAAAACCAATTTTCATTTTCCCATTCTTCGCTTTGGTGCTCTTCTTCCGAAAGTTCATGTCGTCTTCCTTCGTCGGTATTGTCACCAAATGACAAGTGTAAGAAATGAAGAGGAGTGAGTTAGGATGGTGATGATATTAGGAGAAGGGATTGTTGTAGTGTTCAATGTTTATGTGTTATAGATCTACTAATTTGTACATGACATGACCTTTTGACCCAAATAAATGAAACGAAATATGTTTTATCAATATTTCATATTATATGGAGAGAAATAATTTATTGGAATTGTTTAGAAAAGTGTGAAATGATTATATGGTTTTTAATGTCATATTTAACTTCAATTTTAGGATTTTTACACAGTGTTTTGATAAGTCTACCCATTATAGTTAAATCTGGAAATTTATTTTCACGGTATCTTCTAATAAGTATTTTGATTCTACTCAAGAAATCTTCGAATCGTGTGCAGTTATCACTGAATCTTAAAACCTCGGTATATATGGTGTTTAGGCCAATGTAGATAGGTATGTTAGAGGTGTAATGAGGGTATTTGAGGGTCTTGAAGTTATAGTCATCTGTTTTGTTATAAAGGTTAAGTTTTATATGCCCGTCATTTTCAATGGTTATGTAGAGATCTAAAAATACGGCCTCACTACTATTATGATTAGTTCTTTCTAATGTTAATGAGTTGTGATATATTTCTTCAGTAACTTTTATAAATTCTTGATCCTTATCAGAAACGTGAAGAATATCATCTATGTAGCGGAATGTACAATTCAGAGAACTCCTCAAACTATGGGATCTATTTATATTTTTGTTAATGTATTTGAATTCCATCATAGCTAGAGTAAGATCTGCTATTTGTGGTGAAGCGTTATTGCCCTGAGGAATTCCCTTATTTTGTTTGAATATTTCACCACCATAAGTAACATAGCTATTATCTAAAATATATATAAGAAGTTTGTATATTTGAATGGGTAGATAAGTTCTTTTTTGGTTAATGTCATTAGTATAATGTGTATGATTGCCTTTAATTGAGATAGCTTGGTATCCGCAATTTTTAAAGCAAGTTGTAATTACTCGATACATATTCTCTTTAATTACTTCATGTGGTAGATTTGTAAATAATGAAGTGAAATCTGCACAGAAAATGTTTTTAGGTTTGTTATCTAATGTTTTGAAAATATCTAGTAAAGGTTTAGTGTTGAGTATGGAAAAGAGGTGATTAGTTCCATTTCTCTCACCAGTTTGTTTAGAATAATTTTTAAAATGTTTAGATAGGTGTTTTAGTAAGAGTTGTAGTTCAACAGATATAGGTTTAAGGCTACTGTTGTATGCTCCTGTGATAAATCTAAATTTTATTGGGTTTTTATGCATTTTTGGTATTCCATATACTTGGGGAATTTTAAAAGTATTATCAAAATTTATTTTTATTCCGTTTTGTAAGGTGTGTTTGATATGATTACTGATAATAATGGAGCTATTGATGTTAGAAGTAGGTTCATATGTTTTGACATTATCATCAGTTGTATTCATTTCTTCATTAATATATTTAACATATAATTTTTTGCATATAAAGGCGTAGTTATTTGTGGCTTTATCGATTGGAGTAATTATAAAGTCTTTTTTTAATTTGTTAATATTTTTTTGAATTCTACCATATATTGATGTTTCCGAATAATAAAATCTATCTATATAATTCTTGATTTTGGGGAGGTTATTATTTATGAGAAGGTTAGCTAGTTGATTTCTATCAGTTGTTTTCAAGCTGTATTTTCTTGTAATTTTATCAGTTGTTGATAAAATTGATTGTATAATCTCTTCTGTAATAATTTCTTTAGTAGAATTACCACTGCTAATACGATATTTCGTACCTTTTTCTAAAATACTACGAAGAAGAGGATCCGAGACATTATTCGTGTTGCCTGTACAAACGTGTCCTAAATTATGTTCAATAAAGTGAGGGTATTTATGGCAGACACAATTGTTTTTGTTTATATCTTCAATTATAGTTTTGTTTAGATTTCTTAAAAAGTTATTGTAATTAAAGATTTTTTTACAGATAGGTTCTTCTAATTTGTATATAGTGCGTATTTTGAATGATTTATCAATTCTTTTGAAAAGTTCTACGTCTATGTTGCTTTTAAGACTTTTATTAAAAATTCGGTTAAAAGGGATATTATCCATATATTTACCATGATATGTAAGCTTTATATTAAATGTATCTATTTCATTATTTATAAAATTAGTTTGTTTTCTCCAGAAATAGTCACAAATGGTACTAGTAATAATTATTTTATTGTAGTTATTAAGTTTATGAAATTCTTTGGTTAAAGTGAATTTTATGAGCTTATCTTTCTCTTTGTTTTTCAATTTTTTGTGTTCCAAATACAATAGTCTATTATTTTTAGATTCTATTAGGTTGTTAACGATTTCTTCAATATCTCTGGCTTGGTATGCTGGACGAGTTCTTCTGCGGTTTTTGTGTCTACACTGAGTTTTTCTAGGTATTTTCATTGGCATGTTGTGATATGGATGTGATTTCCGTTCTATGGGGTTCAAACTATCGGATATTAACCCGTAATTTTGAATTTGGTCATTGAGACCGTAGGGATATGCTGTGATCAATAATCTAATCCAGTATGCTTCTTTAGCTCTTAACTCAGCTTTATTAGTTGCATGATCTAAGACATCTATTCGTATATTGTTTGGAGATTTATTACACTCTTTAAAATGTTTGCATAGGTATGTATCAAGTATGTTTTTCTGTATATGATATTTATGTTGTGATACACGTTTTTTAAGTGATTGAGTTGTTTCTCCAACGTATTGCATCTCACATTTTGTACAGGTTATTAGATAAATCACATTTTTTGATGTACATGTAAGGTTAGGGGGTTTATTAGTGGCAAAACTCTTTTTTGTAGTACTACTAATGACATACTTATCGTAGTTGATTATATTACATATGACACACCTGGCATTATTACATTCATTTCCTTTATTATCAGAAAGGTTAACAGTTTTGAAGATATATTTACCATCGACCTTTTCGTGGAATATAGGTATATTATAACGGAGTTTGTATTGTTTTTGTGGTTGGCTTTTGTTAAGCATGGATATAACGGTGACGATGGCTGCTTGACCGAAGGTTCACCGAGCACTACTCCGTATTTCAGATACGGTAGATCTGTCTTATAGTGAGACCCAGTTCTCACTCACGGGTTAAGTGCTGATTCCCGTGAGTGTGGTATATCCCACCTGTGATTTTAAAAAACTGTATAATTATAAATCTTCATCCGATCTAGTGTGATAATGATAAAATTATTGGAAGTGTAATACATGCCTTCGATTGTATTAATAATATTATTATAAATAGGAAAGGAGACTGGAAAGGAAATGAGAAAAGAAATAGAAAGTTAAAAGGAGGAGATGGAAATGGAAAGAGAAAAAAGGAATTATAAGTATGATGAGAAATAGATGTAAGGAAGTTGATATGAAGTGATGCTAAAAGCATCTACTAGGTATTTGGTAAGAAAGGTAGGAAATGATAATATATAAGTAAAAAGTAAATAGAGTTAGAATAGTGTAAAATTAGTTGGAAGAGAATGAAACTTGTTAGAAATATTAGGTGTGTTGTGGTAAAGTAATATTCTGTGTATTGATCATTGACTGGTTATTAAAAATTGAGAGGGAAATTATTAGTGTGAGATGTTGTTTAATGATAATTTTGTGATATAATATAATAGACTTTGAATTGTGTGAATTAGATGAAACAAATGGGAGTAAGTAAATGTTTCTAAAATTGAAACTTAGTATTTAAAATCAGTTAATAATTAAGAAAGTAAAGTAAAGGTGCTGCTGAGCAGCTAAGTTGATCTGGTATTAAACCAGATTTGCTGCAAGCAGCTAAGTACTCCGGTATACACCGGAGGTGCTACCTTAGGTAGCTAATGGTGTGGAAAGTATATAGTGGAATTGGCAGTGTAGAAGGTATAGAAGTTATATGAAATAGTGCTTAATCGAATGTAAAGATAAGTAAGATATAGTAAATATTAAGGAAATGAATAATAGGTAAGAGAATGTAAATGAGTTCATCTTGTTTTTGATACGGAGTGGTACTAGAAGTACTCACATCACGTATCGGAACAAGAGAAATATATTATAGGAAAGGTGATAAAGAGAAAAATGAGTTATAGTTAATATAAGAGAAAGTTGAATAAACATGTGAAAAAATATTTTTAAGCACACAGAAAAGTGAAATGTTACTGCAAAGTAGACATTGCAGAAGTCTGTTTCGCCCCCGCTCAGACAGACCTCTGCACTCTCTGGGTGGGGCTCATCAGTGAGTGCCCAGAGAGTACAATTGTAAAGAAATAAGAGTAAAATTTAAAAAATTTTTTAACTAAATGGAATTAATTTAAAAGAGTATGATAATAAAGTTAATGCAAACGGTAAAAGAAACGAAAAATAGAAAAGAAAGAAGCAAAGAAACGGAAAAAAAGTAATAAAAAAAACAAACCTAAAATGTGAAAGGAGAAACTAAATAAAGTAAAGATTTTAAAAATAACCTAGAAAATAAAAAATAATAAAAACCAATTTTCATTTTCCCATTCTTCGCTTTGGTGCTCTTATATTGAATTTTTAATTTTGAGCCTCGAGTCGTGGAAACATTTAATTTATAAAAATTTCGTCTTTTTTGAGAGAGAATCACTTTACCAGATATAAGCTTGTTTAAAAGATGAAAATCATTCGTTTTCCTCCTACTTCTTAAGGTCTGAAGTCTAAGCTTAGAGTTTCTTATTTTATTAGAAGGCATGTGACTGTAGGGGGTATTGAAGCAACGATTGTATACTCGGCGAGTATAATAGTTCTGTACCTTTTCTAATGCCTTAATATCTTTCTTGAGATATGGGGAAAAACTGGTGTACAGTTCTCAAGAATAGATCGTATGTATATAGAATAAGCTCTAGTTAAAACATCAGCGTTTTTTTTATTTAAAAACTTTAAGTGTGAGATATAAGAGCTTTATTAGCTATAGAAGAACAATGCTTGCTGAAAGATAGCTTTGGATCAATTAAGAAACCGAGATCGCGAACGCTATAAACGTAAGGTATTGGGATACATTTGAGGAAGTACGGATAGTGAGGGCTTCTGATGTAACCAATTCTTAAGCATGAACATTTCTTAGGGGCTAAACTGAGCTGCCAAGTGTTCACAAAGAAGAAACTATTTGTATGTCTAGGTCATGTATCTGAGACACACATGAAATGGAGACATATTTGTACTGTATATGGGATAGAGAGAAAGAAGAAGATCCACAAAGAAAGAAAGTGGAGAAAGAAGATTCACAAAGCGGACCCTGCCATCGCGGGAAAACGCTAGGAAGAAGAAGAAGAAGAAGATATGGGACAGCGAGACCGAGCTCCAGCCGTCCCTCGAAAGCTGATCGAGAAAGAAAGCAGCGAAGAAAGACCCCTTGAAGCACTGCCAACTCGTCTCCTACTACAGCTAAAGGTGAAGTTTGTTTTATGTGTGATTCTTTAGGACACAAAGCAGTAGCGTGTCGTGCTATGAGTAAACTAGAAGAACGTAAAAAAATTCTTTTGGAAAAAAAATAAAGTCTCTTTGCTGCCCCTAATCTGATTGCAGGGGCCACCGCTGTCTCCCCGTCGGGTGCCCATACTGCTCGGCTTCGAAAGCGGCACCGCACCACGACGCGCTGTGTGCAGAAAACCCGTTCATCTGCAGGGAAATGATGCTCGCAGGAAGATTCTGTTACCCTTTAGTAGTATCCATTCTCGAGGTCAATATAGTTTTCTATCGAAAAGGAGCTGCGAGCTACAGTTGCTAAAAACAATAAGTGATTGGGAGGTAGAATTGAAAAAAACCAAAGGCAAATAGATGTTGTTTACTTCAATTTTTCTCGAGTTTTCGATAAGGTTTCACATCTCAAACTGGTTCAAAAACTTCAAAAAATAGGAATAGCTGCCAACATTGTTAGATGGGTCTTCAAATTTCTAACTAATAGGACTTATAAAGTTCGAGTTAACAAGGAGTTTTCTAATCCATTACCAGTGATCAGTGTCGTCCCTCAAGGCACCGTACTTGGTCCACTTCTTTTTTTATTTTTCATTAACGACAGAACATGAAATAACTTCAAATGTTAAATTTTCCTTCTATGCAGTTGATTTGAAAATCTACAGCCTTGATTCAAACTCCTTGCAGAGAAGCATTGACAATATATTCAACTGTTCTAAAAGAATGGGAATAACCTTTCGCAAATTTTTTTTTGTTTAAACCTGGGTTCCAATAATCTAAATCTCAAGTATTTCATAGACAGAGGCGAAATATGTTCACGTATTTTAGCTAAAGATCTAGGGATACACATAGACTCTTCTCTAAAATTCGATAGGCATATAGAAGTGGTCGGAGCGAAAAGGTTAACTAAGGTTTCTCAAATTTTCGAAGTATTTAAATATTCAGATACAAGGCTTCAGATCTGTTGTTTTATCTTATATAAGACCCCTCTTAGAATAAGCCACTATAATTTGCTCTCCTCATCCTTGTAGCGAATTGGCTAGAAGATTAGAACATTCCCAGAGAATTTTCCTTTAAAAAGCCTTTAGAAGATCCACCACATTGAACTATCCAAAAAAGCTAAGACTTTTTTGATTTAGAATCCTTAATTTTAAGAAGAGCAAGGTATGATCTATATTTCTTGTTCAGATTAATTACTGGTGCTTTAGATTGTGAAGTATGCAGGCGTCAAGTATCATTCAGGACACGCGCTAATCTCAGAACCTCTGCAAGATCTAGCTCACTGAGCCTACTAAATAAAGAGAACTACAGACACAATCAATTCTTATTCTACCGCGTCGTTGCTCTATGGAACAGAATTGCCGATTATAATTCTTAGATCAAAGAAGTCGAAGCCTTCGTCAAGATCCTAGAAGACTTCCCGCTGACCCAATACATAAGCCTACCTTTATACTTGACTTGACATTTCGAGAAAGCGTCCAAGAAAACCACAGTTCCAAAATTCACTCTCAAGTTCCCCATCATCCATGTCAGCGATAGCCATAACAAGCTATCCTTTGATAATAAAGCTAATTCAATTCAATTCAAAATTATGCGTTTGATAGAATTCAAAGGGAAAGTAAGTCGACAAGGAGGAGACTAGAAAAGAATACGAGAGAACAAAGGGAGAAGCTTTAAATTAAGTCAACAGAATCAAAAAAGAGATAAAACTAGAGATGATAGCGTAGCAAAGATTAAGTTGAGAAGTAACATTCCGAGATGGAATGATTTCTCTGTAGTAGATACTGGATACTAGTCATGGATAGAACTCGGCTAAAGAGCGGAGCTCTATCCATGACTCGCTTTCTCTCTACTTATGTCTCTCTATTTCTCTCAATCCTTTTTCCAGTAAAAACGCAGTTTTACATAGTGAAGACAGAACACAGGCCTTTGTGATATATGTAGGAGGTGAAAAAAGATGTCTGTTCTGGTATCATAGAAAGACAGCCTCAAAGTGATTGATTAAGAAAAAAGGCACTAGAAAAGAATGAGAAAAAAGGAGAGAGATTGAGAGCGAATCATTGAGTGAGAGAGAGAGAGAGAGAGAGAGAGAGAGAGAGAGAGAGAGAGAGAGAGAGAGAGAGAGAGAGAGAGAGAGAAAGAGAGAGAGAAAGCAAGATAATAAAGAACAGAATAATTTCAAGCACTCGAAAGTAGAACAGTAAAAAAGCAGAACTTTGTATAGGATAGAAAGCAAATAAGCAGAGTAGAAAAAAAAAGAGAAAAAGTAAACGAATCTCGAGCGTCAACACAAGTCAGTTAAAGCAAAACGAAAACCAAAGTATGAATACATTATTGTATTCAAATGTTCTTCTTTCTAATATTTCTTGACTGGCGGAGACCAATTAGATTAATCAAAAAAGTTCATAACAACCGAAGCAATCGCAGTTTTGTGAAGATTCTCTTACATTTATCTGCCGCGACATTAATCTCAAACGATGAGATCATCGGCGCGATGATTATAAGCGCTCACATGACTTTGAGGACTAAGATAAGAGCTTCCTGGGTACGAGCTTGGCTGAATTTTTGTTTTAAGACTATTTCAACCACGCGCTTGAAGAATCTAAATTTATCTGCCGCGACATTAATCTCTAAACGATGAGATCATCGGCGCGATGATCTCATCGTTTAGAGATTAATGTCGCGGCTGATCTACACCGAATAAAAATGGGCGAGGTTTTCAGTGATCCACAGTTTTCAGTGATCCACATCCAAACGCAGTTGTACTTTTTGAAAAAGATGAGAATCCTCATAAGTTGAAGAATCAAGGGACTTTTGCAACTGTAGACCGAGACGTGGTCTTCCATCAGTTTGAATTTCTCTCAGAAATTTAATGCAAGACAAAAAAACTAGTTCGAAGCCATCCGGTCTGTTAAAAAACTAATATAATTCAATTTCTTTAGAAATCAAGCTTATTTTTTGTTCGAAATTTTTTTTTCCAAAAATTAAAGGACTGGAAAACCAAGAGATTCAATTCAAACCAGACTCAAAATTTTCGAAATTAAGCTCTCTCTTGGCAATATGAAAAATTTTCTATTTTAAAATTGGGTATTTTCCTTTCAAATCGACACTCGATTGGTTCGTTTATCATCCAGCACTTATCGTATAACATTTAGGAGCAAAAGTCGACAGTAACCAAGGGTCTACTCCTCTAAAGGTCGACATTGGGAATTTTTACTTACTTACACTGAACTTGCGCCCGCGACAGGACGCAAGGAATAAAGAATGAATGAATGAATGAATGAATGAATGAATGAATGAATGAATGAATGAATGAATGAAGAAGAGGCAGGATATAGCTCAAACCTCAAACCCTCGGTTTTCATCAGAGACTGTACAAAGATGTACAGTTCTTTGTAAAATCCATATTTAAACCCCTAAAACCTCTAACCCTCGATTTTCATCAGAGACTGTACAAAGATGTACAGTTCCTTGTAAAAGCCATATTTAAACCCCTAAAACCTCAAACTCTCGATTTTCATCAGAGACAGTACAAAGATGTTCAGTTCCTTGTAGAAGATTCCTAATAGCGAAACTTTTTCTGAACGTCTAAAGAGTCTTCCCATCTGTTTGCTACTACCGAACCAAATCATTAAAGATTAGAATTAACTATTAAATGAATATTTAGGATACTCATGACCTATTTATGATCTTCAATTGATCTATTTAACTATCTGTGTCCTAAAATAAACTTAAAGTGATATTTGTTTTAAAGTTTGTGTTCAACTTAGTTCCATTGTAAACCACCGCCCCACTGCCAAAAGCCTCTTTGGTGCCTTAAACCAAAAGACAGTCCATGTCTCCGGAGCTCATTCTCTCCAGAATACAATGCAATGCAATACAATACAATACAATACAATACAATACAATACAATACAATACAATACAATACAATACAATACAATACAATACAATACAATACAATACAATACAATACAATACAATACAATACAATACAATACAATACAATACAATACAATACAATACAATACAATACAATACAATACAATACAATACAATACAATACAATACAATACAATACAATACAATACAATACAATACAATACAATACAATACAATACAATACAATACAATACAATACAATACAATACAATACAATACAATACAATACAATACAATACAATACAATACAATACAATACAATACAATACAATACAATACAATACAATACAATACAATACAATACAATACAATACAATACAATACAATACAATACAATACAATACAATACAATACAATACAATACAATACAATACAATACAATACAATACAATACAATACAATACAATACAATACAATACAATACAATACAATACAATACAATACAATACAATACAATACAATACAATACAATACAATACAATACAATACAATACAATACAATACAATACAATACAATACAATACAATACAATACAATACAATACAATACAATACAATACAATACAATACAATACAATACAATACAATACAATACAATACAATACAATACAATACAATACAATACAATACAATACAATACAATACAATACAATACAATACAATACAATACAATACAATACAATACAATACAATACAATACAATACAATACAATACAATACAATACAATACAATACAATACAATACAATACAATACAACACATTTTTTGATTATATTCTTTATTCCAGTTGTAATGGTTCAGACATACAACGGATGGTGAGAGATCACAACATGGTAATCAATATTTTAAAATGAACAACAGCCAATAAATGATCAGGATTCCAATTCAAGTACTGGAATAGAAACTTCTTAGCTGACAATGCATTCATATTGAGAAAATGAGAAGGAAGAGAATTCCAATCATTCACAACTCTATTTGTGAAGAATTTCTTGTATCGGTTTGTGCGGCACAAAGGCAACAAAAGCTTCCAATGATGTCCTCTAGTCCTAGTACAGTGAGACATTGGTAAGAAATCTGGGCAAGTGATATCTAATCTTTTAAACACTATTCTATGCAAAGTGAACACATCGTTAATAAGTCTGCGTCTTTGAAGACTTTCACAGCGAAGCCAATTCAGTCTTCCTTCGTAAGATAAACTAATTCTTGCTCTATTAAAAATACGCTAAGTAAATCTTCTTTGGACAGACTCTACTTTCTTACTTAGCGTTAAGTCAATAGTATTACAGACTTCACTGGAGTACTCCAGGATAGGTCTAACGTAAGTACAAAATTGCTTCATGAGAATTGCAACATTTTTTGTACGAAAAGATCTCAGAATGAGATAAGAAATAGAAAAAGGCTTATTACAGATATGATTCACATGTTCCTTAAAATAGAGATCGTTGGAGATAGTTACTCCTAAATCACGAGATGATGAAGTGAACGAAATCGGTGAGGAATTGAGATTAAAGTTGACATCTGGATGATCCCTTCCTATTTGCATAGCAATTGTCTTACTGCTCGATATAGTAAGTCCCCATTCATCAGACCACTGAGATACTGAATCCAAAGCTGTCTGAAGTAGACCGGATTTGTTAAGTGTGAAAAGCTTAGAGTCGTCAGCATACAACGTGCAATAAACATCTTTCGGTAAAGCACTGGGTAAATCATTTATATAAAGCAAGAAAAGCAATGGACCCAACACAAATCCCTGCGGGACCCCACATCCAACTGAATAACTACGAGAGAATGAATCGTTAACAACTACACATTGACTCCTGTTCGAAAGATAAGAAAAAAAATGAATTTATAAAATACAATACAATACAATTTCGTCTCCCTCTGAGCACGGTTGCATTCATACTAGGTCAGCAACCACGCAACGGTATTCAAGTGACTCTAGATTAAGCATTTCTAGTCTTTCAGAGTAAACTAACCGAGGAAGTCCCTTCCTAGCTAGGACTCCTCTGGTTAAACTCCTTTGAACTTTTTCAATGTCTTTCACAAGGCCTATCGCTGTTGAGGACCATACTAAGGTCGCATATTCGAGGATTGGGCGTACATAAGTGACAAATGCTCCTGTCAGAACATCAAGAGCCTTATGGAGCGTTAGAATTTAACTTTTCACTTTGCAAAGTAATTTCCTGCAAAGTGATCCCGTTGAACGCTCCAATGTCTCAGATAGTAAGAGAATGTGATATTTACAGCAACGAAGAAGAAAATAAAGATCATATAGCTTATTCATCACTGATCTACAGTTGAAATACAAGAATTTGATTACTTCTTCTCTAGCTCTTTTATCCGACTTATCCTATGGTGAATAACGAGAGGTTTTCCTAACATTTCTTCTTCTGGAAACAAATTCGTCTGACTTTCTGGGGCATGAGGTAGATTCTTCGGCGTTTCTGGTATTGCGTCTGCTTCTGACTTGTTGCGGCTTCACGGAGCTTTCCGCCAGAGAAGGGAAGTCAGTTGAAGAAGCCTCGAATGTAGATGTCGACCGGGCCCCAGAGTTCACCAGCGAAGACGATGGCATTTGGGAGTGTTGAGTTGAACTGGCTAAGGGGGATAGTGACGAAGAGGCGGGAGGAGGGGGAATTGGTCGATAGGGTACTCGTTTGTAAGACTGGGCAAAACGAGGAAAGGCAGGGATTAGGTGAGCGTCGACCACTTTGGCAGAGGGAAAAGATGGGTTAGTGGATATTCGGATGCAGTCTCTCTCGGCTTGAAGCTCTGCCGGCGAGAGGTCAGCTCGGGAGTAACATCCTTTAGGAAAAGGGTGTTTCGCCTTTCTGCAAAGTTCCAGAAAAAGGTTACGCTTTCCAAGCGAAGAGAACTCAATTTTCATGGGACGGCCATGAGGAGCAGAGAGACGTGGGCGATCAATTGGGTGACGATGATGATTGATATTACCCTTCTCTAGGTCGTCAATAAGGTCCGCTGAATTGAGTCTGATGATAAGACGTGAGATAAAATCTTTGTCTTTGCAACACGTATCATCCTCTGACTTGCCTTCTGGAAGTCCGATAATAACAGCTCGTTTACCTTTTCCTATGAGCATATCCTTATCTCGATAAGTGGATTCGACGATAGCTGAATACAAGTGGGGTCTAAGTGTGGCCGGAGAGACAGATGACTTTATGGATTGCATTCACTAATCCGTAGAAGTTGCTGTGACTGGTCCAGAATTACTTTGTTCATGTCAGAAATCTGTTGGGACTGAGCAAGTATCATCTGTTGAAGCGGCTGCATAACTTTTGTCAGCGTTTCTCGGACAAGACTATCGATGAACGGAAGAGAGACTGTGGGAATGGGGAGGTTGCAAAGATTAGGAGGAGATTTGCCATCAATTGGCAGAGCTCGGGAAGGGTCACCACTCATAGAGAACGGAGATCATTCAATGACATGTTTTGGCACTGCCAAACTCGGCTCTTTTTTTGAACACTTTTTGTCAATGCCAAATTACGGACAATTTTGTTTTTCTTTTGCGTCATGTTTTGGCACTGCCAAACTTGGCTCTTTTTTGGAACATATTTTTTACGTTGAACAAAGCTCCGCAACGACCACATATTAACCACTTCTAGCGACGTACCCCAACCGAGTTTAGTAAACAGTTGAGAAAAATGTATGTTGCTGCGCTAGTACGTAAAGATTTGTGTGGCGGTTGTAGTCGATTTAATTACC
This sequence comes from Allodiplogaster pararmata, assembly GCA_964056735.1. Lineage (NCBI taxonomy): Eukaryota > Metazoa > Nematoda > Chromadorea > Rhabditida > Diplogasteridae > Allodiplogaster > Allodiplogaster pararmata. The sequence continues at coordinate 8,405,116 of OZ057403.1, forward strand.
CAAGTTTGAGGTAAAGATTCGATCCGGCTCGTTGAAAGACGTAGCCTGAACCACACATTTAAAGAGATCAAAGTCTAGTATTGGCACTCCCCAAAGAGTTCCTGAGAGCGATCCTCCATCATCCCAGAAATGAGGCTAAGGAGTTGCAGGTGCTACAAAAAAAGCCCGATTTTGGCAGTGACAAAACAAGGACAAACAAAAATCCGATTTTGGCAGTGACAAAACAAGGACAAAAAAAGGCCGGTTTTGGCAGAGACAAAACAAGGACAAAAAAAAGCCCGATTTTGGCAGGAAAAAAAGAAGTACACAAAAAAGCCCGTTTTGGCAGTGACATAAGCAGTTACAAATTTTGTCCCTTCTTTAGCAGTGACAAAACGAGTACAAAGTAGAAAGCTTGTTTTTTGACGGTTTTTCTTGAGAGGCCCGTCAAAACGCATGTTATTTGCTGCCATTTATCATGGCGCTTTTTTCCGTTTCTTGCCATGGAAAAGCTTGGTTTTTCAAGGGAAATCTGCCCGAGGAACAACATTTTGAGCATTTTGGCGAAAATTATTCCCAGCATCATCTTATATCTTTCTCTTTTTTTCTTTATACAACAAAGTGAAAATTAGAAATAATTGAAAAGAAAAAAATTAGAAAGACTCCGGTCTTATTCGGTCGAAGCGGTCGCTTCCTCCACGTATGCTTTCAGTCTGTCCAGGTGGATCGCATCTTGTCCCGTCGGAGTCTCTATCGTAGCATTTGGATGTTCGACCTCAACAATTCGAAAGGGGCCTCTAAAGCGTGGTCGAAGTTTTGACGCAGTCTCTATTCTGACCGGTACGAGGTCTCCTTTTTTGAATGGTCTCTTCGAAGCCGAGTTGTCTTTGTTGTATCGATCTTGCCAAACCTCGGTAGCAGCTTTTATCCTGGCCGTCGCCAGTCGTCGCGCTTCCCTGAGGTTAAACCGGAGCGTTTGGTCAAGGTGGGGATTAGCTGCGTGGGTTTCCTCCACCCTAAGCGCGTTGTCCCGCGGCAACCTGGCTTGTCGTCCGTAAATTAAAAAGAATGGCGTTTGTCCGGTCGTGTTGTGTTTGCTCGTGTTACACGCCATGATGATTAATTGAAGCGATTCGTCCCAGTTGTCCAAGTCCTTGGAGACGTAACACGTGAGCATTTCTTCCACTGTCCTGTTCCATCTTTCCACTTGTCCATTGGCGTTGTGGTGGTATGCCGCACACAAGAAGTGTTTTACTCCCAGCAGTTTGCATACTGCTTCATATATTTGGGAAGTGAAGTTAGTTCCCCTATCTGTGACTAGTGTTTCTGGGACTCCATGTTTAAAGACAACCTCAGACACAAGTGCTCGAGCGCAAGTTTCGGCTTGCTGATTGGGAATGGGAGTCGCGATGGCGTATTTTGTTAAGGCGTCGATGGTCACAAGGATATATCTGTTTCCTTTGAGGGTCGGTGGCAGAGGGCCGATCACGTCGATGTGGATTCGCTCGAACGGTCGCTTTGGCGTTTTGTATGAGTGGAGTTCTTCTTTTCCAGAATCCTGGGGTTTCGTTTTCCTTCTTTAGCATTCTTGACAGGCCCGTATGAAGTCACTGATGTCCTTATTCATATCAGTCCATGAGAAACGGGTACCAAGTTTTTCATGGGTCCTCTCGATTCCGAGATGGGCTCCTGCGAAGGCGTTTTTGTGGAAGTACTTCAGGATGATATTTTTTAATTGCGCTTTTTCGTCAAGGACGATGACATCTTCTGAATAGGGTTTTTTCTGGTGGAGTATATCATGAGAAATGATGTATCGTCGCGATCTTCGTGTCGTGATTTTGTCGGCTGGATATCCGGTCGTAATATGGTTCAGTATTCCTTTTATCCAGCTGCAGTTTCGTTGTTCTTCTTTTATCTGCTCCAGCGTTGGGAGATCTGTGATTTCGATAGCTGTGATCTTCTCGGCTGGTGGATGTCTAAAGAGACTATCAGCTAGATAGTTCTTTTTTCCTGCGCGGTAGATAATCCTGATGTTGTATTCTCGGATGGCAATTTGATATTTCGCCAGCCTTCCACTTAGGTCACGTCTCCTAAGAAGAGACGTGAGTGGTTCGTGGTCCGTGATGATGACTGAGGTTTCTGCTCCCGTGATGTATGGAGCAAATTTGTGAATGGCGAAGACGATTCCGAGGGCTTCTAGCTCTATTACTGGGTAGTTCTTTTCATGTTTGTTGAGCACTCTGCTTTCGTAGGCGATGGGATGTAGTTCTTCTTGTTCATTGTATTGGAGTAGGATGGCTGCTATCGCTGTTCCTGATGCATCCGTTTCAATAACGAATGGTTTCCCTAGCTGTGGAGCTGCCAGGACTAGGGCGGTCATGAGAGCTTTGCGAAGTCTCTCGAATGACTCCTCTCTCTGTTCTGTCCATTTCAAAGCTCCTTCTTCTGTCGTAGACTGATGTAGTGGTGCTGCTATCTTGGTGTAGTTGCTTATGAATCGTCGGAAGTAGCATACTGCTCCCAAGAAGGACTTCATCTCTGAAGCGTTTCTTGGCTTCGGGTAATCGCTAATGGCACGCACTTTTTCCGGGTTGGGCTGCAGTCCCTTCTCGGAGATGACGAAACCTAAAAATTTCACCGAGCTTTTTGCTAGCTTTTTGCTAACGGCACAAGACCTAGGATCGTGACATAAAAGGTATAAAAGGCCACGATCCAAAATTGCCGTAAAGATGTCTTTCACAAGGCCTATCGCTGTTGGGGACCATACTAAGGTCGCATATTCGAGGATTGGGCGTACATAAGTGACAAATGCTCCTGTCAGAACATCAAGAGCCTTATGGAGCGTTAGAATTTAACTTTTCACTTTGCAATGCAAAGTGATCCCGTTGAACGCTCCAATGTCTCACCACGAATTACCGTGAAAAGAAAAATGGACTACGGTAAAAAGAAAGAACACGTGCGTTCTAAGACAAAGCGACGATTTTTCTGTAAAACTCATAAAAAAATTACGTCCAACAGTAAAAGTTATTATAAAAGTAATACCGTAGTCCATTTTTCTTTCCAAGGTAATTCGTGGTGAGACATTGGAGCGTTCAACGGGATCACTTTGCAGGAAATTACTTTGCATAGTGAAAAGTTAAATTCTAACGCTCCATAAGGCTCTTGATGTTCTGACAGGAGCATTTGTCACTTATGTACGCCCAATCCTCGAATATGCGACCTTAGTATGGTCCTCAACAGCGATAGGCCTTGTGAAAGACATTGAAAAAGTTCAAAGGAGTTTAACCAGAGGAGTCCTAGCTAGGAAGGGACTTCCTCGGTTAGTTTACTCTGAAAGACTAGAAATGCTTAATCTAGAGTCACTTGAATACCGTTGCGTGGTTGCTGACCTAGTATGAATGCAACCGTGCTCAGAGGGAGACGAAATTGTATTGTATTGTATTTTATAAATTCATTTTTTTTCTTATCTTTCGAACAGGAGTCAATGTGTAGTTGTTAACGATTCATTCTCTCGTAGTTATTCAGTTGGATGTGGGGTCCCGCAGGGATTTGTGTTGGGTCCATTGCTTTTCTTGCTTTATATAAATGATTTACCCAGTGCTTTACCGAAAGATGTTTATTGCACGTTGTATGCTGACGACTCTAAGCTTTTCACACTTAACAAATCCGGTCTACTTCAGACAGCTTTGGATTCAGTATCTCAGTGGTCTGATGAATGGGGACTTACTATATCGAGCAGTAAGACAATTGCTATGCAAATAGGAAGGGATCATCCAGATGTCAACTTTAATCTCAATTCCTCACCGATTTCGTTCACTTCATCATCTCGTGATTTAGGAGTAACTATCTCCAACTATCTCTATTTTAAGGAACATGTGAATCATATCTGTAATAAGCCTTTTTCTATTTCTTATCTCATTCTGAGATCTTTTCGTACAAAAAATGTTGCAATTCTCATGAAGCTATTTTGTACTTACGTTAGACCTATCCTGGAGTACTCCAGTGAAGTCTGTAATACTATTGACTTAACGCTAAGTAAGAAAGTAGAGTCTGTCCAAAGAAGATTTACTTAGCGTATTTTTAATAGAGCAAGAATTAGTTTATCTTACGAAGGAAGACTGAATTGGCTTCGCTGTGAAAGTCTTCAAAGACGCAGACTTCTTAACGATGTGTTCACTTTGCATAGAATAGTGTTTAAAAGATTAAATATCACTTGCCCAGATTTCTTACCAATGTCTCACTGTACTAGGACTAGAGGACATCATTGGAAGCTTTTGTTGCCTTTGTGCCGCACAAACCGATACAAGAAATTCTTCACAAATAGAGTTGTGAATGATTGGAATTCTCTTCCTTCTCATTTTCTCAATATGAATGCATTGTCAGCTAAGAAGTTTCTATTCCAGTACTTGAATTGGAATCCTGATCATTCATTGGCTGTTGTTCATTTTAAAATATTGATTACCATGTTGTGATCTCTCACCATCCGTTGTATGTCTGAACCATTACAACTGGAATAAAGAATATAATCAAAAAATGTGTTGTATTGTATTGTATTGTATTGTATTGTATTGTATTGTATTGTATTGTATTGTATTGTATTGTATTGTATTGTATTGTATTGTATTGTATTGTATTGTATTGTATTGTATTGTATTGTATTGTATTGTATTGTATTGTATTGTATTGTATTGTATTGTATTGTATTGTATTGTATTGTATTGTATTGTATTGTATTGTATTGTATTGTATTGTATTGTATTGTATTGTATTGTATTGTATTGTATTGTATTGTATTGTATTGTATTGTATTGTATTGTATTGTATTGTATTGTATTGTATTGTATTGTATTGTATTGTATTGTATTGTATTGTATTGTATTGTATTGTATTGTATTGTATTGTATTGTATTGTATTGTATTGTATTGTATTGTATTGTATTGTATTGTATTGTATTGTATTGTATTGTATTGTATTGTATTGTATTGTATTGTATTGTATTGTATTGTATTGTATTGTATTGTATTGTATTGTATTGTATTGCATTGTATTGTATTCTGGAGAGAATGAGCTCTGGAGACATGGACTGTCTTTTGGTTTAAGGCACCAAAGAGGCTTTTGGCAGTGGGGCGGTGGTTTACAATGGAACTAAGTTGAACACAAACTTTAAAACAGATATCACTTTAAGTTTATTTCAAGACACAGATAGTTAAATAGATCAATTGATCATAAATAGATCATGAGTACCCTAAATATTCATTTTAAATAGATCAATTGAAGTTCATAAATAGGTCATGAGTATCCTAAATATTTATTTAATAGTTAATTCTAATCTTTAATGATTTGGTTTGGTAGTAGCAAACCGATGGGAAGACTCTTTAGACGTTCAGAAAAGGTTTCGCTATTAGGAATACACACAATATCGATCGGTAGGCTGTTCCAAATAGTGACAGCTCTAGAATCAAAGGTTGAAGCTTTACACGGGCAATTTTTACTTGAAACTAGAGTTCTATAATTGTGGGAGTTTCTGATGAAGATTGAGAGAGGAGCGACTGAATAAATAGAAAAAAGTGCGACAGTGAACCTTACAATGGATGCATTTATGTATGAACTTCAAATCTTGTAAAATACGTCTCAATTCAAGAGACTCGAGACCAAGAATGTTCAAGCTTTCCGAAAACGGTGATTGTAGGTGAATCGCTCTGGGGAGGACTCGTCTAGTTAATGCTCTTTGAACATGTTCATTAAGTTTAACTTGTCCATTTATTGATAAAAGAGTACATTCGTATTCTGAATTCGGTTCTTCCAGACTATTCTTTGTTAAACCACTTCTTAAGAATATTAGAAATGCTCACAAGTTGATAATCGTGTTGAATTTCGCTACAAACAGCTCTCGGTTCTCTACACGCGCATTAAGAATTATGTCTATATGGAACTCCCCACCTTATGAAATAGTATGCATTCATTCTGATGAGATGTTTCTGACGAAACTTGAAGAACTTCCTAAAAAATACTATTTTACTTAGCCCTATTTTTTTCTGACCAAACGCTTCAATACACTGCAACTGTATTACCTCACCTTCGTTTTTAATTTCTAAATTTTTATTTTATCATAAATAAAATTCAATGTTAGATTGTTTTTATATTTCGATTCCATGTTAAACATATTTACATGGAAATAAAGAAATATGAATGAAGACGGAAGAGTAATGGAATATGGATGATAAATATTCCAATGCTTATTTATTTATTCATTTATTTAGTTATTTAAAGGCAAAATATAAACAAATTGATGTATGTACACTTCAACGTACTAAATACCAAGTAGAGAACGAGCATCGAGCAGAAGCTTTGGAGGAAATATGCATGACTCCCTTCCTGGCTCGGTAATATCAGATAAGTTTTTGACGGGATAAAGCCCTTTGCTCCCATGCAGTGAAACATAACGGAGAAGATAAGAGTTCCATTCCAGTTCATGGCTTACGAAAAGTGGAAGGGAGAGCTGTACCGCTGTAAACATTCACTATTAAAACGGAGAACCATGGAGAAAGATGAGACAGACAAAGAGAAAAGCAGAAGGAAATTTACAAGAAAGAAAAAGGAGAGAATCCCCGTTAAGCAGAGAGGAGCAGAGTAATAGAAGAAGATGGAGTGAAAAGCGAGGAAACATACATAGAAAGAAAGAAAGAAAGAAAGAAAGAAAGAAAGAAAGAAAGAAAGAAAGAAAGAAAGAAAGAAAGAAAGAAAGAAAGAAAGAAAGAGAGAGAGAGAGAGAGAGAAGAGAGAGAGAAAGAGAGAGAGAAAGAGAGAGAGAAAGAGAGAGAAAGAGAGATAGAAAGAGAGAGAGAAAGAGAGAGAGCGACACAGAGAGAGGGGGGAGAGAGAGACACAAAGGGAGAGAGAGAGAGAGAGGGAGAGAGAGAGAGAGAGAGAGAGAGAGAGAGAGAGAGAGAGAGAAGGAGAGAAACGAAAAAGAGAAAAGTAAAGAAAACGAAGTAAGAGAAAAAGAAAGAAACAGTCGCAATATTATGTAGAGACATCAATTTCAAATTTCGAGCTGGTACCTAATAATCTTTTTACTCAACATAAAAGTAATAAACTCTTTTTCTCAGCTTGTGGACAGTTTTCCTTGAAAAAAGTGCGTTTTTTAAAGTTCTTGACCGTTTAAAAGTGTTATATTTTAACGAAACTAGTATGTTTTTTCCTGGCAGCAATCATGATTCGGAACAAATAGCTGATGTCGCAATGTCTGCGGTCTCTGAGAAGTCGCCGGAGTTTTCAACAGCTAAATAGGGAACCTCGTCTGTTGTCAAAACTAGGTAAGACATGAAAAATTGAGCAAGAGCTTCATCAACAACGTTATCCTCACATTAAAGGCAACTATGTATATGCACACGCATTGCAGAAAACCAACAGCATGTCAGAATAACTTTTGGAGAGCTTGGCGTGATATTAAGCAAGAACAAGATTCTTGCAGCTGCAGAAGATGCAAGGCGTTTTCTCTGAGAAATAAGCAGATGCACCAATGCCTCTTCTCTTTTCAAATACTCTCTAAGCCTTATCGTAACAGGTTTTGTATCGAAAATGTGACGACAGACAGGATTATCGGTAGAGAAAAGATTTGGGTAAAGGACTTGAATACATTTTTCGACGCTATGAGTGCTGAGTGACGCGCATCGTGGAGATGAAATATGCAGTGAAATTCTTCGTCTTGCCAGCGTGAAGATGTGGTTTAGGTTCGATGCAAAGTGTTCGGACGTTTCGCTTTATCCAATTCATCATCAGCAATATGTAATTACCCTAAATCAGAAATAAATTTGGAATACCAAGCACGCGAGCATAATTCACGTGTAAATTCATCTCAATGCAGAGAAAAGCTTCTGAAGAAAAGAAATTCAAGAGTTGAAAAAGCAATAATTAATAACTTTTATCCTTGGAGAAGCGAGAAAGCTCAAAGATTATTCAAAAAATTCAGAGCGAGTTGATTCATTTCCTGAACGAGCTCATTCGGGTTGTTGAAGTCAGAAGCATTGTTTTCTATGAGTAATGCTGGTTTCATGAAATTTCGCACCACGAAACTCCGCATCACGACATTTAGCATCTGGATTTTTGCACCGCGACGTTTTGCAGCCGACATTTCGCATCACGACGTTTAGCATATGGACATTTCGCATCCAAAGTATTCGAATTTTTAGCTATTCTAACTAATTAACGAAGTTTTGATTGAATACATTAAAATTGTACTCATTTTTTTATACATTCATTATAAAAAATGTATCTTTGATACCTTGTTGTAATCATGAGTCTATCGTGAGTCCGTTTTTTGTGTCCAACAGACCGAAGACAAAATAAGCGAGTTTATGTATACATTCAATTTCAATTTTATTACGGGAAAACATTACAAACGGCAACGCATTAATTAATCACGTGGTACCAGATTTAAAAAATTGAATTGTTTTAGTTACATAAATAGGTAAAACAAAGTACATTACGTTCAGGCATAGACATATCATTCATCAAATATATTATTTTCGGTAAATATATGAGCTGATCGTAAGCATTTCTTTTGCAAACAGTTCTTGGAGCAGGGTGGATGATTTTAAAAAGTGCGCCTCTAATGTTGGATGCTCTTATTTCAAATTTATGGTGCGTCCTGTTTGAGAGTACTTTTTCCCCAAATATCAGTTTTTCAATTACTCAAGTTTCAAAATTAGTTTGAGGGAGGTCATTGATTTGATCATAAGTTTGTGAGAAACTTTTAACAAGTAAATTGCATGGGGGCCGAAATGGGCGAAGAACACAACGTGAAGACATGAGATGAATGGGAAAAACAACAAAACATTTGAATCGAAATACATGATATAGGAATTAACTACTTCAGAACTACTTCACCCGTGCAGAACTACTTCACCCGTTGTGTATTCCATCGTTGTTTTAAAGTTGACTTTAGCAACATGCCAAGATCTAAAACACGCAACAAAATACTTGGAATTTGCTCGCTAGAGTCAATGCGAAAACTTAATGACATAAAACTAGTAGAGAAGCTTATAAATGGTGTTATGACCCTCTCGAAGGAAAAACACCATTTCTTCAGCTGAGAAGGTCCAATACACGAAAGGGCAAAATCAAGATCAGGTTCCCGGTCCCAAAATCTAACTGTAGAGCCTGTAGTTTCGCAGTTCGAAATGCTAAAGTTTTCAACAACAGCATTTGAAAATGACTTGTTTTTTTTAAAAAAAAGTTCCTTCATTGTTAAATTTATGTGTATTTAAAATGTCTGCGAAGGAAATCTCATCTCAAATCCCAAATAACTGTTCGAAATTTTTTTCCTTATTTTGTGTGTTTCGATTTTTCATTTATTCTCACATGTTTGTATTGCATTGTATGAAATGTTTCCTTGTGTATTGTATTGTATAATGTGCTTACTACACTTAATAAACATATATATTATGTTGGAAGGAGGAAAAGGCGTGAACGTGTGAAAAAGAACGTAAGCGACTCGGTGCCTCTGTCCCCGAGTCTCTCGGCTCTCTACTCACTCCCGAATCTAGGCCGTGGTGGCCACGACTCCTGATTACGGCTATTCTTTTTATTCTTATTTTTCAATCGAAAACTGGATGATGGAGTGGCCACTCGAAAAGTTTACTTTGATCATTCACTATCATTGTTTCCATTTCCATTCAATTCAAACAGTTAGTATATCAATGTCTCGGGGAATGAAGCATCCTGGTTCCCGAACGATACTAGTAGCACTAGTGAGTTGGTGAGAACGGCATAATCATTGAATTGAGAGAACGCAACTCGTTCCCAGTTTAAATCGCTGGAATGCTCCATATACCACCTATAGATTTGCTACAGTATATGTACATACTTTGCCTTTTTTTCAAAAAAAAATTTCAAAATAAAAAAGAAGTTTTAAAATAATTTTCTAAAGTATTCCTTATACGTAGATTCTCTCGCTGATAGCATATTAGGCAATGTTATTTTTGCTCGATGTATGTTTCTTTTTTCATGTGGAAGTTTTTTATTCGAAATTTTCATTTCATTTTATATAGTTTTTCATTATTATAAGAATTTCGTTCTATCCTTCCAAGTCAACGAGCTTCCCCACAAGTTGGATATTTTTTTCTTGTAAACCTTTACAGCCCACACTTTTAAAAAATTCGAATCAATGGTAGAAAAGATATACATAGAAAAAGCTGAATAGGAAATTCCAGATGTGAAACATTTTCGGTGCGAAAATGAGAGAACTTTGAAAAAGAGGGAAAAAGATGCGAAATGGCGCGATGCGAAATGTTGCGGTGCAAAATGTCGGATGCAAAACGCTGCGGTGCAAAATGTCGGATGCGAAATTTCGCGGTACTAACTGTAGTGTTAACGTAAAGCTTCGGTAAGACGTCGGCTAACAATACTCGGTTGAATTCTTAGTATAACACCGGATAGAGTGAGCTTGGAATTACAATGCTTTAGAACAGAGAGTAGAGCAAAGACATCCGAGTTGTAAGAGGGAGCATGAAAGTCATTTCATGCATTTTCGAAGAGGAATCGGCCCTCATGCTACATCTCAAAACTCGAATCCCCTTCTCAATATGCTGTTCTGGAACGTTCTGGTTCAACCTTCGAACCAACTATTTCTTCAGTTGTGTAAGTTATCGAGACTCGATTTTAATTTTATTTTTCTTCTCATGTTTGTATCGACATAGTATGTCTAGCGGGAGTTAAACACCTTGGAGTGGTAAAGTCCAAACCATTATCGACACTTCAGTCTACATTATAGGTTCTCAACCTCAACATCAAGAACCGAAGCCTCAGATGGAGTCGTTTAACTAAATGGCGCTTCATGATCCATGACATCGAGAATAAAGCGTTCGAATTGAACTGAATTGAGTATGCTGAATGAAGAAAGGAAGGTTCATCAAAATATGATATGAATGACAAAGAACATCAATCATAGGGGAATTGGAAAAAAACGAGATGAGAGAGAGAAGGAAAGAGCGAGAGAGAGAATCTGTAAGTGAGTGAAAAGGGGAAAGGAAGAAAAAGTAAAAGAGATAAAGAAACGGCCTATAAAACAAAACGCTCGCTCACTCCTTCGTTTGGAATTACAAGTGTTTTTTTTTAATTATTACTGTTTTGCTTCAAAAAGATTCATACTTTTTAGTTTTTTCTTTTCTTTTTATTTGTAACCAGTGTTTTCTTGTTTTTTTTCTTGTCTGTATCATACTTTCAAAGTTTAGAATTATGGGGCTCAGAGGGTCGTAGAAAAACTTCAGACTGAGCCATCGACGTGGATGTTCGTGCGACAAGCCGCTATTCGAAAGAACCGTCGTAACATGGTACTTTAGTTTGTCAGAACGGCTTCTTGGCTCATATGGCCGATGAATAATTGATTAGGACAACTTATTGGCACATCCGGCTTATCAAGAATGGCTTGAGGACGATTTCCCGGCACATCTGGCTGATTAACAATTAGTTAGGACAACTTTTTGGCACATCTGGCTTATCAAGAATGGTTTGGAGACAATTTCTCGGGACCCAATTCGAAGTGCACTGAATTACACGGTAAATGATCTATTTGGTCGGTATCAGGGTTGCACATTTTTGGTTTTTTGGTTTTTCCTGGTTTTTTTCTTCAAAATTTTTCGAGAAAAAAATTTTTTTTGATTCAGTCGAAAAAATCAATGGAAATCAATGGAAATCCGGAGAAGTTCAATGGAAATCCGGAGAAGTTCAATGGAAATCCGTAGAAGTTCAATGGAAATCCGGAGAAGTTCAATGGAAATCCGGAGAAGTTCAATGGAAATCCGGAGAAGTTCAATGGAAATCCGGAGAAGTTCAATGGAAATCCGGAGAAGTTCAATGGAAATCCGGAGAAGTTCAATGGAAATCCGGAGAAGTTCAATGGAAATCCGGAGAAGTTCAATGGAAATCCGGAGAAGTTCAATGGAAATCCGGAGAAGTTCAATGGAAATCCGGAGAAGTCATCCCAGTCTACAAACGTAAAGGTGATCGAGCGAATTTCAGCAATTATCGCCCTATCACTGTGACTTCCGCGGTCTGTCGAGTCTTCGAGAGCATTTTATCTAATAACGTGAGACTTAACCACAGAAACTTCTTCTCCAAGTCCCAATATGGCTTCATATCCAGAAGAAGTTGTGAGTTGCAACTTTTAAAATCTGTCAGTGAGTGGGAAATATCTCTTCAGAAACATCAAGCATTAGATGTTGTATATTTTGATTTCGCGAGAGCTTTCGACAAGGTCTCACACTCAGAGTTGATCAAAAAGCTTCATTACATGGGACTTCATGTTACTCTAATAGACTGGATTACTTTCTTTCTGCAAAACCGTTCATTTAAGGTTCGCATAGAAAATGTTTACTCTGATTCTTTCCCAGTACTCAGCGGGGTACCCCAAGGGACAGTTCTCGGGCCCCTCTTGTTCCTCTGCTTCATCAATGACATTGAGAGCTGTATTCCCTCGACTGTAAAGTTTTCCTTGTTTGCCGATGACCTTAAAATTTATAGTGAGGACTCTGATTCTCTTCAACTATGTATAAACAATATCTCAAATTGGTCACGTGAATTCAAACTTCCCTTAGCTGTCGAGAAAATCAGCTGTCTCTTTCTTGGGAAATCTTAAAACGATTACTTCATTGATAGCTCGCTGATAAAAGTCGTTAATTTAGTCAGAGACTTAGGTATTTTTGTGGACTAAGCTCAAATTCAAGCAACACGTAGAAATAATACGTGCTAGGACTCTGTGTAGAACTTCACAAGTTTTCAAAGTGTTTAGATGTTTGGACTTGAACGGTTACAAAACCGTTTACACTACTTACATCAGACCACTACTTGAATATGGTACAATTATTTTCTCTCCTAAAGTCCGCAGTAATAATTCGAAAAGGTTGGAATACCCTCAAAGACTTTTCACAAAAAAGCTTATTCTCGTTGTGGAAGTATTAGGTTGAGCTACCCCCAACGTCTCGCTGAATTCAATTTAGATCCACTAATTATTTGACGAATCCGTTTTGACTTATTGGTAGTTTTTCGTTTACTTTCTGATAGAGCGGATTGTCAGACATGCAAAAAAGAGCTGAAGTTAAGAACTGAAACCAATCTCCCCACTTCAGACCGAACCTCCAAATTAACTCCTATGAACTTCAAACGATACAATGACCCACATTCTTTCTTTTCTAGAGCAATTGCTTTATGGAATAAAGTTACAGATAAATTCAAAGAGATTCAAGATATCGAGGCATTCGGCAAGGCTCTAGAAGAAATCGACCTCTCGAATGTCATAGCTTCACCGAACTTTCTGTTGTCAACAGCAAGAGTGGACACCAACGAAAATTGACCGTCTTATTCCTCATTATTCACCTTCCTATGTCATGATTCCATATAAGCGATGGCCTTACAAGCTATCATATGGTATTAAAGAACTACAAACTATAAATTTTATCGACTTTTTTCTTTCTTTTTTGTTGCTTTTTGCTCGTTTTTTCGTTTTCCGAGCAAGCCTGGTCGGTATGCAGCTGATATAGGCACGTAGCATGGCAAAAAGGTTGCGAAAAAACAAACAAATGATTTTGTTTACTTCGGCCTTTGTTGTAAGTTTGAGCAAGGGCGGATAAATAATCATTCGTAAGTGCCTTTACAGTCAGATTGGTCATGAATATGGACGTGAGTGACATACAGAGAATATCATTTTTGTTGCCTCTGATTTCAGAATCTGATTTTTTTCTGACTTTGTGTAAGAAGAAAAAATCTTCCTAAGCATTCTTGGATTACTGAAGAAGTGCTATGAACATCAGGTAGACTAAGTTCACCTATGGCAAGCTATATCAGTTATGCATATGTCATTTGGATGCGGCACTGCCTTTGTATTATGTTACTGAGAGTTACACTCATAGTTATAGATACATGAATTTCGCGAGCGTCGTCGTGGTTACCGACACAAAGTGGTTACCGACACAAAGTGTGAAAAGTAGTCGGAGAGCTCTTCTATCAAGCCATCACTTGGAGTGGGCCACTGTGCCTGGACAGAGCAAGGACGGGCATGTCGGCGGATTATGGAAGGAGTCTCCTCGCTTATCGAGGACCGCGCTGAATATGGCTCATTCATGAATGCCGCCAAAAGAGCTCTTGCAGTATCTAAAGCCTCGTGTTTTCGCGATTTCTATGAGAAGATGGAACAACGAGGAGGCGATAAAGTATCCGGAAATCAGTCACGATAAGATACAAACAAGGAAAGCTCGTCACTGACATTCAAAAAGTCAGAGACAGGTGGCGCGAAAATTTCGAAGCAATGAGCGGCCAAGAGTTTGAGCTCCCTCCCGTTCCGACTCACAACCCCCTTACAAGGACCCGTACCAAACATGACAGTGAAGAAGGCACTCTCCAATATCAAGAATGAGGAAGCGGCTGGGCCGGAGGACAAAGCCACCGAAGTCTGCAAACTTGCCGGTGATGTTGGACTAGCACATCTCGTGCACCTGTTCAGCAGCAACGCAAAGTGAGGCCGAATTCCGCATAGCTGGCGTGACTCCGCGACCGTTCCAGTCTTCAAAGAAAAAGGCGATGCCAGAGTATGCAGCAACTGCCGCCCAAGACGTTCTCTCAACCACACTATGAAAATATTTGAGAGGATATTGGATTCACACATATGTACGAGATATCGTCAGTATCCCAGTTCATCAATGCGGATTCGTAAGCAGAAGAGGTACAACAGATGCGATATTTGCCATCCGGCCACTTGTCGAAAAGCACGTAGAGAAAGTATTACCTTTCCATTTGACCTACTTCGGTTCGAAAAAGGTGTTCGAGAGAGTCCCTCAGGGTCTAATTTTTTATGCACTGCGTGAACATCTGATTCCTGAAGAGTGCATCCGATGAACAATTGTGACTTACGATGATTCGAAAAGTACTGTCAGAACTCCGGTCAGCATCACAAAACCATTCGCAGTAAACGTAGGTGTGCGCCAAGGTATTCCCTCTCTCAATTTTGGTTATGAATAACGTCACGCGTCCTTTACTGACTCCGGCTCCATCAACCATCGCTCCTACGCCGAATTCGAGGAACGCACCTAAGACTGGAAAGAGGCTCTCAGAAGGCATGGCATAGCCTGAACTATACAAGGCAAGATGCGAGGAAAGAGAGTTAGATTTTATGGACACGTGATGCAAAGAGACGCGACCGACATCGCAAGACACGTTCTTGACATGAAAGTACCAGGAAAACGCCCGCGAGGCAAACCGAAGACAAGATATATGAACACGCTCAACCAAGACCTGTGCCTTGCAAGACTCCACTCGGAAGACGCAACAGACAGATGTTTCTGGAGAGCTAGAAGACGTAGTGGAACCTACTTCGGCTTCGAACGGCGCGGGAAAACGCTGAAAAGAAGAAGAAAAGTGTCGTAATTCCAGGGGATTTAGTTCAATTGTACAAGTTACTTGTCAATACCCTAAAAACAGCGGCAAAAACAAATTTCTTGTGGAAAGGTGCCGAAGTACACGCCACAACTCAGTGACAGTGTGTAGGAGTTGACCAAAAACGACCCACTCTACCTCTTGCTCACCTTAATAATTACGGGAAGCATTCTCCGCATCGATGGTTACATGAGGAAGGCATGCGGGGACTAAATATTATAAATTCGCCATACTGAGCCCAGCAATAAACTCTCCAAAACAATAACCAAGAAGGTCACGAAACAAGCTTTCAAAGGAACGAACAAGGTAACAAAAAGCTCGGTCCTAGTTCGTGATCAGCCAGATATACCAAGAAGTTGTCCAGACTAACTGTTTATCAGCCAAAATCGAAAAAAAACTCATTTCCAAAATGAAACGATTTTCTAACAATTAGAAACTAGCTTAGCGTGACCCAATCAATAACTGACTTCTCAACGAATTATAGACATAACCATGTGAGACTATTTGCAAATCCTAAATTATGTCCATCAAGATTCCTACATAAAAATTGGAAATAAAATTCGAATTGGAAATGAAAAGTGAAATGGAATTGAAAACCTGAAAAAAACAATTTACAACATTTCCAAAGACATTTCAACTTCAAAAATTTCCAATTTCCAACAAGATTTCCAACATTCTATCTTGTTCGCCATGACTGGAATGGTCGGCTTTCGACCCGCTCTCTGATCTACTCATTTCGTTTAGTGGACAAGATGCAATCCGGCTTCAACGAGGAATTGGACACCTTGAAGCTTTTTTGTCCCACACAATGCTACCACTGGAGTAGGACCGACCAATCACTCGAAAGTTCTTTCCGAAATCAACGTGAACCCCTTCGACCTCATATTTTATCCACCCCTTCAACCTCATGTTTCCCCTCACATGGAAGACCCCCTTCCGTATACCTTAGCACGCATTTTCCATTCGTAATAAACTCAAACTCAAATAGAGGAACAAGGTTATGTCGAGTACCAACAAATCCTGGAGATGAAGTTTAAGGCAATGTATTTGGAAAGTTTTGTTCAAAATTTTGGATGGTGTCTGACATCGGTCTTTACAAGTACTTTGTAATTTAAAATAAAAAATTATGATTCGGCTCTGAATTGTGATTAGCTTCCGTGTACGATTCAGCTGTTTTCAAAATCAACTATTTCAATTACTGTCTGTGCCTCGAGTTTTTTCAACCTAGTTTTCGAGTCTTCTCACTGTACGACACATCTTCATCGTCTTCGGTTTCTTTGCCGATGCTTTTGAAGTTTTGAAAAATAAATGAGTCGTGTAACATTGTAAACACTCATCAGTTACTAAGCTTAATTATAAATAAGTTACAAAAAACAAAACAAAAAAGAAGCATAAATAATATATAATTATAAAAAAAAACTACAAACGGAACAATTAAAAGTTTTGAAAAAGCTAAAACAATATATAATTATGTGGTGTAAAAGTAAAGTGTATGCTCGCCTTATTTCTGTTTCTGACTATTATAGTAATTTGTTCTCATTAGCGTGTGATTTGCAAGAACAGCACAGTGATATTTATTAAATTGAAGAATGCGAAGTTTAAAGCACTAATATAACAATACAATAAGGCGATAGAGAGAGAGAGCAGTTACTGTTATTGATAACTTGAGTTACTGACACTGATCGGCTCACACGAGGATGATAGACAGAGGGCGTGAAGGGGTCTAGTGACAGACTCAGGGACGATGGGGAGAGAATTCTGTGGTCAGGTGAGCGCTAACTGGCTCGGGGTTCAGAAGAGCACTAACTGGCTCGGGGTTCAGAAGAGCACTAACTGGCTCGGGGTTCAGAAGAGCGCTAACTGGCTCGTGGTTCAGAAGAGCACTAACTGGCTCGGGGTTCAGAAGAGCACTAACTGGCTCGTGGGTTCAGAAGAGCACTGACTGGCTCGTGTTCAGAAGAGCACTAACTGGATCGTGTTCAGAAGAGCGCTTGGAAGGCAACTTGCCAAGGCCTTCTTGAAGCGTAGGAAAGACTTGAAGGGAGGAAGGGGCTTGAAAGAAAAGGTGGGAGAAGAAGAGGAAGATTTGAATGAATGAAAAGGAATGTGGAAGCCACTTTAGGGGCGGGGCAAGTAATAAGACGAGAGAAAGTAAGAGAGACACATATACAAAGGAAGCGAAAGAACACAGAAAGGCTAGAGAGTAAAACATAGTAACTAGAGAGAACAAAAAAGAAGGCGGGAGGAAATTATCTTAACAATTTACGTGTCGTGTTCAATAAAAAACACGACATTCTGCCGCCCGCCGCCGAGAGAGATGTGACAGTTTGTTAATCGAACACAATAAAGAAAACTCGAGACACTTCAACAACTCTATTACTAAATGATTGCTAGAACTCGACAAAGATTCGCTAACGGATTTAATCGAACCAATGATGACAACTGAATTTAGAATATACTGCAACAAGTATATCTACCAAAACAGAAACCTATTTCCTAAAGATGGTTATGAATGAATATTATATGGTGTAGAAGAATGATTAAGCTATTTTAACAAGTGTAGTCATCCTAATGAATACTGAATCTATAAATAACGAAGTGAGAACAATTATTAAAACATTGAGCAATCATCAAATTTAAGAACAATCTTTAAGTTTAAGAACAATCTTTACCCTACAAATTTTCTTAGTGTAATACAACTAGAATCACATTCAAAACTTTCTTTTGCCGAGCAGCTTTGATGGCCTCGCATCAAAGGGGTGGAGGGTTATGTGATGTTCACCACCACACTTGGTGCACTTTTCATCGCAAGGACATTCTCCTTCCTCTGGTTTGACGAGGCACCTTGCACACAAATTTCTGAGCGTTTGTGCGACTTTACGTGCATCCCATGATAATCTGCACTGAGCGGCCTTGTGGTTTGTGGTTTCACAAAATGGGCAAAGGACGGGTGGGGGATTCATTGTATTGCAGATTTTGCTGATGGCAGCTTCTATCTTAGCAATGCTACCCTCCATGGCCTCGATTCTTCGTATAAGGAGGCTATCTCTGGTTTCCTGACCGAGAAGATACATTTTCATGTCCTTTCGCACCACCCCAATTCCTTTGTGGATGTCCGAGATAGTTTTGTTCATTGTCTTTTGAGAGGGGACGGATGGTTCGGTATCTTCCATTCTGCAACGAATCACTTGATTTTGCTGGGTTTATGCTGAGCCGACTTGATTAGTTATTTAGTAGCATGCATTTAGACAACAGGAGCTTGTTTTAATACAATCTTTCGCGTATATATCAGTGCTGTATGAAACGATATCATGTGGAGAATTAGCGTTTTCTGCTATTTCCCTTTTTCACAAATGCTTCTTAGTTGAGTTCCGTTTCACTCTCATTAGCATTCGGCATATGGGAGCCACGTATATGAAGGCTACCGTGATGCATGCTAGTGCAAAGGACACTGCGATTAGGGTCATCATCGCTCCCCAATTACTGAAAATAGTGTTCCAAACGAGACCGATGTTTGGCAAGTTCATCGCGTTGCCTGTGTCTCCTACCACAACTCTCTTATACAAAGAGTGGAGTGTGGGTCCGTCCTTGCTTAAGCTTCCTGTTATCACAACCTCGTTTGCACAAGAGATATTGCACTGGTCGTTGATAACCTTCTTGCTGTAAGCCATTACCCTTTGGCTCAAAGGTGCTTGAGGTCCACATGATATAGCGAAGGAGTCCTGATTACAACTGATGATCGCAAGTTGGTTTTTCTTTGTGGTGCATGAGAGCTTAGCTCTTGCTCCTTTGGGACATTCATAGCATCCTGTTATGCCCTTGAATTCTACCTGGCAAGGTTCGTTTTCCGTTACAAGATGATCGAATCTTGATGCATTCATGGTGAGCGCGATTTCTATCGAGGCTTCTTTCTCGAAGATCATCTCAACACTATTCCTCTCTTGCGTGAATGTATGAGACAATTCTTACACCGGCATGGTGTTCTGATTCTGGAACAACTTCTCCAGACCATTCTCTTCGCAGATGCAATTTGGTTGGTCAAATGCTGGTTTGCAATCACATATTTCTGTGGAAGTGCAGTTCATTTCCTTTGCTGCTTCTACCGATCTGCACCTCACTGTAGTTTTGATTGGCTCTGTGCTCATTGCCGTTCTTTCGCCATCTCTCAAGAAATGAGCGTTCATGGAACCAGTGAATGGGGCGATCACGTTTGTCAGTTCAACATCAATACCGTTGGACTTCTTCTTCCATCCAGTTCTCAGCTGCATGCTTCCTCTTTCAGAGCTATTTCCGCTTCTCTGGTGGAGCGTGATCTCAACTGATCTTGTCCATTCTGAGCATGTAAATGTCTCGTAAACCTTTTCGGACTTGGGGAACACGTAGGTTTTATAGAACATGCAACCATTTCTTTGTAAGAGACAAAGACATTGATAGCCACCGCAGCTTTCTGTGCAGTATGAATGTCCTAGAAATTGGTTGACATAGGCCAATTCGTTCACTTGCTCGTGCGTCTTTAAGTTCGCACATTTGTCGGCATTACAACTGCCTGCCCAGTAGCATCTTTTCGAACTCGCTACTTGTGTTTCCACGTCTCTATGGAAACCATGGGTCAGTTTCGTACATTTGGCCGTTATCTTGTGCAGTTCCACTCTTATTTCTCCAAGAATCTGACCATCTCGATTTTTGATTGCAATGCAAGCTTCGCGCTTGATCTGATTGATCTTCAGAATGACTTGATCAAATCTTGAGCAATTTCTCTCAGTGCATTCTTTGTGGATGGTTTAGACATACACCACATCTTGACAACCATTTGCTCCTCGTGACATGAGTATCGTCACGGCAATCATCGTTAGGAATATGGCCGACTGGGATAGTTCGGTCAGTCCTATCCTTGCTCTGGCATCATTCCTTCTGTTGAGGAATTTTCGTGCTCTTCTGCGGTTTCTCCATGTTTGCACGCGGCTGTATGCTTTTGTGCATGCAGCACATGCCAGCCGCCTCACTTGGCGAAATGGTACTCGAAGTACTGCTGTCGCGCATTGTATTGTTCCCTTCGCTATGTACCATATTCCTTTGAGAGGTGTTCGTAGCAGCAGAGGCGTATTCATGACTGTATAGCAAATTACCGCCAGTGTCATTAGTAATGCGTAAATGCATACAACTGTCATAGCACTCGCTGTCAATGGCCAACATTCTGGGGAGTATAGATGCTGTAAAGAGAAATAATCTCTTATCGTTTCACAGTACTCCACAGCCGCACATCTCGTCTGTACGTGATGTATTTCTTGTTCATCAATGACCTTCGCCGAAACGGTGTAGTCGTGGACTACAGTGTCCGACTTGGAGAAGATTCTTTGCTCTTCTTTAGGTAGATTCATGTAATAGCATTCGCCTTCTGCACATACATTTACTGGCATCCACGGTCGTGTCACTACTGACGCTCCGCCTTTTATGCACCGAACGATCAACTGTTGAGCTGCATTAGCTCCTGGCGTACAGCTGAGTATTATGAAAATCAGACAGAGGAAAAGCTTCAAGGGGAGTACACCCTTTCTGAAACTTCTCACTCCGATCGGCTGAGGAGGTGGGAGTGAAGTGAACATATTGAATGAACTGTTCCTTGCTTCATCCCTTTCAGTTTCCTTTTCTCCAGCCAACTTGGCGTAATCTACTCTTCTCTTCATTCTCAAGCCTGGTCTGGATGACTCCGCATTCCCGCGACTTTCACTTTGTGTGACTTCTGGCTCGAAGCCATAGTCTTCTTTATCTCGCGTTGTCATTTCCAGATGTACGATTCTGTTCAACGTACGGCTCGTTATTGACCCGTCCAATTTCTTCAATTGGACTGACCTTCCTGAGTCGATTGCAATGACTTTGGCCAGGGGCCACTTGCTCCTTGACTCGTTGTCATTCATTATCAGGACAATTTCACCGATTTCTGGTGTTTTTCTCTTGCTGATGAACGTTTTCATCTCCTTTGGCCTCACTTCGATATTGCAATTTAGTTCTCGATCCATGAGTGCCAACAAGTACTCTCTTTTCCATCTTTTCCAAAATTCGTTCTGAATCTTCATCGCGGATTCGAGAAACTTTTCCGCTTGAGCTTGAGTTTTCAACTCCAATTTCTCCATTCCATAGGTAGGATCTTCCTTTTCTTCCCTGGACTTGCCTTCCCATTCGAAACCGATGTTACCCTTTGGTAGCAGAAAATCTATCGGTCTTATCACTGGAGACTCTAGAGATTCTGCAATTCGGTCGTTCACTTGAGTCAGCGGTCGCATATTCAATGCGCCCTCTACCGCTTTGATAGTGGTCACCAAGTCATCCCATGACATCAACTTGTTTTCCACCGTTTTAAAGAATGCTCTCTTGACTGATCCAACGAGCCTTTCGTAAAATCCACCCTGCCACGGAGCAGCGGGAACGTTGAACCTCCACTGAATACCTCTCATAGAGATTTCTTTCAGAACATCTTCATTCCTCCTGTAGGAGTTCCACAATTTTCTCAGGACCCTTTCTCCTGATGTGAAAGTAGATGCGTTGTCGGATCTAATCATCTTGGGGACTCCTCTAGTACTCATGTACCTTCTCATCGCGTTCAAGAATCCCTTGAGCGACAGATCCTGGACTACTTCCAAGTGAACTGCTCTCGTAGCCATACAAGTGAACAGCAGCACGTATGCTTTTGCTTGATTCGAACTCGTTCCTTCGATTGTGTAGTACATGGGGCCGAGGTAATCCATGCCAACGTTTTCGAATGGGGCATGTCGACTGACTCTTTCCACCGGTAGTGGAGGAGGCTTTGGGTACGGGTATGCTCTGTTATTGAACCTTTGACAGTTGAGACAGATTTTGAGAACTGCTTTGACCACAACTTTTCCCTTCGGGAACCAGTATTGTTGCCTCACTTGAGTCAGAGTGCCGTAACATCCCATGTGAAGCGTTTCTAGGTGCGCTTCGTGAATTGTTAGTTCAGTGAAATGACTGTACGGCCAGAGCAAAATTGGTCTTGTCACACTGAATGGTAAATCAGCATTTCTCAGACGCTTGAAGTGAATTCTGAGAATGCCTTTCTCATCCTTTCCAAGGTTAGTTCCATTGACTGAGCTCTTCTTCGACTCATTGGGTATTACGCCCATCAAGTCATTCCAGAATAATTTCTGGTGCCATCTAATGAGAACTTCTTTTGCGTCTTCTCTTTCTCTGACTTGATCTCTGTCCTTTTCGAACCATTTTTCCCATTCGGTAGGAAGGATGCCTTCTTCTTTGATATACTTTTGTAGTAGCTCATTCGAATTGGCCAAGGTTCTTAGATGTCCTTGTGTTTCTTCGACCAAGTCACACATTCTTTGGCACCTACCCCATGGTATGGAGCCAGGTAGTCTTTCCATGACTAACTTCCTGCCCAGCTTGGCGAAGGCAGATACTGCCACGACCTTCTTGTCTTTCAGCAACTCTTTTTCCACTTCAGCCTGCTGATCTTCATTCAAGCCAAGCTCACACCGCGGCCAGTTTGACCTTCCTTCATTCAACCATTTAGGACCACTCCACCACAAGTCGGCATCATTCAACGACTTTCCCGAGAATCCGCGTGTGAGACAGTCGGCAGGGTTCTCTTTTGTTTTCACGTAGTGGAAGGTTATTCTTCCTTTCGCTTCTTTGTCTTCTCTTTCCTTCCATGGAAGATTCATGATTTCTTCTTCTAGCCGTTTGATATCTTTCAAGCGATTCTCCACATACGGTTTGTGCACTACTCCGTTTCTTCTGGATTGTATCCAGTGGAGTGCAATCATTGAGTCTGTGTATATCAGCACATCGCTCTTGTCATCCGGTTCGCCCCTCGCCTTCAGCACTGACTTCACTCTCTGCAGCGCCAGTACGATGGCTTTCAATTCCAGTTTAGGAATGGTTAGCTTCTGTCTACCAGGAGCCACTTTCGATCTCGCTTCGATGAGCTTGACACTTTCTTCACCTTCGTCTCTGTTCACGCTGTACACCACAGACCCATAGGCCTTTTCCGATGCATCTGCGAATGCGACGATGTCGTGTTGACTCACGTTCACAAATTTTCCTGTATGGTCCGGAACTCCGTGGCCAGTGTATCTCGGCCGTTCCTTTGTGAATCCTTCTGTGAGACTTACCAGCCTCAAGAACTCCTTTCTTTCTTCTTCAGAAAGGGGATCTTTCCACTTCGCTTTTTTCTTCTCTCTTCTTGAGAGCAATATTTCTTGCAGGAACAATCGCAATTTGACGAGTAGGGGTGATGCTAACCCCAATGGGTCATACGCTGAAGCGATTACCGATAGAACCTTGCTCAGCGTTATCTCATCTTGATCTGGTTTGAATTTGATCAACGTCTTCGTTTCCATCAACAGGACATCCTTTTGAGCTTGCCACGGTATCCCTAACAACTTGATTTGGTTGTCTTCATCAAGACCACTTTCATCCTTTGGAATCAGTCTCATGAGCTCTTGAGAATTGGAAGCGAACTGTCTGAGTTTCATTCCCATATCCTTGAAGAGTTCCTTACTCTTCGACATGCTCTCAATCATGTCTTTCTCCTCTGCTGCACCGAGAAATATGTTATCCACATATGTGTTCTCCTGCACGTCTTTTGCCACTCTTTTCAGAACTGGGTCCTCTTCGCCATGACAAAGAGCTCTCAGCTGCATGTCCAGCTTGATTGTCGCATTCAAAAGAAACGGGCTGGCTTTGAATCCGAAGGGCACTACCTTGAAACGGTAATGAATCATGTTGGACTGATCCTTGGGATTCTTTAATGCCTTGTCTCTGTCTTTGTAGAACAGGAATCGCGTCAAGTCTCTGTCTTTCTTGTACAGTTTGATTTGATGAAATGCTTTCTCAACATCTCCCGAGAGTAGGAATGGTTGTTCTCTTGCTCTCATCATCAAGCACGGGATGGTTTGTAACAAGTTAGGACCTGAGTGCATGATGTCATTGGCACTCAACATGCACTTTTGTCTGCTCGAGGCATTGTAAACAATCCTCACTTTCGTGGATTGCTTTTCTTCCTTTATCACTGGCAAATGTGGACTATAGTACACCAAGCCCACACCTGTTTCATCAGCTTGCACTTCTTCGATGTGCCCTAGCCTCAGCTGCTCTTGAAAAATGTTTTCTGCTTTGTAGTAAGTCTCTTCATCTTTCAGATACTTGCTACGCGCAAGATTCTCCAGTGCTACGTAGAAGTTCGAGCCCAGTTGGTATGCAACTTCTTGTTTGATGGGCCATTCAACCATCCAAGTTCCGTCTTCATTCTTCATTGAAGTTTTCATGAACTTTGTCTCGACTTTCTCGTTTTCTGACAGTGCTTCTTCCGTGTTTTCTTGTTCTTCTTCGATGGCCAAGAAGTTTTTGACTGTCTTTCCGAGCTCTCCATGGTCAATTTCTTCTTCCGTCCGTTGAAACTCTGCCTGTACACTCAGTGTGTATTGCTCAGGAGTGACTTCTTTCAATTCTGATTCTTCCTTCAGAGAGAACATCGCGACACTTTGCTTGGCGGCCCAACCTTCTTGGTTGTATTGTTGTCCATACGGAACGTACCCCGTCCTTGATGGGACCAGCAGTAGTCCGCTTGGCAATCTTTTGGTATTTATCTGCAGCAACTCGATGCTCAGATTTCCTCCAATCAACAACTGTGGCTGCTTGCCTTCTTCATAACTTGCCAACTTAAAGTTATTCTTCTTTATGAACTTCTTGTCTTTCGTACTCAGTTCAAGATTATTTTGCTCCATTATCAATGGCTCCGGATGCGGGTAAGCCTTGACTTTGAGAATCTTTTCTCCTGCTCTGATTTCAAATCTCGATTCTTTCGAGATCCGGGCTCCGGAGGAGCTTCCTCCCACTCCCACGACCGTGATCGGTGAAATCGCTGTTGTTTTCATTTTTAGCTTTTCAACAAGAGTCTCGCTTATGAGGCTTGCGCATGCTCCGTCATCGAGCATTGCTTGCACCGTGTGCCATTGCTCGGAACCCTTTGGCTTGATTTGCACATCCATTAGCATGAGTCTCGAGCGACTCATGTGCACTCCCTTTTCGGTGAACTCATGGGTTGCTCCTACGGTCAGTGATGAAGGGTTCTGATTTTGCAAAGGAAGGAACGGAGGAGGCTGCGTATAACCGAAGCTTGTCTGTCTTGCTCCGTTACCAGAACCGTAGACTTGTTCCGGACGAGACGATGCAGTTTGCATCTGTCCCCTTGAAACATTATACTGGTTTCTACCTCTCTCATTATGGTAGGGCTTGAATGACCTTTCCGAGCGCTGCGGAAGATTGTGTGGCTGCCCACTTTGGACAGTATTCGAACATCCGAAACTTTTGTCATGCGTGCACAATGTTACGTGATGTTGCTTGCCGCATTTTGCGCAGTTTTCAGAACAGTTGGTAGCACCGTGTCCTTGTTTGACACACCTAAAGCACCATCCTTTCTGAACGAAGATCTGTTTACGTTGCTCTACTGGCACCGTTCTACAGCTCTGTGATGTAGCGAATGAGTGTTTTCCGCATAAGAGGCATTTCTTTGACTCTTCTATGGCCACTTGTACCGCGTGCACTTGCTTGTACCTTTCTCTTTGGTCTTTGCCAGTGGCGTCTCTTGTCATAGGTCTCGTGTAGTCTTCCACGAGAGTATTCATTGCGAGCTTCTCTTCAATCTTGAGCAACAGAGCTTTGACACTAAATGGCTTCATGTATAGCCTCCATTTAGTTGCTTCTGTTCTGGTGTTCTCGGGGAATTTCATTATCAATTCTTTCGCCAAGAATGTGTTTGCATCCGCACTTTCATCTTTCGTTTCTAGTACCTCAACTAAACTCAGCATTTCTCTGGTTGCCTGTAGCTGTGCTTTTGAGGAAGTGTTTTCAAACTGAATTTTTATCAGTTTGTTTCTGATCTGCTCCATCTGTAGTTCTGGATTTCCATAGGCTCTCTCAAGCCTTTGCAATGCGAGTTCATAATTACTCGCAGTCGGTTGCAGGTGTTTGATCATGTCCAGCGGCTCACCGGAGAGGTAGGAGCGCAGGTGGAGAAATTTGCCTTCTTGGCTGAGATTCCTGCTTGAATCTATCGCAAGTTGGAAGTGTGAACGGAATACTTGATATTCTAGCAATTCTCCCTTAAAGATCGGAATCGCCAGTTGCGGTACTTTCGTATGATCGCCTTCGTGTGTTCCGTATGATCTTTCCTCTTGATGAGAATTTCTCACTGGGCTTTCCTGTACTCTTTCTTCTGAATGGAAAGGGTGACTTTTGCTCCTTGGATCGCCTTCGTGTATTCCATGTGATCTTTCCTCTTGATGAGAATTTCTCACTGGGCTTTCCTGTACTCTTTCTTCTGAATGGAAAGGGTGACTTTTGCTCCTTGGATCGCCTTCGTGTATTCCGTGTGATCTTTCTTCTTGGTGATAATTTCTCACTGGGCTTTCCTGTACTATTTCTTCTGCACGGAAAGGGTGCCCTTTGTTCTTGGGGCAGGGATTAGTCGTCATCCCTTCTCCCAAGTGTTCTTTCACTCTCTGCTCCTCGCTTCTCTCACTCTTTAGAGTTTGAATTCTTTCCGCAAGAATTTCCAAGCACTGACTGCCATTATCGATAATGCATTCAAGCTGAGTGATGACCGAGAAGAGATCGTAATCTTTCTCGTAGCTCTCTTTATCTTTCTCGAGCTCTGGCTGTATATCTTCGTCTGCATTTGTAGATATATCTTTTTGCCAGTCTGAAAGTGCACAGTTTACTTTCTTCACGATCACTTCTGCCTCCATTACTTTCTTTCTTAATCCTGTTGCCGTTTTTGTGAGTTCTTCAACTGAGCACGGCAGGATTTCAGTAATATCATTGAAGATGCCCTCATAGGGACTCATCTTCTGGAGCAGGTTTTCTGCACAAGCGCGTTGTGCGTCTAGTTTGAGCACAAAGGCTCTTCCCAATGGTAGGGATCTTGGCATTTCTTGCGTTTTCGTTTAGAGCTCTTGTATTCACTTCTTGTTTAGAGTTCTCTTCAAGAGTTCTTCTTGTCGAAGTAATGAGCAACTCACAGCTTTCCTAGCTGTTTTCAGAAGTTGCTTTCGACAACTGAATGGTCTTAAGCCTTTTGGCCGCCTTTCAAGCTCGATCGGTCTTAGGCTTTTTGCTGCCGAACGAAGTACTGTGGTCTTAGGCCGTTTGGCAGCCACTGGATTTGACTTGTCTTAGGACTGAGCCAGCGAGTCTGATCGACTTGTCTTAGGGCAGAGTCAGCGAGTCTTTGACTTGTCTTAGGACTGAGCCAGCGAGTCTGATCGACTTGTCTTAGGGCAGAGTCAGCGAGTCTTTGACTTGTCATAGGACTGAGCCAGCGAGTCTGATCGACTTGTCTTAGGGCAGAGTCAGCGAGTCTTTGAAAACAAACAGTGAAAAACAAGCAAGAAAGGACTGAAATAATAACGAGAGACCAGAAAGAGTGCAAAGCAAGCAAGAAAATGAAAACAATTACAATACTCAGAAACAGTGCCACGCGGTTTTGAAGGAGAGCTTTAGGGCCCTTTTTTTAAAATTTGGCCGATGCACCAAATGTGGAAAAAAATGTAGTGTATGCTCGCCTTATTTCTGTTTCTGACTATTATAGTAATTTGTTCTCATTAGCGTGTGATTTGCAAGAACAGCACAGTGATATTTATTAAATTGAAGAATGCGAAGTTTAAAGCACTAATATAACAATACAATAAGGCGATAGAGAGAGAGAGCAGTTACTGTTATTGATAACTTGAGTTACTGACACTGATCGGCTCACACGAGGATGATAGACAGAGGGCGTGAAGGGGTCTAGTGACAGACTCAGGGACGATGGGGAGAGAATTCTGTGGTCAGGTGAGCGCTAACTGGCTCGGGGTTCAGAAGAGCACTAACTGGCTCGGGGTTCAGAAGAGCACTAACTGGCTCGGGGTTCAGAAGAGCGCTAACTGGCTCGTGGTTCAGAAGAGCACTAACTGGCTCGGGGTTCAGAAGAGCACTAACTGGCTCGTGGGTTCAGAAGAGCACTGACTGGCTCGTGTTCAGAAGAGCGCTAACTGGATCGTGTTCAGAAGAGCGCTTGGAAGGCAACTTGCCAAGGCCTTCTTGAAGCGTAGGAAAGACTTGAAGGGAGGAAGGGGCTTGAAAGAAAAGGTGGGAGAAGAAGAGGAAGATTTGAATGAATGAAAAGGAATGTGGAAGCCACTTTAGGGGCGGGGCAAGGAATAAGACGAGAGAAAGTAAGAGAGACACATATACAAAGGAAGCGAAAGAACACAGAAAGGCTAGAGAGTAAAACATAGTAACTAGAGAGAACAAAAAAGAAGGCGGGAGGAAATTATCTTAACAATTTACGTGTCGTGTTCAATAAAAAACACGACAATTACAAAAAAAACAAATGGAACAATCGAATGCAAAAAAAAGAAGCTAAAACAATGTATAATTAGAAGAAAACTACAAATGGAACAATTAAATACAAAAAAGAAGCTTAAACAATATATAATTACAAAAAAAATTCTTTAAAAAACAACACAAAAAAAAACAAAAAACGGTAGTGAATTGTCTGGGAGTGAATTGTCGTAAGAGTGAATTGTCGGGAGTGAATAGTCGGGAGTGTATTGTCTGGGAGTGATTAGTCGTGATACCATTTTCCCATTTCTTCAAGTCCGCGGAGGTTGCATTTAATGGACACGTTTCCTCTTATTTTGGTGAGAGTTTGAGCTGTTCTCGTATTCTTTACCATATCCAAAACCGTTCTGAACTCTGACCCAATATCTAGATATGTCAACACTAAAAAAATATGAGGCTACGCTTCAATAATAAGTTATTCTCTGTTCATTAAAAAATTCGATTTCATAAAACATTAAATAATTGGAGATTGGTAACTAAAGATTGAATATTAGCTGAAAACTTGATGAATTAATGTAATTAAAAAGTCGGGCGAAGGTGTGGGTAGAATAGCGGTCGCCCCGAATTCGTCTTTTTTGCATGAAACTTTTTCTAGGGTTACCTTACGAGCTAAAAACGTTTCTGAGAAGTGCGAAGCTGGATCTGAAGTGTTTGAGTATGTAAAAAACTTACTTGAACCTGAAAAAAAAGACAATAGCTGTTTTCAGCAATTATTCACGTTTTTTTTCGTTTAGGCTCAGGCGAAAAAGTTTCTGCTAACGAGGCCGTACGGCTTAGGGACCCTTTTTCACTTTAGCCCCCCCCCCCTCCCAGAGGTTCAATTGTGTCATACTTGACTTATTTACATTTACAAAAAAAAAATTTTACATTAAAATAATTATTTTTACATTAAATAAATTATTTTTACATTGAAAACGCTTAGGCTTACGAAAAAGTTTACGCTAACGAGGCCGCATGAGAGGGGGGGGGGCCTAAAGTGAAAAAAGTGCCGTAAATAACGAGACCGCATAAGAGAAATTTTCTTATTATTTATTTTTTGTCAATTCAATGACTATTGGAGCGTTAGAATTCAACTTTTCACTTTGCAAAGTGAACTCTGCAAAGTGATCCCGTTAAACGCTCTAGGCCGCATCCCGGTCACATCCCGTTAAGCGTTTAACGCTCTAGGCCTCATCCAACACTTTGCAGAGATTACTTTGCAAAGTGAAAAGTTGAATTCTAACGCTCCATAAATTTGTCAAAAAATAGAGAAATGGTGTAATGAACACAGTAGTTTGAACACACTAAAAACACACTATAATTCGACGGGACCACACTTCTCCACGGAATTTTTTGATAAATTTAGTCAATGAATTGACAAAACATTAATGAAATGAAAGTTTTTTATGCTGTCTCGTTAGCCTAAGCCGTACGGCCTCGTTAGCGTATACTTTTGGCTTAAGCCTAAGCGTTTTTTCAAAATGTAAATAGCTGAAAACAGATGATTTTAAAATGATTTTTCTTACATACTCAAACACTTCAGATTCAGCTTCGCACTTTCAGAAACGTTTTTAGCTCGTAAAGTAACCCTAGAAAAAGTTTCAATGTGAATTTGACGGGACCGCTATTCTACGATTTGACGGGACCACTATTCTACACCTTCGCCAAAAGTTTTTTGCTTATTAAAGACCTTTTATTGCAACCAGGGTGTTTCTTACCACCCGCATAATTTTTCTCGAGCGCATATAGATTTCCAGAATTTAAAAGAGTTTGGAATTGTTTTCTTCAAAGATTTGGCATTTTTATAAGTAAAAATCGAAAATTTCTTCTTTCGAGTGCATAGATTTTAAAGTTTTGGGGTGGGAGGGGGAAAGCCTCTAAAGTCTTGGTAATGATCAAGAAACACATTTGAGCTACTCTTCATCGGTTGCAGCCTATCTCTTGGATGCAGCAAAAGGCAAGTTCCATACTTTTTTCACAAGTGATTAGGTCTGGTGACATGCTCATAAAAGGCATACATACAATTTTCACGCTGAAGTTGGAAGCATAATAAAAGAAGTTTTTTAACCCATCAGAAACTTTAAAAAACAGCGACTCTTTTCCTCATTGATTTTTTGAAAACACAATTTCGACATAAGAACTTCAAACTTATAATCAAACCTAAATTTTCATCAATTTAACGTATTTATTTATTCATACTTTTGTTTCATACTTTATTCATACTTTATTCGTACTTTAATTCATACATAAAGTTTGATGTGACAATACATTGGTAATAACAATGATAGCAAGTGATGCACCTGTTTTTTTTTGCAATTGAATAGTAATACAACAAAACCGTATCACAACCAAAACGAGTCACTGGAACAAAATACAGGAACAAACACTCGAGAACATGGCAAAGTCATGATTTCAGAAGGTAGTCTAATCATCCATCCAGCAGTTCTCACCGCGAAAGAGTTGAAAGTCGATTTCTTTCTAGTGAACGGGATATGGAAATTGAAAGTAGACGTTCTACCGTTACAAGGTTTAAAAACAGAAAAATCACTAAATTTTTTTATATATATTTCATTTCGGATGATTTTAAAAGTAAATGTTAGTTCGTTTACAATTCTTCTATAGAGAAGACAAATTCAAACTAATCAAACGGACCTGGTAAGTAAAAATAGAA
The DNA here is from genome assembly GCA_964056735.1 of Allodiplogaster pararmata. Lineage (NCBI taxonomy): Eukaryota > Metazoa > Nematoda > Chromadorea > Rhabditida > Diplogasteridae > Allodiplogaster > Allodiplogaster pararmata. The sequence continues at coordinate 8,436,585 of OZ057403.1, forward strand.
GAAGAGTCTGGAATACACCTATAAAAGAGTAGCTTAGTGAAAACTTTCTGAATCTTCTCAATGATTTTTATATCTTTTTAAATGAGTAGACCAGACCGTTTATGAAAATTCGCATAAAGGAAAACATAGCCTCGCTTAGTTCCATTCCCTCGCTTAAAGAAAAACATTCCCTCGCTTAGTTCCATTCCCTCGCTTAGTTCCCATAGAGGAAGGTGACCCATTAAAAGCTCTCTAAGCCAATCGATATCCCGCTGTTATGCCCACTCCAAAGCGCACAGTCAAGAAAACAGCCGGATGTTTCGACTGCCTGAAGAAAAATTAAGAATTGAGAAGTCTGGCTGAAAAGATGGAAAAACTGGAGGCCGCCGTGGAAAAATTCGAAAGGATGAGTATTCCGGTCGTCCAAGGTCAGTCTCAGCAGAAGAGTGCAGATGTGACTAATTTAATGGAAAGAATGACCAAGTTGGAGGGAAGCCTCGAGAGAATTGAGAAGACTTTAGCTCAGTTAATGTCTTCCACTCAATCGATCGCAACTGCCCATCCTCATAACCGTCAATCTTTTCTTTCTCAAAATCTACCTCCCCAAATGCTAGCGTATGAAGCTGTAACAGATGACCACGTCATACTGAAGGAAAAGGCGGAGAACTTGGTCGTCGTCGGCCTTCCAGAAGAAGAAACAGAGGCGGCCACGAATGCAGCGGACCGGCAGTTCTTGCGTTCACTCTCCCAAGAACTCGGATTTCCCGAAATCTCTACCGCTCAATTCATGCGCTTAGGGAGAATCGAGAATCAACGCCGAATCTTGAAGATTTTCCTAGGCTCAGAAGATCTTCGTTTTGAGACTCTAAAGCTCATCCGAAGACGACGTCCAAGCTGCCTTGCTTCCTTCCCATACGCGAAGATCTAACCAGAGAAGGCTTGCAACTTGAGAAGGAGGTCAAGTTGTTGGCTCGAAATTTGAATCAAGAAGAGAGAAAATGGAGAGTTGTGGGTACCACACTTGTTCCAATCCGCCACGCCCAGCCCTTCCATACCCAGTCCCACCAAAACGAGCATACATCCGCAACGAATTCTTCGCCTTCGCCATCGAATCCTCGGAACTCCTCTCAGCCGCAAAGATTCTCAGAGGTCAGCAGCAGAAACATCACCTCAAGACGCTAGCTATATGATGGTCCGCCCGTTTCTTCACCGTCACCGGTCGACATTCAGCTAAGCTTTGCATATTTTAACATGCGTTCTCTCTATAATAAATTAGTTCCATTTCGTCTTTATCTAGAAAAAGAACAACCTGATATAGTTGCTGTCACTGAGACTTGGCTGAGTTCGCGTATAGCTGATTCAGAGATAATTGGTCCTCTTCCTTACGTAATAATCCGAGCTGATCGTAATTCTCGTGGCGGAGGAGTTGCCCTTGTATTGAGAGATCACTTAACGTTCTTGAAGCCTAGTTCTTTATGCTCTCCTTCGGAAATTGTTTATATAGACTTACTTTCTACCACTGGTTACATACGTCTGGTTGTTTGCTATCGTCCCCCGTCCTACACCAATGAAGAGACCAGACTTTTTTGTGATTCTTTATCCGATATTCTTTCTTCCACTTCCTATCCTGTAGTTGTGACTGGTGATTTCAATTGTGACACTCTCTCTCCTCCTTGTTCTTCATCCGATCGATTGTTAGTAGACATGATTACTCTCTTTGATTTGACCCAATTCTGCCGTGAACCAACACGTCTTAATCGTTGCATTGATTGGCTACTAACTTCTCTGCCCTCGCTATTGTCTAATTGTAGAATTGTTCCCTATTTCCCCTCCTCTGATCATTTAGGGATCGCTTGCTGCCTTTCAATTGTGACCGACTCGCTTTTAGCCGAACCAGTTCTCGACTATTCAAGAACTGACTACGATGAACTTAATAAATACATCAATTCAGTTAACTGGGAAGCCGAATTTGATAACTTCCTCTCGATTGACGATCTGTACGGCCGTTTCCTCGCCGTTATTGAATACGCTATTTCTGAATTCGTTCCTATACGTAGACCTCGAACCCTTACGGCCACTTATCCTCGCCATATTCAGAAAATAATTAAATATCGTAACTCTCTGTTTCACAATATTGACGATCCTAATACTCGTTCTCTTTACGAGAAAGCTAGTAAAGATCTACTAAAGCAGATAATGAAATGGACTAGGCATTGTGAGAAGAAGAAATTGTCTCGCTCTCGGGACTTGTTCCGACATATCTCATCCCTCACTCGGCCTAAACCTGTGCCTCCTCGATATCTATTGAATACTACAGGGGACAGAGTATTGAAAAATAAACTTAAATGTTCTCTGCTCTCTACCGAATTCGCTTCTCATTATACTAAGGATGATAACCAACGTATCGCATTGCAAACTGAAGCGGCCCCTACTATGAGCCCCTTTCATATTTTTCTCCCCTCTTCTGTTCTTAAAAGCCTCTCGAAACTTAAACCAACGGGTAGCAAAGGTTCAGATGGTATCCCTCAGATTGTCCTCAAGAAATGTGCTAAGTCTCTTGCACTTCCTCTTTCCCATATTTTCAACTATTGTATTATCTGTGGTCAAATACTGTCTTACTGGAAACATTCTCTGGTGACCCCTATTCTGAAACAAGGCAAGGAACCTCACTTGGTGTCCTCCTATCGTCCGATTTCCATCCTTTCTCCCTGTTCTAAAACGATGGAGCGACTTGTTAGAGCTTTCATAATCAATCATCTATCCGAGCACTCTATTATACCTATCAATCAACATGGGTTTAGGCGTGGAGCGTCCACAGTAACCAATTTATTAATATGTGAAGATGATTGGACCTCTTCGTTAGCCAAAGGTCTTTCAACGGATGTCATCTACCTTGACTTCTCTCGTGCATTTGACACCATTAGTATAAGTAAGCTTTTGTCTAAATGAACACATTATGGAATTACTGACCCACTCCTTTCTTGGCTTGAGTCTTTTTTAACTAATAGATCTTTCTCTGTGTGTATGGGTGATGTCACTTCTGATCCAATGAATGCCACATCGGGTGTGCCCCAAGGGTCTGTCCTGGGGCCACTTCTTTTTACTCTGTATATATCCGATATAAATGAGGTACTAGAGAACTTTCCTAATATTCGTTATCAAGCATACGCAGACGATTTCAAGATTTATGTTTCTTATGATAAGAACTCATACGGCGAACGAACTCGAGAGCTGCAATCAGCATTATATTCCGTATTCGATTGGTGTTTAGTTAACCAACTATCTCTTTCTCCATCCAAGTCTCTCCATATTCACATTGGAGGTCGATCTTTATATTCCTCATACAGTATAAATAATGTTTCTATTTCATGTGTATCTCAGATACGTGACCTGGGCATACAAATAGTTTCTTCTTTGCGTAGGAAAGAGGCTGTAGCAGACCGAGTTAAAAAGGCATCCAAAGCAATGTATGCTATGCTCCGTGCGGTAACTGTTAATGATCCTGGTATACTGGTCAAGTGCTTTAAAACTTACGTAATGCCGCACTTGGACTATGCTTCGAATATATGGAATCCATACTATGGAAGAGATTGTGATGATATAGAGAAAGTTTTGAGGAAATTCACTCGCATAGTTTATCATCGATGTTTCGCAAATGAAGTTAATACGAGGTCTCTTCCTTCTTACCCCAATCGACTTGCCCGCCTTGGATTCGTTTCTCTTTCCAAGAGGAGGATATTTTCTGACTTAGTTATGGGTTTCAAGATCTTCTATGGACTGTCTATAATAGATAAAAAGCGGTTTTTTCAAAGAGACTATTCCAACGCGAACTAATATAAATGGCTTATTAGTTCAGGGTAGCAAGAATACAGCTAGAAACAACTCTTATGGAATGCGAATATCCCGCCTTTTCAGCACACTACCTCGAAACTTGATTAATAGTATGAACCTGAAATATTTTAAATCCCAATTAAAAAGTGGTGTTCTATCTACTCTTCTCTCGTCATGAATTCAGAACTAAATTTCTTTTTTTTGTCGTTCAAATTGTTCTACATATATAGGTTTGTTTGTTTGTTTGTTTGTTTTTTCCCCGTTCAAATCGCTATATTAAAGTCAAATTATGTATCTCTTTTGTTATCGTATTTGACAATTGTTTAGCTGATCTATTCATTCCTCATTTTCAATTGTAATTAAATTTGTGTGTTATTGCATCGAAAGATGTAGATAAATATATATATATATATATATATATATATATATATATATATATATATATATATATATATATATATATACAGTACCGCCCAAAATGTTATAATATATTGAATTATTGAACATAACTTTTTTCAAAAAAAACGAATGAAGATCAAATTTTCAGATATTTTTTACAAGCCAAATTCACATGTTTCGAGTAATAGAACAAGTTTTGAAAATGCTTTATTAGGTTTATTCGTTAAAAAAATGGAAATAGTAAAAAGTGCTTATAGAGATGTTCAGTTTTTTCGAAGTAATAAAACAAATATTCTAGTATTTGGTGGCATATCCTTTCGAGTCAATGACTGCCTGACATCTACGAGGCATAGAATCAATCAAAGAGTCAATGGTTGCCTGCGAAATCGCCTTCCATTCCTCCTCTAGCTGCTTAAACTTTTCATCAGCATTTCTGCATGTTCTTCCCGTCAATTTTCGTTGCAAATGTTCCCATAAATTTTCGATGATGTTCAAATCGGGAGACTGGCTCGGCCAGTCCAAAACATCCACATGCCGACGGCGAAACCAGTTCTGAACGTGCTGAGATCGATGTTTCGGGTCGTTATCTTGTTGAAAGGTGAACCCACGGCCGAATTTGGAGAGGGCCCAAGGGCGCATAGTGCTTTCCATTATGTTCTCATAGCCGTAACGATCGAGATTTCCGACAATACGTCTAATTGGACCCATGCCGCTGGCGGAAAAACAGCCCCAGACCATCACAGAACCATCGCCATGTTTTACTGTGAGCGACTGGTATTGCGGCAGGAAAAGCTTGCCCGCTGGACGTCTTACCCACCCCAGACCGTCACTGCAGAACATATTAAACTTGGATTCATCGCTCCAAACAATCTGAGACCACTCACGGCGTGTCCAACTGAGGTGATCCTTAGCCCACTGAACTCGAACTTTACGATTTTTTCGCTGATGAAAGGCTTCTTTGCAGGCCGCCTTCCATTCAGTCCAGCGGCTTGCAAACGGCGTTTGATGGTAGTTATTGAAGGAGCAGGAGTCGCGGGCGTTGATATGATAGCTTGAATGTCTGTAGCAGTGCGTTTCGGGTCTTCGCGAGATGCGCGCAGGATGCTTCGGTCCATGTACCTCGAAGTTACGCGGGGTCTCCCCGAACATGTCTTCACGATGACTCGTCCCTGCAATTTTTTTGTGTTCCAAAGTTATTCAGTTGTAGAAAATTCGTTTACCTGGGTTCGAAAACGCCGGAGGATATGGGAGATAGCGCTCTGAGTTACCCCGAACTGCTGAGCGAGCTCGCTCTGTGACCGGCCCTGTTTCGCCCCAGCAACAACAGCTTCTTGCATTCTTTTAATTGTATTTCGATGTCCAACAGTTCGAACCATGACTTGAAACAAAATTTTTATGAATGAAGTTCGGTAAACAAAAAAAAATCAACTAAAAAAAATCATGGAGAAAAACTGAAAAATAGAAGATATACCAATTTCGGTGTATTTCCTGGAGATAAATAATAATTCACTCAAAACGACGTCCGGTACGGTACAGACACCCAAAAAAATTTCTGTGAAAATTTGAGCTTTGAATTTTATCTTTGAAAAAAGTTATTTTCAATAACCCTATATATTATAACATTTTGGGCGGTACTGTATATATATATAATTCTCTAACCGTGTATTGTTGATAATTCCACGTCAGTATTTAAGATAAGATTTTGTTTACAACTTTAATTGGAATTTCATTTCATTCAATTATATTTTTATTTATATACGAAAGCAATGTGAGTGCAATGCCTTTTGCTGGAGACTTTGTGATTGTTTGTAACATCTGTAATGATCACGAGATAAAGATGATGATGATGATGATGACTAGGGGTGGAAATTTAATAACGGGGGGCTAAATTTCAGTTACGGGGGGTCAAAATCAAATGCCGGGGAGGGGGAAATTCAATGCCGGGGGATGGAAATTCAATGATGGGGGTTAAAATTCAAAGACGGGGGGCTAAAATTCAATTAAGGGGTTTAAAATCAAATGCCGGGGGTGGAAATTCAATGATGGGGGGTTAAAATTCCAGGCTGGAGGGGGTTAAAATCAAATGCCGGGAGATGGAAATTCAATGACGGGGGGCTAGAATTCAATTACGGGGGGTTAAAATCAAATGCCGGGGTCGAAAATTCTATGACGGGGGCTAAAATTCCAGGCCGGCTGGGGGGTTAAAATCAAATGCCGGAGGTCGGTCCAAAATGATATCTCCTCAGTGGGGGCCTGAACTTCAAGATTCCCGAATTTTGGTCCCCGTCATTGAGTATTTGAAAAAAAGGCAAACATCCGTCATTAAAAAAAACAAAACTACAAGTACAAAAAAATACAAAAAAAGCCATTACTAAAGCACGCTACACACGACAAATCATTACTAATGCACGCCGCAAAAAGGGAGAAGGAGTGTTTGACGCGCTATTTTTTATTTTTTTGTTGATACGGTCTTGTTAGCCTAAGCTTTACGGCCTTGTTAACGTTAACTTTTGCCTAAGCCTGAGCAGAAAAAAATTAAAAACTTGAAAAAAACTAAATAAAGCGCATGGGGCAAAGTTAAGAATTTTCCCGTGCAGTGGCGTGCATTAGTAATGTTTTTGCGTGTTTGGCGTGCGTAGCGTGCTTTAGTAATAGCCACCAAAAACAAAATTACTAAATCAATCCAAAATCAATCATAATCGCGTAAGAAAAACATTAAGAGTGAGTAAGAGAGAGAGAGAGGGAGAGAGAGAGAGAGAGAGAGAGTATACAAAACGTCACAAACAATGCAAACAAAATCGAAAACATTTTACAAAAAAATTTACATTGAAAAAATTTTACATTACAACATTACAAACAAAAAAATTAAAAACGAAAACATTTTACATTTACTTGAAAGCTTCGAGACAGCTTCCCGGCCAAAAATCCATTTTCGAACTTTCTCTCTCTCATGCGCGTTGTTACTCAAAAACTTCTCAAACTTTCTCTATCTCTCTCTCTCTCACGCGTTCGCGCTCAAAAACAAGGTAATTAATGGAGCGTTAGAATATCACTTTTCACTTTGCTAAGTGATTTTTTTTCTGCTAAGTGATTTTCTGCTATCTGATTTTTTGAACGCTCCAATGTCTCACCACGAAAACATGGACTACGGTAAAAAGGAAGAACACATGCATTCTAATGGAGCGTTAGAATTCGCGAAAACATAATAAAACATAACGATATCCCCTTTTTTTCGAATCACGTGAACGTCTTGTTCTAACCTAAAATGTGTACAATTAGTGAGAGAATAAAATTCGAGACATGAGCAGCGATGTCTTTTTTTCTTGCAGCGAGAGAGTTCAAAATTTTCTCCATTCTAACGTTAGAATGCATGTGTTCTTTCTTTTTACCGTTGTCCATGTTTTCTTGGTGAGACATTGGAGCGTTCAAAAAAATCAGATAGCAGAAAATCACTTAGCAGAAAAAAAAATCACTCAGCAAAGTGAAAAGTGATATTCTAACGCTCCATAAGGAGCCAGTGGAGAGAGAAATAGAGAGACAAACAGCAGATAGCCAGGGGAGACAGCGAGACAGCAGTAGAGAGAGAAATTGCAGATAGTCAGTAGAGACAGCGAGACCAGTAGAGAGAGAAATATCAGATAGTCAGTAGAGACAGCGAGACAGCAGTAGAGAGAGAAATAGCAAATGAGGGGGGTTGTTCTACAACCTGCTTTCTTACAGTGCAAATGCTTTCAGGCGGAGGCTAAAATTCAATTTACCCAAAAATCTTTCTCGCTGTGGCTGTGGTTCACGAACTTCAGAAAATGTTTGCTAGTAAAAAGTTCAAACTTTGCGCGGTAGTAATTGTTTCAAAAAAAATTATATGAACTTTTTTGCGATATTTAGCTCGTTTTTTTAAAGTTTTTCGGTTACTTTTCCGGGTTTTTTGCTAACAATAAGCTTTGAGTAAAACTACGCTAGCGAGGCCGTACGGCTTGAGAACGAGACAGCATCGAAGGAATTATCAAAATATAGTCCTGTTTATATTGGTTCATTAGAACGAATCTTCCAAAACACGAGAAAAAGCTTTCCTCCCCCGAAATTAACTTAACCGTCTTATCAAGTAAAGCGCGACCCTCTCTGCCACTCACCTCCGGTCCCCTCTTGATACAAGAGGACCCCACTCCATGGAGGGTCGAAAGATAAAGGGCGGGAATGGGACCAAATAAAATGCTTACCTCCACCAAATAAAATGCTTACCTCCACCAAATTTTGTGTGCACGTCCACCAATTTTTTTTCTTGTGAGTTTCACCACGGCATTTTTTTCTTACCTGACACCAACCTGTATGGTTTTTTTCACCAAATTTAAAGTCCACCAATTTTTTTCGTGATTTTCACCACGGCATTTTTTCTCACCTGTCACTGTGCTACACCAATTTAAGCGTCGCTGCACTCTCCAGGTTACGAAACTTTATTCTTTAAAAAAATTTTGATGGAAAAAACCATACAGGTTGGTGTCAGGTGGGGAAAAATGCCGTGGTGAAGTTCACAAGAAAAAAAATTTGATGGACGTGCCAACAAAATTTGGTGGAGGTAAGCATTTTATTTGGTGGAGGTAAGCATTTTATTTGGTGGAGGTAAGCATTTTATTCGGTGGATGGTAGCATTTTATTTGGTGGATGGTAGCATTTTATTTAGTGGATGGTACCATTTTATTTGGTGTACGTTACTGTTTTATTTTGTGACAGTTCTTTTTAAATGGTGGACCAATAATTCATGCCCCACTTTATGTACACTATCACATATCAAAAAAAGTAATTCCAAGAAATTCGGTTGTAGTTTTGCTTGTAAAATATGTACAAGTTCTTAATGACATTTCCGTTTAACTCGCTAGCTGGAAAAAAAAAGTTAACCTCTAATGAAAGTTTGCTGCGAGACTGGAATCGATTCAGGAGTTATTCATGGCTATCGGAGTCAAAAGCTCAATTGACAGGAAGAAATTTGAACTTTATCAACAGCAATGCATTGAGACAGTAATTCAATTATAGAATAAGACTTGACTAAGGATATCGTAGTGAGCCTCGTTAAGTAACAAAAACTTCGCTAACTACAATCTTCTTCAAAAATATGCAACATAGAGATGTTTTATTTGATTTCGAATGTTGTTTTCATGCAACGGCTTCATGAGTTTTTCACACACAAAAAACAGAACCGAAAAAAAAGTTCTCATACAAATTTACTCAACTTATAACAGAAATGTTCATATCAATCAGCAAACTTGTTAATAAACAAATGATTAAATTGATGATTAAAATGAATTCAATTTAAACGCTCTATCAAGATCAACAAGCCACATCGGGATATCATCGATTATGGGATCTGAGCGTTGAGCGGAGGTTGAGCGAGGCAAGCAGTAGCCATCGAAGTGCTACTCTTCCTCTTCTGTCGCTCATCTGTCGCTCATTAATCGCTCATTTTCGCTCTTCTGTCGCTCATTAAAATGAATACCTGAGTCAAATCTCAAACTGCTATTTTAACTGAACATAATAGTTCCAATTGTTCCGAAGAGGAACGTTGCATGTTGCTTGATCTAATTCATCTTATTGTCATTGCACTTTTGAAATAGTAATATTGTCAATATACTAACCTACTTCGTCAATCTATTTGTAAGAACATCTTCGCAGGATAATGAGAGGTGCGAGGATGCGTCCTCCAATCGCCCCGGCAGGGATCCCTCTCTCGGGCACAGGCAGGGCAGATGATGAGACTCTCAAAAACGTTCGACTTTCAAGTTCTCTCCCAGCCTATCATGTAAAGAAGAATCGTGGTAGTGACCTTTATCGAATTTGGGATTGTGCAATCCACTCTCTTTATTTCCTTTTCCGCCCTTCCATACACCCTCATTTTTTTTCTAGAGTTCTCGAACATGGTTTATAAAGTGATCTGGAAAGATTCGACCCAAAAATCATTTTCCTAATTATTACATAAATATAGTTCACAGCCCATCTTGTGAAAAAAACGTTTTTATTCATTCTCTAAACTTTCAACTTATGGAGCGTTAGAATTCAACTTTTCATGCAGGGTTTTATTTGCGAAAACATGAAACATAACGAAATCCCGTTTTTTTTAATTGCGTGAATGTCTTGTTCAAACCTAAAATTTGTACAAATTTTTGTACACTCTCGAAGCAAGAAAAAAGGCATCGCTGCTTATGTCTCCTACGTTATATATCTCTTTCACTAATTGTTCAAATTTTAGGTTAGAACAACACGTTCACACCCCCCGTCAGACGACCGCTTTCGATAGACAAGGCCGGCTTGCAATATTTTGAATAAGATGCGCATGCACACACGCACATAATAATAATAATAATAGTTTATCACATTCAGAATTTTTAATGACAAAAACAAACAAACGAATTCATAGCACAATTGCAGCTACACTGAAAGCGTGACACTTTTTCTAAAGTGAGAAAAGTTGAATTAGTGAATGAATTCGATAGGTTATGAACAACAAAAAGGCTGAATTTTATATCTAAAGGCTTTAACACTGTTCGACGAGAACATAGTTTTCCGGTAAATTGTTCCATCTCTCTGTTACTCGAACCGGTAATATGTTCGAAAACTTAACAGACTTGAACTTTGCTTTCGTTATGTATTATTTGTGAGATCTTTTATGGTAATTATGCCTGCTCAAGCAGAAGATACTCGAGGGCGAAATCGGTGTTTTCCCAGTCATTATTCTGAAGGTCATGGTTAGATCTGCACCAATTCTTTGCTCCTCGAGAGTCTGCAATTGTAGATACTGTATTCTTTCTTCATAGCTCATTTCAGGCGATCTTGATCTTCGGCAAACTTATTTAGTGAAGCTACGTTGAACTTTTTCTAAAGGTTCTCTAAAACGTTTTTGCTAAGGTGACCGTATTGTAGAACAGTATTCTAATTATGACGGATGTATGTAACGAAAACCTTTTTATATAGATAAGAATTCTTGGACTTGAAAGTTCTGAGTATGAACGCACATTTATAATTTGCTCTGTTACATATGTTCTCTAAATGTGGTGAAAAGCTTAGAGAATTGTCATAATAAACAACTAGGTCTCGAACTTCTTTACTTTCTTGTTTTTTTGTTGTTTTCTTGCCCATAGGTCCTGTCGAGGGGAGTCCTTTTGGGATAGGTTTGTGGTGAGGATCCTTTTGAGTCCAGAGAGATTTTCTCCGTCTACACTCGCACCGCAGTCGGCGATCCTCTTGGCGAGACCCATTCGTTAACCGGAGAAGGGCAAGAGGTATTTTACTGGCGCCTCGACTCGCCATTGAAAAGTATAGCGGAGTATCGGCTGATGTTTTGTCCGGTGGCATGCCCAGGCCGGTCCGGCATCGCCCTCCTTTGACGAGCTATACTACCCAGTTTTCGTCCGCGGCGGGATTTCTCCCGCTACCTCACAGCACGAATTCTTCGTAGGGAGGCGTCCCTCTATCCGCCACCTGAGGTCGCGCTCGATTCTGGACTGGATGATCCGGCTCCATACGTGACAGGCTCTTAAGGCTGTAGAGTCACGAATGGCCACTGTTGCCAGTGTGTTTCTGTCTTTACTTTCTTCGATTCGAATTCCTTCGAGATAGAAGCTCGTTTCAGGATGCTATTTCCGATAAGAACTACCACTGTTTTGTCTTTGTAAATAGTTAATCCCCAAGACCCCCCCTCACTCTTACTCTCTGTTCACACACTGAGCGGTGAGGTTATACACTGCTCTCATATCGATTACCATCAAGTCCAATTTTTTCTCTTTCCAAACCTTCAAATCGAAAATGCCTTCCTCATCTTCTCAATCAAGCTCCGATGTCAAAACCCTCATTGATGATGTCAATCGCCAAAGTGAGCAAATATCTCAACTACTGACCGCGGTCACTTCCATGATGAACACCTTCTCTTCAATCATTCCACTTCTCTCTAAACTCACGTCACAAACCATGGCTACTCCAAACAACTTGGGAACCTCTTCTCTTAATCTACAGCCAGAATTGGTCGCTTACGACGCCGTAAGGAGAGTTCTCCAGGAAGACAGAACACTTCTTGAAGAGAAGTCGCACAACCTCGTCGTCGTTGGCATCCCGGAAAAAGAGAGGGATGAAGACACGGATCAACGAGATGGACAGCTTTTGGACTCACTCGTTAGTGAGCTCAATATTCTGTCACTCACTGATGCACACTCTCAGAACACCATCACTCATCGCCGTTTCGGGAACAAGGAAAGTAAGAAGAGGATTCTGAAAATCCACTTCCCCTCTCCCTCGATCCGTACCAAAGTTCTACGATCATTGCGAGCTCGTCGTCCTGCCGTCTTCCGCAACTTCCCTCATGCATACGGAAGAGAAGATCTGACGAGAGAAGGGCTTCTGCTGGAGAAGGACTGCAAGAAGATGGCCAAGGAGCGGAACGAGCAAGCTGGTGCGATGGAATGAGGAGTTCAAGGGACAAGACTCATCCGGTTCTCTCATCCAAGGCCTCTCTTCAACGCCACCAACAACGGAACGCTTCCGATTGTGACGGTTAACAGAAGAAAAGTTACGGACGCACATGGTGCTCAGAAATAGGATAATTGTGCTGGTTTTTATGATAATTTTTCTAGTTATGACCCTCAACCTAGAACTTCTGAGCTAACTCTTGTCAGCCAGAATATATCTTTTTACTATAGTAATTGCCGCTCTATTCGTAACAAACTATACGATCTTAGGCTATTGTTATCTTCGTCTCAATATAAAGTTATTTGCTTATCCGAAACATGGCTTCACGAGAGTGAACCTGATGTACTCTTACATTCTAACCTGCCTTACTCTGTTTTTCGCTGTGATAGGGATTCCGATGCTCATAACAGAGGTGGTGGAGTAGCTTTATTAGTTTCTTCCACTATCAATTCAACTAAGGTTTCTTCTTTGGTAATTAATGACTGTGAAGTGATCACTGTTGATTTCCATTCTGATAATTCAGATTCAGAATTTTCTCGAGTCAGAGTAATGTGTGTTTATAGGTCACCGAGTGCATCTGACAATGTTATAAATGAGTTGATGACTTACATCTCTTTGAATACAGTACTCAATGTTCCTCTTATAATAGTCGGAGATTTCAACTTGCCTTGTATTAACTGGAGGGAACTGACCAGCTCTAAGAAATATTCCTCTCTCACTTTTCTTGATTATTGCTGTGACAACAATTTGACTCAATATATTGAATTGCCGACGCGGAGTAATAATACTCTTGATCTACTTCTTTGCAATCAGCCTATCATATCATCTTCTGCCGTTGTCGCTCCATTTACTTCCGATTGTGATCACAACTCGATTGCTTTCGTTATTTCACTGTCCATAGTAATTGATCCTACTATTAAGCCTATTAAACTATATACAAAAGCTAACTGGAATCTTATCGAATTCCATCTATATTGTCATGATTGGACCATGAACCTATCAAATCTCGATTGTAATCAGGCATACAACTATATAGTCAATTTCATCTGTAACCTAATTGAACGCTTTGTACCGACTATTGTTCCGGACGCATCGTTTCATAGATATCCGCCTCGTATTCAGCATCTGCATGATAAGCTTAGGACGGTTTCTCTTACAGCACCAAATTCAGAGTATTGCAAGAACTTGTCGAAAAAATTTTCTGCTGAACTATATGATTTTGAAGTGCTTAAAGAATCTTCTTTGATTTTGAAAGGTAACCGGGAAAAAGTTCTTCTCTCACTGTACAAAACGGGTTAAGAATCTTATGTTTTACTTGATGAAGAGGGTGCTTGTGTCACTGATGCTCACTCTAAAGCTCAAATGTTTTCTTCTCATTTTTCTTCAACATTCACTTGTCCTTCATTCAATGTTCTATCCCATCCATCTACCGTTCAACCTGTTAAACACTTCTCTCTTGATGAAATAGATGACCAAATGATAGTTCGTGCTATATCTCAATTAGTGAGCAAAACTAATACATCCCCAGACTCCATTCCAAACATTTTTATTAAGAAGTGTAAGTTTTCATTGTTGAAACCGTTACGTATACTGTTTAATAACTGTTTGGTTACTGGGAATGTGTAAGGAAGTCGTACCTTGTTAATCTCGTACTTGTCTTATAATCACGTTCTTGTTTATTGTTATTGGCTTTCTTTGATCTACTTTTCTTGTTATTGGTTTGAAGTAACTGACTAGGAACTCTCGCACGCTAGGGAGGCTTGATCAGCCTCTAGGATTGTTTTGTGTGTGAGATATATTGTTTTTCTTCTTGTGTGGAGATTGTGGAACCGATTGGACTAGTTTTGTTTGGATAAAGAGTTGCTCTGTTGCTGCTGTTTGGAACGCAAACCAAGCTCCACAGGAGGTGGAGCTACATTACAAATGTACCTGACCTGTGGAAATTTGCCATCGTCAAGCCTCTTCTCAAAAACAAAAGCCCTCCCGTTCTTACCAATTATAGGCCTATTTCTTTAACTTGCTCGTTTTCTGAAGTCATGGAAAAAGTTATTGTTAACTCTTTATCGAAATACTTAGAAGAATGTTCTTTACTCTCACCTTTCCAAGCTGGTTTCAGACCTAATCGATCTACAATTACATCTCTTGCCGAATCACATTCTTATATCATACATTCCCTCAGTAGAGGTATCAATGTCGATGTTATTTTTCTGGACATCAGTAAAGCCTTTGATAGTGTTGATCATCGATTTTTGGTCTTTAAAATGCAGTCCATTGGAATCGAAGGCTCTGTTATAAAATTTATCTCTTCATTTCTAAATTGCCGTAGACAATCGGTTTGCATTGACGATATTTGTTCTGATCCCGCAAGTGTTATTAGCGGTGTTCCTCAAGGGTCATCCATAGGTCCTCTATTGTTTCTTTTGTTCTTCGATGATATCAAAAAAGTCATCCCGGAAACTATTCGTTTCAGTATTTTCGCGGATGATGTGAAATTGTTCGCTCAAGTGCCCTTATACTCAATAGACTTGCAACTTGCAGTTAACAACATTTTTGATTGGTGCTCACAATGGAACATGTCTCTGTCCACATCTAAATGTCAGATTCTCCACTTAGGTAGGCAAGTTGTGAACTTTCCTTATTCTATAAATCAAATCTCTCTGACTAAGACGAACAAGGTCAAAGATCTAGGTATTGTTATCAAGGAAGACTTCCGTTTCAATGATCACATTAAAAAGATTTGTAAGAAGGCCTCTTCAACCGCGAATCTACTATTAAAAGCGTTCAAGACTAAATCATACGAAATGCTTATTATGGCTTTTAATGTGTACGTCAGACCAATTCTTGAATACGGCACAGAAATTTGGTCACCTATAACGAAAAATCTCATCAATGAAGTTGAATATGTTCAGCGAAATTTTACAAGAAGATTATTATTAAGATGTTCCCAACCATCATTGCCTTATTCTCAAAGACTGCAGCTACTCAAGACTGAGTCATTAGAGTATTGCAGAGCATTTAAAGATCTATGTTTTTGCATAAGTGCCTGCATAATCTATGTTCTCTTGATTTTTCTTATCTTTATATCATTTCCCCTTCTACGTACAATACAAGGCAAGCACATTCTCTCCGTATTCGTCTTCCTACTGTTTACCCAGCAAGAATGTCTACCTTTGTATCAAGAAGCATATCAATCTGGAACTCTCTTCCTAATGAAATTATTTCAATTAAGAACGCCTCACAATTCGCTGATAAACTGAAGAAATTGCCATCAGAAAAACTGCTACCAAAGCCTATTGTAAACGAAACGCGTCAACCGCGACGCGTCCCATGTATGTAATTTCCTTATGGGACCATGTTTAAATCGAACAACTCCTGTATATAAATTATTGGCTCTTATATACTCACGGGCATACCCAAGACGCAGACATTGGAATACTAGACGCAGAATTGGCTTTAAACGCTCCGGTTTCGAAAAAATCTTCATATATGATCATTTTGAGCATCAGAGAATCCGGTTCTTGAAAAAAATTAAAAAATTATTTTACATCAAAAAAGTTATTTTCACATTGAAAAAGTATTTTAATAAAAAAAAAATTAATTTTACTTTAAAAATTTGTTTTTACAATTAAAAAAATGCTTAGGCTTAGAAAAAGTTTACGCTAACGAGGCCGTACGGCTTAGGCGAACGAGACCGTATCAACAAAAAATGCCACTCTGCACTGTCTGGGGTCTAGTATGCCCGTGAGTATATAAGAGCCAAATTATTTCCATATCCGCCGCCATTTTAGCCACATCAAGGCGGGACCGTTTGAAATGATGAAAATTCGTCCAAACCTAATTCCTCCTTTCTCCATTGGCTGACAAGGATTGCGTTCACGCAAGTCGAAAACAAAAACGGGATGTCGTTATGTTTCACAATGTTTTTGCTAATAAAAACACTGCATCACCTTCTCAACGTAATCTCTGTAAAGTATTCTAGTGTAACGCTCCAATTTTTCACCACGAATTGCCGTGAGAATGAAAATGATCTACGGGATTTTTATACTTACGTCCAACAGTAAAAGTTATAATATACCCATTCAGTGAAGACAAAAAAAACAGATTTCAAAAGGCAGACTAATTTTTTTGTAAACTTCATGAAACATTCAAATTAAAGAGATATTTTCGGAAATCCACTAATAACATTGAAAAGGGATATTCTCGGAAATCCAGTAATAACAGTGAAAAGGGATATTCTCGATAATCCAGTAATAACATTAAAAAGGGATATTCTCGGTAATCCAGTAATAACAGTGAAAAAGGATATTCTCGGTAATCCGGTAATAACATTGAAAATTAACAAGAATAACAAAACCCATTAACATTGAAAACTTAAGCTGTTTTAGTGAAAATTTTACAACATATAGTTTAAGTCGCGCTTTAATAACTAAAAAAATATCAGAAAAACTCAAGTTTTGTTCTTGAACAGTACTCACAACAACAAAAATATGAAAAATGACACATATACATTTGAAATTATAGTCATACTACTGAATTATTACTCCATACGTATAAAAACTTCATACTTATAAATTATTACCATGCTTACTTATATGCACGCCTATTTATAATTTATGCATTATTAGTATGAAGAGTCATACTTTCAAATGTACATGTGTCATGTGTGTCATGTGTCATGTGTGTCATGTTTGTGTGAGTCGTCAAGATTATTTTTTCACGTTGCTTCAGTTTTCGATTTCAGGTTGCTTCGATTCAGAAAGATAGAGAGTCGATTGTCTCTAAAAAGAAATAGACATGTTTCTTCTTTCACTCGTCCTCACACTCATAAAAAGATATTCCTGCTCCACATCCCAAAATAACAAAAAATTTTGTTGAGAGTTTTTGTGGAAAAACTTTCAACGAGATAATATGTATTTACATGAAATAAAGATCAGTCATCTTCACACAATTATTACTACTTGGACATAATCTCATAATTATACCATAATTTTCTCCTCTCCTCTCTTCCTCCTGAGCGGCTAACATGTAACTTATATATGAAGTAAGTCACAACTCACCCTTGAACTTCTCTTCTTGTATTGTTTTTTCATCAGTTCTTTGTTATCTCGCTGAAACTTCATGTTTTCAACGCCCTGTTGAAAAATACTTCAGGTAACAAAACATTAAAGCTACGTAGAGTGCTGATGAAGAAGTTTATATGACAGTGCAAGGGGCTGTGTGAATCGGTAGCTTGTTAATAGTAAGACAATTGCCCGGAAAGCGAAGGTTGAGGGTTCAAGTACCACTAAACGGAAGAAGTTTCCTAAGGTCACTAAACGGAAGAAGTTCCTAAGCTACATGCAAACTCTGAGAGAATGGATAGACCACCTACCGCTAGGCTAAAGCACGACATCTCAACCCGCTGAACATATAAACAAAAACGGTCAGAAGTAAAATGATAGAATTAACATTGTTTCAGAAGAAAAACTGTATAGAAGGCGCGATCACTTCGGAGAAAAAAATGGTGAGAAATTAGAAAACCCAGCATTCCTGACTTAAACCTCAATACAAGGTTCTGTAACTCTTTCACAATGAAAAAAGTGGAGTAAGAGCTCTCAAAAATGGAAGACTGAAAATACCGCTGGTTCTTACGACATAGATCCTGATCGCGAAAAAAAGCCTCAAGGCTCGCAAGAAAGACAAGCAAACTTAGTGAAACTCTTCAAAAAACTCGTGAAAGACGGTTTAATCGTTCCTGGTGCGACTCCACAGCTGTCCTAGTGTTGAAAGAGAAAGGTGAAGCCAAGTTTGCAACAATTATTGCAAAATCAGCTTTCTCAGCCACACTCTGAAGATAATTGATAAAAATTTGGTATGACGCACACGCGATATTGTCAAGGTCTCCGCACAGCAATGTGTCTTTGTGATAGCTGCAGAAACTGATACTATGTAAATCTTTTTCCCGAAAGTTCCGAAAGATAATTCGAAAAGGTTGGAATACCTTCAGAGACTTTTCACAAGAAGAGCTTCTTCTCGCTGTGGAAGTATTAAGTTGAGCTACCCCCAACGTCTCGCTGAATTCAATTTGGATTCACTAATCGTTCGACGAATCCGTTTTGATTTATTGGTAGTTTTTCGTTTAGACATGTAAAAAAGAGCTGAAGTTAAGAACTGAAACCAATCTCCGCACTTCAGACCGAACCTCCAAATTAACTCTGATGAACTTTAAACGAAACAATGATCCACATTCTTTCTTCTCTAGAGCAATTGCTTTATGGAATAAAGTTACGGATAATTTCAAAGAGAATCAAGATATCGAAGCATTCGGCAAGGCTCTAGAAGAGATCGACCTCACGAATCTCATAACCCTACCGAACTTTCTGTTGTCAACAGAAAGAGTGGACTCCAACGAAAATTGATTGTCTTATTCCCCATTTTTTCCCTTCCTATTTCTTAATTCCATATAAGCGGTGGCCTTACAAGCTATCTTATGGTAATAAAGAATTTCAAATTTCGATAAATCAGATTTATTTTTAAATGCAGCTCCAGCTCACTCAATTCACTCACCTAAACCCCCTGTGAAGGTACTACCCCAGCGGAACAAGGCCAACTGGGCCGTCATCAATATCATGATTCTATCGATTAATTCGACAACTGTTTTTTCCAACCTTAACCATTGACCAATGTCTTTTGTACTATATGATGTTGTTAATTCCCTTATATCTCAACATGTTCCTCATTCTCAAACTAAGAAGCTTCACCTGAAATATCCTTTCAAAATAAGAAGGATGATCAGTTTTCTCAAGAGGTCTAAGATTGAATCAACCTCGCAAACCATAGTTTTGAAAACATATGCATCAGTTCCCTTAGAATGTGGTCCGACATTTGGCTTGGAGGAAATATGTGAGAAAAAGTTAGAGCATAAGTCAGAAAATTTAGAGGAGATGTGATAGCCACTTTGTTGATGATCTTTATTTAGTTTAGTACGGTTAGATATGGTACGGTAAAACAATTTAAATTTTTTTCAGGTAATTTAAAACAGTCTTCAAGCTTTTATTCAAAATTTCGAAATTTCTCTATGCAACTTTTTGCATGTTCTCAAAACTATGGATTGCGAGGTTGATTCAATCTTAGACCTCTTGAGAAAACTGAACATCCTTCTAATTTTGAAAGGATATTTCAAGTGAAGCTTCTTAGTTTGAAAATGAGGAATCACATTAATTTAACGATCAAGAAATCACATTAATTTAACCATCAAGAAATCCACGAATTGCATGAATCTTATTCTACGAGCTTTTAAAACTTGTTCATCCTCAGTATTATTAAGAGCTTACAAGTCGTATATTCTACCCCTGTTAGAATATGGATGTGAAATATGGTCTCCTGTCTCCATTGGCCTCGTTAATGCCCTTGAACGGGTTCAGAGAGCTTTCACACGTCGCTTACTAATGATATCCGGTCTAAATAGCTTGAGCTATACTAATCGGCTTGCTCTACTCAACCTTTCCACATTAGAATACAGGAGATCAATCGATGACCTATGTTTTATTCATAAATGTATTCATAGTAACATTGAAATTGATTACTCTTCCCTGTTCATTGTTCGTCCATCTCCCTATCAGAGTCGATCTTCACGCTCTTTGAGAATTATTCTTACTTTTAACTCTAAGCATTCTAACTCTACGTGCGCCTCTCGAGTAATTGAAATTTGGAATAATTTGCCAGTTAACTTTGTAATATTAACTTCATCTAACACGTTCAAAAAAGCTATTTCAAGTTTGCCTGCGGAATTCATCGTTCCCAGATCAGTTCTGCAAATATAGCATTAAGTTAGTCGATTTAGTAGTTTCTGTGAATATTTTCTTATTTTCATGTTTTAGGTTCTGACCATTGTACTCAACAACTGTTTTCTTTTAAACACTGATATCACATCCGTGGCAGTCATCCATTGTCATATCTTCTACATGTACAACTGGAATAAAGAATTGAATTGAATTAAATATACCTTGCCCATTGACCGGAATGTTCTACCAAGTTTATAGTATTTATCTCGCGAGATTTGGCAAGCTCGTTCTTGCTTGCTGTTTTAACTTGGAAATTCGGTTCGAAAAACCCCGAGACGGGGCTTGCATGATTAGACAAAACTTATAATGTCAATCTAAGAGAAGCTCGGGGATTGTAGTGACGAGATCGAGATCAAGCTTGCGTAGATCGAGGATACCTGATCGTGTTTGCATAATACTGCTAAAGATTAGACCAATCTGGCGTTGCAGGATATTGAGTCCTTCCAACAAAAAAAAGTTCATTTGATGTTCCTTGTTCCAGCGGTTAATGAAAAGTGAGCACAGAATAAACACGAAAGTTAAAGAGGTATGGAATGACTATTTTCGGGCTGACTACATCATTCAATCAAAAAGTTCGAATATGATCAATCTCTGAATCTTCGTTCAAGAAAAGAAAAGAAAAAATATCACGAATAATTGTCATTTCCACTATTTCCCGCCCCTGTATAGCTCACTTCATTTACCTTAATTTCGAGACAAGTTTGTGGGAGCTATAGGTTCCTCGCTCCGAGAGAGTTTTCCACTGAGTCAGTGATGCTAGAGAATCATCTAAGACAACGTCATCACAATGAAAACGTCATTTCTTTCACTGCATATGGGACAAGAAACGGTTCCACACTCCAACAAAGCAGTGTAGAATGTGGAAAAAGCCGCTTGCGTTCTATCTTTTGCTCTTCCACACTCTCCAAATCACAAATTCAGGTTTTTCCGCTCGAGTTTCTTTCTTTTTTTGAAATTTTAGCTTGATAGATTGAGCCCCGCTCTCAAGATCGATAGATTAAGCCCTAAATTTAAAGATCAATAGATTAAGCTCATTGTTCTTGAGATGATGCTGAATGTCAGTCAACGTGAACATAATTTAACACATCAAGCACCAAAAACCTAGAAACTGAATGAGTCGGTAGTAAGAGGTAGTAAGATTTCGATAAGGTTTGAGCCAAACAGCTTCAAGTTTTTTTTCAATTCTTCGCACTGTAAATTTGGTTTTAAAAGAAGTAAATAATTGAAATTTGTTATGGACATACGAAATTGTTCAAGGATCGAATCATTTCATTTCATTTCTTTATTCCAAGCACATGAGATATCATGAAAACACAAACAAAAACAAAGTTAAATGCATGGACTTTCTTCTAAGTGGCGGTGTTTAGGGGTTGCGGTATAGATGAAAAAAAGGGGGGGAGGGTGATATACTTAAAATCGACAATTATATTAGTCATGAACGAAAGGTTTAGGTAATATCTTTTCAGTAGGCAGAGATAATAATTGTTTTTTGAAACTAGCAGTATTAGGTGTACTGACGAACTCAAAAGGTAATGAATTCCATACTGATAGCTGGCGAGAAACACATGTAGAAATAGAACATTTGCTAATATTATGAGGTGTTTTTAGCCTGAGCTCATGAGAATGGCGAGAAAATCTCTGTACTGCAGACAACTGAAACAAGTTCATAGTTTCAAGTTCGTATTTTTTGTGGACACATTTATGAATAAATAAAAGGTCAGATATAGCACGAGGATATTCAAGAGTTTCTAGGCCTAACATGGAGATTCTTTGTGAATAGGGAAGTCTGGAATGGCCAGATCTTGCTAGGATTCTTCTCGTAAACGACCGCTGAACTTTTTCAATAGATTTTACTAAGCCGGGGGATGAGGGATTCCATAACTCACTAGCGTATTCAATAACAGGTCTGACATAAATTTTAAAAGCTGAAGTTAAAAGAGGCGGACATTGTGACTTGAAGGCTTTTAACATCATGTTAACAAGAGCAGAGCCTTTTTTACATTTGTCTTCAACATGATTACGATAAGAGAAACGATCACATATGATTACACCAAGATCTTTGGCAACTCTACCAACTACTAGAGGTTGACTGTTCATGTAATAGACGCTGCGAGAATTGGATGATCCGAGATGAAGTACATTACACTTAAATATGGATAGGGACAAATTCCACTCTAGGCACCAATCGGTTATACGATTCAAAGCTAGTTGGACATAATTACAAGAGGTAGCGCGTCCCATTATCTTTATATCATCGGCGAATAAGCAAAATTTGATAGAATCGGGGATAGCTTCTTTAACAGAGTCGATGTACAACAAGAATAACAACGGGCCTAAAGATGATCCTTGAGGTATACCTGATATTACGGGAATTGGGTCAGATAGACTATTATCGATCATAACTGTTTTTGAGCGACCAACAAGATAATCAGTTAACCATTTAACGATTGGAGAAGAGATACCAAAAGATGCTATCCTATTTAGAAGTAATGTATGATCAACAGAATCAAATGCTTTACTGATATCAAGGAATATTATATCGATAGGGATGCTTTGGGATAACGTTTTTTTAAAAAGAGTAAGTTGTTTTTTTCAGGACCTGGCGGATCTAAAGAGAAAAAAGAAGATTCCTTTGTGAGTTTCCACTTTCCTACTGTCTGATTTGCGTATATATATGTACATAGAATAAAAAAACTTTAGTTCTAGGAGATCTCGCCGATTTGAAAGAAAGAGTTCAGGGGGAAGGGAATGTGAATGAACAAAAAATGATCATCCGTTTGATTTTATATTAAACAAAATTCCTACCGAAGTTTTCAAAAAATTTTACTGTTATGAAGAACTCGGTTTAGTGTTAGGAAATCGAAAGGCCAATTTCCTACGTCATTCCAATTTATTTCCTAGGAGAATATGTGCACGTTTGAGAAATCGAGAAAGAGAAACAGGCATGGAAAGACAACCAGACAGTCAAACAGACACAAGAGACAAGCATTGATACCCTGAGAAACAGACGCTGAAAAACTCAAATGTAAATAAGAGTATTCCCTACTCCTCGTTGATCTCAAGCAACTTTTATACCGAGCAGAGGAGCGGATTGTTCGCAGAAAAACTTCGTGTGGTGTGATGGGAACCGAACCCGTGATCTTTCGCGTTCCGGGCGAATGCTCTCCCCACTGAGCTACACACACACACACATGATAATGCACATTTAAGGCCCATACAACAGAGCTTCAAGTTAAATGTTATGACTCAGAGCCGATTCGAAGGGAGAAGATCGGTTCGGGGCCGAGACAACCCTCTGTTTGAGACAGAGGATAACGCACTCGGCTCTTCTTGGGGCTGGAATTCAGGGAGCAGTAGAAGAGATCAACCTTCCTCATGGAAGTCTAAGAAGGTGAAAGTTGAAAAAAATTTTCAATCACTATCGAGAGCATTATATTCTCATTTTCGTTCCACAACCATAACATTATTATTAGCCTTAAGTTTAATTTTTTAGACAAATGTTATACGAACACGGCAGAAAAATCCAATAAACGAGAGAAGAAATAAATGATTGAAACAGAGATGAAAAGAAATAAATAACTACAGTCAAATCGATTCCCGTCCAGGAGAATGCTCAAAAGAAATCCAAGCGTTTTCTTTCTCCGGTGAGGGAAGGACAGGCGTCTTCTCAACAAAGCATCGATTTCGGAGGCAGAGTAGAGTTGACTGGCATTTATAAGGTTTTTGCCTCTCAGCACTTCTTTCTATCACGTCATCGTGAATTTTTCATCGAAACTCTTTTTGTATAACTGAAAAATTATATGTAAAAATCAGCTCGAAGAATTGTCAATCAATGTCACGGACATACAGTACCGCCCAAAATGTTAACATATATTGAATTATTGAACATAACTTTTTTCAAAGATAAAATTCAAAGCTCAAATTTTCACAGAAGTTTTTTGGGGTGTCTGTACCGTACCGGACATCATTCGGAGTGATTTATTAATTATCTCCAAGAAATACACCAAAATTGGTATATCTTCCATTTTTCAGTTTTTTCTCTATGATTTTTTTGTTGATTTTTTTTTTGTTTTTCGAACTTCATTCATAAAATTTTTGTTTCACGTCATGATTCGAACTGTTGGACATCGAAATACAAGTAAAAGAATGTAAGAACCTGTTGTTGCTGGGGCGAAACAGGGCCGGTCACAGAGCGAGCTCGCCCAGCAGTTTGGGGTAACTCAGAGCGCTATCTCCCGTATCCTCCGGCGTTTTCGAACCCAGGTAAACGAATTTTATACAACTGAATAACTTTGGAACACAAAAAAATGCAGGGACGAGTCATCGTGAAGACAAGTTCGGGGAGACCTTGCGTAACTTCGAGGTACATGGACCGAAGCATCCTGCGCGCATCTCGCGAAGACCCGAAACGCACTGCTAAAGACATTCAAGCTGTCATATCAAGGCCCGCGACTCCTGCTTCTTCAATAACTACCATCAAACGCCGTTTGCAAGCCGCTGGACTGAATGGAAGGCGGCCTGCAAAGAAGCCTTTCAGCAGCGAAAAAATCGTAAAGTTCGAGTTCAGTGGGCTAAGGATCACCTCAGTTGGACACGCCGTGAGTGGTCTCAGATTGTTTGGAGCGATGAATCCAAGTTTAATATGTTCTGCAGTGACGGTCTGAGGTGGGTAAGACGTCCAGCGGGCAAGCGTTTCCTGCCGCAATACCAGTCGCTCACAGTCAAACATGGCGGTGGTTCTGTGATGGTCTGGGGCTGTTTTTCCGCCAGCGGCATGGGTCCACTGAGACGTATTGTCGGAAATCTCGATCGTTACGGCTATGAGAACATAATGGAAAGCACTATGCGCCCTTGGGCCCTCTCCAAATTCGGTCGTGGGTTCACCTTTCAACAAGATAACGACCCGAAACATCGACCTCAGCACGTTCAGAACTGGTTTCGCCGTCGGCATGTGGATGTTTTGGACTGGCCGAGCCAGCCTCCCGATTTGAACATCATCGAACATTTATGGGAACATTTGCAACGAAAATTGACGGGAAAAACATGCAGAAATGCTGATGAAAAGTTTAAGCAGCTAGAGGAGGAATGGAAGGCGATTTCGCAGGTAACCATTAACTCTTTGATTGATTCTATGCCTCGTAGATGTCAGGCAGTCATTGACTCCAAAGGATATGCCACAAAATACTAGACTATATGTTTTAATACTTCGAAAAAAATTGAACAACTCTATAAGCACTTTTTACTATTTCCATTTTTTTAACGAATGAACCTAATAAAACATTTTCCAAAGTTGTTCTATCACTCGAAACATGTGAACTTGGCTTGTAAAAAATATCTGAAAATTTGAGCTTCATTCGTTTTTTTTGAAAAAAGTTATGTTCAATAATTCAATATATGTTAACATTTTGGGCGGTACTGTAAGTAAAATATGTCTTGATTTTTCAATAGGATGGTCGCTAAAGTATTTTAAAAGTTTCACTCTTAACTTAACGAAACCAGTTGAGGCTAATTTATGGAAGATGAAACGTTCTATCTATGTTGAGTAATGAAGATTTTTTCTTTCAATTTTAGCTGGGGAAAAAAGGAAAAAAAAAGAAAAAAATATACATTTATTTCGAGTTAGAGAGAGGGTCGGTAGGTCAGTCGCCCTAGAAATTTTTTTAACGAGTCAACAGTTTACCTATGGTCACGGATATGTTTGTAGTATTTAAACGAAGTTTTGGTCAGTTTTGAGTCATATGTTGAACTCATAACTTTCGGTTTAAAGAGTTCATATGTGTGATCGACTCTTTTTGAACTGTTAAGTATCCTCGCATTTCATCTCGCGAACTGTCAATAGCCTCACAGCGTCGTACGCTGAATCGTCGCCCACCCATACCTCCGCGGTATGGAGACAGTGTTTGTCACTCAATTTCATTCAATTTATGGCCATTGAATATTTTCAAATGCTAACAAGTAAGCTCATAACATAGAGAAGAACAAGCCAGGAGCTTTTTGTAGGAACGTTCATTTAGTCCTAGATATAATTTCTACAGAAATTTTTTTAACGGATGTTACCAATACAATCTTGAACAAAAGTTTTTGGTGGTACAGGTTTCAAAGATATTATTGATATAAATCGCCCGTTAATTAGCAATTTATTTTAGAGAACTTATGTGAGTATGTAAGCGGATTAGTCTCGCACTGACTTTTTCAGTATGCACAGTCATACTTTGTGTGCGAGTGTAGGTACAAAACTTGCACACCTAATTTTTGTATGTGCAGTTTGAGATTCATTGTGTAGAGATCTTGTTAGCAGTCTTTTGTTCTCCCGCAGCCGGTGAGTGAGCAGCGCTGGAATGAAGAAACTGCGGGAGAACGCGGCAGACAACGCGTCAAGGGACGATACGACGAGGTTGCCTATTCAATCAATATTACTGATAGGGTGAGTCTTCCGGAAAGATGGCGCTCATGAAATTCTCATTTACTTCTGCCTATCAGCAAAAAGGCTCTTTAAGTACAGCTTAAATTATTTAAAACAAATGGAAGAACATCTTTTTTAGATCTAAAGCAATAAACTTATCGAAAAGAATGTATGAGAGAATGGAAAAGACTTGGTGAGTAAATTTTAGGGGTTTTTTTTGTTTCAACCATTCCGCTCTTTCTCCTCAATGCTTCGCCTCATCAGTCCCCAACGCCTTTCTCGCTTTTTCATTATATTGCCAACCGAAGAAAAACTTGTCGATTATAACACATAAAACGCATGTACTTGTCGAGATGTAATATTAATTATGTATGAATATGTTTTTTAGAGACGATTAAAGGTCATACGGGAAAAAGACGCTTTTAATACTGAGATACATGTAACTTTAGGAATGAAGTTGAGAGAATATTACCATATAATAAAAGATATTTTTATTATTATTATACTAGGCTCCCTGCCCTAATTTTCCTCGGTTCGCGATGTTTGTTTATTGGAACTCACTAAAAAAGTGTGTAATTTTCGGGATGATCCG
This sequence comes from Allodiplogaster pararmata, assembly GCA_964056735.1. Classification (NCBI taxonomy): domain Eukaryota; kingdom Metazoa; phylum Nematoda; class Chromadorea; order Rhabditida; family Diplogasteridae; genus Allodiplogaster; species Allodiplogaster pararmata. The sequence continues at coordinate 8,464,060 of OZ057403.1, forward strand.
AAAAGGTATTCAGATGAGTGAGAGACTTCAACCTATTTCACCGCCGGAAAGCTTCAATCCTAATGATCCGAAGTACTCAAGCTGGAGGAAATCGAAACGAGAAAGATGAAGTTGTAGCAGTTTCGTCTGTTTCATTATGTGTCGACCGAACTCTGTGTTGTCAAAGAAGAATGAATCTCGAAAAAACTAAATTTCTATCGAATGTGTTATTTCTTCACCTGAAATATTTCACGGAAATGATGGATTTACAAGCTACAGTACCGCCCAAAATGTTGGCATATATTGAATTATTGAACATAACTTTTTTCAAAAAAAACGAATGAAGCTCAATTTTTTTGATATTTTTTACAAGCCAAATTCACATGTTTCGAGTGATAGAACAACTTTGGAAAATGTTTTATTAGGTTTATTCGTTGAAAAATGGAAATAGTAAAAAGTGCTTATAGAGATGTTCAATTTTTTTGGAAGTATTAAAACAAATATTCTAATATTTGGTGGCATATCCTTTGGAGTCAATGACTGCCTGACATCTACGAGGCATAGAATCAATCAAAGAGTCAATGGTTGCCTGCGAAATCGTGAAATCTTGATGATTAATAAATGAAGAAGATTGATGATTTTATGTTTACCTATACTATATTCCGTTGAACTTCTCATCGATAATGAATGATTTTCCAACGAATTACATTCAAAAACATCTTTTTTCAAAAAGCTTTTTTCATTAAAAAAATCGAACCTTTCTTGAGCGGGTTGAAAACCTGAGAGCTGAGCGTGTAGAAAAGTTTGAAAGTAAATTCAAAGAAAAGGAGTCTGTAAATTGATAAAACGAGCGACGGAGATCCTCGATGAAAATTCTTATTAAACTCATGGAGCGTTAGAATTCAACTTTTCACTTTGCAAAGTGTGGGATGCGGCCTAGAGCGTTAAACGCTTAACGGGATGCGATCGGGATGCGGCCTAGAGCGTTTAACGGGATCACTTTGCAGAGATTACTTTGCAAAGTGAAAAGTTGAATTCTAACGCTCCATCACTTATCATTGAAAATTAGAAACTCATTCTGACTTTTTGTAAATTCAATACATCGAAACATAATTCCTTGTGCGGTAAGCCGGTTCACGCTCTAAGCTCTGCCTCATTTGCTTCAAATACTCGATCCGTAATCGGCGATAGTAACTCAGTGTGGTCCCGCTCAAATTTGATCTTTTCTCGTCGAATAAAGGTTTTTTCGAATCCTTGTGATCGCCTGAGTAAGAATATCGACAGCAAGATGGAACTTATTCGGTTTAAAACAGATTTTTTTTATTCTCTTATCTGTTGTATGTTCAAAAATTCAGTCAATCAAGGCAGCAATAATTTTATGAGAGTGAAACTTGAATTGAATTGAATTAGCTTTATCATCAAAGGATAGCTTGTTATGGCTATCGCTGACATGGATGATGGGGAACTTGAGAGGGAATTTTGGAACTGTGGTTTACTTGGACGCTTTGTCGAAATGTCAAGTATGAAGGTAGGCTTATGTATTGGGTCAGCGGGAAGTCTTCTAGGATCTTGACGAACGCTTCGACTTCTTGGATCTCAGAATTATCATCGGCAATTCTGTTTCAGAGAGCAACGGCGCGGTAGAAGCAAAATTTATTGTGCCTGTAGTTCTCTTCATTTAGTAGGCGCAGTGAGCTCGATCTGGCAGATGTTCTGAGATTAGCACATATCCTGAATGATACTTGACGCCTGCATACTTCACAATCTAAAGCACCAGTAATTAATCTGAACAAGAAATATAGATCATACCTTGCTCTTCTTCTAATTAAGGATTCTGAATCAAAAATTCTTAGTCTTTCCGGATAGTTCAATGTGGAGCCTCTACATCTTCTTAAGGCTTTTTTAAGGAAAATTATCTGGGGATATTCTAATCTTCTGGCCAATTAATTCTCTACAAGGATGAGGAGAGAAAATTATGGTGGCGTATTCTAATAGGGGTAAACTGATATAAGAAATAAACTGATCTGAAGCCTTGTAAATCTAGATATTTAAATACTTTGAAAATTTGAGAAACCTTAGTTAAACTTTTTGCTCGGATCACTTCTATATGCCTATCGAATTTTAGAGAAAAGTCTATGTATATCCCTAGATCTTTAACTAAACTACGTGCACATATTTCGTCTTTGTCTATAAAATATTCGAGATTTAGATTATTGGAACTTAGGTTTAAGCAGAATATTTTGTTTTTTGCGAGAGGTAATTCCCATTTTAAAGACCAGTTGAATATATTGTCAATGCTTCTAGTTTGAATCAGGGCTGTAGATTTTCAAATCATCTGCAGAGGGAATATTTAAAATTGGAGGTTATTTCATGTTCTATGTCGTTAATGAAAAATAAAAAAGAAGTAGACCAAGTACTTTTTAAAGTTCTTGGAATCACGTTCGACTCCTCATTGTCGTTCTCTCTCCACATCAACGCCATGTGTAAGAAAGCGATGAGACGGATGAACCTGATACTACGAGCGCTCAAGACTAACCGCGACATTAATCTCTAAACGATGAGATCATCGGCGCGATTTTCATCTCTGATGCCTTCGCTAGAGATATTCGCTGTGCTGTTCGTGATGTAGGGTTAGACGATGTTGATGTTTTAGAGAGGTCGCCGGCCTCCCTTCAGACCTTGTTATCTAGAAATCGCAATGATGACCGTCTTCTCTACAATACAGAAACATGCATTTTCTGCCCTTCTGCGAGATCCGGTGTCTGTTGTACAGTAGGTGCAATCTATAAGATATCATGCTCTTGTGGGATGTTTTATATCGGACATTCAGGCCGTCCAGTTCATACCAGGGCCACGGAACATATACGTGCTACTAAGAACCCAAAGGCCCCTTCCTACGCAACTAATGCCTTTTCTCAGCACGTTTTTGTTTCTCATCCTAATGAAACAGTTGTACTCACCGGTTCTATCCTGCATGTTGAAACTAATATTGTTCGCCGTAGAATTATTGAGGCTTTGCTGATTGATACTCACAAACCTGACCTTAACAACAAGAGCGAAATGGCAGAAGAGCTCTCTCATCTCTCCCTCCTGCCCCTTCCTTAGGCTCATCTCGCTTGTTTTGATCTATATTGTATTTCTGTTTTCTGTTTTTTTCTCGTATTATTTCTTCGGTGGTTCTTCAATTGTGTTCTATATGACAGCCACCTCTTCTGGCTGTATCACCATTATTTGGTTCGTTATTTTGATTTGTATTTGTTTTTCTTATCCTTTTTGATACATATTTCTGCTGCGCTCACCATTGTGTTTAGGTGATTCATTTCGCTGACGATGCTTTTATAAAGCGAAACGTTCGAAATCCTATTCTTCTCAACAACGCATCAACAAGGCAAGACACAGATTCATTCATTTATTCCTTGTATAAATAATCACACAGAGGATGCTATCGCATTTGCGAAAAGGCAAGCATGTGAGAATAGAATCGGGTTGATTTCACAGAAAATAAATTGCAAAATTTCACAGTAATTCTAGTTTGTGACTGAGATAAAAATAAACAAAAAAAGGATATAAAAATGAGTCAATGTAACTGAAATATAATTTCACAGGTAAAATTGAGCATTAGGGAAAAAATTAGGAGAGACGCAGCTTTGAGCTCGGAACAATGATTTCGAGTGGTAAAAGCAAAACTGAGGACTTGAAGGCATCAGAAGAAGTGAGAGATACCATTTCAGATGGTAGAGAATTCCAAGTATCTATACATCTTGATACACAAGTAGAATGACCACTTGGTAGTTTGAAAGGTAGAATAATCCTGAGAGAATGGGAGCTCCTATGGGTGTAAGGCGAAGGATGTACTGTGCTGGACATAATGATAAGACACCCCTGATTTTTGATGATATCAGCCGAACGGTAAAGGTAAATGGAAATTTATGATTATCATATTTTTTTTTCGCCTTCGAAAACCATAGTAGCCGTAGTTTAAAAAAAAAATTTCTTAGTTCTCGAGAAAAACATTTTTTAAAGGATTTTGACCTGGACATAATGATAAGACACTTAACAGCTTTATCAATAAATCTTTATTTGATATTTCTTGTCAACAAAAACGATTCAATAATTGATAGCACAACCTTTCTTCAAAAGAATGCATAGGTAAAATATGTCAATATTTTTCAATAGGTCGGTCGCCCGAAGGGCGAAAAATTTTTTTTTTTCAATTTCTCATTAACAAAACCTGATTAAAATTAGATCTGATGGCAGGGAGGATCGGCAAGTTCTGATGGCAGGGAGGATCGTCAAGGATCGGCAACTAAATTTGCATTTGTATTTGCATTTGATATGTGTGATTAATAAATTTATACTCTGTTTGTATCAGTTTGGAAAAGAACACAGCAAGAAGTCACGAAGAAGACAATGACCTGGACAAGAATTCACAAAAAAGAGAATTATGTCGACAAGAACTTACTAAAAAAAGGATGTTATTGGAAGCTGAAGCAGAAGAGATCACAAGGAAAATCACCGAGAGTAAAAACACAATGAAGAGTAAAATTGAAACTATGAAGAAAAAAAGAGAGACGTACAACAAAAAAAAGTATAACGTATATGTAAAAGTAAAACATGTATATCGCCGGGGTCGGTAGGTCGGTCGCCCGGAAAAATTTTTTTGCAAGTTGGCAGTTTACCTATGAAAGAATGTCAGAAATCCGATTTGGCATGCTTCTATATAACGCAGAAATTACACGTGGCTCTAATCCATCCCACTCCTTGGTTATCGCAGCTTTAAGCTCGGCTGTAGTGGCGTATTGTTTGTTATTTTTATAAACCCGACGAACCAAGAGTATTCAGAGATTTTCCATCGGATTCAAGTCCGGAGAACGAGCCGGCCAAGGTAGCAGAGAGACGTTCTTAGCCAACAACCATGACGTGGTGGAGGCGCTGGCGTGAATAGGAGCGTTGTCTTGCTGGTAGACAAGCTGACGACTGCGGTGACTCCTCATGAATGGAATGAGAGTTGTTTCCAGCACCGCCTGGTACTCTGCCGAGTTCATCCTAGATGACGGGAAGGAGATTGGCAGCTTTCCGAACGATGAGAAAGCTCCCCAACACATGACTGATCCGCCCCCAAAGTTGCGCCGACTGAAGTAGCGGGGCTCTTTGCGGAGATCCCTTCAATAACACTTTGAGCCATCTGGACCGTCCAGATTGAACTTCTTCTCATCCGAGAAAATGATCTGAATTGTCTAAATTATTTTAAATAATTATTTCTTAAGTTATAAAAAAGAGCAAAAGTTTACCTTTGTCCAATCACGTGCCATGTTGTTTTTCGCAAAGTCCGTGCGTCGCTGTTGATGAACAGTGGTGAGATTCGGAATCTTCGTCATTTTCTGACGTGTGATGTGAGGATTACGGCGAATAGCGCGTTGAACCGTTCTGCGAGAGACATTCAAGTTGAGCTCTGCCTTAATGTCCATTACGGAGGCGGTCGAGTTCGAAGCTTTTCTGGCGATTTGCCGCTCTTCTCGTTCCGTGAGCTTGCGTGGACGTCCTCCAGAGGTTTTCGATCCATTTCCAAGAGGGTCGGCGAGGTAGTTGGTAATGACAGTTCGCGAACGGCCCAGACTGCTCGCGATCTTCTTGATGCTGGTGTTGAGATTCCGCATGGCATCAATATGAGCTTTTTCCTGGAGTGAAAGTCTTCGTGCACGTCCCATGATTACAAAATGATTCATCACATGTTTACCAATACTCTAAATGATCAAAGCAACCTATATCAGCCGAGTTTAGCCCAAGTGTCTTAAGTGTGTCTTATCATTATGTCCAGGTCAAAATCCTTAAAAAATGTTTTTCTCGAGAACTAAGAAATTTTGTTTTTTTTAAACTACGGCTACTATGGTTTTCGAAGGCGAAAAAAATACGGTAATCATAATTTTCGGCTGATATCATCAAAAATCAGGGGTGTCTTATCATTATGTCAGCACTGTATTTTGAGAAGGTTAGTGTAATCAAGCGAAGTGTTACCATGCACAATTTTATGAACAAAACAGAGATCCATAACATTTCGCCTATATTCTAAGGTTGTGAGTGACAAAGTACTTAATCGAGAGAGATAGTCAGTGGAAGAAAAACCGGCTCTGGCAAATACCCGTCTGGAAAACAGTCTCTGTACTTTTTCAATTGCATTGATGAGACCTATGGCAGTAGGTGACCAAAGCTCACAACCGTAATCGAGCAAAGGAAGAACATAAGTTTTGTAGGCTCTTAAAAACACAGGAACAGAAGAGGTCTTGAAGCTGCGAAAAAGAATGTTCATAGTCATGTTCGCTTTCAATATAACTTGTTTCACATGGTCAGAGAACGACAGGGAATTGGAGAACAAGATTCCCAAACCTTTAACAATATCAACAGACGGCAGCAATGTGTTGTCAATATAGTATAGATTGTGAGTATTGTTCAATCCAGAGCTTAGGGTGAAACATTTCGTGATAGATATGGTTAAAGCCCAATTAATAGAATAGCTATGAACATTATCAAGAGCTGCTTGAAGAAGGGTAGGAGATGCAGAAAAAACTTTTACATCATCGGCATACAAAAAGCAGTGAACACCTTCTGGAATATGTTCCACAATGTCATTGATAAATACCGAGAAAAGGAGGGGACCAAGGCAACTGCCTTGAGGAACTCCAATCCTGGAATATTCAGAAGCAGATAGGCTATCATTAATAGATCAAAGTGTATCATTCACTTACTGTTTTGAGTAACTGTAGTTCGCAACTCCCGAGAACTGATACTACTGTAATCGATTCTAAGATGATTGGCAAGTATTCTTTCGAAAACACGACAAATCACAGATGTGAACGTTATTGGTCGATAATTTTCTGCTAAAGATTTGTCCCCATTGCGTTTATAAACTGGTACAACTTCGCCCATTTTCAAATTTCTGGAGCAGTCTTGTTCCTAAGCCGTACGGCCTCGTCAGCGTAACCTTCACCTAAGCCTAAGCGAAAAAAACAGTAAAAAAATATTTTAAAAACAGTCATACCGGTCAAGTGACCTAGCGCACAACACATTCCAGTTGTGTCATGCGCTGGGTCACACTGATGCTTGTATCCTTGTGTTTAATTTTTTAAATTCAGTTCTAACCGGTCCAACTTGATTTAAAGCTTGATTTTGTTGCTTGCAAAATCGCAGTTATTATAAGCTTTATTCATGAAAAATGAATAAAAATATAACTATTTGGATTTTTCAAAAAATTTTTTACTTTAGATATACGTTAACTAAGCCGTACGGCCTCGTTAACTAAGCCGTATGGCCTCGTTAGCTATGCCGTACGACCTCGTTAGCTAAGCCGTACGGCCTCGTTAGCTAAGCCGTACGGCCACGTTAGCTAAGCAGTAGTCCGGCCTCGTTAGCGTAAACTTTTTCCTAAGCCTAAGCTATTTTCATGTAAAAAAATTTTTGATGTCAAAATAATTTTTGATATGAAAATTTTTGTGATCACCTATGAAGAAATTTTTCGAAACCGAAGCGTTTAAAGCCCACGAGCGCTACCAACAGTAGTGCCACTAATGGGCATACTAGACGCCAGACAGTGCAGAGTGGCATTTTTTGATGCGGTCTCGTTAGCGTAAGCAGCACAACCTTGTTAGCGTAAACTTTTGACTAAGCCTAAGCGTTTTTTAATAAAAATTAAAAATTGAAACCGAAGCGTTTAAAGCCCACGAGCGCTGCCACTTAAACTGCAGAAGTGCCGGCAAAAGTTCACGCTAACGAGACCGTACGGCTTAGGCGAACGAGACCGCATAAGACAATTTTTTTTTGTATTTTTTTTACATTGGTTGAACGCACCGAAGAGCCCCCCAAGTGAAAGCACCGAAAAGAACCCCCGAAGTGAAGTGGAGCCCCCAAGTAAACTTGTGCCGAAATCTTACCAGTTGAACTGCACTAACGCCTCTATGTTATCATAATTTCAATCATGTTCAAAGTTCAAAGTCACGGTGCTTGCTTGTATGTATCACCTAAACTGATATCACTTATGTGACAGTGATCCACTTTGTATACCATCCATGTAAAACTAGTATGCAATTTGGAATAAAGATTGAAAGATTGATGTATTATATTAATGTACAATTGAAAAAAGGACTTAAAGTATTTATTGCGGCAAAAATATGAAGAAAAAACTGAAGGTGGCGAAATGTGAAGAAAAAAAATGAAGAAAAAAAGAAAAAAAAACAAAATATGAAAAAGAAAAATGAATAAAAACAAAAAAGATTAAAAAAACAAAAGAAAAAGAAGAAAAAAATATGAAGAAAAAAATATGGAGAGAAAAATGAAGAAGAAAAAAAAACAAAATATGAAGAAAATTGACCGAGCAAACGAAAATTGCCCCAAACTCAACAAATATCCGATACAGCAACTTTTTGTATCGGCTGCTGTCGGATACAACTGTGAACTGTATCCATTTATTTACAGGAGAGATTTGAAAGACAAGTAAAATATCGCTGTAACCAAACCCCAATTGTATCGCTGTATCCAAAATATCCAATCAGAAAGAGGCCCCAGGTATCACACGCTTTCAGATTTTAAAACTTTTTTTTCGCTTAGGCTTGGCTCAAGGTTACGCTGACGAGGCAGTACGGCTTAGAAACGAGAATGCTTCAGAAATTTCACTCATTTTAAAATTATTGCTGGTTTGATTGACTGAAATTGTCAAAGTAGAAAAATAAGAGAAAAAAAAGCAGTTTTAAACCGAACAAGCTCCACCTTGCTGTCGATATTCTTACTCAGACGATCACAAGGATTTGAAAAAAACCTTAAATCGGAAAGAAAAAATTAAAAATGAGCGGGACCACACTTCGTATTTCCTGTTTTTTGTTGTTGATAACTACTGAAATTTTTGTTCATATAGTTTTCTAGGACAACTACGTACTGTTCTCGGCGTAAGTCGCCTTCATCATTTTCCTACGGACTAATAAAAGTTTTGAGACACGACGAAGAAGTGAATACCTTTTTTGATCGCAATAATCAGGCTGATTTTTTTTAATCTCAAGTTTTTACCGGGTTGAGTCCTGCGTCTGCGCTGTCACAACTTCGTCAGTCCTGGCCTCCTCTGCTGTTTTACCGGCAGATGCCTCAGCACGGTCAGGGTATTGTATGGGCTGAGGTCCTCTCCTGTTCCCAATGCAATCAGGTATACCTAATTTTGCTCTATGTTTCTTTGCTCAATTTATTCTCTTATTACCTAGAAGTATTTGATTTGACAGATCCTGATTCCAGGGCATTTTTCCTTGCATATGTTTTTCAGTTCTCTTCAACATGAAGATGACCGCACTTTGCATGTGGGCGCTCTTCACTAGGGGTTTATAACTCACTAAATTTGTAAAACTTCTCCTGATCGCCCGCCCGGTCACCCAGAAAAATTTGCTACAATTAAACTGTAGCAGTACTACAGTTTAATTGGTCTAGCCTGGTTAACTTTGAAAGCGTAAGATTCCGGGATTTTCGCCACAGGTGACCAGGTGACCAGCACCATGGACCATTTCTATTAGAAACGAGAAAAAAAATTAATTAAAAAACAGAGTTTTTCGGGGAAAAACTTCGATTTTCGCCTCTATCTGGATACAAAGTCAACATTAAATCTATCAAAAGCTATTAATCGTCAAAAACATTGAGAAAAAATTTTTTTTCGCGGGACACTGTTTAAAAAAAAATCATAAGCGGAGACCCTTATGTGAAAAAAGTTTTCCTGCTTTCTGCGGGCGTCTGTACCTTTTTCTTGCACACTAAAGTTCCCTGTTCCTACTTCGATTTTGGATGGTTTTGTTGATCAGTTAGTTCACAGTTTATGTCAGAAATGTCAGTTTATGTCAGGGTGTCAGAAAGAAGCTCAAAAATTGGTAATATTCCCAGATTCAGCTCCCTTCCTTTACCCTAGGTCCAACCTCCCCCTAAAGACACCCTTCCTCTATCGCTTAAAAAGAACCCCCCTTCGTCTCTTTCTCTGTAGTCTCAGGATTAAGGTTTTTGTAATACTCTACAGTTGTGTAGAGAATTTCTCGGCTCCGTGAAACGAATGTACAGGGTACTTTTTTCACAAAAAAATGTAAAAATTAAAAAAACTTTCAATTTTTTTCTTTTAGAAATGGAATCCTCGATGCTGAAAATTTCCATGAGTGAAGAAAAATGTTTATACCTTGGCTTTCAAAGCAAACCAGGTCTGGCTAATTAAACTGCAGTAGTGCCAAATTTATTACGATTTGAAAAATAAAACAGAGGTTGAACTTCAACAAAAACTGAAAGTGCGTAAGGCAACAAAACTTCGAAAAATAAAGTCCGGCCCGAATATGGAAAGAAAGGATCAACTGACGTTGAGACACAGAACATTTTTTCCACCCCCCCCCCCTCACTCGCCGAGGGTCGCCCGGTTGGCCAATCACTCGAGAAAATTGTTTTCATCACAAGCTTGTGAGCTATGGGGATTAGGTAATTTTCTCTGACTTTTTTAGTCTCTCAGTGTCGAAGAAAGGTTTCATAGGCGGTTGGACGAGGTGCTTTGAGCCGCCGAAGAAAGGTTTCATAGGCGGTTGGACGAGGTGCTTTGAGCCGCCGAAGAAAGGTTTCATAGGCGGTTGGACGAGGTGCTTTGAGCCGCCGAAGAAAGGTTTCATAGGCGGTTGGACGAGGTGCTTTGAGCCGCCGAAGAAAGGTTTCATAGGCGGTTGGACGAGGTGCTTTGAGCCGCCGAAGAAAGGTTTCATAGGCGGTTGAACGAGGTGCTTTGAGCCGCCGAAGAAAGGTTTCATAGGCGGTTGGACGAGGTGCTTTGAGCCGCCGAAGAAAGGTTTCATAGGCGGTTGGACGAGGTGCTTTGAGCCGCCGAAGAAAGGTTTCATAGGCGGTTGGACGAGGTGCTTTGAGCCGCCGAAGAAAGGTTTCATAGGCGGTTGAACGAGGTGCTTTGAGCCGCCGAAGAAAGGTTTCATAGGCGGTTGGACGAGGTGCTTTGAGCCGCCGAAGAAAGGTTTCATAGGCGGTTGGACGAGGTGCTTTGAGCCGCCGAAGAAAGGTTTCATAGGCGGTTGGACGAGGTGCTTTGAGCCGCCGAAGAAAGGTTTCATAGGCGGTTGGACGAGGTGCTTTGAGCCGCCGAAGAAAGGTTTCATAGGCGGTTGGACGAGGTGCTTTGAGCCGCCGAAGAGTTTCATAGGCGGTTGGACGAGGTGCTTTGAGCCGCCGAAGAAAGGTTTCATAGGCGGTTGGACGAGGTGCTTTGAGCCGCCGATTTCAACCATATACCCAGCTTGTGATGAAAACAATTTAAAGATATATAAATAGAGATAGATATGTACAATCTCAACAACAAAAAATCTCTGCAAAGCAAAGCTTGAAGAATTTTCAAACAAGTTTTCTGTTTTTTTTTCAAACAAGTTTTCCCTTCCGAAGTCGAGAACAACCAAAAACATAACATCCGTTGATTTTTTAATCATTCGAGTTACCTTTTCTGTAGGTTAACGCTTTTCGCATTTATTGACTTTGTAATTCATAAGAAAGCATTTTTAAACTCAAAATATACTCAAAAACTAAAAATTACGGAACTCGAAATAAATCAACAGTAGTTAGAATATGTTTACCTTCATTTTTTTAAATTTAAAAATTGCATCTACTATTATACTTCTGACTCGACGTCCGCCATGAGAAAATATTGGAAAGCTTGGGTTTTCTAAATTTTTCTGAGAAAAAAAATGTTGAAAGTTTTTGTTCGGTAAAAAATGTGCGGCAAGAATCATTCAAATTTGTCCCATCAGAGGGAGAAGTGAACCAAAAAATTGAAATTGGACTTTTAACTATTAGAACGAAAAAAAGAAGAATAAAATGCACTTATCAGATTGCTGGGATAGTGAAACCTAGAGAAAACTATTACATAGAGAAAAGCTAGTCCACCGGGCGGGATCGAACCTAGACCATCTCGACTCAAACCGGGAGCGCGTGTTACCATTACACCACGGGAACACATTGCAATTCTATGCGATAGTGTTATATGAAAGGCTACATGTTAAAGGAACAAGGCATACTAGCTTTTTTCTGTGCGATAGTTCAATCATTTGTGATCCTAACCAGGTGTCACTGCCTTTAAACTGTGTAACTTAGAATTTGAAGATTTATTGTCACATAGAGCGTGCAGTTGTTTTCTCGCTGATCTGAACGCATTAATATCATATCCGGTATGCTAGAAACGGCTTGGTCAGATCCCAAACCCCTTTACAAAACATAACGTGATCGTAGTTCTCCTTCAAGACCCCCAGGCGACCTTGTTTTTGAGCGGGACAAACGCGGGAAAGAATAATCATGTTCTGATTGAGCTGATTTGCAGAGTTTCTCAGCGGGAAGAGAAGCGGTCAACCTGATCTGCGCCCACTCTGTTTGTCGAGAATGTCTGTCGAAAATGCAACTGCACGTGTGTCCTGTAGATCAGGTCGAACTCATTCAACAGGACTTTTTATAGTTTCTGGCTATTTCCATATTTACACGGCGATTTGAAAAATAACTTCTCCAGTAGCTTTTGACCTGTTATGTTACTGCCTTCATGTGTGTAAAATTTGACGATGCATTTAATATCATCTTTCGATGCCGAAAAAAAATGTACGAGAATGTAGAAGATCTGGAATAAGTAACGACACAGGCTGCGGTTCTCAGGTTTTATTTCTGAAGCAGGTTTTCGAGAACAACAACAGGGTATCTCAACAGTCTACTTACATACGAATATGAAGATAAGAGAGAGTGTGAGAGAGAGAGAGAGAGAAATAAAGATAGCTAGCAGGTTTGTGTTCTCTCCAAGTGAGTGAGATGTGCTTTGAGATCTGCGGAGAGGTCCCTCCAGAGCAGCTTCCTTCCAACAGAGCTCTAATGCGGATTATGGGTATCAACTGCAAAGGCCTGTTAGAGATGGAGGCCAAAAATGATAATCAACTCCGCGCATTGGAGGTACTACAATAGTAATAACATTCTCAGATCGATAATTCCACGAGGACACAGTTTGATACTTATATTTTACCAAGTCCTGGTTGGTTGCGTGTTAGGCTAGAGCTGAATAGTTCCGAACATTCAGTAAGTCTTCTTAAACCGAGCAGTTCAATGATATTACTCGCACATCTTTTTCTGTACGATTGCTAGGCAGGTCAGCATTTACCCGAATCGCACATATTCACCTCACCTGCTTCAATTCGTTCTTCTAACTGTAGGAGCTCGTACTCAGTTGCGAAGCTGGTTTAGGCGCGGGAAAGATAGTGAAAGTGATGTTACATGAAAAGAGCTGATTGTTGAGACATAGTCTTGATGAAGCCTCAGGCTGGCGTGTATCGTCCAGATATAACTTCTAGGAGCTCTTTGGAACAAGGAATGTTTATTAACGATAGGATACTTCTTTTGTCTCAAAAAGATAAGATGTAGACACAAATCATAATCTTTTCTTGATATTCGAGTTGGGAGACAAATAACGAGGAAGGTTTTGATTGGGTGATAGTTTCCTAAAAAAATCGTCTCTATGATTAAATTTTGTTATAGTGGATTACAATGTTATTCGAGTCCTTTTAACATCTCGTAAATATTTACAAACACTAGTTAGGAGAAAAAAGGATCTCTCAACTATCTTGAAGTAGCGAGTGATGACAGTGCCCCGATGAAATTTCATGAGAACTAGCCGTTTCAAAACAAAATTGCCTTCCGACTTTTTACTGTGCAGTTTTTCAAAGAAAGTCCATGCTTTAAAAAATCGTTCTGTTAAACTGTATCATAGCTAGTCAAGGTTCGAAAGAGTCACCGGAATATGAATGGAGAACAACTTTGATGTGTTTGTTCTGTGCAGTCGGTCGACGGCTCACTCAGCAAGCTGGCGAAGCACTTCCGCAAGACGGAATCGGAGCGGAGAGGAGACGTCTCTAGTGAGGTGTGCTCTTACAAGATTGCAATCTGCAAATTCAAGTCCATCCACTATTTTCTGCGTTTGCCTCCTTTTCCTCTGCCAGCACTCGCTGTCTCTCTTATAAGCCTCTATTATAACCTCTCCTTCACCATAGATTTCTTTAGATCTACAGATTTCTCTAGCGTTCAGTCAGCAACAGCGTTGTGTTGAGGTACTTTCTCGGACAGTTCAAAGAAAAGTTGTCTCTCTTCTTTGTCAGCAGTTGGCTGAGAACTCGGGTCGATCGAGAGCATCACGCATCATCAAGTAAGCTTTGCTTCCTCTGGGGCTTTGCGCATTTCCTTAGTTCCGTTAAAAAAGGTTATAATGAAAAAGGAACTTTGTGGGAATTAGAAGCTCATGGTTGCAGAGCGATAGCCGAGCGAGTCTTGACGGAGATGCTTCTCGCGTGTCAGAATGCCTCCTCCCTTTCCTCCTCCCTGTGGACCTCCGTCCGAACAAGGGGCTGCCAGTTTCTCGGACCAGGTTACATTGACTGGTCGAATTTTTCATCACTCTATATACTCGCTTTCATTTCTGCTAAATTGTATTGTATCGTGCGCCTCTTCGGTTTGTGGTTCGATAATTGTCGGCATGCAATTTTTATTGGAGATTGCGGGGAGGGCAGTGCCTGAGTGGCTTAGGCATACCATAGGATCAAACATTAGCCGTATTCGCCTATAATTTCAATGACGAGTCAAGGCTCTAGTAGAATAACCTCTCTTCTTTCTCCGGTTATAAATGGTTCTCAAGAGAAGGATCCCAAACAGGGTTTTTTTTAGTTGGTCCGAAAATCCAACAGACGCCCGCCGGCAGCGGAAATTTTTGTATACAGATACTTGCCTTACATCTGGAATTTTTTTCAAGTTTCAATTTTATGAGATAAAAAGTTTTAAAAAAATTCACATAAGGGTCCCCCCTTATGAGTTAAAATACAGACGTCCGCCGAAGGTCTAAAACGGACGCCCGCCGACATGCGACCCGACGTGACTAAATAACCCCTGATCCCAGACTGCTTTGTAAGTTCAGACAGAGTAAATATCTCTGTCCTTGAAGAATCTTTAACAATCTATTTTAGAATACTCCCCTTGGCGAGAGCTCTGAGCAAACAACAGCACCAATTTTCTCTCTCTAGTAGTCCTTCTTTTTTTTGGCGCTCTCCCGCGATGGCGGGGTCCACTTTTCGGTTCATTGCTCTCCATTTATCCCGGTTGAGGGCATCTCGCGGGCGCAGGTCTGCTGGCATTCATGTCAGCGTTCAACGTGTCCTGCCACGGTTTCGCTGGCGACGGTTTCTGGTGCAGCTCTGGAGACGTTTCCGTACCATCTAAGTCTACTTTCACGCATTTTGTCGTTAGTGGGAGTCACGCTGAATTTTCTCCTGATGGACTCGTTGGTCAAATGTTGACGCAGAAATATGCCCATTATCCAACGAATCATTTGTATTTCCATGGTTTGGAAGCGCCGATCGGCTACTTTGGTTATCGGCCAGCATTCAGTTTCATACAAGGCTACTGGCCGGACGACTGTCCCGTAGATCTTCGACTTGAGGCGCACAGGCATCTGCCTATCGCACAGTACACCAGTTACTTATCTCCACTTCAATCCAGGCACCGTTCACATAAGCCTTAACTTCACCTTCGATCTCGCCGTTGCTTTGGAGATGTGATCCCAAGTATCGGAAGATCTCAACTTTGGTCAGGTCTCCACAGTTGATTTTCACGGTGTCTTGAGTAGGGACTTTCTCCATGTACTCTTTTTTTTGTAACATTAAGGCGGAGTCCAAACTGTTTCAGTCGGTCACTCCAAGTTTGCGCACGCTGTTGCAGTTCGCCCTTGGTTTTAGCTGCGAGAAGAACATCGTCAGCGTAAAGGATAGTCGATGTAGGAGCGTTTTGAAAATCTCACGTGATCGTGTCCATCACTAGGATGAAAAGGAGGGGTTAGAGTGCAGACTCCTGGTGTAGGCCGACTTTGGAAAATGTCCGAGATACCGACCTGGCATCTCACTCTGTATACAGCAGTCGAGCTTAATCATGGAGCTGTTCAGGTATATCGTGGTCCTGCAGAGCGCACCAAATTGTTTTACGCGAAGCTCGATCGGACGCTTTTTTTAAGGTTGAGAGAAGCGAGGTGGAGAGGCAGCGACTTTTCCCTGAGCTTCTCCATCAGTTGACGTGCAGCAAAGATTGCATCTGATGTACCCGAGCCCTTCCTGAATCCAAACATTCAAATCTATGCACTCTAAAGAATAAATTTCCGAACACTTTTAAATTCTGGAAATCTATGCGCTCGAGAAAAATTATGCGGGTGGTAAGAAAAACCCTGTATACTTGTAGTGCTCAATGTCCAAAGACGCTTTCGTCTTCATCTTAGCCAATCAGTAGATGGCCTTTTCACCTTCTTCTGTGTCTAGTCGATCGTGAATGTCCCGTCCCGATGGTGATTAGATCGCGTGGAGGCAACCTTTCTCTTCGCTAATTTCTTGGCTTTCTTGTATTCTTCCCAGTTTTCATCCGTCTTGCCAGCCAACCTTTTTTTTAAAAGCCAACTTCCTTGTACGCACATTCTCCTGCACTTCACTCCTCCAAAGCCACTTCTGATTCTCTATTCTTAGACGTCCAGCCTTTTTTGGTACCAAGAGCTGTTCTGGCGGTGGTTACGACTGAGTCATGAAATTTAGCCCATGCAGCATCTACATCTTTCAGGTCGATTTTCGGAAAATGATTTTGGAGACAATGGCTGCTTTTTGCTCGTGTAGTTTCCACCAATTTATGGTTTCTGGGCCAGTCACTCTAGCTCTTCTCTTCACGCTGATACGAATGTCAGTCACTACCATCTTGTGTTGAGGAGGTAGACATTCTGATGGAATCACTTCCGTCTTGATAACTGCAGAGAAGTCTCGCTTTCTGGGAAGGAAAAATTCGATTTGGTTGGTGTTGAGACGGCTGGAATAAGTTATTTTTTCTTTTCTTAACGAATGTATTCAATATTACAAGGTCATTTGATTCCGCGAATTCCATAATCCTATTTCTATTGATATTTCTGGTGCCGTAGCCTTAACCGCCGTGAAAGATGTATCCGTCGCTTACGCTTCCAACATGTCCGTTTAGATCACCACCGAGGATTAGAAGATCTTTTTTGGAAAAGAGGAGAAATGGTCGTACAGATCCTGTCAAAATTTATCTTTCTCTTCTTCTTCACAACCGGTTTGCGGAGCACAGGCTGAGCATACGTGGACACGACGATTATCTGTGTCGATGGCGACGGACATCAGACGGTCAGAGAGAGAAAGACAGAAAGAGAGAGAGAAAAAGAGACGTTGGACCTCAGCAACTCGTCATTACAGATCTTCGCTCATACATATGGCGACACCTTTGGAATTGGTGAGCCCGAGGTAGATCAATTTGTAACCCTCTACCGATGTCGCGTGACTTTGCGCCTTTCCATCTCGTCTCTTGAATGCAGTCTATATCTACTTTTCGGCTCTTGAGCATTTCTGTCAGTTCATAGCTGCGGCTGGTTAATGTGCCAATATTCAGAGTGGCTAAGCGGAAAGCTCTGGGCTGTACCGGTTTCTTGAGTCGCAGTACTTGGATGGGTTGGTCATTCTGATCGGGCATTGAAGCCAACATGCGTCGCTTCCGTTGAACGCCATAGCTGACTTCGGAATTTCGATTGATCCATAGTTCCGACCAAGTTTTCCCGACCGCCTGCCGTCGGTGTCCTTGATCGTTTTAGCAATACTCTTATGAGTTAGCGTATCCAGTGGCACCACGAGGAAGAACGGACATCACCATCAACTTTTTTTCTTGTGAATACGTTCTCGAAATCATATTTCCAATTTCTAGTTTTACACGTTCTGTATTTTCAGTTGGAATTTTTTTAGACTCCTTGTTGAAGTTGTGTTTACAGCGATGCAGGAAGATGTTCTACGACTGGTTCTTCTGGCATTGGCAAATGGCGCTCACATAGCGAGGAAGACACTGGTGATGTATGTCGTGCAGACTATGTCAGAAGACTACCCTCAGGTACGACTAGAACATGTATCTCCAGCAGGGTGTTTCTCTCACCCGCAGTGCGGGTGAAAAAAGTCTATGCGCCTCACAAAACACCGGAAAACCTTCAGATCTGTGCGCTCTACATTTTTTTAGATTCTTAATTCAGGGAATTCAATAACTCATTGCGAAAAACACTTCGAACTTTGGAAAATTTAGAAAATCTTTGCGCTCGAAAAAAAAATGTGCGAGTACTAAGAAACGCCCTGATCACCAGCTCATTTTCATAAAAATCAAAATCGGCACCAAAAGAGCTTCACGTACAAGCAAGCTAGTATTTAAAAAAAGTGCGTCTTATAGGATGTGTTTCTAATAATAATTTTTGCTGTAAAGATGGATCCAACACTTGTTTACGATGTTCGATGCGAACGAAAAGTGAATGTTCGAACACATTTCGATGTAGAAATGCTGAACTATTAACGGGGTCTAACGGTGATAGTCTTATTTCTACGGTGGAAGTCCTTCAAAGCAAAATACGTTTGAGTCAAAGCTTTTTCAAGGTAAGTTGATGCCTCGTGTTGTAGTTTGAGTGCAGTTTCGGATCGGTTTTCCCGATGGAGCCATCTTGGCTTTTTTCAATTTGTTGTTTTTTGAGAAAAAAATTCGATTATGTAAAAGAAATATAAAAGTATCAACAAAAAAAACACGTTGAGCGAGAATTAAGTTTGAATATTTTTTTTTGAAAATTAAAGTTAAAAAGTTCAAATTTTTTTTAAACATTGATTTTGTCACTTTTTCACCGCTCTTTGTGAGAACAGAACCGAAGAATGAAAATTTTGGGAAAGATTGCCTGATTTGCATATAGAATAAGTCAGAGAAACGCAGTCGATATCGACGAATTTGTATATCCGCATTGAAAAAGTGACAAACTCATTCGTTTTAAACTGCATTAAACTGATCTTTAAAAAATTTAAAACAATAAAACTGTAAGTGAGGTCATGTTAAGGGTTACTTGAAGAACATTTCTGGTAAAAAAAAATTTAGAAAAAAAGTTATGTATATCTCCAAAACTGGCTCAAAGTTTCAAAGAGTATTCAAATTCATGCAAATATTCTGAAACTTCAGAATCTTGCGTCCTATCCTGAGTGTAGGTGCTTCGGAAAATTTTATTCCATTCGGTCAACTCTGCGAAAAGTTATTAACGAAATTCGATCATCAATTTATGATGGGACACCCTGTACATCTTTCGTTTCAAAAGTGAAACAAAAAACAAAACTTGGCTGAGTTTTTTCATAAGCAGATGAATTTAATCACGAGACAACTTCTATACAACCTTTCTTGAGAGCAGCTCCAAAAACAAACAAAATTCATAACATAAAACAATGAAGTAAAATTGAAGTCACCAAAGAATGTTTTAATAAAACGGTTTTTTTAACACAAATAGAGCAGTAGTTCAATTTATAGAAGAGAGGTAGAGCAAGGTTTTTGGCCCATTTTTTGAGGACGATCGCTGCAATACCATATGAATCAGTGCGACCCGTCAGTCGAAGTGGGGACAAAACAGAAGTGGGAACAAAAGTAGGAAAGATGAAGTTGGGAAAAAAAGGGGCGTTTCTATCTTGGAAAAACGATAACATGGCTGCATGTCTGCTAAACCGATCTATGGGGGAGTAAGGGGAGTACTATGTTTGAGGTGGAGAGAACTGTCCATCTCCGACACTGTTAAAAGGTATTTTTTCTTCAAGGTTCTTTATTCAGGTTTCGAAGACATGTGTTGGTCATGTGGTCCAACTACTGTATCGTGCTTCCTGCTTCAATGTGTTGAAAAGAGAAGGGGAGAGTAGTCTCATGCAATTGAAGGTCTCTTTATTATTTGAAAAATTTTTTCAATTATCAAATTCTTCTGCTAACAAAGAAGAGGTTTCAGAAATAATAATCGCTTGTTCATCTCTGTTTCAAAGTTCTTCCTAGATATTATTTTCATCTTCAGCATCCCTAATGCGAATCGAAAAAATGGAGACTTTTTATGTCGATCGATGGCTAGCAGAAAAGCCCAAAAAATCTTAATTTTTTTGTTTCATTTGAGAAAAAAAATTAGCAAAGTGACTTCAATTCTTCATTCCGTTGCTCACAAGAAAGACATGCAATGGAGATCTGTCGAAAGTTGCGATCTCAGTTCAAATTATATGTCATCGGTTAACAGCATATTCGCTATCCATTCACATCAAAATAACTATGTTCACAGTTAATCTGATACTCACAGTAAAACAAGAAAAAGAGTCACTGAAGAAAGATAAGTATTCACAGGAAAAGAAATCAATCACAATCTTAATTTGGAAGCAGGAACAACCACAGAAGGTGTAAGCTTCAAAATAGCCTTTTTGAAAGCGGATGGAGAAGAATTCAAAACAAGCTTGGAAGGAAGCGAGTTCCACAGATTAATACACCAGAATGCACATGTGCTGTGACCCGGAGAAAACTTGAAGGGGAGAGTAAGAGAAATGCGACTGTAATGAATCGCAGGCAATATTTGAAATAAACATTAGCTATCGAAAAGAACATTGCGGTGTATAGCTTTATGAAGGAAAGAGAGATCAGCAATCGCACGTCTATATTCCAATGTTTTCAGATCCAAGTAAGCAAGTCTAGAAAAATAGTCAGTGTTTTTCTTGAAACTCTCTGAAATGTTATTCTAAAGCGAAAACTAAGCAACTTCCCCCCCCTCCCCCCATCGAAGCTCTGGTGCTCATGATTTCATACTTATTGTCGGCGAGCCTCTGGTTCACATTTTACACGTCTCTCTCATAAAGTCCCAAGGACCCATTTTTTTATCTAACAAAACGTGATTGAAAAGTTTTTTCTTCCATAAGTTGAGCTCAAAAACAGTTATATTTAGAAAACCTACCCTTTTTGCTATCAAAATGAATATTTGAAAAGATCTGAGCAAAACTTCTATTTTTTACAGAAGAAAGTCAAGTTTAAGAGCGGTTTTCAGAGCGTTACTCATAATTTCTCTCTTGAAGCAGGAAATAGCCTCTACACATGCACTCAATTACTCTTCACTAAAAGTCCAGTTCTGCCTAAAAAAAACTAATTGTTTCAAAAACGCGTCAGAAAAGCATTGAAAAAAATGGATGAAAGTAATAGCTGCAGATTATATCAGTAAATAGTTTTTAAACCACTAAGTCTCACAGTAATAACTCCTCGAAACACACTGGCAACAGTGGCCATTCGTGACTCTACAGCCTGAAGAGCCTGTCACGGATGGAGCCGGATCATCCAGTCCAGAATCGAGCGCGACCTCAGGTGGCGGATAGAGGGATGCCTCCCTACGAATTATTCGTGCTGGGAGGTAGCGGGAGAAATCCCGCCGCGGACCAAAACTGGGTAGTATAGCTCGTCAAAGGAGGGTGATGCCGGACCGGCCTGGGCATGCCACCGGACAAAACATCAGCCGATACTCCGCTTTACTTTTCAATGGCGAGTCGAGGCGCCAGTCAAATAGCCTCTTGCCTATCTCCGGTCAACGACAGGCGAGACGTCTCTACTCCCACCCAAAACGATGCTAGGCCGGCTTGACCACCCACTCACAAGGCCTATAGCATGAACAGGTTGCTACAACGATGTCCGCCTTCACAAGGTGCAGCATGACAGTCTCAGGACTGCAAAGGACATCAAAACCCTTCTCCGGACGCATCTTGTCCGAAGAACACGAGAACTTCTCTCATTAAAGAGAGTGTTCATAACCAAGTCTTCGATGCGGGATGCTTGCCGGCAACAACAACAACAACAGTAATAACTCACTAAAAACCATTTAAAGCTTACCAAAAAAATTATTTTCGCTATTAGACCGGGCGAAATTGAACCCGGTTATCTCTCATGTCTCTAACCAGGCGGGCTAGCGCGTTGCCGTAAAAAAACTAAGGCACTTTGCTAATCCGTGCAATAGTGCTAAAAAAGTATATATGTTATGGCTAGAATTGATCACGTGCTTTAAATTGATCAGAAGTTAGTTTCTTTCTAGTTTTACATTAAATTTATTTTTACATCGAAACTTTTATTCTGCGGTCTCGTTAGCAAAAGTCGTACGGCCTCATTAGCTTAAGCTTTTGCCTAAACCTAAGCATTTTTAATGTAAAAATTACTTTTAAATTGTTATTTATTCTTGAAAAGTTTACGCTAATGAGGCCGTACGGATTAGGCTAACGAGACCACATAAGAAAAGTTCTCATATTCAGCCGAAAGAGCCATCTGAAAGCCGAAAGAAAGAGATCTGTTCAATTTAAAGCGCCTGATCAATTCTAGCCATAACATATAAACACTTAGTAGTCTTGTTTTCTTATTCACGCGTGCTCCCAAAGCGAATGCGTTGTATCGATCGAGTGATGTTTTTGGGGCTGCAGGAAGAGTTTCGAACGTACGACGCACTGCGGCGGGAACATGATACACAAATCGTGCAAATGGCGCTCGAGTCAGGTCTGAGGATACCGCCAGAGCAGTGGTTAGATGGGAGTGAGGAGCTTGCTTAGCATATCCGATGAGCACCAGGGCTTATATTGGGGGGGGGGGAGCTTGCTTAGCATATACGATGAGCACCAGGGCTTACATTGGGGGGGGGGGAGCTTGCTTAGCATATACGATGAGCACCAGAGCTTCGATGGGGGGAGGCTTGCTTAGCATATCCGATGAGCACCTGGGCTTACATGGGGGGGGGGGAGCTTGCTTAGCATATCCACGAGCACCAGGGTTTAGATGGGAGAAGGGGGAGGGGCTTGCTTCGCATATCCGATGAGCACCAGGGCTTAGATTGGAGGGAGGGGCTTGCTTAGCATATCCGATAAGCACCAGGGCTTAAATGAGAGGGGGGGGGGGCTTGCTTAGCATATCAGATGAGCACCAGGGCTTAGATTAGGGGGGGGGAGTTTGCTTAGTATATCCGATGAGCACCAAGGTTTAGATGGGAGAAGGGAAAATGGGCTTTCTAAGCATATCCGATGAACACCAGGACTTAGATAGTAGAAGGGGAACAGGGGCTTGCTCAGCATATCCGAAGAGCAGCAGGGCTTAGATGGGAGAATGGGGGAGGGGTTTGCTTAGCATATCCGATGAGCACCAGGGCTTAGATGGGGGGGGGGGAGCTTGCCTAGCATATCCGATGAGCACCAAGGTTTAGATGGGAGAAGGGAAGAGGAGCTTGCTTAGCATATCCGAAGAGCAGCAATGCTTAGATGGGAGAATGCGGGGAGGGGTTTGCTTAGCATATCCGAAGAGCAGCAGGGCTTAGATGGGAGAAAAGGGGGAGGGGTTTGCTTAGCATATCCGAAGAGCAGCAGGGCTTAGATGGGAGAATGGGGGGAGGGGTTTGCTTAGCATATCCGAAGAGCAGCAGGGCTTAGATGGGAGAATGGGGGGAGGGGTTTGCTTAGCATATCCGAAGAGCAGCAGAGCTTAGATGGGAGAACGGGGAGAAGCTTGCTTAGCATTTCCGACGAGTACCAGGGCATAGATGGGAGAAAGGGAGGAGCTTGCTTAGCATATCCGAAGAGCACCAGGGCTTAAATGATAGAATGTCTATCTAGAAGAGCATAGAGCTTTCCACTAGCTCGTTTCACTTTTGCGAGGCTTCACTCACGTAAGACGGGAATAACATCAATAAGCGGCTCTATTCCCGGTCTATATCAGTCGTGGAGCAGGGCTTAAATGTTTACCGGACCAGCTATGTTGGCGCATACATGTTCGCGCCGAGAATGATCTACATTCTCTTCTCCTTTCGTTCTGTTCAACTTTTTCTCTACTTCTCTTTTCACTCTTTTTGCCTTTCCCCATTCCTTTTTTCCACTCACTCGGCGCGTCTTTCGAGCAAATTGTCCCTTTTTATGATCTTTTTCTGAATTCTTGTTATGCTTAAAGTTTTTCTTTTGAATCTCAATTTATTCATTCACAAAAATGAGTGGGATAGAGCAATAAGCTGTCAGAATCAGTCGTTAAATGAGGCCCGTCTAAGGCATGTTTGTACGCGCCGAGCGAGTGGAAAAAAGGAATGGGGAAAGGCAAAAAGAGTGAAAAGAGAAGTAGAGAAAAAGTTGAACAGAACGGAAGGAGAAGAGAATGTAGATCATTCTCGGCGCGAACATGTATGCGCCAACATAGCTGGTCCGGTAACCATTTAACCCCTGGTCATAATTTATTTATTTATTTATATTTTTATCGCCAAAGGATAACTTGTTCAATGTTATCACTAACATGGTGGACAGAGAGGGTTTCGAGTTGACTTGGGAAGAGGAATAAGCAACTGTGGCGTTGCGCTCAAGAGTCCAAATAGGACCGTTCACCTTTTCAACCTCATATTTCCAAAGGTCCTCTGAATCGGAGGTGGAGTAGAATACCAGTAGCTTTGTTAGTAGTCGAAAATAGTTGGTAGTCGAAAAATTTTTTTATGTGTATTGAGACGGTATATTGTGAAAGTTTAGGAGATACCGAAAGATTTATTGCCGAGGTTCGGTTAGCACAGACCAGAATGACTTAATTGGTGAAGCTGAATGACATCCCGAGTCTCATTATAAGAAGGGGAAGTTCAGGGTGAGGATCATAATGGTGAGGCTGCGAATTCAAATGAAAAAAATGAAAGAATTTTATTCAACTATGGCCACTGTAGGCCAATGTAACTATGGCCACTGTAGTCCTTAACGGCTTCAAGTATTTTGTAATCACACTAAAACCTAAGCATACTAAAACATCTACATATGTTTAGAACTTGTGCATTTTCCATCGCGTTAAATAGCCATGTCAGACCTGTCGGCGGGCCTCTGTTTTTCCAAATCATAAGAGGGGAACCCTTATGTAAAACGAATACAAAATTTTCGTGGGCCTCTGTTTTTTTTTATCATAAGGGGGACCCTTATGCTGAGAATTTTTTTCCGCTTTCGGCGGGCGTCTGTACATTTTTCTTGCACACTAAAAACCCCTAGTTGAAGGTTGGATGAATGAATGGGTGACTCTTTCGGGTGGTGAACTAACTTCTCTGAAAGAAATCTATTATCATGAAAGAATTCCTCCTTACAGGTCTGCTCTGTTGTACGGAGACCAAACACATCGCTCGCACATGCAAAGCATCATTGGTGAGTGGTGGAGGCTCTCAGAAAAGACTTAGGAAATTCCGTGATACGTAGTATTTACCGACTTTTGTTAATCACAACTTTGAACTGCTCTTCGGCGTAACCTCGTATTTTTTCTTAACGTCGCAACGTCCCTGAAGAAGGCTCTAGAATTAAACTTTTAACTCTCATCCAAAAAACATTCGAGCCAGTAGCAGGTGATTAGTATTCACCGGGATCACCTCAGCCTGCATTGTTCGTGCGTTTTCAAATATAAATGGACACATTATCTTACGTCTCTTTTACCAGAGTTTCTTATATCTCACTTAATGGGTGGTATGTATAAGAATAGAACTAGATGGCTACATACTGCGAAGCGATAGACCAGGTAATGTTTATTTGCGAGCGTACTCAACTCTCTTCCAAAAATGTATAACGAATGGCTTAGACCGGCTGCAAACGTCGCAGAGCTTCTCAGCGGAGCTGGCCGAATTGGAGACAGGCGCACATTCAGATCCGGCCATTCTCGCAGTCACTGAGAAATTGCGACCTTTCTGCAATCTAAGGAGTCAAACTTCTCATAATTACGGTCAGTCGTGTGCTGGGGTAACGCTTGTTTTTGTGAATACTCTAGTAAAGGCCAATTCGACGGCCCACATTGGCTTGCGACTTTCAATATTTTTCATTGTTTCGAAATCGATACGATGTGATTGGCTTCATCTTAAAAGAATAATTAGATGAGATTCATTGATCAAATGATAGGCAGTGAGTAATTAGAAAGGAATAAACTTAAGGCTGAGTTACTTTTAAATGTCTCGGTAGACCGTCAAGCATTCCAACCTAATTCTTTTAAATGTCTCGGTAGACCGTCAAGCATTCCAACCTAATTCTTTTAAATGTCTCGGTAGACCGTCAAGCATTCCAACCTAATTCTTTTAAATGTCTCGGTAGACCGTCAAGCATTCCAACCTAATTCTTTTAAATGTCTCGGTAGACCGTCAAGCATTCCAACCTAATTCTTTTAAATGTCTCGGTAGACCGTCAAGCATTCCAACCTAATTCTTTTAGATGTCTCGGTAGACCGTCAAGCATTCCAACCTAATTCTTTTAAATGTCTCGGTAGACCGTCAAGCATTCCAACCTAATTCTTTTAAATGTCTCGGTAGACCGTCAAGCATTCCAACCTAATTCTTCGGAAAAATGCGCGAGGAGCAAGAAGAGAGAACCGATTTCATTCACTTTATAGTTGAGAATTCATCTTTATGTTTTTAATCTTTGAATAATGGTTTTAGCTAATTATTTATTTAAATATTAATCCCACCATGCTCCGGAGATCTTGCAAGTATTTAATGGCGCTCCTTGTCAAAGGTAGTTTTGAACGAACACTAGGAAGTTTTATACGAATTCAAACAAACAACTTATTAACGCTTAATTATTCAAACTCGCCTTTGTAAGAAATGGTCGACTCCCATGTCTCTCTCAATTTTTGTTCGCAGTCACTGGTTCTAGCACGATAGGTCTCTTCCGCATCTCAGATGAGCGCGTACTTCGAAGCGAGGCGGGAATGAGTCTGAGGGATATTATAGCTGTTCAACACAATTCTTTACAGATTATCTATCATGGGAAGAGTTGGCAAAGTCTCTTGGTTGGCTAGCTCAGCTCTTGGATGTCTACGCAGTCTACTCTTCTAAAAAGTACGTTGTTTATGTGGCTTAGGACTTGATGATTCCAGTCAGTCCGATCGGAGACAGATTCACCCACGAAGATGTTGACCTGATTCCTTCTTTCTCTTACTCTTCGTCTTGCACAAAAACTAGAATGCATAAACTAATGTTATGGGGTTGGGTCTGTAACAAATCAAGGGATAATTTACCCTGACTCTAGGCAGGAATAAAAGTGTGAGTATCGAGTAGTTGTTGCTCGCCTTGAAGGCGGTTCTAAAGAAACCTTCTTCCTGGCGTTTTCTTTTTCAAGATTAATAGCACTTGAATTAGCACGACTGGCCTCTTCTTGAAAGTACCTCTGCGCTCTTGGACAAATATCCCTTTTCTGCATATATATATATATATATATATATATATATATATATATATAATACTTGTTCACATATCATGTATGTATCGAATTCATCATCGAGTGCCCGGGCTTCGACGAGTCTGGCAACACAACTGCATACATATACTTGCACTTGTTTCGATACAAATCTGGTGGTTAGGTTTCTCTAGATTGCCTCAGTCGAAGCCGCTAAGTTTCTAAAATTGCCGATCAGCGAAGACGATGCCGAATAATTCATTTAATCACCACAAAAACAACAAGATTGGACGCTTCTTCAACTTTTATTCAAGTGGTTACGACGTCTTGTTCCGTGGTCCCTCATTTTGATCTTCTATCCAAGTTACTGAATTAATTCCGAACGGAGTATATGTTGGATCTCGGCATGTGTAAGTACCATTGATAGTTGGATATAACTCTCGAAGCCTATTATATATAGATGCCACCCCGTGCGAGCTCGTATGTTTCCGTCATGCATCTTGTCTTGTTGGGTGATACCGGAACTCCACATCGGCCCTTTATTTCACGATGTTTTCATTTGCTGGGCCTTAGCAGTATAATTAGACTCATCCAGTTCGCAGAAAGCAACTTGCTGGACTATGGATTTGCAGATCTTAGTTTTCCGTGAATGAGGCATAAGCTGTTTCAAAAAATACGAGTGGATTCTCTCTATTTCAGCCATTTGGCTCTAAGCCTGGCAGGTAAGGACTGGGAAGTTTTATCCGAAAATGATGGAAACATCGTTTCCGACTTTTCGATGATTGGTGATGTGAACTTTTGTATTGTTTGGCTTTTAAGTTTAATTATATATTTGAGCTTTGAAATAATTTCTTCTTTAATAGCGGTGAGTCACAGTCCCATACTCCGTGCTGCGATCGCTTCATTTAGCTCTATTTTTTCGAAATCATCTTGTATCTGAGCAAAAAACGTAGATAACTGTTTCCAGTGGGTCTTACTGGAGTTCTCTTGTTGTTGTTGTTTGCTCACAGTTTCTGTCGAGGGGAGTCTTTTGGAATAGGATGGTGAACCCTTTCGAGCCCGGGTTCTGTCGAGGGGAGTCTTTTGGAATAGGATGGTGAGGACCCTTTCGAGCCCGGGTTCTGTCGAGGGGAGTCTTTTGGAATAGGATGGCGAGGACCCTTTCGAGCCCGGGAAAATTTTCTCCGTCTACACTTGCACTGGAGCCGGCGATCCTCTTCGCGAGACCCATTCGTTAGCCGGAGAAGGGCAAGAGCCTACTGGAGTTCTCTAGTTATTGTTTATACTACTGGGATAAAAAGTCTTCTTGGATTAGCTGCCATGGTTCTTGGATTAGCTGCCATGGTTCTTGGATTAGCTGCCACATAGACTCAGAAAAGCTCGAGATCTGACAGCTCTCTTCGGTTTGACATATACAGACACTTGTATTAATCTCATGTATTCTTGTGTTACATAATAAGAACAGAGAGAGTGCCATATAAGACGGTGCTGGGAATTTAGTTCGGCAATTCGTGTTGTTTCGGTGTCTGTGGCGAGTTTTGAAACATGGCGGTAAAAAAACTCTTTTATCCGTAAATTGCACAGAGGATTTGAAAAAGAAACATGTGTCATATTTAATACACAGATTTTTGCTTTAGCAAGATAAATAAGAAACAAAAGCACTGAGTGTCAAAGACATAAGAGTTGGCGAATTTAGAACGGTTCGAATATCGTCACCGGTTGATGATCATTACAAGGCAAATTTAGAACTGTTCGAATATCGTCACCGGTTTATGATCATTACAAGGCAAATTTAGAACGGTTCTAATATCGTCACCGGTTGATGATCATTACAAGGCAAACTTAGAACGGTTCGAATTTCGTCATCGGTTGATGATCAGTACAAGGCTATTCAGCAAAATAAGAGCAGACTTATATAGTATGAACAAAACGAGCAACCTATACAGACCGGGTTTGCACGAACGCTATACTGTTTTCTTTTTCTGTGTCGCGAAAAGAGAATAGTATAGCATTCGTGCAAACCCGGTCTGTATAGGTTCATTCTTTATTCCAATTGTTCATGGTTAAAACGTACAACGGATAACTGTCACGATGTGAGATCAGTGTGGAGGCAAAATACAGTATATTTACAGAGAGAAAAATAAGCATCACAAACGTAAGCGGGACAATTGTACAATATCATCAATAGGCAAATTGATAAGCATTTTCTTGAAAGCTGAGCTAGAAGAAATAGTTACTATTTGGATAGGTAAAGCATTCCACACATTTATAGCACGGGAGGCACAAGTAGTGTGTGACTGCGACAATCTAAACGGTAGACTAATACGAAGAGGATGTGAATTTCTATTATTGTAAGGACACGGTTTGACGAGAAACAAAGTTGAGTAATCAAGTTCAAAATGGCCATGGATACATTTATGTATGAAACAGAGATCTGCTATAGCTCTACGGTGCTCAAGTGTATGGAGACTCAGTAGCTTCAGTCGCGAAGGGTAATCTAGGTTGGTTCTACCGGCTCTATACATCACACGGCGTGTGAAACTGCGTTGAACTCTTTCCAAATCATTGACAAGGCCTATCGAAGTTGGTGACCAAACTTCACTACCATATTCAAGCAAGGGCAGTATATATGACTTGAACGCTCGCATTAAAACTGTGATGGACGATGTTCTGAGGGCTCGAAGGATAAGATTCGCACATTTCGATGATTTTTTAATGACCTGATCTATGTGGTTAGAGAAAGTTAAGGAATTATTGAAATTGATACCTAGATCTTTGACATTGATTGATGAAGGCAAGGTGATGTTATTCATGGAGTAAGTCCTCTTACTGTTGCAAGAGCCACAATGAACGACAGAACACTTCGGAATTGAAATTGTTAGAGACCAGTTATGTGCATAATCTGCTATCGAGTCAATAGCGATTTGCATCAGAGATGAATCATGGGAAATTAATTTAATGTCGTCGGCGTACAAAAAAAGCTGGACATCGGAAGGAATGATGCTAATAATGTCATTAATGAACATTGTGAAGAAAAGAGGGCCGAGTGAGCTGCCCTGTGGTACTCCGTTAGTATACAATTTACTATCGGATAAGCTTGAGTCAATTAGGACTTGCGAACTTCTATTCTTGAGAAATGATTGAATTAGTGATAAAAGAGAGGAGTTAATTCCTAGTGAGGCAAGTTTATGAATAAGAAACCGGTGATCAATCACGTCAAAGGCTTTCGAGAAATCGATCATGCAAATGTCAAAAGGTTGATCGTTTTGTTGTACTATATAAATCTGCTGAATAGCCGGGAGAGTGCGAAATTGCGAGAGTGCGGGGAGAGTGTGAGATTTAGAAAGCGAGAATCGTAACATGACGAAATTCGAACAGTTCGAATTTCGCCATGTGATGAGTATTGTAGCATGACGAAATCCGAACCATTCGAAATCCGTCAAGTGATGAGCAACAAAACATGACGAAATTCGAACCATTCGATTTTCGCCATGTGATGAGTATTGTAGCATGACGAAATCCGAACCATTCGAAATCCGTCAAGTGATGAGCAACAATACATGACGAAATTCGAACAGTTCGAAATTCGCCATGTGATGGGTATTGTAGCATGACGAAATCCGAACCATTCGAAATCCGTCAAGTTATGAGCAATAATACATGACGAAATTCGAACAGTTCGAAATTCGTCAAGTGCTGAGCATCGTAACGTGACGAAATTCGAACCATTCGAATTTCGCCATGTGATGAGTATTGTAGCATGACGAAATCCGAACCATTCGAAATCCGTCAAGTGATAAGCAACAATACATGACGAAATTCGAACAGTTCGAAATTCGCCATGTGATGGGTATTGTAGCATGACGAAATCCGAACCATTCGAAATCCGTCAAGTTATGAGCAATAATACATGACGAAATTCGAACAGTTCGAAATTCGCCATGTGATGGGTATTGTAGCATGACGAAATCCGAACCATTCGAAATCCGTCAAGTTATGAGCAATAATACATGACGAAATTCGAACAGTTCGAAATTCGCCATGTGATGGGTATTGTAGCATGACGAAATCCGAACCATTCGAAATCCGTCAAGTTATGAGCAATAATACATGACGAAATTCGAACAGTTCGAAATTCGTCAAGTGCTGAGCATCGTAACGTGACGAAATTCGAACCATTCGAATTTCGCCATGTGATGAGTATTGTAGCATGACGAAATCCGAACCATTCGAAATCCGTCAAGTGATGAGCAACAATACATGACGAAATTCGAACAGTTCGAAATTCGCCATGTGATGGGTATTGTAGCATGACGAAATCCGAACCATTCGAAATCCGTCAAGTTATGAGCAATAATACATGACGAAATTCGAACAGTTCTAAATTCGCCATGTGATGGGTATTGTAGCATGACGAAATCCGAACCATTCGAAATCCGTCAAGTTATGAGCAATAATACATGACGAAATTCGAACAGTTCGAAATTCGCCATGTGATGGGTATTGTAGCATGACGAAATCCGAACCATTCGAAATCCGTCAAGTTATGAGCAATAATACATGACGAAATTCGAACAGTTCGAAATTCGTCAAGTGCTGAGCATCGTAACGTGACGAAATTCGAACCATTCGAATTTCGCCATGTGATGAGTATTGTAGCATGACGAAATCCGAACCATTCGAAATCCGTCAAGTGATGAGCAACAATACATGACGAAATTCGAACAGTTCGTGCTACAACGATGTCCGCCTTCACGCGGTGCAGCACGACAGTCTACAGACTGCAAAGGACATCAACAACCTTCTCCGGAAGCATCACGCTCCGAAGAAACTACAAGAGAGCCTCTCTGTCTCTCTCTCTCTCTCGTCTCTTCACTACACCTCCGTCTTCGTTCTTTTTTTCGCCTGAGGGACAGTCCGATCCGGCTGGCCTGTCCCAACTACTTCTCCTATTGGCCGGAGACATCGAGAGTAACCCAGGACCAAGGATGTGGCTGTGCACTACATGTAAGAGAAAGGCGAATACTAACTGCATCCAGTGCTCCCACTGCTCAGAGTGGGTCCACACTAAATCGACATGCAGTGGCCTCTCCTCACTCAAAGAATACATCCAAGTCGAATACCGCTGCCCGTCATGCATAACATCAACGACTCCGCTGACGACCACGAACACCAGGCAAACTCTCTCCTCTGACCCCACGTCCAACAGCAGGAACCTCAGGATTTTGCAATACAACTGCAATGGCTTCTCTGGCAAAACGACGGAACTCCATGAACTCGTCACTCGTCTGAAAGTCGATCTATTTCTCATCCAAGAAACTAAGCTAACGAACCGTTCCAAATGTCCACAAATTCCTGGATACACTATCGTAAGAAAAGATCGTGAGAAGAACTCCGGAGGCGGTCTTATTACCGGAATCAGCGAATCGCTGTCCTACACTGTAATGCCCTCTCCGACCGACACACATTTGGAATCTCTCACCGTCCGCATATTCGATGCCGATGGGAAGTCGCTCGATGTTACCAACATATACATACCACCGACGAGCTCTTGCACCACTGGTTACACGCCCGACCTCACTCCGTTCTTACACAATCGCGAGAAATCCATCATACTCGGTGATCTTAACGCTCATGATGCCGCATGGTTCTCCAAATCTTCAGACAGCAGAGGCTCTCACATCGCAGAAACGATCGATTCTTCAGAACACGCCGCAGTAAACCGTGACACGCCTACCAGAGTACCAGTCAACGGAAGACCATCTTCTCCAGACATCTCCATTTGTTCGCTGGACTTACTTTCTCAAGTCTCATGGAAAACAATACCATCTGGAAGCTCCGACCATCTACCCATCGTAATCGTCCTTGAGGGTTCCAACTACATCCGCACGCACAGGAAAGTCTCCTTCACCAACTTCGGAAAAGCGAACTGGAAAATCTTTGAACAGCTCGTCGAAGAAAAGTTATCCACGACACCTCTTCCCGACCTCCCCGCCGCCCAAGCTGAGCCCTTCTTCCGGAAGATCCTGTTATCTGCAGCCGCCAGCTCAATCCCACGCGGTCGCATCAAGAAGAGAAACGTTGCCTTAACACCAGAAATCCGAGATTGGATGACCAAACGAGACGCTTTACGAGAATCAGACCCATCAAGCCAAGACATCAGCACTCTCAACATGAACATCAGACGAGCCACGGACAGAAACAAAAGGGACATCTGGAGAAACTTCATGGACACCTTTGATCCCAAACTACACAGCAAGAAACTGTGGAAAACGATCAAGATGTTGAATGATAAAGGACGTCCCCCACCAAACTGCGTTATCGACTTCGGGAAAGGACCCCTCACATCCTCCTTCGAAATCGCGAACCAGTTCAACAAACGCTTCACACGCCCAGTCGACCACAAAACATAAAAAGGAAAATCGGAAAACCATGAAGAAAGTTCACAACATACACGCTAAAGATTTTGTCGAGTACTCAGAGGCCGCAGTGAAATCAGCTATTAAGAAGACAAAGAAATCAACAGCCCTCGGACCGGACGGACTCGCTCCAATACTCTTCCATTATCTCGGGAACAAAGGTATAGCCGCCCTCACAAAGCTCATCAACGACTCCCTCAGCTCTGGCAGAATTCCCATGATTTGGAAATCTTCAGTCACTCTCCCACTCCTGAAAGCAGGAAAAGAGGCAACGGATGGACCAGGATACCGACCGATCTCCTTACTCTCACCGATGGCGAAAATCATAGAACGACTTCTGTTGGAAGAACTCAAGCCGTACGTAAGAGTAGCTGAGCACCAGCATGAATTCACCACAGGAAGATCCACCACCTCTGCCCTCCTCACTCTTTCAAAAGACGTAGCTGCAGGCTTTAACGCGAAGAGACCAGCTAAACGTACAGTGATGTTGGCAATCGACATGTCAAAGGCCTTCGACAGCATAGACATAGCGGTACTCATAGATCTCGTCCTACAAACCGACGCCCCAAACTTCGCAAAGAAATGGCTAGCATCGTACCTCAGAGGACGAACGAGCCGTACATCCTTTCGCGACGTCCTCTCAAGCTCATCCCTGATCAGAAGCGGAGTCCCTCAAGGCAGCGCACTCTCACCGCTTCTTTTCAATTTATATCTAAGCGATCTTCCGAACAACGATCCAAACATCAAAATCGTCTCTTATGCTGATGATATAACGCTATGGGCGTCAGATCCGAGCATTTCCACTGCCTCGCTACACATACGATCCGGTCTCCCACACATCGAAAAGTTCAACCACGATCGTGGATTATCTATTTCTCCTGCCAAAAGCCAGCTTCTACTCTTCACACCTTACAGCAAAGAGTACAAGACTATCCTAGATGTCTCGATCGGAGGTCAGAGCGTACCCACCGTGAATACCGCCAAAATCCTTGGAGTTACATATGATTCTATGTTCACATTCAGTCATCATGCGAAAGACATAGCAGGCCGAATGTCGCAACGTAACAATGTACTGAAGGCGCTAGCCGGCAGTACATGGGGCAACCAAAAGGAGACACTCCGTCTCACGTACAAAGCCATTTGCCAATCCATATACAGCTACGCAGCTCCAGCCTGGGCCAGCTTTCTCTCCTCCTCAGCACATACCAAAATTCAAAGAGGACAGAACAATGGCCTGCGTGTCGTAACAGGAAACCATCAAATGGCCAGCGTCGACCACATACATGCTGAAGCTAAAGTTATGAGATCGAAATCGCACCTTCACATGCTATCAGCCCAATACTTGGCAAGGACCTTGAGCCAAACTCACTTCCATCACGGTTTATTTCTCCAAGGACCCTCACCGCGCAACATGAAAGCTGATCTTTACATCGCATGCAGAAGCACTGTTGAAAGAGCCCTGTCGGAAACAGCAGAGAAGAACAACGGGAAAAACGTCGCCAACCGAGTCCACACAAACATGGTCTCAGAAGAAAAGGAAACCATCCAAGGTCCAGTCATACTGGGCGGCCGACCACCACCGGACATAAATGAAGAAGAAATGGACCTCTCGAGAAACGCCCGCTGCACGCTGAGCCAACTTCGCTCAGGCTACAGCAGGTACACCAACCACTACTTACACCGGATCGATGACTCGATACCTGACAACTGCCCAGACTGTCTCAAAGGACCTCACGACGTGGCCCATCTCTTCAAATGCGCTAGACGTCCAACAAGACTCACGTTGGAAGATCTCTGGATGAAACCAAAAGAAGTAGCCTCATTTCTGAGACTATTGTGAAGGAAAGAAGAAGAGATGTATTTAAAAAATAAAAAAAAAGAGAGGAGAGAGAGAGGGAGAGAGCGGCCCTCCATGGCCAACTCTCTTCGACGCGAGACGTTTGCCGGCAACAACAACAACAACAGTTCGAGTTCCGTCAGGCAAGATTCGCTATCTGCTTACTCTTGTGTTTCATATTTGATTGTTTATTGTGCCAGAAGTGATGAAATAAAATGAAATATTGATTCCACGAATTCACAAAGAAATGGCGAGAAATTCCGATGAATTTTACGATAAACTTGCCACAGACACCGAAACAACATGAATTGGCGAACTAAATTCCCAGCACCGTCTTATATCATACAATGTGGGTTTCTTTCAAACGCCTTTTTAGGTAAGATAAAACACGGTAGCACAAAAACTAAAAATGAGAAAAAAGTGTCTAACACGAGCACGAAGAATGAGGTTGAAAAGGTATCGCCATGACAAAGCAAACGTTGTACGAACAACAAGAGCGAGATTTATTCATTTATTTATTCATACATTAAAGAATATTTAGCACAAACTTCAAGAGAGGAGAAGAAAATAAAAGTAGCCCGAACTTTAAGTGTAAGAATTAAAAATTAGCACGATCGCCAAAAGGGCCTGTGCTTAATTGAGCATAAGAGTTCCTTCTCTTCCGCCAGCTGCTCACGGGTAAATCGATTGAGTCAGATAAGCATATAGTGGTGATTTCATTAATATTCTTTAGAAATTGTTCAATTATCTTCTTTATTGGAAAAAAAACCCAGCAAAGTGCAAGAAAAGTTATTTGGTAAATATTTGAATTAAGACAAGAAGAACGTTCCATGAATGCTGCTGCTCAACTGGTGAATTCGACAAGGAAAAGGGAATGTTTCGGATCTCTTCAAGGTTTCTATCTTTCCTAACAAAAAATACAATTTAAAAAAAAACAAACTTGAAATCCGCATTTTGTTACATATTTACTGATTGAAGAAATAAATTTTTTATTTTGTAGATCAATGAAATTAAGATGCAGTTGGTCGAGTGATTTCAATAAACCCCTTGTATGAGACTGAATTAGAAAGTGAGTACCCCACCCCAACAAGGGCTTTCAAAGAAACCTTCCCCTATTTCAGTGTAACGTGCACCTAATTTTAGAAAGACGTCTACCTGATTGAATTTTATTTTCACCTAGTTAAGTGACACGTCAACCTTTTTTGAGAAAAAAATACTTATAACCTGACAAGTGAGCCTGAAAAAAGAAACTTCAACCTCTTTTAGTGAGACTTCTACCTATTTAAGTTGAAGTTCTACCTATTTTGAACAAAAAAGTCTACTCAATTTTATGAAGCCCTCAACAAAAATGAAACATCCACTTAATTCGTAGATTCAACCGTATATGAGTAACACGTGCCCTGTAAATAAAAAAAAACAAAAACTCTATTCTTTACTGAGAATTAGGGCTCTCCGCTGCAATTTCCCGATTTCATGTGTACTATATAAGCTGCTTACAATTTTCATCTTTGTGAGAGTCTAAGTTGAAGAATGACCTCAAGGAGAAAATGTATTGCTTATCTCTTCCCTTTTGCCTGCCACGCTGATTACTTCTTTTTCTCAATCCACCCTACCTAGTTTTCAAGGTCCGTTGTAAACAGAAGTCTTTGATGTGATCCCGAGTTGTTCTTTGTCTTATTCTTCGTGAGGATTTCACTTCTTAAAATATTGATTATCATAATCAAAAGTTTTAATTTTTCTATGCTCATCTTCAATTCTTCTTCCGTTTGCTTCATCTAAATTAAAAATAATACATTTTAAAATAATAATAGAGCTTATTCTGTTTCTAAGGTTAGTGAGACAAGTTAAAAGACGTTCAACACCGAAAAATTGCTTCGATCACTATCTTTACAGTGAATAGGATTGAAATAAAGCCATCAGAGACAATTAGCTGCAATCGGCAAAAGAAGGTGAGGTGAGAATACCCTCACTTTCTTTTGTAAATGGCCACATTTAGCAACAAAGGTCATGGATAAAACAGCTGATTAGTGAAGAAGGCTGCAATTGGTGATTTTAGCAACTGCCATAATGCAAACAACGCTCTTGTATGAGTGTTTCTGTTTTTCATTGATTTCCTCCCCTCTCCTTGGGTGCGTCCCTTTAACCCCTCTAGGGCCCTTTTCTCTTTCAAGGCCCTCTCCCTCTGATCCCTCTCCCCTCCCTCTTTGCTTAGATAGCGCCCATTTTTATTTTAGGAGACCCTCCCTATTCAAGTAAACAACCTTTTCCCTTCTCAACCCGTTGCTTCTTGAACTGTATATATGTATTAGGTGTTTTGTCCATTGAAATTCTGTTTTCATTACCAGCTATCGCACTTGAGTTATTTATCTGGAATGTAAGAGAAAACAGCAAAATTTTTAGCTGCAAGTGCTCTTCGAATCAATTTGACATGTCACAAAAAATAAGTGGACGTTGAATTTTTTGGTAGACGTTTCATAAAATAAGGTTGACGTTGAGTTTTGGGTTTTGATTACGCGAAGTCTTTCAAAACATCACGTTGAAATCGTAAAAAGTTGAGGGGATGACAGAGCAACTGAGGGGTAGAAGCGAGAAGAGAACTGTAGAGGCCATAGGCGGTTTCCATTGGGAGTTACTAGAAGGTTTCTAATGGGAAGAGAAATTCGAAGAGGGAAGTGAAGATTGGCGAGTCATTACATGGAAACCGCTCAGGAGGACGAGAAATGGGAAGAATGAAAAGGAAATGTAAAAGGGAAGAAGAATAGATGTGGGCAACTGTGGCGTGGCGCTGCTGTGAAAAAATCCTAGTAATTTTTTTGGTACCTCAACTTTGAATTTCCGAAGAGTCCCCGCAATCAGTTCAATCCGAGCGTTACAAATGCAGAGCTTATCATTCAAAGACGAGTAATAGTCATTGTGTCAGTAAAGGATCGGAGTCGACCATCTCTGACGGATGACAATGGACAGAATGATGAAAATGAACAGAATGACAATGAACATTTTTCAGATTGAAGTGTCCCTTTTTCTTAGGTTGACGTGTCACTTGTTTAGGTCACTAAGTTAGAAAGAAGTTTTATCTAATTAAGTAGACGTTTAGTGTACGCCCTTCAACAGTTCAATCTCATTTACCGATGTTTTTGAAAAACAAAGGATGAATTCCAACCTTCCCCCATCTCTATTCGATTTCGATCACAAGTAGACATCCATGGCGCTTTCTGATCTCGGGTATTAATGGGCAAATCATTGACTGCACCTATCTCTCAGTGCCGAAATCATTGCGTTATAGTTTTTCATTACAGTACCTTTCATTACAGTACCGTGTTGCACGGCAGCGCCTATCACTAAAAGCTTTCCACCATTTCGCTCTTCTTCATCATTTACATCTGTTCCGCTGAGTCAAGCGAAGCAGCTCTCCCACTCAGATGGGATCTCGTATAAGAGTCTGGATCCCAATCATCTAATGGAAGCCTCGATAACTGGGTCTCAGTGGAACTTTAAGACCAAGCTCTGTCGGGACATCGGATTGGGAAGAAAAATGCCTTCGGGGTTGGTTGCTGTTTTTGTTCGTTGCCCTTGAGAATTGCGTGGAGCTTGAAACGAGGGTACAAGTTTTACTTCTCAGTAGTCCTCTGCGAGCACTTTTATCTTCAATGACTCGTTGCCCTTGAGAATTGCGTGGAGCTTGAAACGAGGTGTACAAGTATTACTTCTCAGTAGTCCTCTGCGAGCATGAAACGAGGTGTACAAGTTTTACTTCTCAGTAGTCCTCTGCGAGCACTTTTATCTTCAATGACTCTGCCCTTGAGAGAATTCTCAATGAACTTCACAACCCGAGACAATCTATAGGAGCGACAAATTCATTCAGAATTAGTTTCGAGCTTTATTTAATAAATGATTCGATTTAGCTCATCCTAAAATAAGTGTTTTTCAAATTGTAAAATCACTTGGGTAGTCATTTGAAATCACAACACGCTTGCAAAGCGCTTTAAGTGGATAAATCATTTCACGCTGGTACTCTGAAGAAATACGCTACCATTACTTAGTAAGACGGCCTTGAGCTCTTTCAAATAATTGTGAAATGCTTAGACATTCGACTGCTACTATTTGTTATTTTTTAAAAACTTAGTCAAGATCGAAGGCTGACCACTAGGAGTTTGTCATACACATGAAGCTTCGTCTTTTAAGAGAGAGAGTTGCTAGAGTTGCGCTCTCGCTCCCTCCACGTTCTGATTGACGTAGGAGAAAAAAGTTTAATGAGAGAAACAGATTGCGCGCCTAACATTACCTGAGCGGACTGTTGAGTTTTTAAGGACACATTCACCATGAGCACTATTGGTAGATGGGACAAGAAAACGCAGAGGTTCTCATCTCAGAAAGTGTTTTAAGGAAAGAAGTAAGCCACTTGCAAGTCATCTCAACCGAACCTCACATTATTACTTCTTTTAAGCGTTTTCTTTCTCTTTAAGTAATGATATTTTGTTTCCTGACATAGTTTAAAAAAGTCTTATCTTACTAGGAATGATCCTTCGATCAGTCCACTCCGAGATCTTTTGCTCTTCTGTATTCTTTCAACTCGGTAGATTCTATCAAACTTTTCGATCCTGTTCAAAGCCGTTGCTTTTTTTTCGAGCGAGCGCTTCAACGATAGTCCTACGAACTTATTGTTTTGTAACGATCCAGTCCTTTAAAAAATTCACTTCGAGTCCTAAAACTATGCCAGAACTTAACGTACCGTAACGACAAATGTTGGTCATCAAAAAAGGTTTACATTTTGATCATTCATCACTCTTCGAATGCACAAATCGAGATTTGTTTGTGCTTAGTCAAGTTCACGCAAGCAAGGTCGTACGGCTTAGTACGAGACCGTGGGGAAAAACTAGCCCCATAATTACAGCTTCAGAAGAAAAACCCCCTGGGGAATTTCGGGAAAGAACTGTCATGGTGTGGAATGTCGCGGTGCAAAATATTATAAACCTTTCAATCTGTAAAGAAAAATTTTCAAAAAAAAATCAATCTGTAAAGAGGAAAAACGGAGAAAAAAATTTGACCTCAAAGGTTCTCCCTGGTCTGGTGTTGATCACTGTATTATGGGCAGAGATGTTTTTTTTTTCGTTTTCAGAACTTTCGACTGTATACAAAAAATGTTTTTATACAAGTTGAAAAAGTAATGTATGAACTCGGAACAACAAAGCTCTAAATCGTTTGTGAACTGTGAATCAAATGTTTACTGAGCGATAGGATAGTTTATATGCTTTTTATTGACTAAAAGTTCAGGTTCAGGTTTTTTCCTATGCTTTTTGCTATTGATAAACTTCGAAGTTCTTTAAAGAAAATAATTCGTCTCTTTCGAGCTCAACTGGACCTTTAGTGAGGAGTAATCGAGTGTTGGTCATGGTGTATTTACGTGATTCTATAGAGTTCGAATGATCTGAAAACTTTGTTAATGACTAATTTGTTATCAGAATCAGGGGCTGAATATAATTTAATCGGTCTAGGAGCTCGTTGTAAATATGCGCACGATTTCAACGAGATGAGACCGGAGGGAAGTGGAGGGTACGGGACGACCATGAGCAAACTCATCCCATCTGGTTATTAATCCTTTTGGTTTGTCTTACGTGAGTTAGTCCTTACTTCTGTGTTGTAGTTCTTCTTCTTGCATTTTTCAAAGCAAACGAAACGATGAATTTCTGAATTGAGAAAGAGAGTAAGAGACCAGGAATTGCAGCCGCTTTCAATGCACACGTGCTGCCAAACGGGCCGCCGCCTGCCTTGCCTGGGATGCGGATGCAGCGAGGGCCTCCTCCTTCTGCGATGCCCCCCTCCCCCTCAGGCCATTGTACAACCAGTACAGGTTCGCCATCAGTCGCTATGCATAATGTAGGCGTTATACCTCACATATTAATCAAAAATAAGTTCCGTCAACCTTCAACGAATAACGAATTGAGTCATCTTCGTAAATTATACGTTAGAATTTTTGTGTGTCTACTCAAGTGACGATGTCAGAGAGAGTGTTAGAAGTCTAAGCGAATCAGCCTCACTAATCCTATTTTAAAGGGTTCCTTCTTAGAAGAATGGGTTCCGCTGTGTTATCTTCGTTACTTGACATAGTTTGAGACGTCTTAGGCTGATATATATATATATATATATATATATATATATATATATATATATATATATATATATATATATATATATATATATATATATATATATATATATATATATATATATATATATATATATATATAAATATGTTCCAGAGTGAACCTGGAGGAAGTATGGGTTAAATCTAATTTTTGGAAAAAAAATTCTTTAGAATTACCTTGATATCGATAACGAGTCGTTTTCTTGAGCATATATGAGAAGCCCGGTCAAGAAATTCTCGTTGGCTGCTATAGCAAAAGTCAAAATTCTGAGCAAGACGATGAGTTTGAAAGCGATAATGAAAAGACTCAAGAAGATAAGATAATCGTCTTGACTACTTGAGCACTATTATTAATACACAACAATAGAGTCACCACAATGATGGTATAGAAATCTAAGAGATTAAATAGGAAGCTATGTTGTAGATAGAAATGGTACCCTGTCGTGCAATGCTTCCGATGCCTCAATCGTATGCTTCAACCACAGCGGGAATTTCGGACGGACATCCCACAGAGAGATTTCCAATACAATCTTCAATCAGTTATCGCTCATTAGGTTTTTTTTTAGAGAATTTCTATATACTCTAGTGGATTGTCTTGATAGAAGAAAAAAACTGGAAGAGGGATGAAAGCGAAACAGACAGGAGATGAGATCGGAACATTTATAGACAGGAGCACAGATCGGAACATTTATAGACTGGAGCACAGATCGGAACATTTATAGACAGGAGCACAGATCGGAACATTTATAGACAGGAGCACAGATCGGAACATTTATAGACAGGAGCACAGATCGGAACATTTATAGACAGGAGCACAGATCGGAACATTTATAGACAGGAGCACAGATCGGAACATTTATAGACAGGAGCACAGATCGGAACATTTATAGACAGGAGCACAGATCGGAACATTTATAGACAGGAGCACAGATCGGAACATTTATAGACAGGAGCACAGATCGGAACATTTATAGACAGGAGCACAGATCGGAACATTTATAGACAGGAGCACAGATCGGAACATTTATAGACAGGAGCACAGATCGGAACATTTATAGACAGGAGCACAGATCGGAACATTTATAGACAGGAGCACAGATCGGAACATTTATAGCTCAGAAACGAAGCTTGAATCAGTAATTGTTATGCGATGAACATAAAACTGTGTGGCTCTACATTCGAGAACAGAATCGAGTTTTCTGAAACCTGTAAGGTTCACCGGGCGATAGTCCTGGACACATTAAAATCTTTCTATAAAATAAGAAAGTTATTAATAAGAAATACAAGAAACCTAAAAAAATTGCAAAACTCGGTTCATTGGTTCAGACATTTGTATTTCGTATCATCAAGAAATTTAGGCATACAATTAGAATCACCACCGAGCAAATGCTTTCTATAGGAATCGAACCTGACCCATTCAACTTATAATGCCAAATTCTTGGCAATATGCTGTAAATTTCCTCGTCCGATGTATGTCATAATGAAGCTTACTACCTTTGTCACCGGCAAGAGAGTATTGTGCGTGTTTCTTAAAGATGAAGTTTAAGTGCCCGCTCCAGAAGTCGTG
The DNA here is from genome assembly GCA_964056735.1 of Allodiplogaster pararmata. NCBI lineage: Eukaryota > Metazoa > Nematoda > Chromadorea > Rhabditida > Diplogasteridae > Allodiplogaster > Allodiplogaster pararmata. The sequence goes on from OZ057403.1 coordinate 8,507,078, forward strand.
CGGCGATCTCATCCTCATATGATGGGCATGATGCCACCGTTTTTGACGGCAGCACCGCAGGAAATGACGCAGTCGTTGCATCCCAATCAGCTGGGAGTACCTTCCCAGGAGATGTTCCCCCCTCCTGCGCACCCGCACGTGATGGGGCGGCTGCCTTCTGGCTCAACCATCTCGCTCCCTCAAAACACCTCTGAACAACTCATCGATAACCACCAGACCAACGGAACATTATTTTTGGTTATTTTTTGATATCAGAGTCCTGAAAGTAAAAAGAAACAGATTACTGTAAGATTACTGTAAGCTTTCGTTAATTTTTTTCCCTCTCTTACAATGGAGGAGTCTTGAGTTTTTCGTTCTATATTCCACTATTCAGTTTCACTAGAAGTTTTAATACTAAGGGTAAATCTATATGATCTACCGTGAAGGGTAGGATTATTCGAAAGTTTTTTGCAGCCCATGCATCCAGAGCAACACGCGTCAATCATGTTACCGGTTTGGCCTAACCAGCAACAGTCAATGGGAATGCAGCAAACAGGTGAAGGTCTACCACATTAACCGTTTATTTTTGTTTGTTGATTTGTTCAGGAGTATTTAAGTATTGTGAGTCGAATACTTTCAAAAAGAGAGGGGAAGCTCCACTCATGCAAAATTGCTGTAAAGCCTGTAGGAATATTTTACATTCATTCTCCAAAAAGAATATTACTGACCTCAAGACAAGAATATTCAATCCATCTCATTCGTTTACTGGTCTAAATTGGGATGAACGAAAAAAAATAACACTTTACGTATTAGACCAGGGTCCGCTGAATAGCCCACGGTCAGGCTACTGAAGTAAAAGCTCTTGCTCTATTCATCTGTAATGATAATAATCTACATCGCGCTTTTTCCCGCCTCTCGGCATAATTTGCTTCTCTGAGATGCGGTACCAGGGATATTACGTGTCTTTCAAAATGGGTGTATTTACGTATCCGCCACTCAACCCGATAAAATTAAATTCGATATTAAAATAAAACCGAATTTTTTAGTAACACTATTTTCGACCTAACGAGAAATCAAGACATTTACCTATGCATGTACGTATCCGCCGCATAGGAGTGGCAGGTCACTATATTATACCTGTGCGGTACATACCTATCCTGGTGAAAACAATCGCTGTCCGTTGGGTCACTGCTAGCAGTAAGGAAAGTCAGATTATTGCTAGAGCACTAACAACATTTCTTAACCCTTTCGGTTTGGCTCAATCTGCCCGGCGTGGGAGTTCAATGTGGGAACCAAGGAAGTCGCGCTCACTACCATTATGCCTCCCAGAACTGATTCATTCGAGATAAATCGTTTAAATATAATAGATTCATTCTTTGAGGCCTGATAACAACAGCATCTGGGTCAATGCTGATACAAAATGTGACACAGCAGACTGCCACTAACCCTCCACACACTATCACATGGATCACACCGTCAGTTTCCATCCTTGAAATTTGATTTCATTCTCCCGGTCAGAAAATTGTTTTGTCCATATTAAGTATTGAAGCTGCATCGTCCTAGTCATGAGTTATTAAGTCAGTCGCGAGTCATGTGCTCAGTTTGAGTCACATTTCATGAATTTATTCCTACGATATATGTACATAGTTTAAATTGAGGGTCGCACCACTTCGACCAGAAGAAGTCTACTGGGTTGACGATGAACAGCAGAAGGCGGAAGAAAACTTGCATGAAGAACAACTACATCTGAGGCGAACTGAGATAATCTAGTAGGTTTTCAGGGCAATTAAAAGCATTTAAAGTAAAGTCTACGACCCGATAAAATTATGGCTACTTCTTGGTTGTGTGTGTTTTGTGAAAGAAAGACGAAAACTTTCGAAATGTCTTGATCGTTGTTGTTGTTGTAGATTGCCCGCCGTAGGTCTCCGGCTGGGTAGACGAGGTCTTCTTTGACATGGCTCAGAAAACAATAACCTTACTTACATCATTTATCTAATTACATTATTTCTCTTTCTCTCTCGGGGTTAATTTTTTATTTTTTATTTTTTTATTTTTTTTATTTTTTTATTTTTTTTTTTTTTATTTTTTTTTTTTATATATATTTTTTTTCTTTTTTCCCCTTTTTTTTATTTATTTTTTTTTTTTTGAGAGAGAGAAAGGAATCACTGGTATAAGAACTTAACAACAGACGTCGGGCTATTCCACAAATCTATACTTCTTAAAAGTGTGTGGTCACAGCGACACGAGAATAAATGACTAGTTGTATGTGGCTCTTCTAAACATTTTGGGCAAAGAGGTGATAGGGCAGCTCCTATTCTGTGTAGGTAGCTGTTAAGGGAACTTGCATAGCCACTACGTAGTTGCGATAATGTTATTTGTTGTTCCCTGGGAAGTTGATTCGTTGATTTATGGATTCTGGGAGGTTTCTTACCTAGAACTGGGTTAGGTGAGCAAGATCTAATGAAATTTCTAACAGTTTCAGTATGTATTCTTTTAAGTGCGGCTTTCTGATCACTGTCTACTAGCATAATTTCTAAGTCCTTGGCATGTTTACGAATAGTTCTAGGTGGTTTGGGTTCCATGCATCGACGATGGGAGGGGTGGTTTGGGAGGAGTCTTGCTCTTGCAACGAATTGCTTGGTAAGCATCGTGTTGTGCTCCTTTATGGGTAACATTTCGCTTTCTAGAGCTAAGTGCTCTGTGCCGGCCATTGCTAGGTTTCCTGTTGCGATCCGAATTGCTCTATTTTGGTTTGCCTGTAGTTTTTTCCAGTTCGTCTCGGCCAATTGAGGGGAGTAAATTGGTGCGGCGTAGTTGAGAACGGATCTGGTCATTGTTTTGTAGGTTGCAAGAAGGGTGTTTTTCTGTTGGCCCCATGTTCTTCCTCCGAGGGCACGTAGTATATTCAGTCTTTTGGCCGTTCTCTGTTTAAGGTATTCTGCATGTTGTCGGAAGGTGCCGAGTTGGTCTAAGACGACACCGAGTATTTTGGGTGTTTTAGTTGTCGGCAGAAGGGTTCCGTGGATTTCTACCTTGGGTTCTTTTTTACATTCGCCTGTATGGGTTGTGAAAAGGGTGACCGTAGTCTTTTCCTTGGATATGATCATTTTACGTTGTTCCAATTCTTCTACGAGTTTCGGTAGGAAGTGGTTGATCTGATCTTCACAGGTTTCAATACAGGGGCTTGAGGAGAGAATTGATATGTCGTCGGCGTAGGCTGTCATCTGCGTGTTTCCTGTGGGTTGCGGGACGTTGTTTATGTAGAGATTGAATAAGAGGGGGCTGAGCACTGCTCCTTGTGGGACACCAGATCTGCATGTGAGACGTCGACTGCTTTTTCCTTGGAAATCTACCTTGATTGTACGGCCTCTTAGGTAGCTGGACATCCATCGGACGATGGCTCTTGGCATATTCGTTTCAGTGAGTTTCTTGCAGAGAAGGGATATGTTCACTAAGTCATATGCTGCAGTGAGGTCAAGGGCGACCATGAGAGTGCGGTCCGGGGGTGGTTTCCGATTGAAGCCGTTTGTTATTTTCCCGGTTATTTCCAGGAGTGCGGTAGTAGTCGAGTGCTCTTTGCGGAATCCATGTTGCCAGTCAGCGATTTGAAAGCCTTCCGCCAGGAATGGTAATAAGACCCGTTCGAATGTTTTGGCTATAGGGGATAGTATTGATATTGGTCTATAGCCGTTCAGGTTGCTGGAGTCCTTTCCTGGTTTAGGTAACATTATCACTCTTGCATCTTTCCATCTGGACGGGATAATACCTGTCTGCAGCGTGTTATTGAAGAGGATGCAGAGGCATTTTCTGAAGTTTTCACCGGCCATTTTGAGTAGTAGAGGGCAGATGCCTTCACTGTCTGGGCATTTGGAACCTTTGGTTTTCTTGATTGCTTCTTCGATCTGTGCCAGGGAAATTTGGGGAGCGTCTGTCCGTTTGAGGCCTTTAATTAGTCGTGTTGTGCTTCTTGCTGATTTGTCGACCTCTTTAGGGGCTTGTTTAGCTAATTTTCTGGCAAAAGCGTTTGAGGCAGATGTTGGGCATAGACTTTTCCCGTCGTGGCTGATGGTCAAGTGCGTCGGTTTAATTGATTTGCCGTCGATAGCCTTTATCGTTTTCCAGAGTTTGTTGCCCGGTTCGTTGTGGCTAATTTCAGATATGTACTTTTCCCAAGCCTTCCTCTTTTCGAGGTTGATGCGGAAGGAGATTTCGGCCATTATTGAGGGGAGTGAGGGGTCCGTAGGATTGTCCTCCCTCATTTGGTCCCGTTCTGCAATCAGCTTCTTCACATCTTCGCTCAAGTGAGGCGTGTATTTTGGCACCTTTCCACGGGGAATGTTGTTCTTAGCCGCTTTGGTCAAGGTGGTGGTCAGGAATTTGTGCATCTGAACTGAGTTGCCGGCGAATGGGAAATCCATGAGAATCTTGTTGATGTCCCTTTCGAAGCCTTCCCAATTCGCTTTGTTGTAATTTGTATAACAACGTGCGTTTGAGATGCTGGATGGCTGTGTTTCGACGTCAATCAGGCATGGGAGGTGGTCAGAGTTCATTCTGTTGATTGTTGACCAGTTGCAGTCGATGGCTATGTCGTTCGAGGCGAGAGTGATGTCTGGTGATGCTTTTTGTCTTGTGGGCATCTTTGAGTTGTTGAGACATACAAGATCGCTGTCGTCAATGAAGTCGCATAGTTCATCTCCTCTGCTATCCTCCGTACCTTCACTCCAACTTTATTGTGTGCGTTGAAGTCTCCACCGACAATGAATGGTTTCTTCTGTGTTAGGAGTCGGTTGAAGTTCGGCGCGTATGTGTTGGGGCATGACGATCGAGGTGGGATGTAAATGTTGCAGATTCTTATGGTTCCTTGGTCGGTTGGCACGTCCACGCTGAGTGTTTCGGCTGTCTGGTCCGTTGTTGGGGAGGTCACGTTAGCATAGCGAATATTCTCTTTGACTAGTATCGCAAGTCCGCCTCCAAAGTTGGAGCGGTCTTTTCTTATGATCGTGTAACCTACGATATTCGGAGATGGAATATTAGCATCCATTTTGGTTTCTTGGATGAGTGCTACGTGAACATTCAACTCATGTAAAAGGTCCTCTAGCTCGGTTAGTCGGGCTCTCAGTCCATTAGCGTTCCATTGGATTATCCTCAGGTTAGCTACCGTCTGGGAGGCAGTCTGCTGGATCGGGGCTCTCTCACAAATTCTACATCTCCATTGGGGGTTCCAATCATTAAGATTGTTAAGGTTGGAACAGCGGAAATGTACCCATTTCTTACATTTGCTACAATTAACACAATTCGAAGGCGCGTTAAGAGAGCATACAGAACAAGGCCATCTTGGGCCTGGGTTAGTCTCGATACCAGCGATTTGGAGGAGTGTTCGGATCAGAGACGCTGGGTCTTTCTGATCCGTGTTAGAAAAAATGAGGTTTCGGGGGAAGCCGTCCTCGTTGTCCCTTGCGGGAGATTCCATTGGGAAGTTTTGTTTGGAGGTCCATTGGGTCCGACGCCATGTAGCGTCGTCCACAGTCGCACCGCGTGTAGGTGACCTCCGTCGCGACCTGACCTCCGTCGCGATCGTCTCTCCAGGGGGGAGGCTCTTTCCGTGAGGGAGGGAAGGGGTCTTTCCGTGAGGGAGGGAAGGAGCTCTTTACGTGAGAGAGGGAAGGGGCTCTTTCCGTGAGGGAGGAAGGGGGCTCTTTCCGTGTGGGAGGGAAGGGGGGAAGAGGGGGGTAGGCGTTTGTTGAACATGAACTCATTGCGCAATATTTATAATAGAAACAAAGCTAACACGAGCAAGATTGCCTCATGAGAAAAGCTTTAGATGTGAGCTTTTTTGATATCTGATCCTCAAAACAAACTTAATTACTAGAGTAGAACACTATTTTTAGAAGAAAAACCAATTCTGAGCGACCTTGTTCTATTTGTTTATGTGAAAACAGAAAGAAATATCCTTTAAACAGATCTCTTCATCAAGAACGAGGTTGAACGTACGACAAATAAAACAATCAAAAAATTTCGAAGTTTTAAATCAAATCAATCATAAATATTAGTTAAATCTTATAAAAACGCCAAAAAACAAGTACGTTCATAATTAACGTAATAAGTCAATCAACAATCCCTTTATTTATCAACGGATCCTGATAGAACATCATTAAATGAAAAAGTGATAAATTCTTTGAACATCATAATTCTCATGGATTCGATAGTTTTGGGGAGGGAAGTAACATCGATACACGAGGACTGCAAAGACATTTCATTTTTTATGCGAAAAACAAATCAATCTCAATCAATCATTCTTTATTCCTTGAGCATACATGAGTATGGTACATGGATTCGTGTTATTCACAGGTAAACTAAAAAATTAGAATTTTTTATTTAAAAAAAATTAAAATAAACGCAAGCTAGAGCTTGAAAATATAGTCTCCCGAGGAAGTGCTGGTATTGAATTTTTTTTTGATCTCGAAGCAAGTTCCATAAATTGATGCAACGTGTGACACTAGTGCTATGTAAATAAGAGCATTCCCTACTCCTCGTTGATCTGAAGCAACGGATTTTTATACCGAGCAGAGGAGCGGATTGTTCGTAGAAACTTGTGCAAAAATCGTGTGGTGTGACGGGAACCGAACACGTGACCTTTCGCGTTCCGGGCGAATGCTCTCCCCACTGAGCTACACACGCACACATGATAATGCACATTTTAAGGCCCATACAACATGCCCCCCTCTCAACACCGAGGTCTCTCGAGGTCTAGGGTCAGAGGTCTAGGCGCCTTCGTTTTTGCGAACTAGCTCATGCTCGGGTTTTTCTTTTTTTCTCTCTCTTTTTTTTCTCATTTTCTCTTTGCCCGTGCAATGGATTTCTTACATATAGTCGTCATATTTGTGGGGCTTTCATATCTCCTCCTGCCTTACTTATAATACAGGACGATGATGTATAATATAGGATGACAATCTCACATCTCACAAGCGCACACATAAAGTACATCCCGGACTTTGGACCCTCGAAAATAATCGAATTTGCAATACGAAAGCTGATGTTGTGATGTTCTCTTTTTGACTCAAAGTGAACGAATGTAACCTTGAGTCTAACCTCACCATTGAAAGACCGATCATTTGAATAATTCTCCATTTTCTCGATAAATTTGGCCACCGTTCTGCAACTCTTGTGTCATGCGCGTCGTACTGCTCTTGTATTAATACAGATACTACTCTTGTTTCAATGCATCAATACAGAAAAAAACATTTTTTGTTTGATGCCGGAAGTCTTACATTTTTTGGTTTATGAAAGTTTGAAATTTTGACAATTGTATAACTAACCGCTCTTTTGTCTTATAATTTCGGGAATTCTCTCTTGTACTCCTCTCCCAAGGTGTACATCTTGTCTTCCTCGACGACCAGTTGGAATGCTTTCGCGTCATGACATCTCTCCAGTTGTCGAGCTTCTCGAGTACGTTTGTGGTCAGAATGACGGACACTTCGCATTTTCTGCCTTGCGCTAAATCTGCCGTTACTACTTCGGTTTGAGATGCCCTTTTTGAAAGCTCTCTTTGATGCTCCTTGTAGAAAGTAATCACGAACTTTTCGCTCTCCATGAATCCCGATGTTTTTTATAGGGATTTCAATCATCATCATTATGGCAATGCCGGCTTCATGAACGTTGAAATAGCTTTTCGATGGAGCTTTCAACGAGTAAACTTCCTTTGGAGCAATGAACACGAAAAGTACATTCGGGTTCGGGAGTCGCAATCTTTCTGTCATCAAAGCTCTCTCTTCAGCCTTGCATCCGCTTCGTAGTTTTCCTTCGTAGAAGAGTTCGGAGGGACTCTATTCAGTTCTGGGTAAGTGCGGAAGGTTTGCGTGAGCGCTGTCTTAGGAACATTCGGACTTTTGTTGACAGTTTCCAGGAGTCCTTGTGCTGCTGTCAATGCTCTCAAGCTATTTTTCGATAGCTCACAGAAAGGGGCCAACTGTTTTGTGTCTCCGACTGCTCTCACCCGGGCATTTGGTATGCGAGACAGCGTCGTGACCAGTACCGGTTTTGGAATTGTCGAAGCTTCGTCCACGATTACCACGATGTTGGGCTTGTCAGCGGAAAAATGTCCGGAGTGTTCCTTTGTTGTTGATGCCGTTGAGGAACGATAAGACTGTCGCAATAACGATCTTTTATTGTATTTTTTCGGTCGTGAGATCCTCACCTCGATCGCTAGTATGAACAGCACACAAACAGGTTAGAACAAAAAGAAAAGAGCAAGGTCTTAAAGACCTTGCAGAGTTGGGTCTCCTCTTCTTCTTCTCTCCTCATATCTCGACCTCCTGCGCGCTTCATAAGATAGGACGATGATTTATAATATAGGATAACAATTTCACAGTAGTCTGCGACACAATATTTTAGAGAACTCAAAAGTTTGAATTTCAGTCAGTTGGGTCACGACAACGACGAAGCTGATACAGAGGTCGAGCCACACTCTCACGTTTCGTATACGGTATTTTTTTAATTTTTAAAAGGCTCAGAAAGTGATTAAAAAGTTGTGTAAGATGTAAAAATAAGTAAAAAGTTGTGTCTGGTATAAATAATCATTTCGGGTGGGGTAGGCGATCTTCCTCTCTACCCTTGAAAGATTATTCATCATCTCTACCTTTGAAATATTATTGATGATGATGATTGTTGCCCGTGCGGTTCCTTTGACATTGAAAAGGGGTCCTCGAGTTCACGGTAAAAGCTCAAGCACACCGTCACACTCACTCACTTCTCTCTTTCTCTCTCTCATTCACTTTTTTTGCCTCTTTTCTTTTCGCCTTTTTTTGGTTTCGGGCTCTGGCTTTTTTTCTCTCTAAAGCTGATTCCATCCTTCCATCCATATTCATTCAACAATCAAACCTACATAGACAACATCAAGAACAGCAAACAACTATTTAGACTGGCAATGAAAAACAACATTCATTTGGCAATGAAATCTGCAACATCGACAGGTCTGTACCATAGGTCTAACGGCGTAAGTCTGGTGGGGTTACAACGGCAGTTAAACAAGTGTGCACTAGTGTGATCTGCCTCTCTACATAAAGGACAGAGAGGAGAGTCAGTGGCACCTATCCTATGAAGGTAACTATTCAACGTGCTCGAGTAGCCACTTCTAAGTTGCGGTAGGGTAACCTGTTGTTCCCTGTTAAGTAACCCAGTAGACTTGAAAGATTATTCATCATCTCTACCCTTGAACGATTTTTCATCTTCACTTAAAAGGTTTTTTTCCGGCGAGAATCACCAATTCACATGAGAAAGAGTTAGTCATAGTAAAGAAGTTTTTTCCTGTGAAATATAGATGATCAGTTCATTGCCTTATAAACCATATCATTGAGCTGTGTTCAGTTAAGAAGAGGTTTTCTGACCTAAATGAGTAACACAAAGAGTGCCAAAAACTTCTCCATGGGAGGTGTAAACTCAATAATCGCTGCTCACCGCGTTGTTCTAAGTAATGTTCGAATTCAGTCCCTTGGTGGACAAGCTCACATCCCAATAAACTTTTTACTGCTCGCGTCGCTAGGCAATAGAGGATTGGTCCAGGCGATTCGAGGAACCAGTCAATAGAACTTCCGATACTCACATTTTGGGATTTCAGACTGGATTGGCCATCTTTTTTCCGTACCGAATTCAAATATGCTAGCTTAAGCTGCTGCCCATGGGCGGTGAATACGTGCGCGGCGTAAAAATCGATATAGCTTCTTCACCAAAAACTTGCGATTTTTGAAATTTTTTAAAACATTTTTGGGATATTTTTACTTTTTCGAACGCATTTTGCCAGCTAGGAAAGATCCTTTGGTACGATTAAGTCTGAACTGGCAGATACAATCATTAGCTCACGGATCGAGTTATAACAATTCCCAGACCCAACTTCGTTCAACGACCTCCTTCTCGTCATGTCAGCATACGCATCTCAACGAAGATGTTGCGGCACTGATTTAGAAAAATTACACGGTTTTTTGTTGCTTGATAAATCCTCAAATATATTCATATGTCAATATTATTATATGCTTGTATCAGGAATCGGCTTTATCGAAACTTGAGGGTAAAGTTCACTGGGCTTCTGTGCTCGGTGTGATCTTGTACCTGTGAACTCTTTTGAATATACAAGGTTTAACGCAGTCACCTAAAAGAGCGGAATGATTGAGAGCCGGAACGACTTTCGGTTAAATTTTGCGAGCAAGACATTGAAAGATGCAGAGAATATCCCTCCAGACCGTGTCGATTTTCAACACCATTCTCACTTCATGTATCACCTCAACTGAAAACAATGTGTATAAATGTTCCCACCACGCGAGGCAGTTTCTCTATCACCAATGTAAAAATACCACCCCCCGGTCTTCATGCTCATCCGGCTACAACACTAACTTTGAGCGATTACTAGATAGACAGGGTCCATGTATTATTGCCGAGGATTTTAATGCACACAACCCACTGTGGAGTGAAGAAACTGATGGTATGAGAGGACATAATATCTGCGGGGCACTGGAAGAGAGAAACCTGGTCTGCATGAACAACGATCTCTGCGAGGCACTGAAAGAGAGAAACCTGGTCTACCTGAACAACGATCTATGCGAGGCAATGGAAGAGAGAAACCTGGTCTGCCTGAACAACGATCTCTGCGAGGCACTGAAAGAGAGAAACCTGGTCTACCTGAACAACGATCTATGCGAGGCAATGGAAGAGAGAAACCTGGTCTGCCTGAACAACGATCTCTGCGAGGCACTGAAAGAGAGAAACCTGGTCTACCTGAACAACGATCTATGCGAGGCAATGGAAGAGAGAAACCTGGTCTACCTGAACAACGATCTCTGCGAGGCACTGAAAGAGAGAAACCTGGTCTACCTGAACAACGATCTATGCGAGGCAATGGAAGAGAGAAACCTGGTCTGCCTGAACAACGATCTCTGCGAGGCACTGGAAGAGAGAAACCTGGTCTGCCTGAACAACGATCTCTGCGAGGCACTGGAAGAGAGAAACCTGGTCTGCCTGAACAACGATGTTGTTGTTGTTGTCTTGCCCATAGGTCCTGTCGAGGGGAGTCCTTTTGGGATAGGTTGGTGGTGAGGATCCTTTTGAGTCCGGAGAGATTTTCTCCGTCTACACTCGCACCGCAGTCGGCGATCCTCTTGGCGAGACCCATTCGTTAACCGGAGAAGGGCAAGAGGTTATTTTACTGGCGCCTCGACTCGCCATTGAAAAATATAGCGGAGTATCGGCTGATGATTTGTCCGGTGGCATGCCCAGGCCGGTCCGGCATCGCCCTCCTTTGACGAGCTATACTACCCAGTTTTGGTCCACGGCGGGATTTCTCCCGCTACCTCCCAGCACGAATTCTTCGTAGGGAGGCGTCCCTCTATCCGCCACCTGAGGTCGCGCTCGATTCTGGACTGGATAATCCGGCTCCATCCGTGACAGGCTCTTAAGGCTCTAGAGTCACGAATGGCCACTGTTGCCAGTGTGTTTCGAGCCTGAACAACGATCGCCAGCACACAAGAAAGGACGCTTCGCCAGACATAACACTCATCGCCTCCGACGTGTCAACAGAATGCAGATGGACACCGATTAACAGACTCAACTCCGACCACCTCCCCATCATCGTCGAAGTTGATTTTCAACCGTCTAACATATCGAATGTGAAGTGTTTCATGAATTACAACAAAGCAAACTGGAGCGGTTTCGAGATGGAAATAAACAAGAGAATTGCTGATTTTCCTTTCACAGGAAAAAACCAATAAAATGCATGACTTCCTGGTACGAGTTATTCATTCAGCGTCGAAGAACATCATTCCGAAAGGCAGAAAGCTCACCTACACTCCCAACCTCAGCGAAAAAGCGAAAGCCCTGATTAAACGAAGAGACTAAATGAGGACCCATGATCCACTGAATCCCGTCCTCCCTACAATCATGGCTGAAATCACAACTTAAAATCGCGCGGATAAGCAAAAAGCCTCGGAGATTTAACCTATATTTCACCCTAAAAAATCACCTATTCTTACCGGTGGCGAGTCGAGGCAACTGTGGACTAACTTCTAGCCTTGCTACGCTCAGCAAAAACGAGAGCTAAACACAAAACCCCTGAACAAAACTATACTGCGCTGGCCTATTCGCCCATTCAAAGGGCCAATTTGTATGAACACGTTGCTACAACGATTTCATACATCACAAAGTCCAGCGAAATATCACAAAAAAAAATCAGGACTGCAGAAAAAAAGAAGAAGATGAACACATCAGCAAACTTTTCCGGATGCATATCACTCAGAAAAAATAGTGTTTTGGGCGATCTGAATGTCGGTAACAACAACTTTTCATCTGTTCAAGATCACTCATCATTCTACACGACAGATAAAGTTTAACATGAAGACAACCAGAAAAAAAATGTGAAGCGGACGATGTATCCATTGAGACCTGAAGACCTACGAGTGATGCTTGACTAGCACATATCGTGCTTTCAAGATTACAAAACCGGACCGAATCCGACAAATCGTGCGCAACAACAGACCGTTTCAGAAGGGGAGGAGAAAGCCAACAAAAAAATTTCTCCGTTTCACCCAATTTTATCTACGTACCCGTAAAAAAATTCCAATTCCGGAAATTTTTACGCCGCAGATACAGTTTTTGGAACATCTTGCTTCTTCTGAACTTAAATGTTTTTTGGGGAAAGGAAATGCATCATATAAACGGGAAAAAATGGTGGTTTTTAGTGACGTGAGGTTTTTTTCTTTCTCAACTTGGCGGGCGATCAAGAGTAATTCAACAGGTTTGGTGAGCTGTGAGCATACTCGAGGAGATAACCATACATAGATAAGCTCAACTAACACCTTGCCTTGAGACCCGTAGTTGTAACTTACAACGAGATAAGTAGAGCGGAACCTACTAACAACCAAGGTAGGCACGATACAACGCTCAGACTTAGTAAAGAAAAACATTGGCATGGTTCACTTGGGAACAGGAGTTCAGAAAGCAGTGGAAATGATTTTTCGGAGTCTAACAGAAAGTCGAAAAATTCCCCTACTAGAGGATTCGTTTCTGAAGGACATTTGTTGAGGTTTTGTCATATCGAAGAACCACTTCTGTTTGGGTAATCAGTTGTTTTTTTGTTTGAAGAATTCATTTTGTTTGGTGAACCTTATTAGAAAAACCTAGAGAGCCTGTTTTAATTAAGGATTTTTTTACAGTATATATTTTTTCAGGTTGCATCTTCAGTCTTGGATGATGGCAGAGCTCCCAATACGACTACCGAAATTTATGGCATTCCTGGTAAGGAGAAAATAAAATCGAGATTTTCGTCTCAGTAATTTTTCGTTTTTTAAAAATCAGTTTTGTTTGATGATTTTCTATTCTCTTCATTGTGAGTGTTAATGACTGCAGGTGTCACCTTTAATGACTGCAGGTGTCACCATGCCCGTCTTAAGCTCGAAAGCAACGGGGAACATGGATTTGCCTCCCATTCCAGCTGGCTACACCCCAATCATCACGTCGTGCACTACAGAAGGAGCTCTGTCAGCTGGAAATTCATTTTCTAAATATTTTCCATACTATGAAAAGTTGGAACCCATTCATCTCGCATATCTTCAACAGGGTGTTCTAGCATGTTACCATCACATAGCAAAAGCACATTGATATTCGGAATGGTTTCAGGCCTTTATTCCTGTAGGTTGGAGGTTGTTTAGAGATGTTGGTAGTCATTGCACGAATGTGACCTCTCCCACTGCTGCTGAGACACTCAAAGTGGCCCAGTCCGGAAGCAACCATTGGTATCTACTTTATTTCAGAGAGCGCGTACTGCGAGGCGGTAATATGCGCGAAAATTATTGTCTTACTTTATACATTTGGACTTTAAACGAGTTTATTCAATTCAATGCTTTATTCCAGTTGTTCGGCCTTTCTAGAGGATCATATAGATTAATGTTTACTGAGTATTATAAGATAATGAGAAGGAAAGATCACCTGATGTTTGCATCCGATCACGAAATGAGAGACTACCGATGTGAATGACAAATTGTGGCTCAATTTTGAAGACGGAAACAAGTATGTTTCAGGGGAGCACTGAATGAGCTGGCTTCTCTGACAACTCGATCAACCATAACTGTCGCAATAGCTACGGTAAATTATATTATACATTTTGTTGTTTTGTATTACTTTACATAACAACTTAGTTTTTAAAATTAAATATGTTAAATCCAACCATGACAGATTATATTCGCTTTCTGCATATGTTAAATCCAACCATGACAGATTATATTCGCTTTCTGCATATGTTAAATCCAACCATGACAGATTATATTCGCTTTCTGCATATGTTAAATCCAACCATGACAGATTATATTCGCTTTCTGCATATGTTAAATCCAACCATGACAGATTATATTCGCTTTCTGCATATGTTAAATCCAACCATGACAGATTATATTCGCTTTCTGCATATGTTAAATCCAACCATGACAGATTATATTCGCTTTCTGCATATGTTAAATCCAACCATGACAGATTATATTCGCTTTCTGCATATGTTAAATCCAACCATGACAGATTATATTCGCTTTCTGCATATGTTAAATCCAACCATGACAGATTATATTCGCTTTCTGCATATGTTAAATCCAACCATGACAGATTATATTCGCTTTCTGCATATGTTAAATCCAACCATGACAGATTATATTCGCTTTCTGCATATGTTAAATCCAACCATGACAGATTATATTCGCTTTCTGCATATGTTAAATCCAACCATGACAGATTATATTCGCTTTCTGCATATGTTAAATCCAACCATGACAGATTATATTCGCTTTCTGCATATGTTAAATCCAACCATGACAGATTATATTCGCTTTCTGCATATGTTAAATCCAACCATGACAGATTATATTCGCTTTCTGCATAGGTTTTCACTAGAATATTCAGGAGATGTCTTATGAATGTAGCTTGATACAATCAGAAAAAATTATTCTTAGTTACGATGATTATGTCTTAATTTGTCATTCTGATAGAAATCAGGGGTTTTTTAGTGTGCAAGAAAAGGTACAGATGACCGCCAATAAAATTTTTGTCTTCACATCAGGGTCCCCCCCTATGGTAAAAAAAAACCTTTTCACAAAAATTTCTTCACTTAAGGGTCCCCCCTATGGTAAAAAAAAACCTTTTCACAAAAATTTCTTCACTTAAGGGTCCCCCCTATGGTAAAAAAAAACCTTTTCACAAAAATTTCTTCACTTAAGGGTCCCCCCTATGGTAAAAAAAAACCTTTTCACAAAAATTTCTTCACTTAAGGGTCCCCCCTATGGTAAAAAAAAACCTTTTCACAAAAATTTCTTCACTTAAGGGTCCCCCCTATGGTAAAAAAAAACCTTTTCACAAAAATTTCTTCACTTAAGGGTCCCCCCTATGGTAAAAAAAAACCTTTTCACAAAAATTTCTTCACTTAAGGGTCCCCCCTATGGTAAAAAAAAACCTTTTCACAAAAATTTCTTCACTTAAGGGTCCCCCCTATGGTAAAAAAAAACCTTTTCACAAAAATTTCTTCACTTAAGGGTCCCCCCTATGGTAAAAAAAAACCTTTTCACAAAAATTTCTTCACTTAAGGGTCCCCCCTATGGTAAAAAAAAACCTTTTCACAAAAATTTCTTCACTTAAGGGTCCCCCTATGGTAAACAAAAACCTTTTCACAAAAATTTCTTCACTTAAGGGTCCCCCTATGGTAAACAAAAACACAGAGGCCCGCGAAAAAATTTCCCCTCTTGACATGGAAAAACAGATGCCCGCCGACAGAAGGTCTGACATGACTATTTAACCCCTGATGGGAATTGATCGAAAATTTTCTGCTCAGATGCGAACTAATCAACCGCAAGTAAGTTCAATTTCATCCGCAGGCGGTATAGCTACTTCTACCGTAGTCGCCGACTCTTGCACTACAGTAACCAAGGTTCTTCCACAGTTTCATACAAAAAAGTTTTAGTATACTTAATCTTAAGTTTATCAAACGAGACGGGAAGTGAAATAATCTGTAAACATATTCTCTACATAGGAGGAGATACTCTCGAGCGCTATATGGAATGCTGTCTGTGCGAATCAGAACCATCGAATGCGAATTATTGATCAGAACCATCGAATTCATGTTTTGTGCAGACATACTCTTTGTGATTAGTTTATTTTTTATTACTATATAAACACTCAATGAATCGATGATATAGTTGAGTGAACCTCTTTATGTGATAGTAAATGATTGTGAGTAGGACTCGATCGACCAGCCCCTGCCAACACCTGTAATAGTCTCCTCGTCAAGCACCAATCCTCAAGGTTTGATGTACAATGTGATGGCGGGCAGTATGCATCCGGGATATGCCATGCAAAATATGCACATGGGACCGCCGACCGTTACAGAGGTCAGCAACGTTTCAGCTTGTACTCGGGGGTCGGAGATGTCGCATTGTAGCTCTGATTTTGTGGCTCTTGTCAGAGAAGTCTAAGTATACATGTTCAATTTCCTTCGCGAGCAAATACCTTCAAAGAGAATTCCTTACACCCTTTCCATAAATTTTTTACACGGGTCTTGATTAATGAAGTTGTATAACTCTTGAGGGAGTTTCTCTCACTTGCAGTTTGTCTGATAGGAAAGAGCTCTTGATAAAATCCTCATTTCTATCCATTTCTCTCTCTTTTTTTAAACCACGCTCTTGTAGAGTCTCTTGCGACAATTTCGTTTAATCTAAATCAGCTTTTTTCATTCTTCTTTTTTTGCAAGTCATGAGAAACAGCCCAATCTAATGTCTGTATTATGTGCATTTACCTTTAGCAAAGTCGAAAAGCTCAGTCCATAGGCAGAATAATGTGTGTTGTGACTACATGGATTAAAGGTGAACACTTGCGGAAGCTTTGTTCCTTTGCCTATCGTCATTCAGCCTCTACAGCAAGTAGGAAACGTCAGCGTTCATCCATTTTTAAATAGGACTCTCATTATTATTCAATAATTGTTTTGATCAATCATTATTTGTGTTTTGATCAACCAATGGCATTATGTTCTCCTTTCGAAGATTTTTGCAATATTTGAGTGACATAAGGCTTGTTTATTTCTAGGAAGTAACTGAAGGTAGTGGATCGGGCATAAATTTTTCTGTTAGATTTGCAAGTAGTTGTTAGCAAGTGATCTACTTCGTTTGGTAAGAAATAGTCGGTCCTATTTCCAAGAAGTCGTTATAATCAAAGTTTCTTGGATGTTTCAAGAATGTAAGAACTCTTGGACACAACATGAACAGAATAAGTGCTTTTCGCAGACATCCGAGGAAGTAGTCTCGAATACGCTTGACCGAATCGTTGACGTCAAGATGGAAGCTGTTGAGACAGCGAATGCCATGAGTACAGTATTCAACAAGCAGCTTGAGGTTAGTGTGGTCTATGGGCTTGTAGAAGGAGTTTTGCTCAGGGCTGCTCAACATTAACAACCTTGCAGATTATCAATTTTTAGTTGCGAAAGAGCTGCTTTAATTTCGTTTCATTAGGCTGAAATTTCTTGCTTTTCTCGAAGAATAATTCTATGTATAATGCTAATCAAAATACATAATTAGTTTTTATCTGGAGCATTTCACATACGTCTAAAACTTTATATCTCCCAATCAACAGAGCTCATGTTTTTTCCTCTTTATTCCATTCTTTTATATCGGTGACACTAGCAAAGAAGTTGATAAAACTTGCACAGATATGTGCGCCCAATGAATATAGCTTAAATAGAAGAAGAGTACGGAAGAGAAAGGATAAATCAGTGTTATGATATAAATTATTCTTTGAGAAACATCACATTTTGGAAGTAACAATGTAAACACGAACTCTTGTAAATAGTTACTTCATTTCAATATAAAATTTAGTGAAACATTTGCGGCGAAGTTGCATTTGTAACGTAATGGAGCGTCACATTACCAAAAAGTGTTTTTCTAGTAGTGAATGGAGATAATGGTTATTTCGTACATTTATTCCTCTCATTAAGGATTGCCATGAAATGCCAAAGGATTACGGTGTTTTTATTACTTTTTTTGCTTGGAAATGTTTGTTTATTTTCGAATAGTATGTAATAAACATAAGAAATTTTCAGTAAAAAATTACACTAAAATGGTTTTTATCATTTTTAAGGCGTCTTTAGTTTCAGAATGAGATTTGAACAATCCAAGTCTGAATAATTAAATCTCCCGATGAGGGCGATGATGGAGAAATCGAAATTTTGCAGGTAGAGTTGAAAATTGCAAATATGCAAATTCAACAGCTCGACCCGGTCACAACCCACAACTGCCTTCTCAAGGTTGAGACTATTCAAGAACTTCAAACTATTTATAGGCTTATAAATGCCAAATTATGTACTGTACTCGCTTTCTGAAATGAGTACAGGGCATTTGAAATGGGTTTTGAGAGATAAGTTCCATCGTTTCTTCCTTTCAAAAACTACGAATGTTAAAGTTTCGGTGATTACATATGTCTATAGAATATTGAGCGGAGAAGCAATTACGTTTATGTTTCGCATCCTTATATCAGGATGCGAAACATAATTATGTACCTCAAATAAGTTATGAATAAAAGATGCAAAGACAAAATTAGGTTATAGAGGTTATTGATTGAAATTAGGTTATTGATTGCGAAGGTTGGAAAGGGCATGCTCTACTGAACTTGTTTAGGTTTTTTGTTACGGCCAAGAAAATTGTAATTAAACACAGTAACAAAGAGAGAACAAACTGCTCAGAAGCTGAATAGGGAGAAACATGATTATAATTTTAGACAATGATAAGAATATCTACAGAAACATGAAGTTTGAGTCACCATCTTATGTTCGGATAGATGTGTTCTTAAAAGTAATGGAAATGCGATACTCTGCTTCTCATGTGAGAATTTTGGAGTGAGTGAGAGCGGACGAAGAATATTGGTTCTTTAATTCGTTAAACCGCTCCAGGAGCTCAAGGAAGTCGACAGAAAGATTGAAGAAATCCAATCGGGTCAGGGCTGCTGAGAAGACGAGGACGTCACGTCACTGCTCTCTTCACGAAAGCCGATCATCTTATCTGCCTTCCATTCTTTCTCCCTCCTTTCATCTTATCATTTCCATTACTACTGTTACTCACGATGTACTCTTAATTCATATTCGAAGTGAGTGATATTACCCAGTATATTACCCATTAAGATGGTGTTTTCTTTTTGTACTAACACGAGTTTTCAGTACGGTACGTGAGGTTGTAATAAGATCCAGTTTGAAAATGTGAGAGGATTTGCGATAATGTAGAGAATGACACCTTTTGGGGGTCAGGAGCAGGGTGTTTCTTAGCACCCGCACAACTTTTTTCAAGCGCATAGATTTTTAAAACTCCTGAGTTCAACATTCAAGTTTTCCAATGATTTGGACTTTTCCCTACGAAGAATCCGAGAACAATTTTTTTCCAAGCGCATAGATTTTAATGTTTTTCGGGGTTTTTGGAGAGGTTCACCCGCAGTGCGGCTAAGAGAAACATCCTGGTCAGGAGAGATCTCTTTGTTTTGAGTAAAACCATTGTGTTTGAACTGTTGAACTATGTAGTGAGTAGTTGTGCCATCGTTGTAAAAGTTTGATTCGCTCTAGTGTTGTTAATAATTTGAATGAAGTCTGCATTATCCCCCAACAGGCTTACTCCAAATTCTATATTCTCAATTAGTGTAGTTGTTTGCTTTTAAAATTTCTTGAACAATTTTTGAAAGTCTACAGGTTGTTGAAAGTGATTTAAGTCTTTGCCCCGACGTTTCGAACCCAAATTTTTTCTTCTTTGAAATGCTTTCACTCTTTGGAAGTTTCTGAAACGTTAAGAATTCGCTGTGGTCGATAGCTTTTTGTATGAAGACATGTCTTTTTTGTGTTATAGTTCTCAAAATAGTGTTATAGTTCTAGAAAATTTGCTGATGTTAGAACCGTAATAACATGTGAAAGTTTAACGAATTATGAAAAAAAGGAACATGGCAAAGCTCTTCAAGATTAGAATTAGATATCACCGTGCTGTTCTGAAATAATAGACTAATTTCATGATAAAACTCTCGAAGACTAAGTCTGAGCTGAAGTTAAAACGCCGAGTCTAAGCATTAGAAAAAGAATATATATACATATATTTGTAAATATATATATATATATATATATATATAAACGGTATGTTACTAACCGAAGGTACTTGGAATCAATGTATGAATTCTAGTTTCATCTTTATACGCTCAGGCAATAGATTAGTTCCGGTTAGCTGAGGTTCAGAATTGGATTCTCAAACAATTATCGCCTAATTATGGTATCAGTATAATGATGCCCAATCATGAAAAGTTTTGCCAAAAAAACATGATATTGCATTCTTGTTAGGTAGTGGTCAACGACTGATAGGAATTTTTTTTAAATTCCATTCAAAAAGGGCAGTAGAGGAACCAGAATCCAAATTTTAGTTGAGATAACTCATATTGAGTGAAGTTTATGAGCGAAATGTTTATATTCTTTCATACACTTCTTCGGTACGTTTGTAAATAGTAAAAATATGTTGGACTAACTATAAAATTGACAAATATATTTATTTGAAGACTATTGTCGCACAATGTATTTAAGAAATGGAGGGAGTGGATCGATGCGAAAAAATGTGTTGGAAACAGAAATTTCTGTACGGTTTGAGAGCAGGGACTTCTCGCTACTGCAGCAGGGAAGGGGGGGGGGTGAATATAATGATTATGTTCGTGTTGCCATACGATCGAGCGGCTTGTAACATAATGAAATTTTAAAAAAAACATAGAAAATGACAAAAGGTGGACAAAATTCTATTGGTTGGTTAAGATTTCTTTGGAGGGTTAAAATGTCTTTGGACGGCTAGAATTCTAATTGGACGAATAGAATCTCTATAGACGTCTAAAGTAGATGAGATTTTTTCTTCAATTTTTTTCATTGAAAACTTTTCATTGGTTTCTATACTACTAGAGAAAAACAACAACTTATTTGAAAAATCGCTAACTAACGCTCACGACTCAGCAAATCACTTCGAGTTCGTCTTGAAAAAAACTATTTCATGTGTGATTGGGGTTTAGTGCGGTTAGTGAGGGAATACTGACGTATTTGTACGCGTGAAGTTTTTGTAGTCAAATCGGCAAAATTGATATGATAAGACATTTTTCATGCGGTCTATTTCCTAAGCTGTACGGACTCAGATATTTTTACCTGAGCCTAAGCGAACAGAACATTGAAAAAATAATAAGTTGTCACGGGTACAAATGTCGTGGTACGGTGAGTGGAAAGATTATAGTGAAAAGATTAGTTCTATAAAAATTTGCTTAGGCTTGGGTAAAAGGGCTTTGCTCGAATGCTAGATGTGGCGCATCATCAGAGTGAAGAGTTTTCTCTTATATTTTAACTCAAATTCTTTTGTTTTTCTGCTATCACCTCACTCTCACTTCAGACTTCCTGCTATTATATTTTCGTTGATAAATTCATTCGCGAAGCTTGGTACGCACTATGTTACTCGGGAGTCGCACTTTACTTGGAAGCCGCACTTCACTTTGGGGGAGGGGCTTTTTGAATTTTTGACAATTTTAGTCCTTGAATTGACAAAAAAATAATATGAGAAATTCTCGTGTGCTGTCTCGTTAGCGTAACCTTTGACTAAGCCTAAACGGAAAAAAAGTGAATAATAGCTGAAAACAGCTAATTAGCTTAGCTAAGTCAATTTTCTCAAATAGACTGGATAAAATTAAAATCTTGTGGCTAATTGTTTAATACGGCCTCGATAGCATACATTTTACCGGCGATGCTTGAGTATAGTGGTCCCGTCGAATTCGCATTTTTTTGCATCAAACTTTTTCTAGGGTTACTTGACGAGCTAAAAACGATTCTGAAAAGTGCGAAGCTGGATCTGAAGTGTTTGAGTATGTAAAAAAAATCATTTGAAAATTCATCTGGGTTCAGCTATTATTCACTGTTTTTTTCGCTTAGGCTTAGGCAAAGGTTATGCTAACGAGGCCGTACGGCTTAGGCTAACGAGTTTTACGTCAGAAAATATTTTTACATTAAAAAAACGCTTAGGCTTAGTGAAAAGTTGGCTTTAATCTACTTAAGCGGTCCAAAGATTTTTTTCTCAGAAAGAGATTTTATTCATGAAAACTCCCTTCCCCCCTTTCTCCTTAGGGGCCCCCTTCCCCCCTTTAGGGCCCCCCTTTTCCCCTGCCCCTTTCCCCCCCCCCCCTAGGTCTCCTACCACCCCCCCCCCCCTTTGCTCAGGTAGGGCCCTCTTCCTCCCCCTTCCCCCTTTAGGCCCCCCTCCCTTCCCTGCTTAGGTAAACCCCCCTCCCCCTCCCCCCCTTTCCTTTCCCCAAAATTTATAAAGTTAAATTGAAAATAAAGAGAAAAAAATAAGAAAGAGAAAGAAAAAATAATTTACTAGAGCCCCGTGTTTTAGGGCAGGATGGGGGGGGGGGGTTGGGCCTACTGCAAAATTTCACAAGTGATGAAAAAGCACTGTGTTCATAGCGCAGATTGCCAAATGACTCGGACGAGAGTGGAACTGGAAAGAACTTTTATATACGGTCTTGTTTCTGAGCCATGCGGCCTAGTTAGCGTAATGTTAAGTCTCCGTAATATCGTTTCGAATGTGTGTTGAGTTTGTAGTGAAAATTACAACAACCTTGCACTCGCTTTTTCAATTTTCGTTGCTTCTTACTTTCGTTTTGAATATTTGTATCTGTTCGAGTAATTTCATTAAAATAATTGGCACTTTGTTACTTGGAGGGACGGCACTTTACTTGGGGGGCGTACTTCACTTAGGGGGGAGGGGGCAGGTCACTTTTCACTTCGACTTAGGTAAAATAGCTCTTATATACGCATGGGCACCACTATACCCCAGTTTCGCCACTTTTACTAAGCCTAAGCGTTTTTTTAATGTAAAAATAATTTTTAATACAATAACTTTTTCACGAGCTGGAGTCTCTGATGCTCAAAATGATCACCTATGAAGTAAATTTTTCGAAACTGTAAGTGTTAAAGCCAATTTTTCGTCTAGTATTCCAACGTTTGCAAGACAAGACGTAGGGTATGCGCATGAGGGAATAAGAGCCGGTGAAATGTATGATAACGAGGCCGTAAAGAACAATTAGCCACAATATTTTAGTTTCATCCAGACTAATTGAGAAAATTGTCTTAGCTGTTTTCAGCTATTATTCAGTTTTTTGGCTCCGGCTCAGGCAAAGGTTACGCTAACGAGGCCGTACGGCTTAGGCTAACTAGACCGCATGAGAAAATTTATAATTTTCTCAATTTTTGCCAATTCACCGACTAAATGTGTCAAAAAAAATTTTAAAAAGCCCTTTCAAGTTAAGTGCGGCCCCCTAAGTAACATTGGGCCCAAAGTACCAAAAATCGTGTTTGAAAAATAACAACTTGAAGTGATTAGATCGGGGAAAATTTTCAAATTTTTGAAGTGAAACATTTATTATTGGCAATTTTTCAGTCCGACGTAGGCTCCTCCTGTCTCCTCCTTGGGGCGCGTTATGTTGCATTGTTATCAGGGCTGCGCAAAAAAATCAAAAAAAGTTGTTTTCTTCAAATAAAATTTTGGCACTAACTGCAGTTTAAGTGGTAGCGCTCGTGGGCTTTAAACGCTTCGGTTTCTTTTTTTTTTCATAGATGTTCATTTTTTCATAGATCTTCATAGATTTTAATTTTTTTCAAATCTAGAATCAAAATTTCATAGAAAATAAAAAATTTCTTTTTTTGTGACATCACTATCAAAATGACACATAAGGAATTTAATTGAACTCGCATCTCACTCACAATTATATTCCCTTTAAAAAGTTATTGTATGAAATAAGCACTATCAAGAAGAGAGAGAAATACTGAAAGAGAACATATAGAGGTTTCTATATCTCTATAGAGAAATGCAGGAAAAGATTAAAAAGGAGGAAAAGAAAGTATACACAGAAATTGAAGAAAGAGAGTCTAAAACAGCGAACATAAAATTTTTTTCTTCAGAAATAGGTTTTTTTACAAGTACATAAATAGATTTTTCAGAATGTTTCTCGAAAGCAATCAAATTGCAGCTTATACCGGAAAAAAGAACTGAGTTAAAAAGAGTAATTTGTGTTTTAATCGTTTCGACTGCTTTTCACACACCTGCGTTCCATCTTTTTTTTTCTTTCTCTCTTTATATTTTTCTCTATCTCCTCTTTTTTATCTATCTCTATCTATTCTCTCTCTCATCTCTTTATCAATTTATGTGTTTTTCTCTCGCTTTCTCACATTCTTTCTATACCTTTATTCTCTTAGTATTGTTTATTTCACGTTTTTCTAACAAGTTTTTTTATATCCAATTTTAAATGTTAGGGCGGCACATTTTTCCAGGATGTCCTTATGCGTCAGAGTAGGCACCCGTATGATCACGTCACCTTCATTTCTAGTAAGCGGTGTTCTCTAGCACTTACAAGCATATCACTGTTTAAAGCGGCATAGCGACGACTTGCACATGCGTATTGTGAGCAAGCCCAGAAGCTTAAGCGATTATATTGTACGTAGTGCATGTGTGCCTATTCGTGTATACAGCTAAGAAGTCTCTTGAGCCACAGAAATTTGTCCTTATTTGCCTTCCACGCTTGGAATCAGGGCGTTTCTTATCACCCGCGTAATTTTTTTCGAGCGCATAGATTTAAAAAAACGTCGGAAAACTTGAACTTTTTTCCCGCTATTTTTCAAAAATCTCCTAGTTGAAAACCGAAAAAAAAATTTCGAGTGCATAGTTTTGAATGTTTTACGGATCTTTTTGAGAGCGCATAGATTTTTCCACCCGCACTGCGGGTGAGAGAGATTCACCCTGCTTGGAATAGCAAAGGTATTTGTGGAGTTCAACTTTTAAACTGTTTTAAACATTTACCATTGACTCAGGACGAATGGCATCTACAGTGGTGAAAAAAGAAGACCACAAACTGGGTGACGTCGATTTTCTCGAGCCTGTTGAAGGTGAGCATTTACACTGAATCCTTTTAACAAGTTTCTCTCTTCACGCCTATGCTCTACGCTCTTTCGTCTAACTCCCTTACCGTAATCAGCTTACCGAAATCCTGTTTACTAGTTTCTACGCTCTTTCTTTGTGCTTTTGCCTAACTTCGTATGTTGTTGCATTCATGTTATTTATTATTTTTTCACTCTAAAACACGCTTAAGCTTAGTAAAAATTTACGCTAACGAGGCCGTATCAATCGATTAGTGACGGGACTAGTGAACAGGATTTCGGTGAGCTGATTACGGTAAGAAAAGTTTGACGAAAGAGCGTAGAAGGTGAAGTTTGAAGGGGAAACCTTTGTAAAATTATTTGTACCCAAACTAAAAATATGTGCAGGTGCAGCGCACCTCGGAATTGGTTACGGTAGAGATGGAAGTCTGTGCAGGTGCAGCGCACCTCGGAATTGGTTACGGTAGAGATGGAAGTCTGTGCAGGTGCAGCGCACCTCGGAATTGGTTACGGTAGAGATGGAAGTCGTTACGTCGCGACAATCACAGCGCTTGACAAGATACAAGATACAAAGCACTATGCGGTCAGTCGTCTTGTTAAGTAAAACAGTATTCCAGTGTACAAGAGCTCAAAGACGCGATCGCCGACTCCTGGCAATCTCTTCATCCCCCAAACACTTCACAAGCTATTTAATTCGATGTCAAACCGAGTGTTCAGTGTCATACAGTCATCATACAGCCAAATTCTTACTAAAGAAGAACTAGCAAAAGGTGTTGCTGTTATTGTTGATAGAAAACCGATATTAGCATAATTAGGACACAGTTTTAAATTAATGAAAACATGATAAAAATTTCATTTGTCGATCAATTCGCACCAAATTTGGAGTAAATGAATCTGAAACAGGGGTTAAATGGTTACCGGATCAGCTATGTTGGCGCATACATGTTCGCGCCGAGAATGATCTACATTCTCTTCTCCTTCCTTTCTGTTTCACTTTTCCTCTAATTCTCTTTTCACTCTTTTTGCCTCTCCCATTCCTTTTTCCACTCGCTCGGCGGGTAGAAACATGCCTTAGACCGGCCTCATTTAACCCCTGCTCTTAAATAGAATTAAACTGATCATTCAACAATAGAAACAGATTACTGTCTTGTAGTTTTCCGGAAAGGCTGGAAAATTAGGGTCGTAGCATAATTATGCCACGCACTGTATTCAGAGAAATTGAATGAGCCCTCTGTAAAGACTCATCCTGCAGCGAGAGATTTCCTCCCTGCGGCTTGCGACGCACTCCCATCTGCTGCCTCTGCAAGCAGTTCATGTACGAGGGGCTGCAATCTATGAGCTGTATCCGTACTGCGATCTCGGTTTATTCCTCAAGACTTCAAACTTTCTTTTGGAATAGGTTGGTGAGGATCCTTTTGAGTCCGGAGAAATTTTCTCCGTCTACACTCGCATCGCAGTCGGCGATCCTCTTCGTGAGACCCATTCGTGAACCGGAGAAGGGCAAGAGGCTATTTTACTGGAGCTTC
This sequence comes from Allodiplogaster pararmata, assembly GCA_964056735.1. Lineage (NCBI taxonomy): Eukaryota > Metazoa > Nematoda > Chromadorea > Rhabditida > Diplogasteridae > Allodiplogaster > Allodiplogaster pararmata. The sequence continues at coordinate 8,533,559 of OZ057403.1, forward strand.
GACTCGCCATTACAAAGTATAGGGGAGTATCGGCTGATGTTTTATCCGGTGGCATGCCCAGGCTAGTCCGGCATCGCCCTCCTTTGACGAAATATACTATTGTTGTAGATTGCCCGTCGAAGGTCTCCGACTGGGTAGATGAGTTCTTCTTGGTTATGGCTCAGAAAACAATATCCTTACTTACATCATTTATCTAATTTCATTTATTTCTCTTTCTCTCTCGGGTTTTAATTTTTAATTTTATTTTTGTAATTTTTTATATTTTTCCCCAATGGAAAAATGGGTGGAATCTTGTTTTAAAAGAAAAAAACATTGTTAAGGAAGTGCCCACCGCGTGATTGATTTGTACTACAAGAGTGGTCTTCCTGAAAAAGCCATCAAATCAATCGCATATTCAGTGGTACAAGCACTTCTTTTCCTCCACTCCAGGAACATTTTACACAGGTTGGAAAAGTAAATAATCGTCGCCGTGTCTCAAAATAGCTACAATATGCCCTTAGTTGGCTCAATCATGACTTTACTATTGAAATTTCACCTTCAATGGTTTGCTTCTCCCCCACGGCTTCACATTGTCGCAAAGAACCGATTTCAAGAGCATCCTCAGGGGTCGTATGCATGGAGCAATCCAAAAGGGATTATGAGCTTGGATTAGCAGTTATCCAAATACATTTCACTAATCCGGTATGCATAGAAGCTATAATACTTTTGGATTAGAGATAATCCGACAAAATTTCTTTTAACTTTTTTGGATTTTGTAATCCTTGGATTTGAATAATCCAGATTGTTATAATCTGTTTTCCATGCATACGGCCTAGGTAGTGGACAGTGTGTTTCTCTAATTCGCAGTGCGTGTGAAATCTATGCGCTATTCAAGAAAGCTAGTGCTGTAAAGGCTCTGATTGTCTGCATCCTCTGTTTCACATCACATGCTCTCGCGCTCTTTCAAAGGCCTGCCGTTCTTTCATCATTAGTCATCTTGATATACACATTCTTTCTGCGGATGACAGAAACAGCCTAGAGGCGGGTATAGGGATTTCTCCACGCAATTGTGCTTCCAAGATGTCACACTCGCCCGTAGTAGACCATAAAATTATATTATAACGCAAAAAAGGCGATTCCCGACTGGTATGCTTTTGGATACAACATTAGCTTATAAACTACAGAAATCAGCGTGAATTCGGTACTGTAAAATAGAGAGCACAGTCAAATACGAAACATAGGTGAATTGCCAACAAGCAAAAAAAATCCTAGGGCGACCGACCTACCGACCCCTTCCTAATCAACCTTTAAAAAAAATTCAAATACACTTTCTTTTGAAAGTGTATTTGAATCGTTTTACTGGGGAGTGGGTCCCTCTTCTACCACATGGGGGGCCAAAGTGAAGTGGGTCCCTAAAGTAAAATTTTCCCGTGTATTTGATTTGATAAGACTTGTTTTCTTTTTCTAAATTAGAAGTTTTAGGTTTAAGAATCTCAAGCTATAACTCATCCCAAACAAGTTTTGCCAACTTGGCAATGTCAAGTTCAAATGAATAACTTTTCACATACTGGTGCGATCGACCTATTGTAATCAAGACATATTTACCTATTATAAAAAAAGCAGAGCCGCCCTACAAGAACCGTTGACAAACTTCTGAATTATATGCTTCAACTCAATTTTCTGTCCAGATATAGTGAGTCACGGGCTCTTCGTCTTTCAATCCTTGAATAAGCTAACACCTGATGATGAAGATGTTTTTAAACATGTACATCGTTAGTTACTATCCAAAGTGGTTCTTGAGGGCTGTTCGACCAGAGAATGTTATGTTGGATCGGAAGGGTGGAGCGAAGTTGGGAGGTCTGAGAAGGGCGCGGATGTTGCAAAGGGAAGAAATCTTTGGTTGGAGCTCTTCTCAATTCACTATTCACACCTAAGGGATTAAAAAATCTGAGTTTTACAATAGTTGCCGACTGACTATCGAGTAATGTCTTCGTAGTTGAAGCTCATTTAAATTTCAATATCGATTGAGAATACAAATAAAAGTTTCAATTTATCAAATAAATTTTAAATTCTCTGACTCTATTAGGTTTCGTGCAGGCGCAAGCAGCCAAGAGCTCTCGATGGAAGTCTTCCGTGGTAGGACGGGGGAACGCACGCCGGAAGGGGGAGATCCAAGGCCCTGTCACGTACTCGAGAAGGAGGACATCCACTCTCTTGTCTACGCAGCACCAGAGCTTCTAGCGCAGGTGGTCGATTAGATCAATCATTTGTTAAGATGTTTTTTTTTAACTAAAAAATCTTGTAGACTACATGTTTCTGTCTCATAAAGCCCAGCAATGTAAAATCATTAGTTTTTGCTTGGTCACAACCAGAGTATAAGATGATACTAAGACAACTTCACCTCACAGGATACAGTGGATCTGCTCCAATTCGAAATTGGATTTCGAAACCGATACAAAATGCACATGACGATGGAAATTATGTTATTATTCGAATTTTATAGTCTTCTTAAAATATAAGGTATTTGTATAACGAATATAAATTTTCTTTAAAAATTTAGTTTATCAATCGGTGGAATATCTTCCTTTACGATTTCGCATGTGTAATTTTTCAAATAATTGTTCGATTTTTGAAAATATTCTTTCAATAATTTTTCCATGTTCTAGGACCTGTTTGGATACGGCGAGAAGGCGGATGTTTACTCGGTCGGAATGACTCTCTGCGAGCTCGCAAATGGTTTTCCGCCCTTCTCGGATATGGAAAAGCTTCAAATGCTATATGAGAAGCTCAGAGGTTTGTGAACGAAAAGAGAACTGTGCCTATTTTAGGATCAGAAGCAGAGATGTGCGGAAAAGTTGAAAGTTTTTTTGGGTTCTTTTTTAGAGAAAAAAAAAGGTTTTAAAAATCTTTCAACAAGAAACAAAAATTGGATTTTGTCCTTGAAACTTTCTAAACTGTTAGTCTGAAAGACGATCTCTCGGTTGATGTTATTTTTGGTCGGTGAGCCTCTAGTTCACCTTTTACAAGTCTTCGCTTTCTTGAAACCATAAGGAGACCCTTTCATCTAAAAAAGTTTTTTTTTTCTCCATAGAATCTGAAGTCATCTCTCTGCGAGCTGGAAAATGGTTTATCACCCTTCTCAGACATGGAAAAGCTACACGTACTATATGAGAAGCTCAGAGTTTAACAAAAAAGTGAAAAAAATAGCTATTAAGAAGGTTAAAGGTCACTGGGTTTGTTCCAGCCCGGTAGACAAGCTTTTTTCCCATGCGATGGTTTAATCAGAGGGCGTATGCGTAGACAAATTTATATTAAAAAATTTGGAGTGAAGTTTAGACTAAGTTCAAGTTTTGCCAAAATGTAGTTCATAGAGTAAATCAAAGGCTGAAATTTACACTAAAATTTAGCCGCAAAGCTGGGAAAAAAGGAATAGATCTACGTTGAACTCATGGGTAAATTTAACCTTAGTATATTGTAGACCTACATATGTTTGACTTAATTCCGTATGCAGAAACAAGTTTTAGGCCTGCAATATAGGCCAATAATTGAATGCTGAAACATTGTAGAGTAAATTTTACTTCACAAAAAGGCAGCACTCGCGGATCCGCAAAGTATTGTTCTATTATGCGAGTTTAGTTACAGTAAGAAAAAACAAACAATCGTTTGTATTGTTTCGGATGTTTTTATTATTAGTCTTAGTGGTTAAAATTCCTAATGGTTCGCGTCCTGAATTTTGTGTAATCAACGATGTTTTATTCTTCTCGGTTTTTTCTGAAGCGGTAGTTTTTCAGAAAAAAAGTTTTTTTTTGATAACCGGAAGTCATATTTCTTTGAAAATTAAACGTTTTTCGGCAAAAAGCTAACTTTCGACAAAAATACAAATTTCGACAAGTAGAAACCTCTTTCTATCCAAAAGTCTCAAATTCCTCGAATCATATCTTACTAAATTAAATATTTTTGTGAAAAGAGGTGAAAAAGAGAAAAATCATGTTAGTTCAAACTTCATGAAACTTTAATTTAAAAAAAAACTGCAAAAAAGAAATCATATTTTATACGAAAATGCTAAGAAAAAACTTACAAAATGCTAAGAAAAACTTACACGAAAACAGAAAGGAAGAGATGAAAAAGGGTGTTAAAAGTGCTTTGTAAAACTGTTCACCTGGGGTAACCTAGGATAACGAATTCTTACAAAATATCGGCCAGGACAATCAAAGTTGAAAAACCAAAAGTTTCTTGCAACGCAAGTAACGAGAAAACCAAATACTTTGGTCGGTCTACAACATGTATAGTCTAAGCATAAAGAAGAAGACCCGGTTAGCTGCTTGCGTGTCTGAGCATATTCAAAGCAGAAAGCATCATGGTTGTTATGTTCTGGTGATGAATGACGTCGCTGATGTGATCCTAGGAATTCTGAAAACGAGATGCAGGATGCTCATGTAAGTAAGGGGAGACTAGAAGGGTTGGTAAGTAAAAAAAAGTTAGTGCTTTACATAGTCAGAACCAAATTGGTTTTTAACTGTGTTTTTTTAGTCTAGCAGTGTCTATTTTCAGGCACAACACCCCATCCTCTGGACAGCACCAATATGACTGTTAATGGTGAGTGCAAGGACTATCTTTTTGAAGCAATGTCCAGTTTTTCATAAATATAATTGTCTGTATCGACCCGCACGCATTTATAAGAAAATCGAGGCTGTAAGGAAGCGAGTTAGTCGGAATGCCGGATGGGGCGTGAACAAGTTGTTATTGGAGTTGAACATACCACGCTTGACTTTTCAAAAACTTGTTGAAGAGAACTTGAGACTTATCGTGTATAGTATCATAATGGCTCTCATCCTTACTCTCATGGAGAAGCAGAAGAGACTAAAAAGTTCTACATGTTATCCGATTGTAAGTGAGTTTTGTTTTCATCGTAGCAAAGTGTTTGTGATACCTTTGAATTATGTTTCTAAAAACTTGTAGATTGAAAAAAAAACATGAAACAGTGGAAATACACTGAGAAATATGCAAATTACCGAAACTGAACCAAAAGTGCGTCAGTGTTTTCCCGGATAACAATATTCCGGGATAAAGTTTTCCATACAAACGTTTTCCGAACAAAAGATTGTTCTTGGAACTCGTTTTCTTATCCCGGAAAACGGGATAACTCGTTACCCGTGATAACGGGTTATCCGGGCTAATGTTTTCCCGTCGCCGGTTCCAAGACGTTTGTTTTCCCAAACCCGTTATCCGGGAAAGCGTTAGCCTGGATGAAGAGTTATCTCGGAAAACGAGTTATCCCGTTCCAAGAACAATCTTTTGTTTGAATAACGTTTGTATGGTAAACGTTATCCCGGAATATTGTTATCCGGGAAAACACTGACGAACTTTCGGTACAGTCTCTAAATTTCCTAATTTTTAGTGTTTATGGACTGTTTTTATCGCTTTTTTCAACCTACAAAGTTTTCAGAAAGTTAGTTTGAAGGTAATACAGTGACGCTTTGTTGAGATGAGAAGGTTTGATTCATAAATACCTACATTTTTATGTTATTTTGTATTTTTAAGACTTGAGCTCAAAATATATTTATGTTATCTAAGAGCTCAGAATTGTTGAGCTCAAAACATTCTTGTTTTATAATGCAATGAACTTCACGACCGTCTAAACCATATAGCTATCTGTAAGGCGTACACCATACATGCATCTATAAGGCTTGCTCCCAACGTTGCGGAAGCATCCGTCGACTCATCGACGGGCAAATTACAACAAAAAACCCAAATCGACTTGGATCAATCCAATTCGCGGGTTTTCATCTGCTCCTTTTACTTCTACTCATGGCTGGCACTGAGCCAAATCTGTGTCCACCACGATCGATTCACTGGCCCGGTACGGTATGAGGAGCGTCCGTCTACTACAACTCGATTCACTGCAATGCATGTCTCAACAATGCCCACACAACTCCCCCTTGCGGCGAGGTCCCGAATTACCATTTAGATCCAACTGGTTACATATGCCCGCCTTATCGTGCCAACACAGTCGTGCCGTCACCCATCGCCCACGTCACACAGCGAGTCGCCCCACTCAGAGATGCACCACATCAGGTCCCTGTCAGCTCTACAAACACCGCTCTAGCAAGTGACTTCGCAATCGTTCAATGGAACTTCAACGGCCTCTCTAATAAAGTCACAGAGTTCACCCACTTCCTCAACACTCACATCAAAGGCAGCATTTCAAGAAACGAAATTGCATTACCACAAATTCGCCAGCTTTTAACGGCTACAAAGTTGTTAGACGCGACAGAACACGACACTGTGGTGGTCTTGCCTTTTTCGTGCACCACTCAGTCTCGTTCAGAGAAGTCACCTAAGTAAGACCACCAAACGCCAGAAGCTATGAGATGGCAGCATCACCAATACACCCTTTACTTAAATAGATTTTCCGCGAAGAGATCAAGAAAGACGATCCGATCTCGAAACACACTGGCAACAGTGGCCATTCGTGACTCTACAGCCTTAAGAGCCTGTCACGGATGGAGCCGGATCATCCAGTCCAGAATCGAGCGCGACCTCAGGTGGCGGATAGAGGGACGCCTCCCCACGAAGAATTCGTGCTGGGAGGTAGCGGGAGAAATCCCGCCGCGGACCAAAACTGGGTAGTATAGCTCGTCAAAGGAGGGCGATGCCGGACCGGCCTGGGCATGCCACCGGACAAAACATCAGCCGATACTCCGCTATACTTTTCAATGGCGAGTCGAGGCGCCAGTAAAATAACCTCTTGCCTTTCTCCGGTTAACGAATGGGTCTCACCAAGAGGATCGCCGACTGCGGTGCGAGTGTAGACGGAGAAAATCTCTCCGGACTCAAAAGGATCCTCACCACCAACCTATCCCAAAAGGACTCCCCTCGACAGGACCTATGGGCAAGACAACAACAACAACAACAACATCCGAGTCCCAGGGATTGCACAACAACAACATCTATAAGGCTTAGCGTAGCTAGGTTACAGCAGTATTCGAAACAATGAGCCGTCGCTTGCAACCTTAATTACTGAAGTGAGCGTGAGGTGATAGCAGACGAACAAAGAATGCTAGTTAAAATATCAGAGGGAAAACTCTTCAGTCTGATGCTGCACCACACCTAGGTTTCGAGCGAAGCCCTTTTACCCAAGCCTAAGCAAATCTTGATAAAACTAATCTACTCATTCTAATCTTCTCACTCACCGTATCGCGACATTTGTACCCGCGACATATCATTATTTTTTACTGTTCTGATCGCTTAGGCTCAGGTAAAGATCTAAGGAGTTCGTACGGCCTAGGAACGAGACCGAATGAAAAAAAAGTGTCATATAAATTTTGCCGGTTTGATTACAAAAACTTCACGGGTAAAAATACATAGGTATTCCCTCACTCAATACATAGGTATTCCCTCACTCAATACATAGGTATTCCCTCACTCAATACATAGGTATTCCCTCACTCAATACATAGGTTTCCCTCACTCACCGCACTAAACCCCAATTACACATGAAATAGTTTTTTTCAAGACGAACTCGAAGTGATTTGCTGAGTCGTCAGCGTTAGTTAGCGATTTTTCAAATGAGTTGTTGTTATTCTCAAGTAGTATAGAAACCAATGAAAAGTTTTCAATGAAAAAAATGAAGAAAAAAGGCTCTTATCTACTTTAGACGTCTATAGAGATTCTAGCCGTCCAATTCAAATTCTAGCCGTCCAAAGACATTTTAACCGTCCAAAGAAATTTTAACCAAACAATAGAATTTTGTCCGTCTTTTATCATTTTCTATGTTTTTATTTTATTTCATTATGTGACAAGCCGCTCGGTCGTATGGCAACACGAACATAATCATTAAATCCACCTTCCCTTCTCCTTGCCCCCCCCCCTTCCCTGCTGCAGTAGCGATAAGTCCCTGATTCAAATTTTGGCAGTCCCTGCTCACAAACCGTACAGAAATTTCTGTTTCCAACACTTTTTTTTCGCATCAATCAATCAATCTTTATTCAAAATTGCATACTACTGTTACAAGGATAGGTGTGCAAAGTGTATTACTGTCACATAAGTGATATCAGTTTAGGTAATATATACAAGCAAGCACCGGGAGTTTGAGCTTCGAGAAAGGTAGTAATAATAGTAATAAAAAGAAGGATCCCTCCATTTCTGAAACACATTGTGCGACAATAGTCTTCAACTGAATATATTTGTCAATTTTATAGTCAGTTTAACATACTTTTACTAATTACAAACGTATCGAAGAAGTGTATGAAAGAATATAAACATTTCGCTCATAAACTTCACTCAATATGAGTTATCTCAACTAAAATTTGGATTCTGGTTCCTCTACTGCCCTTTTTGAATGGAATTTTTAAAAAAATTCCTATCATTCGTTGACCACTACCTAACAAGAATGCAATATCATGTGGAAAAACTGTTCATGATTGGGCATCATTATACTGATACCATAATTAGGCGATAATTGTTTGAGAATCCAAGTCGGAACCTCAGCTAACCGGAACTAATCTATTGCCTGAGCGTATAAAGATGAAATTAGAATTCATACATTGATTCCAAGTACCTTCTTTAAGTAACATTCTACAGTGTTACTATATTTTGACCATAATGTTGGTGTTGGATAAGAAAACGTGTGACGAAAGTGAGAGGAGGGGGAAGCTCGCTTTTGATAGAAAATAATTCAATTTAAATTTAACAATTTACTTAGGTTGCCTTCTAACCTAGTTTTACCAAATATTTTTTTCCTGATAACTGAAGGCTCGTTTCTTTATTAATAGCATTTTCTATCCCCCCACTCCCCTAGTTAAGGAACCTTTTGCTCACACACACCGCCACTAGAAAGACAGTCCATGCATATCCTCTAATGTTATTGTTCATTGTGAAATGAAATTGAATATAATCTGTACAAGGAATAAAGAATGAATGAATGGAATACGTATTTTTCTAATTATATAGTAGGGATGAAGACGTAGGGCTTTTTCTTATGATTCATACGATACAGCTTCAAAATGTCCAGTTACTGGTACGAACCGTTCTCAATATAGTAGATGAGATTAAATCACGGGATCAGAGTCAAAATAAATAGTCAAATACTGTTGAAATTGTGAAAAAGAGATAATTTTGTATAACCAGTGAATCTTCAGATAATTCCTTCCATTTCTACCGAACGTTGACACCAGCCTTTCACGATTTCGTGCAGTGTTCTGTGAGAAGGAATCCAGATAAAAGGTTGGATTCACACGTCATGAACATACTGAGAGGTCAAACATGTTCCGAGAGTTCCTCAGTCTAATCCAAACAACAGAACTTTTTGAATTGAGAAAAAGGAAAATAACTACGATGGAATTGATGAGCAATTTGTTACTTAACGGCCGCGAATAAAGTTTTTGGTAGAAAATCAACGAATTCTCAAATCTCGTGAACCTATAGGGTTTATTTGCAGGTTACGTGTTTTTGAAAACGTGTTGAATCAAAAGCTACGCAGAACGCAATTTTTAGTGTGAACTATTCAAATAGTTTTGAACTGAGGCTTATTGCCAGTGTATTTCTCTAACCCACAGTGCGTGTAAAATATCTGTGCAAATCTATGCGCTATCGAAAGCTAGTGCTACAAAGGCTCTGACTGTCTGCATCCTCTCTTTCACATCACACGCTCTATCGCTCTCTCCAAGGCCTGCTGTTCCTTCATCAATAATCATCTAGATACACTTTTGTTTTCTGCGGTTAGTATGAAACAGCCTGCTTATCGCCCGGAAGACGAAGAAGTGTGTACTATATTCCGTAGACGCAATCGAGTTCGAAATTTACACACAATGGTACCTTAGATTTCATTCACACAGAAACGGAAACATTGACAGTTTTGTAGGGTCACAAGTGGATAGAAGGAGAGAGAAAAGATGCAGTACGCCTCATGCGGATAATAGTACATAGTACGTTCCTTAGCCTTGTATGAAACCGAATTTCAGCCGAAGAGGAAAACAGCCTATAAAATTTATGAAAAAAATTGCATGATTCATTAATTCCCATGAATATAATTTCAATTAGAATCAAACTATAAGAACAATTTAACATGAATTTTGATATTTGATACGAATGAATTAAGATAATAAAGTGGCTGTGTGTTACACAATTCAGTCAGAAACGATAGGGCTAGGTGAAAGTATATTTTGCGGCTGTAACTGATTCAGAATAGTTTTCTTTTATTCCAAAGACGAAAATATTTTTCGCCTTCTCTTCGATGACAAGACAGCGACTTACTGCCTCATACGCTACCGCGTCAAGGGACAGGGTTTATTGAAGAGATTGGACCGCTGATGGAACGGCAAATTTCTCTCGTGAAAGCCTGGATCTGCTTGTTCAGCACCTTGATAGTTCACGCTTCAGTTCCTATCGTGTCGGCTTGCAAACGAATGGTTTCCAATAGATCAACTTCGATGTTGGCAGAAGAAAAGAACATGTTTGAACAGGAAAGGAATGAAGAGATCTTGGTCAAAAATCAATATCAGAGCGTTTTTTTTTAACACACTGCTCACAAGTGAGAAACAAATGAGAATGAAACAAGTGGATGTGTCGAATATTGGATGTATTACTCTGCGAGCATATTGGATGTATTACTCTGCGAGCATATTGGATGTATTACTCTGCGAGCATATTGGATGTATTACTCTGCGAGCATATTGGATGTATTACTCTGCGAGCATATTGGATGTATTACTCTGCGAGCATATTGGATGTATTACTCTGCGAACAAGTTACAGAGTATAGGTAAGTATCGGCTGATGTTTTATCCAAGAAATTGTCATGATAAAAGCAAAAATATTTTTTAAAGTATAATTGAAAAGTTGAGTATATTTAATTCAGCTGTGAATCGGTTCGGTTGCTGATGGATCAGTGTAGTTTGATCAACAGCTGAGTGTGTGGAATGAACTGTGTGTTGATGACAGATTATCGGCAGTCGAGCTTCGCAGTCACCCATTCTTCAGCCGAATTTCCAAGAAATGCCTTGGAGAGCTTCTGCCCATGGCTGAGGATTTGCAAACTGGTAATGAGGGGGAAGGGAAGGGGGGCGATGGGAGAAAGAGTCAGAAAATAATGATGAATAACATATTTTTTAAAAAAATTTCAATCTATTTCGAAGGAATCAGTCGCATTCCAATGGTCGAGTAGCTGATGGAAAAGCGCAATCTCATCAAATGATGGTGTGCTAGAAGCTAGTCTCAAGAGACAGCATAGAACTCTTCCGGCTGCCTCTCACCTAGAGCAGTCACATCACTAAACAAAATAAGACGCATTGTTATTTAGCTGTGATTTTATACGATGCAAATGACGGATGAGATAAGGTGGAAAGTGTCGAAGTATCTCTTATTTTAGGTCTAATAGAAGTATGATCCAAAGTTGGTAATAAAAAACACTTTGAAGTTATTAGTACTCGAGTTTTTTTCACAAAGTCTTATTTCACAAAATTTTAATAAATTAATGATGATATATATTATACATACTGCGCAATCGGCTGGAAATGAACAAATACTGTTATTATCCAAAAATTGAGTTCAAACTGAGACAATTTTTTTCCTTTGAGTTGGCCTTACGAATAATTACGACCACAGGTTCTCAATATTTGAATCAAACGCACAAAGGTCGATTCATAACTGCGACTTGCTCTTTTGCGAAAAAACTCCTAGTGAATTTGCTTAAGGATATTTTCCGAATATAATGTTCTTCGCGCTCATTCCTGTCTCTGCAAGGTATGCACTACCCTGAAATGAGGGACAGGCCTATCCGGGTGGAAAAGTGGATGTTCCCTGGTTCACTGCTAAAGTGTGTAGCAGTATCAGGGAGAATCTATTTCGTGCAGGCACTACCAAATATTTTTAACTTCCTTGGTTTAGGTGGTTCCGGGTGGGTGACGATTTTCAAACTTTTCGTACAATAGTCGCGCACAAGACTACATATTATGTCACACTCAGATGGAGGTATTTCCAGATTTTTCCGCCAAGAGTGTGATTTGGCGCTAGTTATTTGGTAACAGCGTGAGACTGGTAACAAATTACACTGCTAGGTCCCGTTTGTGTTTTCAATTTTAAAAAAAAACTGAAAAGAGTTTTTGGTCTCATATTTATAAAGGACCTAATTGGACAAACATTATACCTGATTGCAGGTAGTATTCTTTTCTCGGAAAGCCGTGATGCACTGTACAGACCGATGAAAAACATTCAAGTAACTGAACCGGAGTGGAACTTCTGAATGAACAAACATTCAACAAATCCCTAATATTTCAACATCAATAATACATATTTAGACCCCTTCGCAAGTGTAGACCCTTCAAGAGTTCCTATTTTTGCGTTAAATAATTGATGATAAATGTTCCAGGCAAGCGCTGACGTTATACATACATTACAATATGACAGTAACACTACGTGCATAATTGTCAATTGTCACTAAAATATCTCAACAAGATTTTCTGGTCTGATGAGAATACGGTTAGAAGAAGACATTCGTGGCTTAATTTCTCTGTTGTTGATCCATTCATTCATTTTTTTTCATTCCTCACAGGAAGCACTAATTCCGGTATCAACTGTATTTAAAATCAGTTGATACCGGACTTAGTGCAGAGAGAATAAGGAGACAAAAAAAACGGAAGAAGAAAAAATGAGATGACGAAAACAAAACAAAAATGACGAAAAAATGTCCCTTCTTACAAACTCGATAGATAAAACTTCTCACTTAAGTTCATAAAGAAGAAAAATATAAACAAGTAATGATTTCAATGTGTGTAGTTCTCATAAGTTTATTTAATTTGTTCGCCAAAAAAACCTTGTTGCTCAAACTTTTATTTTCGCGCGTTTTCTTGTCGAGAATCTCCAACTGATGTTTTCGCTCGCAATGTGCTCGCAAAAAAGTTGTTTAAATTCCATCCAATCCTGCTCGTTTCCATAGTTTTTAAACTTCACGCAGCTGTTTTATCAATGTAATTTTTTTATGCTTCACTGAGAATGAGGGTATATGTACCTATAAGGCGTAAACTGTCTTCTTATAATCAGTGTTGGCTTGAACTCTGAAGAGTTTGAGTGCTTCCCTCTTACCTTTATGAGAAGACAAAGTAGAAAGAGAGATAGAGGAAGAGAAATGAAGAATTGAACAACAAAGGCAGCAAAGCTGCCTTTGTCGGGAACGCGGAAGGTGACTGCAGAGGGGCGCGCGCTGTGGTCATTTTTGCGTTACTCTATGTCTGACAGAACTTGATCCTCGGGATGGTTTAGAAGCGGTTCTCGGTGTAAATTTTTCAGATTGCTTCCTCTATAACATGAGTCTGACAAAACGTGACAAGCGTCCCACTCTGGGGACGCTTGTCACGTTTTGGTTAGCCTCATGTTTTTATTCATGTAAAAGGGGATCTGCTCTGGCAATAGGCCTCATCAAAGATAGGCACTGTACCACATCACACTGCTCCGAACCTGGGTCTAGCAAGTTCAGGCTATAAGTTTCGCCGCAATTTTCTTGGCTATGGTCTCCATCAAGGCCGAGCTCTAAGCCCCACCACACTCTACTCTTGCTATAAACTATAGGCCAGGTTCTAGGCCTCACCGCTTCTACATATTCTGGGTACAAGCCTCATCAGAACCAACCCCTGGGCCTCACCGTACTCTGCTCTGACGATAGGCCTCATCAAGACCAGCCCCTGGGCCTCACCACACTCTGCTCTCGCGATATGCCTCATCAAGACCAGTCCCTGGGCCTCACGGCGCTCTGCTCTGGCGATAGGTCCCATCAAGACAAGCCCCTGGGCCTCACCACACTCTGCTCTGGCGATATGTCTCATCAAGACCATTCCCTGGGCCTCACCGTACTCTGCTCTGGCGACAGGTCTCATCAAGACCAGCCCCTGGGCCTCGCCCCACTCTGCTCTGGCGATAGGACTCATCAAGACCAACCCCTGGGCCTCACCACACTCTCTCTGCGCTGGCGACATGCATCATCAAGACCAGTCCCTGGGCCTCACCGCACTCTGCTCTGGCGATAGGCCTCATCAAGACCAGCCCCTGGGCTTCACCACACTCTGCTCTGACGATAGGCCTCATCAATACCAGCCCCTGGGCCTAACCGCACTCTGCTCTGACTATAGGGCTCATAAAGACCAGTCCCTGGGCCTCACCACACTCTGCTCTGGCGATAGGCCTCATCCTGGTTAGGCCCAAGAACTCACCGCTTTCTGCTCTGGCCTTAGGCCCCAGCAATTTAATGACATGGTACTCACTTAATTCCTTTCTTCCGCAAGTGTAGACCATGGGCTTCACCGAACGCTGTTGTTTCCTCAAGTTTTAGCGAGTCTAAGCCATGATCCTTCAACCTGAAACTTCAAGGTAAAATATAAACTTTACCAGATGAACAAAAACCTCCGTACCCAGAATTCGCTGATAATACGCGCTTGTTATGTGCCTTGCATAGTTATGCGTCGGTAAATCGGACGTTTCATTCATAGAAGCATCATCAGCGAGTAATCAAAGTTCCGAGATGAAGAAGAGGAGAAACGTGAAAGCTGTGATGTAACAAAGTTCAAACTTGAGTATTAAGGTTTTAACTGGTAAACGTAAATTATGTTTTAATCAAGAATGGTTCTATAATCTGAGGTTGATGTTTGAACTGTGATCTCTCATACATCAAAGCTTTTTCGTCTCTCTTCTTATTCAAATGAAATTGGTTGTAACTGATTGCTGATGATGCTTTGATACAAGGAAACGTCCGATTCTATTTCTTTATTCACCACCGCAAACCAGGGAAAAAAAGAACAGAGCACGCGTGTATTAACTTGTGTACAAAAAACTTCAGTACATACGATTCTTTCAGAACTTATTTCTAGGCGTCACTCTAGAATACCATTATGCTGTGGCATAAATCACCGACACCCAAGTAAGACAATCCTTATAACGCCCTTAGTCTATATAAAATTATGAATTCATTCCTAATTCCAAACTCTGTTTCGCGCAAAGCGGCTCGTTTCTCCCTCTACCTGCGTCACGCTTTAAGTCGTCACCTTACCTTTCACGAGTTAGGCCTTAAATTTTTTGTAATAAATTCGTCACGCGTGCATAGAAACTCCTTATTCTAGATACTTAGCTATGTAGGGTTTGATTCACGTATTTTACGAATAAACTCGTCTTTTTTGGTTGATAACAACCTCGTTGTCAATCTCCAAAACGTTACCATATCATCCCAGGGACACTTGGCCATTTTGCGTGTTCGTAGTATATGTAACGCGTAATTCCGTAGAAAACTATCATGGAATTTTAAGCAAAACTTGGAAATTATCAAATCCAGTTTCTTGATAAGAAAAACGTTAATTCCTTCTTTTCGCTCTTTATTTTCCAGCGTCGAAGATGCAAGTATGCAGCCATTAACTGGCTGCACAACTTGAACGGTCATCAAGCTGATGAGTCTCATAGGATCCTCTTATTCTCTCAACGGCGTTCTCCCAATAATAAATCATATGTAGATAATAAGTGAATTCTGATAGCGAATTCTCCATTTTTCGAAACAAAAGTATGCACACTTTTTTGCTGATAACTTCAATATCTGTCACACGGGATGATTCTCTCCCAAGTATCGTGACATTCAGGAAAATCCAAGTTTTTTTTCAGAAGTTCGAAAGCTTTTTTAAAACTAAATTCATTGTGAATAATAATGAAGCTAAATTTTGACAGTGAAAACGAGGTCTATATTATGATCAGCAAGACTCCACTCGCTTCACAATCAAGATGCGTTAAACTTAAAACATTTAAAAAAAATGTTCTTTCAGGTTTTTGAAATGTGATATGAGTTGTGATGGAACAGAAACAGACATTTTGCTTCATATAAATCACCATCAACGCGATGAAAATAATCTCAAACTTAGGTTATCGAACCTTCCATTTGTATTCCCTGGTACGAAAAAAACTACAAACTTCTGAATTTTGTTCTTAGATCCTATCCATTCACTTCACAGAACTCCAAACACTTGAGACAGAGTTTCTCGAGTGAATGGAACATCGCTCACATCTGTACTAGAGCGTTTCCTTTTTTTGTTTTATTCTGTGTGCGGTCGATCAAGATTTTCTCAGCTGTTTTAGAATAAATTCAAGATTTAGAAAGTTTTCAAAATGCTCCATTGCAAAAATTCATTGCAGTTTTCGCACTAAGCTAGAGAAGATATTCTCATTTATTTCAGATTCAAGCTGTTTTTCCGAACCTTTTTGTTTCTCTGTTTATTAAAAGCACCCCGCCTATGAAAAAAGAAACATGTCGCGCCTATATGAACTTGACCAACAATAAACGTTCTTCTGAGCCATCTCCATTCTTTTCTTCGTATAGCCGGAAGAAACTGATTAAATACAGACAGTAGTCCAAAATTTGTAGTCTTGATACGCCAACGTACCGTACTTCTTCATGTAACTTTATCGTCTGATGGTTCAAAATCGTCTAAAACGACGCGAAGTAGACAACTCAAATGGATTCTAGTAATATAAACGCATGGAAAAGCTGAGATTCATGAGAATACTGAATGTAACATTCCCACATAAAAAGGAATTTTACAGTATATGCAAAAAAAGAAGAAATGCTATGAATTGCAACTCGGAGCTCAGTGCAGTGTTGCTATTTCCGGGTACTGAGTTGCAGTGGGTGGCAAGCAGTTAACCAAAGATGACCTTTTTGAAATTTTAGGTTTAAAGGTCGTTTTGAATCGTTGTGGGATACGGTATTCACCCTTCCTCACTCACTCGTCGGTCACAAACACAATAGAGGTGTCAGCGCGCGTTTCACCTGTGGGAGTAGTCACGACACACCTGCAAGAACTCATCGTACTATGAGAACTAGATTTGAAATTTATTCATGTGATTCATCCCAGACAGAGGGTATGAAAAGCTACATATATACATAGTCTTAACAAGTGCTGTCACCATGGGATGACAACTTTGAGACATTAAAATCGATGCCTAGCGATAACCAATCGTCATACAAAATAAATCTTTAATTCATTCGTTTTGTACAAATATTTAAAGATGATACTTTCAGGAATGACTCAACTTGAAGAAAAAAAATGAAATGAGCTGGTTATTTGCAATATTTAGTTGTTTATCAACGAAATGTATGCGTTGAGCAACAAAATGTATTCATTTGAGTCCGAATAACTTCATATATACATATGTACCAATACAAAGACTGAGACTGCTTCAAATAGATTTGTTATACCGCTACACCTGTGAATTTCTTCGTAATGATACTTAAATCATTCCTCTATATAACACTTTTATGCAGTTGGTTGATTAACTTCAATGTTGAACCTGAGAGATAGTGACGCAATTTCTATTTCATTTCTGGAGTCGCTCACACTTCCAAACACAAGAAGATCTCCATTTGGAAGTTGCTGAAACAACGGTTTTACGTAATCTAGAGTAGGTTTTTTTTCGGCATTCAAAACAGCATACAACACTTAGTTTTTTCGCAATAGTTATTCTGGAACTAGTGAGTTTTTTTATTTTTAAAATGATTGATCAGTTCGGTACGGTTAAATTACTGTCATATGCGCAACAAACTGCCGAAGTGTTGTGGTTTTTGTAGACAATATGCTTTTTTAAATGACATTTTATTAGTTATATGTTCTTTTTTTTCTTGTTTTTCTTAAAACTAAGCATTTTAGAGATTAATCAATACCTATGACACTAATGACGCAAAACATCTCGTGACGACAATATGGAACGTGAGAAGTTTATCTGATATCACTTTGCAATGGAAAACGTGAAATTTAGTAGGAAAAAGCCCTTTATAAGTGGATTGTTGGGTAATCTTCCCTTGGTGTTTTATCTGTTCCCTTGGTGTCTTATCTGTTAATGAATCAGTCAGTTTGGATTTGTTCAAATCTGGACCTGTGCCAAGTCCAGTTTAACCCTAACTCAAGCTCAGTTCATAATGCATACGTACCTAGACGGTAATATAAAAAAAACTTTAAACAAAAATGAAAATTTCCGTATGCCTTCTCTTCTTCTCTTCAAAAGGCATCTTTACTAGGGCTCTCAGGCTCAAGTTTCATTGCTAAGTCACTTCTTCAACCAAAAAATGGCTCCGACCAATCTTTACTTCCTTTTTACCATCACTTAACCCTCTCTATCATCCGAAGTTTCCTCATCCTTCACAGCCGTTGTTTGGCTAGACCGAATCCCGTATGATGTCCCCCATTGCTTTCGATGACGTCCCATTGGCCTCTATTCAGCTATATTTCAGCAAGCTTTCCGTGGCTCCCTTATTCTAACTGTATCACTTACATATACATATGTACTTATTAGGATAGTGTGATGAGTGAATGAATCCCACCATGTATCCATGATCGCCTTCCAACGACCTGATGTGGACGTTGTCAGAGTCCTCCTCTTCCACAAGTTCGTACCATTTAGTTTTATCCGGCGAAACATTGGATCTGAAAAAGCCGCTCGTTTTGCTGTTTATTTTAAATAAAAATTGCTTGTTTATCAATACTTTGATGCAGTTTAATCATATTCAAAAGCTTTGTCTCAATGTTAGGGCATTAAGCTTTCAAAAAAAAAAACGATCACCTGCAATTGTTCTTAGTAAAATAGTTGTAGCCAATAAGGCTCGAAATAAGATTTTAATTACTGCTAGAAGCTAGACCATACTAGACCATACTTACTGCTAGAAGCTAGACCATACTTTGCTCGTTTTCCGACGACATGAAGGGATCGGGCTAGGAGTCAACCACTTTAGAAATTTCGAATGTCGACAAGAAGAACATATTTTATTTGAAGAAAGTTTCGCTTCCTATGCTTCTGATGAGACGTGAGGATTGTGGTGCAACCAAAAAGTCTAAATGCCTGAAAGGCCTTTCCTGTTCACCGCCTTCTTCGTTCAGTTTCTCAAAAGATCTCAGTATTGTCCGTTACTTTGTTTAGACAAATCATGCTTCTTACGCTTCTGTGAGATGAGAGCATACCTGCACATCACTTGCACAGGATTGCCCGCGAATTCCATTCGAGAATCTGTGAAGAGAGAGATCACCGGTGGTCTGATAAGGGGCTGCAGCTCCTCTGATGCTTGACATGGGGTGGACTTACCAGCTTCTATAAATAGAAAATGTCTTTGTAGAGACTTAATTGATATTTAAGAACTTTCTCAACAAGTCACAATTAAAGTTTGAGTAACTTTTGTATTTGAAACTTGAGTTAAACAGCGTATTTTCATTCGCAGCAGATGATTTTAGCCCTAATTCTGAATGACTTGCTCACTTTACAATTGCAGAATGCATTCCATCACCAGACCTCGCTTCGATGATTTTTTCGCTTTGGCGACTGCTGATGACTCAATCGGCTGAGAGCAGAATGTGCTTGCAGAACACGTGTATTGCCCAGTGGCTGCCTCAGTGAAGCAAGGTATCGTTAGCGTCGACGTCACCATACCTGTCAATTTTTTTAACGCTCCAATGTCTCACCACGAAAACATGGACTACGGTAAAAAGAAAGAACACATACATTTTAATGGAGCGTTAGAATTCGCGAAAACATAATGAAACATAACGATATCCCGTTTGAACTCTCTCGCTGCAAGAAAAAAAAGGCATCGCTGCTCATGTCTCGAACGTTATATTTTTCTCACTAATTGCACACATTTTAGGTTCTTTTTTTTACCGTAGTCCATGTTTTCGTGGTGAGACATTGGAGCGTTCAAAAAAACCAGATAGCAGAAAATCAGTTAACAGAAAAAAAATCAGTTAGCAAAGTGAAAAGTGATATTCTAACGCTCCATTACATGCTTTATCCACCGAAAGGCAGTTTGTTATAACCGTCACTAACATGGAATTGATAAAGAGAAAAATGAGTTGGGAACAGCAGTCGATGTCGATTTCATACACGCAGAAATTTTATCGAAGAAACCGGAGAAGGTGAGAACTTTTGGCTCATTGAAGAGGATCAGAAAACGATCATCACAAAATGAAAAAGGTCAACACGACCATCTCTGGCAGTTGAGAAAGAAAAAAGTTCAGAGATTTTTTTCAGGGTTCCAATTTTTCAGAGGGTTCCAGAGACATGAAGCAAAATCCAAGTGTGGCAATACATACGTCTTGAAACATTCAACAAGGATAGAAGGATCTTTAATAGATACTGCTCGAAGAAGAGAGTACATCGCTGCTGTTGCTTTGGATATCCGATCTGTGACTGTTTGACTGCGACGAAGAGACGGCACGATTTGATTTTCGAGATCCCGCACAGTAGTCAAGGGGATGCCATTGATGTTGTAAAATGGCTGAAAAGTGCGGGAGCCAATGTGGCGATGAGTGCTCTTCGATGAAGAGAGAGTGAGATCATTGCAGGTGTACCAATTATATGTACATATACATCATTCAGAGCAGATTGTAATTCACTACAAAGTTCAACGAAATTTTCCTTCTTGTATGAAACAAAAATCTTGATATCATCTGTGTAAGCTTGGTAATCTTGATATCATCTGTGTAAGCTTGGTAATCTTGATATCATCTGTGTAAGCTTGGTAATCTTGATATCATCTGTGTAAGCTTGGTAATCTTGATATCATCTGTGTAAGCTTGGTAATCTTGATATCATCTGTGTAAGCTTGGTAATCTTGATATCATCTGTGTAAGCTTGGTAATCTTGATATCATCTGTGTAAGCTTGGTAATCTTGATATCATCTGTGTAAGCTTGGTAATCTTGATATCATCTGTGTAAGCTTGGTAATCTTGATATCATCTGTGTAAGCTTGGTAATCTTGATATCATCTGTGTAAGCTTGGTAATCTTGATATCATCTGTGTAAGCTTGGTAATCTTGATATCATCTGTGTAAGCTTGGTAATCTTGATATCATCTGTGTAAGCTTGGTAATCTTGATATCATCTGTGTAAGCTTGGTAATCTTGATATCATCTGTGTAAGCTTGGTAATCTTGATATCATCTGTGTAAGCTTGGTAATCTTGATATCATCTGTGTAAGCTTGGTAATCTTGATATCATCTGTGTAAGCTTGGTAATCTTGATATCATCTGTGTAAGCTTGGTAAAAAAAATTTGGAAAAGGTTCAAGAACATAATTCAAATCACAAATATAGAGAATAAAAAGAATGGGATCAAGAACCGATCCTTGCGGAACGCCTGATATCACTGGACAAGGAGAAGACATCTTATCTCCCATACGCACCAAAAAAGTTTTTTTAGTGAGGAAAGATTCTGGCCAAGAGAGCAAGGGTTCGGATATACCGTAATGAAAACATTTCTAGAGAAGTTTGAAAATACTGACAGTATCAAAAGCACGAGAAACATCTAAATAGTTAACATCCACAGTGGAACCTTCACTTAGCGAACTAGACCAAACATCTTCACAAAATAGCAAGTTGCTAACTATCTCTTATCTCCCGGCTCAGACTAGGACGTATGTAGAGAGATTTGAAGAAAGGAATTCTGGCGAAAGGAATTCAACTGGCTTAAGAACTGTCTCTGGTGAGTTTTCGTATGGAAGAAAAGCTTGAGGACTCCTGATTATGTCAGGTCGGTTCTTCTGATGCCCATCCGGAAGTGAGCTACTCCTGAGACAGCAACTCCTGTCGCGTCCAGGAGAGAGCTTATCAGGGCATCGTCGTGACCAAGGACGGAAGGAGGAGCCGAAGTAATGGAGTGCTCTGATGCGCGTTGAATCACGACGGAACAGAGACGTTTGTCCTCCTCTATCTCATGACGAATTGTCTCCACAATGACGGTCTGATGATATTTGTTGTCGGCCAAGGGTTTGATCATCATTGCCCGGAGTAGCAGAAATGTCAGCTGTTGGTTGATGACGGTTGGTCATGGTGAGACAGAAGATGAAAGTGTGAGGGAAAGTGAGAGACTGAGACCAGATGAGAGCTATAGGCCAATGAGAGCGATAGGATGACTGAGAATCCTGTAAAGTTTGGCGTTTTCGATCGTTTGGAGAGTTTGATCTCTTGGAGGAGGAAAATGTCGATCTCATGTCGCAAGATTAGGTCCAGAATTTCGGTGGTTTTGCTTTTTATGCCGTTGCAGTTGTATTGCAATATAATCAGAGTTTTATCGGCCGTGGTGTTGTGATAGTTGAGTTGAGGCGAGCTTGGTGTTCGGGTAGTTTCGGGTCTTCTGACTTGAAGACATGAGTGGCAACAGTATAATTCTCAGATGAGTCCTTGAATGATGTCAAGCCGCTACATGTGCGTTCGGTATGAACCCAGTTTTTGCATGAGGAACATTTGATGCAATTGGTGTCTGATGTTCGGTTTCAGGCGGTGCTGTTAGATTTCGTTTGTAGGTCCAGGATTCCTCTCAATGTCGCCGGCTTGGAGTAGTATGGAGTCCGGCTGGATCGGGTTGCTCCTTTTTCGAAAAAAAACGATGCAGAGAGAGTTGTTCTCGTGGGTGTTTTTGTTCGAATACTGAAGTAACTTAGGGTTGTTGATGTCCTTTGCAAAATGGATTCTGTGTGGACTGTAGTCTGTTGTGCTGCACCGTGGGGGCAGACATCTTTGTCCACTTTTGCAGCACAATACCGTATTTCTCAAAAATGATCTAGTCATCTAGGTGAAACAAAAGTCGAACTTGAGTGTTATCAGCTCTTTAGCAAATTCTTTAATCAAGCGGTAATAAACGTAAACGGTTGATGCTTGATCGAACGAAAGAACTGCGAACTTGTACTGTCTCCGCTTGAACTCATAACTCAGCTATTTTTGGTGATATTTGTGGATGGGTATTGCTTGATATGTATCATGAAAATCACTTTTGGCCATAACTTGTTCCTAATCGCGAGACTGCGATTCATTTACAATTGAACTATTATATTTTGAAGTTCAAGTATGCGTTTAAGAGTTTCAAGTTGGTAATTGGTGATGCTTCTTCTTTCTTTTTGACACAGAAGAAGCTAGATAACCAAAATTTTTCTCCAGTTTGTACTTCGGCAATTGCTTATTTTGATAAGAGGTCTTGCACCTCTTCTTCAATAAGGTATTCATCTTTTCTAGCTCTATTCACCTTACTTAGACCTCTCATAGATGTTGGTGTACTTTAAAAATCCAAGCAGTACCCGTAGAGACTTCTTCAAACCCAAAGATCCAAGCAGTACCCGTAGAGACTTCTTCAAACCCAAAGATCGTTAGATAGTTTAACCCATTCGTGAGCATTATTTCCTTTATCTGACACAGTACTTTCGTAAAATAATCTTAAGAGTTTGATCGATATAACGTTCAGAGAAATTTACACTTTCAAGCAATGCTATGGTCAAACGTCTAGATATAACTTTCAAATTCCTAGCACTCGTAAGAAGCAACTCTTCTACACTTTTACTTTCCGTTCAGCTGGATTATATTGTGAACTCTTCTATATTTATGAAAATACGGATGTTTCCGCACCCTGTGTTAACGTTTGCAAACTCTATTAAGATCTCTCGGTCTCATAAACCTGCTCTAGCTTCAGGTATGTAATTTTAGAACTATTTGTGTGATCTCCGATATTATTGCCTTTACTATAGTCCTAGGTTTGTCACATTTTAAATGAAGTAATAATAATAATAATAATAATAATAATAATAATAATAATAATATATATATATATATATATCAGCTTAAAATTCATTAGAAAGTTCTGAGATCGAAACGAGACAATCGTGAAAGTTTCTCTGTCAATCTAATATAATAAGCATTCTCATTAGAAACTGTTGAAGATTCCAGGCAAAGCATCCGCAGATGATTTAGTCAATTTAACGTTCAACACAACAATGAGCTAAGAAATGTTTTCCCTTTTCCCTTCCCCTCCTTTTTTATCTTCAGTTTCCGATGCTTAGACAAGGGTATAAAGTGATTAAAATAATTATTGTTTAGTTTATTTTCAGCACAAAACTTCTTTTTGATTCAGTCTTATGATATTTTTCTCAGTTGAGTATTGTTCACTCTGATATGCTAGGAGATCCTCGAGCTCGTCGGAAATCATCTCCCATTTTCTATCCAATCTAATTTAACGAAGATTACGACGGGTGTAGGACTGAGTTTAGACTCCATGAGCTTTTTCATGGATGCACTTTGGCGAACGAGTATTATTATCATTGTGGTATTCTTCTAGAGCTTCAGCATTAATGACATTTGATAGGCATTTGGAGAGTAAAGCATTAGTGCTTCAAGTGTAGTCTGACTATCTTTTTTGATAATTGAAAATTTCCCTATTAAGACCAGTCAACATATTGTGCTTAACACATACTCTTTCTTTTTAGGTTACCGAATAAATTTGTCTTGTATAAGAAACGAAAATTCCGCGCGAGAGTTGTGATGTGGACTTCCTGGTTTAAAAGAATTCAATCAAAATATAAATTTATGTCGGAAAGATCGGTTCAAAAATATTTATATTTCCAAGTTAGAGTTTAAGGAGTGAGTGACATGCATTCTAATCAAGTAGAGGAAGCAATTCTTGAATCGTTCTTGACTCACACTAGCCACTTGAGTCATCGATTATGAAAAAGCTCTCAGGTATTCTGAATGAATGAAACGGGAAGGTTTTTGGAATGCAGCAAACCACTATTCGTCTCCAATAACCACTCGACCGCAAATTCGTTTGTTGCTCTTTCTCTAAATCTCTTCATGTCTCTTTCTATCTCTCTCCTTCTCTCTTTACCTCTTCTTCGCTTGTGCCCTGATTATTTTCATATTTTCTCACCCTTTCTGTCTTTTTCATCTTTCTATGTATGTTTATCACACTCGTCATTGTTTCGGTTAACGTAAAGAGATCAAGAAATCATTGTTTTCCCGAAGCTGGAATGACATTATTCACAGAAAACAAGGATATGTCTTTAGATCCTCAAAAATTGTTCTTCTAACCTAATGTTTTCCTATCTGGCGGTGGACCATCTCTGACCGGAAACTCTCAAAATATTATCCGTTGCGTTAAACGCAACGGATAGTTAAATCGACAAAATCGACACAGTCAAATCGACAAAATCTCCAAGCTTAAGGCCAAGGCTCATTCTATTTTATCTGTTGCACCATATTCGGTGAGTGAGATCCTTTTCTTACAATATTTTTTTCCTGATGGACTTTCCAAGTACAGTACCGCTCAAAATTTTATCATTTATAGGAATATTGAAAAAAACTTTTTTCAAAGATAAAATTCAAAGCTCAAGTTTTCACAGAAGTTTTTTGGTTGTCTGTACCGTACCGGACATCATTTGGAGTGATTTATTAATTATCTCCAGGAAATACACCAAAATTGGTATATCTTCCATTTTTCAGTTTTTCTCCATGATTTTTTTTGTTGATTTTTTGTTTGTTTTACAAACTTCATTCCTAAAAATGTTTGTTTCAAGCCATGGTTCGAACTGTTGGACATCGAAAAACAAGTAAAATAATGCAAGAAGCTGTTGTTGCTTGGACGAAACAGGGCCGGTCACAGAGCGCGCTCACCCAGCAGTTTGGGGTAACTCAGAGCTCTATCTCCCATATCCTCCGGCGTTTTCGAACCCAGGTATACGAATTTTCTACAACTGAAAAACTTTAGAAAACAAAAAAATTGCAGGGAAGAGTCATCGTGAAGACAAGTGTAATGTAGTTCGCGTTTAGTTCCACGCTGTCACTTGGAATGCCGAACACAAACAGAGTTTTTAGATGCCGATATTTATTTCAGCAAGGAGAACCAAATAAACAACTTCAACGCAGAGAAGCACAAAATTCTTCAATCGCTTACACCAGCCCCGCCAGCGGGCTAAACAGTTCCCTTTAGACACTCGAGTCACCCTACGAGCTCGTAGAACCCGTAGAACAACTGGAGCTGTAACGGACGCAGCCCAAAAAGACTCACGCCGCTACTGTCTTCTCACCAAATCACAAAAACAAATCCAAACAAACTCGCTCTCAAAGCAACACAACACTCGACTAACTAAAAACTCAATCACCCTTCCCAAACGAAATCCTCTCGCGCGGCCGCAACGCTGCCGCTCTCGTTTCTGGTAGGGAAGTTGTCCCGTAGAACAGCGTGAGCCAACATACAGTACATAAAATTATCAGACTCACCAAAAGTAATCTATCAGAATAGCTTACTAACTATTTACAAGTAATAATTTAACAATTTGAATGTTTTATGTTTAATATTATTAATACTAACATTTAATACTAACAACCATAATTAACTAAATAATTAACGTCCGACCGTGACACAAGTTCGGGAAGACCCCGCGTAACTTCGAGGTACATGGACCGAAGCATCCTGCGCGCATCTCGCGAAGACCCGAAACGCACTGCTACATAAATTCAAGCTGTTATTTCAACGTCCGCGACTCCTGCTCCTTAAATATTTAACATCAAACGCCGTTTGCAAGCTGCTGGACTGAATGAAAGGCGGTCTGTAAAGAAGCCTTTCATCAGCGAAAAAAATCGTAAAGTTCGAGTTCAGTGGGGGATCATCTCAGTTGGACACGCCGTGAGTGGTCTCTTGTTTGGAGCGATGAATCAAAGTTTAATATGTTCTGCAGTGACGGTCTGAGGTGGGTAAGACATCCAGCGGGAAAGCGTTTTCTGCCGCAATACCAGTCGCTCACAGTCAAACATGGCGGTGGTTCTGTGATGGTCTGGGGCTGTTTTTCTGCCAGCGGCATGGGTCCAACTGAGACGTGTTGTAGGAACTCTCGATCGTTACGGCTATGAGAACATAATGGAAAGCACTATGCGCCCTTGGGCCCTCTCCAAATTCGGTCGTGGGTTCACCTTTAGCAAGATAACGACCCAAAACATCGATCTCAGCACGTTCATAACTGGTTTCGCCGTCGGCATGTGGATGTTTTGGACTGGCCGAGCCAGTCTCCCTATTTGAACATCATCGAAAATTTATGGGATAATTTGCAACGAAAATTGGCGGGAAAAACATGTATAAATGCGGATGAAAAGTTTAAGCTGCTAGAGGAGGAAAGGAAGGCGATTTCGCAGGCAACCATTGACTCTTTGATTGATTCTATGCCTCTTAGATATTAGGCAGTCATTGACTCCAAAGGATATGCTACCAAATACCTAGAATATTTGTTTTAATACTTCGAAAAAATTGAACATCTCTATAAGCACTTTTTACTATTTCCTTTTATTCACGGATAAACTTAATAAATCAATATCAAAAGTTGTTCTATCACTCGAAACATGTGAATTTGGCTTGTAAAAAATATCTGAAATTTTGAGCTTCATCCGTTTTTTTGTTGAAAAAAAGTTATGTTCAATTATTCAATATATGATAACATTTAGAGCGGTTCTGTACTTCTCAACCTTCCTACCCTCTGGTACTATGTTTAACAGGTTGAAAAACATCACTAAGACCATTAAAGGAAGCCTAGATTTTAAGAATGACGATCCATTAAGTGAGCTGCTGAGTAACAACAAAGGAATCGATGCGAGAAAAATTTTACTGGAGCAGAAAAAGTTAGCCGTAGAAATCGACGCTCAAGGTGAACTCATCAAAAGTCTCATTATGAACTGTTCGAGCAGGTAACGAAAGCAAATAATTCTTGCAGAAAATGTGCCTCTTATTAGCCTTCTCCTACACCGCTTGAGGCACAATCGGTGTAGCACTCTCCTTTCATCCACTCACCTTGGATGATCTACTTCTCCTCGTTTTTCATTCACTCATTCTTTCTTCATTCCAGGTTGTATACAATTATTTTGCATGAATGGATATACAGAGTGGATCACTGTCACGTAAGTGAGCTCAGTTTTGATGATACGAACTAACACCGAATGTTCAAGGAAAGTAAAAAATAAATGAATAAACAATGAAAATATGACATGTTCACAGGAGTCGAGTCAGTTAAGGCGAAGTTTCGAGGAAAACACAATCACAGAATCGGAGATTTGGAGAAGAAATCTTTTGAAAACACTAGGTGACTTACAAGATACAGCATTAGAAGGCAATGAGTTCCATACATTAATGGATCTAGAAACACACGTACTGTGTGAGACTGAGGAAATTTGAAGGAGTACGAACAGCAAAGAATGAGTTTTGTGGTTGCCATAAGGAGAAGGAAGAATGCAAAACAGCATGATTTTCGTCGTTTTTTATAGTATGTTCGTTCGTTTCCATTTATTCACTACGTGCCAAGGCCTATTTGTGTTCACGTAATAAATCATATCATAGGTTAGCGAACGGTTATTACAACCTGAAAATCATTAACTTCGGATTTCTACCAGGTACTCGTTTAAGGTCAAGAACAAAAAGTTATCACATAATTCACAAGTTTACTATACAACCTCTGACTTTTGTTCTTTCTTTGAATATTCTTCGTTAATGAAGTACTTCTAGAAAAGGTGTTGAAGTTAGCTGCAGCGCTCTCGATTGCTTCATAGCTTTTTAACTCTTAACACAAACAAGTCGGTACTTCTCGAGGAATTCAGATCTTTTTTAATTCACATATAGTTGTTTTTCTGGATAGGAATTGCTGCTTACTCTCTAAAAATGTCTCAGACAATCTTTGACTGTCTCCACAATACTTTTTTCTCTAAAAAAACCAAAGAAAAATTCGAATGGAGTTCTCTAAAGACTAACCGATCCCTAGTTTTCGCTGGGTAAAGAATAGTTCCGCTGAAGGTCCATCATGCATGGCGATTCTTTTGCCATTGTGCAACCATGTGATAGATGCCTGAAACAATTAATTAGTCTTAAACTTCAAATAAACCCACAGAAGAATACGATAAATAAGACATGATTGTTTTTGAATGATGAGACTATTTCTAAATCCCAAAGAAAAATGAGACATAATATGTATGTATATTCTTGAGAATGCTGCTTTGCTGTCTTTCAAAACTAGAGCAGATGTCTTTAAGCATTAAGCTCTAGTTAAAAACGCATCTCAGAACCTGTGGAGCTCCAATGACACTGCATATGAGCTGAGCTTGACTGCCAAGAGCAAAAGCGCGGTTTTTCAAGCCCCGCTGGAAAGCTAGACTGGGGCCTTGAGCGAGACCCCTGCATGCCGAAACTTGTTGTTTCTCTTCCAGTGACTGCAAAAGCGGTCATCAAAGAAATTTACAAAAATCAATTAGTTCCAAGTCTGAGTTAGGACATTAATTGAAAGATGAACAGTCATCAAACAGGTGATATTATATTGTGAATTTTAAAACAAATTATAAAACTTTTGAGTGGCTGTTTTACTTGCTGTGTAGGTCACTGACTTTTTCGTAGTGGTGAAAGTCATTGAAAAAAGTATAACATATCTATGTGCATTATGCTATGCTCTTCATTATGCAAGGCCATCTCGAGATTAAATCGCGCCTTGTTGAATGAGATCTCTAATAATTCACAGTGTCTGCACTGTGAATCTCAACTTCTTTTTCTTCATGGAAAAAATAGTAGAACAATTTTTCGTCCAAGGCTACTAACTCTAATCCTATCTCTTCTTCTCTCGCTTCTCTTTACTGTTTCCTCTCATAAGCTATGTCTTCTCTCTTCGTATTTGTATCTTCCTTCTGTCGACATCTGGGGCCGTATTCAGAGATCTAAGATGAACTCATGGGTAAATTTTACCCTAGTATATTGTAGACCAAAGTTCAACTCAGTTCCGTATTCAAAGACAAGTTGTAGAGATGTCTCAGCTTTTCTACTAAACTTTAGTATAAAGTTTACCCCAAAGGATACTCTCTGAATTCCATTTTGGCGAAACAACAACTTAGTAAAAAGTTTACCATAAATTATAGTATGAAGTTTTGTCTCTGAATACGGCCCCTGTTGTTATCTTTCAGATTTCCTCAACTCTTTCCATTCCTTCATAACATTGGATACTTTTGTCAGTCACCGCCTTTGGGAGTACTATGTTTAAATTAATAATGAGTAGATACCGAAAAGCCCTGTGATAGTTCCGCTAGGAAGACCGCAAGTATGAGGCTGCGCATCGTGGTAAACCTTCAATTTTAATTCATACATTCGTTTGTTCAGCCCTATTTTATTCATTCAACTTTTAGTCAGTTTTTCACTTCATAGGCTATCACAAAGAGACTTTTTACATGAAAGTTGCGCTGGATTAGCAAATTGTGCCACAAAAACCGGAAAATAGCGTGTTTTAGAGATCTGATCTCA
This sequence comes from Allodiplogaster pararmata, assembly GCA_964056735.1. Lineage (NCBI taxonomy): Eukaryota > Metazoa > Nematoda > Chromadorea > Rhabditida > Diplogasteridae > Allodiplogaster > Allodiplogaster pararmata. The sequence goes on from OZ057403.1 coordinate 8,563,615, forward strand.
ATCCACAACAAAAACAGAGACAGTGGTTAAGCCATTCATCGAATCGAATAATTCGTTTCATGTGCGCAAAACAATATTCACGAACTAGAAAGTTTGCGTTTGGTCGTATTTTCAATGACATGTCTACCATATAGTTTTAACGTTCAAATTCTAATCGGCATTCTAGTTTTGAAGCTATACTTTTATACTATGTCAAAACAATGGAAGAATCGTATGCGAAAATGATTTGGATCGATGGCACTTCAAGTTCAGAGACATCGAAAAGCTTTGAAAATAAAATTGTGATAACTACTGCTGAGTTGCATGAACAAATTCTTCATTATATATGATGAAAAAAGTCTTTAATTTAAGCTCGAAAAAATTTGAAAGGTTTTTACCCTACACTAAGTGGAGGTCTCATACAAGGGTCATGTCTCTTTCTACTAAGTGGAGGTCTCATACAAGGGTCATGTCTCTTTCTACTAAGTAGAGGTCTCATACAAGGGTCATGTCTCTTTCTACTTTTTAATTCATTCATTCCACACACAGAGAACAAGAAACCGAAACTAGTTCATAAAAATTTTAGTTATTTCTTTGCAGTAGGGGTTTCGAAATGATGAAATTTTTTATGTATTGGTTTTGATGCCGAAATAATTGTAAATGTGATGAAGTACAAAAAAAGTTGTGGAATTGCATATTAAGAACTGGAAGGCAGAGTCGGAAGCGATCTGAAACTCCTGGACATAGGGTTTCAACCATGCTGATGAGTTGAGGAATAGTATATGAGCAACCAATTCTCACTCTCAGTGAAAAAACTGAGCCCGTGGCTAAAATAGTAGTCTAGTGCTCTACCGAACCAGTGGAACCATATATATTTATATACATATACATATACATGACTATGTCTGGGCGTGACATAATGGTTGTGTGTTCAACTATTGAACAAAGAGTCACAAGTGCGACTCCAACCCCGGACAGATCCACCCAAACCCAGGGGGTTAAGGAATGTTGGTAGTGCTCTGGCACAAATCTTGCTCTCCCTACTGCTGCTACGGACACTAGCAGTTAACAAGCGCGCAGCCGCTGTTTTCACCAGGATAGGAGGAATTTCCTTTGAACTCAATAGTGATTACTACAATGATCAATAATCCTTGAGAATTTAATTATCTTCAAGATATGTATGTAGAAAACTGGTTGAACTAGAAAATATTGCTGTGGAAATCTCACTTAAAATCAAGCTAAAAGCGATGGCCAAAAGCAAAATTTGAAAATAGTTGTGCAATATTTTTGTAATAGCGTGAATGAATCCAAGCATAGCGATTAGTTAAAGTTTCATTTGAAGATAAAATCAGCAAAAACGAGATTTGTTTTCGTGGATAATTTCGAGATAACAACTAATTAATGATTGTTAATAAGTTTTGATGTTTCGGACATGATAAAAATGAGCCGAAAACATAAAATTTGAATTCAGTGCAAGATTTGTATTTCAAAATCATAAGCATGTGGTTCCAATTGTGAAACGTAACAGGCGGATCTCTGAAAATGTATACTCTAAATTATCTCTTCCATATCCACCGGGTCACTTTGAATTTCCGTCATACAAGTCACATGGCAATTTAGTCTGAGATATTTAACAAAGATTGGACAATTCTAAGACTTTCTGGGAACCATGTGACTGACTTCAAGGGAACCATGTGACTGATTTTCAGGGAACCAAGTGACTGACTTTGGGCTTGAAATTAGCGTTAACTTCATACGAATTCAGCCACATAAGCTTCTCCGGAAAGAAAAAACAGACAGAATTGCACGTTTGTTTCGTTACAGTAAAAAAAAAGAGAATGCACTATATACAACAAGAAGAAAGCGAACAAAACACATCTATTCACTCCTATCGAAAAACGCGCTTTTGAAAATGTATTCAAAACGATACATCTATTGTTAGATTAATGTTTGATCGCAGCCAACGAATCGGAAAATTCGTATTAAAAACTTTCCGAAGAAAAACGAAACAAAGAAAACGCATACATACGATGTATCATACGCATATTCAATCATAAACTGATGAATTTATTCATTTTGAGAAACATTTTCTCTTGGTGTTTCGCCTTTTCCACAATTCTTCATTTTTTCTCGTCATATTTGATTTTATATTCTCTTTATTCTTCTCTTCTTTTTTTCCTTGTATTTTCTCCTTTTCTTTTTTTTTTTTGCTTGAACTCTCTCTTTCTCTTTTCCTTTTTCTTTCTTCCCAGTTCTTTAACATATAATGCTTCTTCTCCATACCAAACTCACACTCGAATTATCCTAATCACTTTTTTTAAAGTAGAGACTTTTAGATTGTCTGTTTAAACGGAAAAGACTCAAAAAATTTCAACTGAAAAGAGGTGCCACTCGACTAACCTCAGTGCTCTTCTATTCTCGCGTGGGGGGTCTTTTCACGTACTGCTCTTCCCCTCTCAATGTGAGGGGAAGAGCAGTAGACAGTTAAAAACAGAGCGAAGAGGCGTGTCTTCCCCTGGGAAAACAGCTACCGCCTTAGAGAAGACATACTGAGTAAGATAATTGATGGCCAAATCTGCATTGCTTACTAATTCACGCCTAATCGAAGCACTATTCTGTCTTTACGCAAACTCAAATCTCCCACAGCCCCTCATTCACAGAAAAATCGAAAACGTTAGGTTTTTATTTATTATCTATTTTAGCTTTGGAGACTGTCGCTCCTACTCGTATTTCTTTCACAATGACGGCTACTCGTTCGGTATCAAAATTAGACGAATTGTCTACTGGTATTCAAACCATTTCTGCAAAAAAAACACTCTGACACAAGGTGGAAAAACTGAAAGGTCTAACAAGGTTTTTCAGTTCAACGTTACAGTTGCTTATTCATCTGCCTAAATTTTACCTTCAATAATCAATTTTTGTCAGCGATGTTGAAGATTAACCTTTGAAATGTCTACGTTAAAGTTAACATCATCAAAAAAGGTAACTATCGATGTTTATCAGTGAGCAAAATACACATCCATTGTCTTTAACATAAAAGAAGAGCCACAGATTCAATGAATGGTACACTTTTTATGCATATGATTACTCACGTCGACGTTTGGACAAAAGAGGAGGATGAGAGCAGTGTGAGGAATGAAATTAATCTGCGATAGCAAAAGATGTCTACGGCAACAACAACAACAGGGATGAAAGTAGGTAAAGAGATATATGAATGGAGTTTAAGAGCGAAAGACACAGAGAGAGCGAGAGAGAGAGAGAGAGAGAGAGATAGAGATAGTTGGATAGAATAAATGAGCGCGAGAGAGGACGGAGATACAGAGGTATGAAATAAGAATTCAAGAACACAAAACAGTTTAAAAGTTGAACTCCACGAATACCTTTGCTATTCCAAGCGTGGAAGGCAAATAAGGACAAAGTTCTGTGGCTCAAGAGACTTCTTGGCTGTTTACACAAATAGGCACACATGCACTACGTACAATATAATCGCTTTAGCTTCTGGGCTCGCTCATAATACGCATGTGCAAGTCGTCGCTATGCCGCTTTAAACAGCAGCATTATGCTTGGAAGTGCTAGAGAACGCCGCTTACTAGAAATGAAGGTGACGTGATCATACGGGTGCCTACTCTGACGCATAAGGACATCCTGGAAAATTGTGCCGCCCTAACATTTAAAATTGGATATAAAAAAATTGTTAGAAAAACGTGAAATAAACAATACTAAGAGAATAAAGGTATAGAAAGAATGTGAGAAAGCGAGAGAAAAAAACATAAATTGATAAAGAGATGAGAGAGAGAATAGATAGAGTTAGATAAAAAAGAGAAGGAGATAGAGAAAAATATAAAGAGAGAAAGAAAGAAAGAAGATGGAACGCAGGTGTGTGAAAAGCAGTCGAAACGATTAAAACACAAATTACTCTTTTTTACTCAGTTCTTTTTTCCGGTATAAGCTGTAATTTGATTGCTTTCGAGAAACATTCTGAAAAATCTATTTATGTACTTGTTTTTTTTTGCTGTTTTAGACTCTCTTTCTTCAATTTCTGTGTATACTTTCTTTTCCTCCTTTTTAATCTTTTCCTGCATTTCTCTATAGAGATATAGAAACCTCTATATGTTCTCTTTCAGTATTTCTCTCTCTTCTTGATAGTGATTATTTCATACAATAACTTTTTAAAGGGAATATAATTATGAGTGAGATGCGAGTTCAATTAAATTCCTTATGTCATTTTGATAGTGATGTCACAAAAAAGAAATTTTTTATTCTCTATGAAATTTTGATTCTTGATTAAGAAGAAAATTTAACACATTAAAAAATAAATGGAAGAAAGACGAGTTCTTCATCTATCAGAAAGAGCAAAACATTTTTTATGTGAAAAAAGAATTTCTAAAGTTCATGAACGACGAATCGAATACTGAAGACAACAATCTGAATACTTATCAACAGATTACATCTTTAAACTGTCTTGAAATCACAAGCCACCATGAAAGACAAGCTAAAGAATTCAAAATTCCCGTAAACACAATAGTAAGGTTCACAATTCCACAGGTATACGGTATACCGAAAATACTAAAACCCCGAATAAATTGAGATTTATTACAGGTGCCTCTGATAGTAGTCTCAAACCAATATCCATTGAATTACGACTTATACTTTTTCGACTTTAGTTTTGAGCAAGCCTGGTACCAAACACTTATGTCCTATATTTACTTTCAAACATTTACTATACAAAACTATAAGCTTAGATAATAAGAAGAAAGATATAATCTGTGCCGATTTTACCTCATTATTCACCAAGTTCCCTTCATGATTCGTTAAATTGAAAATGAATATTATAAAAAAAACCAGCTTTAAAAACAATGGTTCGAAGGCAATTTCTATCAAAGGCAATATCATGGTTTGGTAGGAAAGTTTCCCCCGCTTTTTTGAGAGAAAAATATATATAGTAGTAAATGTTTGGAAGTAAATATAGGAAATAAGTGTTTAATACCAGGCTTGCTCAACAAAAAAAGAAGTTTTTTTCGGTTTTTTTCGGGAACTTAGTATGTGCTCAGATAAGCATATAAAAGAAGGCTCACTCTAGCTTTTCCTAGTAAGCTTGTCTCCGAATAACGAATGGCTGAAATCCGGCGCGATGAAAAGTTCATCATTCAAGCATCTCTTTTCTTCTGCTGCAAGCTTGGTGATAAAGCAGCGGTGGCGTATCGTAAATTATGTGAGGTATTCGGCGAGGAATGTATCAGGGATAGCAGCTGCAGAGTTTGGTTCAGACGTTTCAAGGAGGGAGACGAATCACTTGAAGACAAGGACCGTTCTGGCCGACCAGTCGAGCTCATTCTATGCGTTCTTCAAAAGCTCGTTAAAGGTCATCCGGTGCTCACAACCTGCGATATGGCGAAGCACTTCGATGGTTCTCACACTACTAATGAGAGTGGCCTCCAACAGTTGGGCAAGGTTCGCGAGCTCGGGAATTCGGTTCCATACAAATCGACTGAGGTAGGCAGGAATCAACGCATGACAGTTGTTGCACAACTCCTGTCGTACAAGTGAACCAAGACTTAACTGGAAACTTTGGTCACTAGAGATGTGAACTGGGAGTGCTATGCCAACATGAAGCGAAAGCGTCAATGGCTCGACAAAATCAGCCTCCAGAAACGACGCCTAAAGCAGGACTTCACCCGATGAAGAGATTGCTCACGGTTTGGTGGAACTCTCGCGGTATCTTGTACTAGGAGCTGTTGCCTCGTAACACCAATATCACTGCAGTTATCTACTGTGGTCAGCTCGATGAACTAAACGAGGCATCACTGCTCAGAATGGAGAGGCAGCTTATGCTCGCTTCCTGCATGATAATAGCCCAGCTCATCATCGCTTCCTATTATGAGCAGGGCTATGAAATAATGCTTCACCCTGCATATTCACCTGACTTTGCTTCATCTGATTACTATCTAAGCCGCTCAATGCAGAACCAACTGGTTGAAAAAACTTTTGAGAACGAAGAGGAGGTCAAAACCTGGATGCAGCACTTCTTCAATTCTCAAATAGCCGCATTCTATCACAAGGGCATTCACGATCTCCCAATCAGATGTCAGTAGGTCATTCACAATCATGGAGTATATATTGTTGATTAAAACTTGCATTTGTGTTTTGAAGGTTTAATAAACTTTCTGTTGAAAACGGGCAAAACTTTCCGCCAACCCATATTATACTAACAATACATCTACTAGATCAAATTATTTACCGAGACAAATTAATCAAATGTCAAATTTCATACTGAACAACAGTTAAATATACACGTATAATTCATTCACGTATTCTCATGCGGAAACGCACACTGCAAATCGCAATCACTAATTGCAAAATAATAGTTCATTAATTGAGTGACTGTGTGAAGAGTAAGAGTGGATAAGTAAGGAATGAGAATAATAGACCAACTTATGTTCGGCCCTATAAGCGGCTCATAAATTCTTCCTAAGACTAACAAACACATGATCGAAACATACCTGTATTCATTGAAGTCCCAAACCTGACTCCTTGCTTGGTTGTTTCGTTTTTGTTCGTTATCGGTTGACTTGTTTCCTTTCTTGTCGGTGAACAATACAACAGGTTCTTCATTTTCAATATTTTTGCCGTGATCAGAACATAGTGCTCCGATGGGATGAGTGTCCCTAACCAGCGAATCGAAAGCATTTAAGGGAAGATCAGACAGACATCGAAAGGTGATATTCCAAATTTGATCAGAACTTAATGCTCCGATGGGCTGAGTGACCCTACCATTTGACTCACCTTGCTCTCTGCGCGATCCCGCAGCACAAGATGGCCGCCGCGACCATGAGCATCAGCATGATGCTTGCAGACACTCCGAGTGACTTTCTGCCTACTTTCAAAATGCTGTACTTTCTTCCAATGAATCTTCGGATCGGGGGAACGATTGCCCCACCCCCTTCTGACTCCTGGACGCTGTACGATGGCGTCCCTCCCGTATCTGGCGGCCTATCATCGCTGCACCCAGTGCGTCCGCTCCTAAGCATCATGTCTGGTGTGGCTCTGAAATCGAACTATTAAGTGGCCAGCGCTCGTGTGCCAGTGATCTTCCTTCTTCGTGGGCAGGGGCGTGGCCTGAGGTCTGATCACTCTGCCCCGCGATGAGAGTCATGAGTTTCGTGAGATGATTTAAGAAGCACAGAAAGTTATGCGGTATTCAGCTTTAGATATTTCTCTCGATAATTATTCTTTCACCTTGTCTCTCCATCTGAATGTTTTGAATTCCGTTTCTCCGATCTTCCATTTAGAGGAAGAGAGAAGAATAGACGTTAAGAGAAACTGAGGAGGGGAAATGAAAGAAATAACCACAAAGAGGCAAAAGGTATTAGAGACAGTTAACAAGTTTGAATGTAGCTCTTGATCTCTGCCTTGCTAAATCTTTTCAGACACACTGTTTTTCTCCACCTTCAAAACGCTTCAAGCATGTAGTGTTGCGGTATTGAGGTTATGAATGCTGTGGGAACGGCTCAAGACAATGATCTTGGAGATAAGATAAGAGTATATTCGAAAGTACTGTACATTACTAATCTGACCATGAATTTTGTATCCCGATTCATATATGATAAATTCTATCGTGGTATAACATATGAGGAACCAGAGTTACAATAGTAAGAGGCGATAGGGTGAACCACGCGCTGATTACCCCGATGGCGTATGTGGGGCCTCTCCCGCAGGCGGATGGGAGACTTGGTGGCTTTGCCATGGCTGACCAAAGAGGGGCTTAGGCTAGTGAGCGTCGCGGGTGGGTGTGGGAACTGGGCAGCCCACATCCTATAAAATGCTCGCTCACTGTTATCTCACTGGCCTAAGGGACACGGTCAAGAGGCGTGTCCAAAAAATAACCTCTAGCCCACATAGCCCAAAATCCCGGGTTATGTGGCCCAAAGGGTCGTAAACGGACGTCAGGCTGAACTATCGACTTGGATGTTCGTGCGACAAGCCGGTCTATGAAGAAACCGTTGCATCCCCCCCAAGATGCACCATCAGAGTAACCCCAATGCTAGGGCGTCCCCTTCAAGCGACGCGCGTCGAATCCCGATCGACGTGAGAAATATGCGAGGGTCTTCGAGGAATAATAGGCCGCGTCCTCGGTTTAATCAAATAGCAGTGCCTACACGCCTCCGACTAGCTACCTTGAACGTCGGAAGTCTCTCGGGGAAGTCCGTGGAAGTCTGTGACATGCTGGCAAAAAGAAGAGTACATCTGGCATGCCTCCAGGAAACTAGGTGGAAAGGAGGGAAAGCAAAGCAGCTCGACGGGAGGTATAAGCTGTGGTACTCGGGCAATACTTCATCAGCAGCCCGCAATGGCGTCGGAATTATCGCTGCCTCCTACCTTGCCACATCCGTCACGGAAGTTTGTCGAATCTCAGATCGTTTGATGTCCATCTCCTTGGAATGCAATGGCAAACTCTTCAAAATAGTCAGTGCTTACGCACCGCAGGCAGGATGCAGCGACTCCGAGAAAGACGGGTTTTGGGAAGACTTCGATGACGTCATCAGAAAATGCTCTCCGGAAGAAACTCTCATGATCGGAGGAGACTTGAACGGGCACGTAGGAAGAAGATGCGAAGCCCATAAGAGAGCTCATGGAGGCAACGGCTATGGTTTGCCGAATGCAGAAGGAGAGCGAATCTTGAGTTTTGCCGAAGAGCACGATCTTTCCATCTGCAATACCTTCTTCTGCAAACGAGAGTCTCACCTCACCACGTATTGCAGTGGTGGAAGGAAAACCCAAATCGACTTCTGGATGACGCAAAGAACCAATCTGAGACTCATCACTGATTGCAAGGTGATTCCGAGCGATAACGTCTCCTCGCAGCACCATCCAGTTATAATCGATCTCCGATTTTCCCAGAAGCAATGCAACGTAAAGCCTCTGAACGAAGTTTCTCGGATAAAATGGTGGAAGGTACGTGACAACAAGGTTCGCTTCATGCATCAGCTTCTTCTCGCCCTATCCCCGGACACTCTCCAAAAAACGTTCCCTGACTCCATTGAGGAGCACTGGAGGTTCGTTCGAGACAAGATGAAGGCGGTAGGAGAAGTCACTCTGGGCTTAACAAAACCAGGTCGCAAACGCATTGTAGACAAGGAGACATGGTGGTGGAACGAAGACGTTCAAACTGCTGTCAAGGAGAAGAAAGTGGCTCTCAAGCAATGGAAACGATCCGGAACCGAAGCTGACCGAGCTCTGTACCTATGTATGAAAAGAGAAGCTAAGAGAGCCGTAGCGAAGGCACGCTCCTCAGCCATCCAAGAAATCTACAGTAAGCTCGACACGCCTCAAGGAGAGAAGGAAATTTTCCGGATTTGCAAAGCACGAGCCACAGCAGCAAAAGACCTTTCTCACGTGCGGACAATCAAGAACCGGGAAGGCATACTACTCCGATCCAATGTCGAAATTTGTCAGCGATGGAGAGAACACTTCGAGGAAATCTCGAACATCGAGTTCGACCACCCTCCCGTCCCGCTGTCCCTACCAGTAGAAGGACCAGTTCCCACCATCTCAGAGATTGAAGTAAGAGAAGCCCTTCAGAAAATGAAGCACGGAAAGGCATGTGGGCCAGATGATCTTGCCGCCTCTGCATGGAGACTCGCAGGTGATTGTGGACTTTTCCATCTTACGACCCTCTTTCAAAAAGCCACTGCTCGCCTGGAGTATCCCGAAGACTGGAGTAGATCATCTACAATACCCATCTACAAAGGAAAAGGAGATGTCACAATATGCTCCAACTACCGGCCGATAAGAATCATTCCTCATACCACAATGATCTTGGAAAAGATCATCGAAGCACGGCTCCGCAAAATTGTAAGCACAACCGTCAATCAGTGTGGCTTCGTCAAAGGAAGTGGAACAACAGATGCTATTTTCGCCATTCGTCTTTATCTAGAGAAACACAGGGAAAAGGCGAAGTCAGTCCATTGCGCTTTCCTTGACTTGGAGAAAGCTTTCGACCGTGTGCCTCATGAGCTGATATGGTTCTCTCTTCGAGACCACCTAGTCCCAGAAGAGTACATAAGATGGATTCAAATGATGTATACTGACTCTAGAAGTACCGTGAGAAGTCCAGCGGGTACTTCGGAGTCATTCAAGGTTGCTGTAGGAGTTCATCAAGGTTCCGCCCTTTCCCCCCTGCTCTTTATACTGATAATGGACACGATCACCAGAGATCTACAAACAAGCCCTCCGAAAACTCTACTGTATGCTGACGACGTTGTGTTATGTTCCAACACAACAGAGGACTTGGAGAAACAACTAGGAGAGTGGAACGAACGCTTCAGTGACTATGGTCTACGACTAAACCTCCAAAAGACTGAGTACTTGGAAATGGGAAAAAGTACTTCGAATACCTCGAATACCATCAAAGTCAAGAACACCGAACTCCGGAAAATGGATGGCTTCAAGTACCTCGGATTCTACATCACCGCAGACCTAGACCCCAAGGCTACAGTTGCTGCGAGAGTCAATGCTGCCTGGCTCAAATGGAGAGAATCAACCGGTGTACTATGCGACAAGCGAATGCCTGACAGACTGAAAAGTAAAATTTACCGATCAGTTGTCAGACCAGTAGCGTTGTACGGCCTCGAATGTTCTCCATGCACAGCAAAGACTATACAGATGCTGCATGTTATGGAGATGAAAATGCTGAGATGGAGCCTCGGACTCACTCGTCTAGACATGGTGCGAAATGAAACCATCCGAGATCGTCTGGGCATCGCCCCTATATCTGAAAAGCTTCGAGAGTCAAGGCTGAGATGGTACGGGCACGTGATAAGATCAAATCCCCATTCCGTTTCTCAATCGTCCTGGAACCTCGAAGTAGAGGGCAAAAGACCCAGAGGCAGACCCAAAACTAGGTGGCGAGACTGCATCGAAGTAGACATGAACACGACCGGGCTGAAGACTGAAGACGCAGCTGATCGGGTGAAATGGCGTGGTGCAGTCTACAAAGCGGACCCTGCCCGGCGGCGGGATAAACGCTAGGAAGAAGAAGAAGAAGATAGGGTGAGCCGGGAAAAAGAGAGGAAGAGTGAGCGAAAGAATGCAAAAATCGAACGGTAAAGGAGGCATGGGGATAAAGAGATGTACTCTGTTCATAAAGATTACTCTCATTACCTATGCCTTAGAGGATCGAATATACAATCGCGTCATATGTTCAGCCTCAATTGGTCATTGATATGAGACCGAATTATCCCTATTGTGCTTCGAACTTATAAACTATTTGCACGGGTAGAGAGATTGCTCAGAAAAGATATGCGCGCAGAATAGTGTCTGCAGAAAATGATATAATTCAGCTCATACGTTCTCCAGAAGTTCCACTGTCACTCGGTTTTTGTCTTCTTTTTTTTCGAACCTATTTACTTCTTTGCATCCTCGCTTCTCTACTTTCGTCTCTCACTATCTTTGGGTGCTACGTGACGCAATTTACAGATTAGCGATCGCCACAGTCCTTTTGATTTAAATGTGAGTGATGACCTATACTGAGAACGAACATGAAGGAACCTACGGGGACGAGTGCTACTTAGATATAAGGCTGAATTGAATGAAAAGAGAATTAAGGACGTACTTGAATCAAACCAATGACTTGGAATACTAAATTCAAAAATATTCAAGCACTCTCAAACAACGCAGTACCAATACGATAGAAAAAAGTCCAATTATTGTAAATCGTCTGAAAGCGTAAGCATAGAGAACAATTAGAATTAGCATGATTATGTTGATATTATTTGAGGATTTTTTTCCAATCAAGCCTTACTTATATTTCACGATACGTTAAAATGTTTCAGAAAAAAACTTAGAAGCTCAAGCCTGACTTAGATTTCAGAATGTGTTAACGACAGAACAGACAGTAACATTTGATGTGCTATACTCAAGCCAGGTTAAATCGGAATTGAACGTCAATAAATTGAGCAATACTGAAACTTTATGATCCAAGAAGACGTAACAGGACTACGCTACGATATCTTTCTGACCTGTCACTAAATTCCGATGGTGTTTCGTAGTATTTGAAAGAAGGGGAAGTAGTAGGAGGGGGACATGATTTAGCTCCATAAGGTGCAATTGAAGGTTACACAGAGAGCGGAGAAAAAAACATGCGAGAGTCATTTGCATTTGTGTGAGAAATCGATTGCTTCATGACAAGAGATCATGGAGGAGGTGAATGTTTCGAGAAAACTTTTGAGAACTCTTTCATTTTAGCACTGAGTTCATTAATAAGGCTGCCTTGCTCTTCGAGAATCGAGGACAACTTTATATTCTTCTCCAGTAGAATATTCCTTTCATCCATTCCTTAGTAACTCATTAAACGGATCGCTCTCCTCGTTAGCGCGACGCCCTTTTGTCGTGATGTGTTTCAATCTGTCAAATAGAGAGGCGAGCGGCGAGGAAGTATGATTGAAGCTAGGAGAGTCCATAATTCGTCACAAACCGGTGAAAGTGCCAAGTATGGTATTTGTTCAAAGTCTTGGCACTAGACTTCCCGTTAAAGATAAAGAAAATCCTAAGCAAAGAATGAAGCGAAGAGCAGCAAGCTTACTTACCAAATATGGTACCTTTCATTGAAATTTATGAGCCTCGGCACCAGACTTCCAGATATTCAGACGAAATGCTGATCATTGAAGAATACTGTGAAGAATAATGTAGACTAAAGTAGAATAATGTAGACGGATGTAAAAGTCGTGATCATCAAAAACGTGGTAGATCACCGACTGCTCAGTGTGAGCAAAGAAAAGGAATGAATGATATATTGGGTGCGCAAGAAAATAATCTCGGTTTTAAAAAAAGTCAATTATTTTTTCCGAAGTTTTCTAAAACTTTCTTTAGAGAAGGTATATGAAGTTCTCACTTCCATGTTTTTTTCTCAGTCATCTCATTCTTTTAGCTTTTCAAATGGCTGGACGGTGCGAGCTCGAAAAAAATTATATTACGGGCCTCTCTTCTCTTCTGCTTCAAGCTGGGGAGAGCGCTGCCGCAGCACATCGAAAATTATGTCAGGCATACGGGCAAAGATGCCTTAGTGAACGACAGTTCCAGACTTGGTTAGTCGGTTTGAGCATGGCGACCACACGCTGGAAGACATGGACCGTCCAGGACGGCCTCGCCAGCCCGATCTCAAACGAACTTGTTACGAGATTGCAGAGCACTTCGCGGTCTCTCACACCCCCATCGAGAACTGACTTCACGAGCTCGGTAAAGTACACAAGCTCGGGCAATGGGTGCCACACGACCTGAGGCCACTCGACAGGAACCGACGAGTCGCGGCCGCATGACAACTTTTCTCCTACTAAAGAAGAGGCGAGTGGCTGGACACATTGCTAACTGGAGACGAGAAGTGGGTGACCTACTGCAATGTTACACGCAAGCGCCAGTGGCTCAGCAAGGGCGATCCGCCAGAAGCGATTCCGAAACCGGACTGTACCCGATGAAGGTGATGCTGTGTGTTTGGTGGAACTCACGCGGTGTCGTCTACTGGGAGCTGCTACCTAATGACATGACTGTTACAGCAGATGTCTACTGTGCACAACTCGACCGGGTGCAGCTAGCTATGGTGGCTCGAGGCGAAGAGAGCGCCAAGATTTGATTCCTATATGTCAACGCACGACCACACATTGCAACAAAAAAAACGGTTCAGAAGCTGTTGGAGCTGGAATGGGAGTTGATGCCTCATCCAACGTACTCGCCCGACATGGCACCTTCTGACTACCACCTATTCCGCTCTATGCAGAACCACCTCGCAGAGAAAAATTTGAGAACGAAGCTGAGGTAAAATCATGGTTGCAAGACTTCTTCGAATTGCTCTCTCCGTCGTTCTACCACAAGGGCATCCACGATCTGCCCACGCGATGGCAACACATACTCAACCATGATGGATGACTTGTTGATTGAGGTTCTTGTTTGACTTAATAAATAATTAATAAAAAGATGATTAAAAACCGAGGTTATTTTCTCGCGCACCCAATAATTATCAACATAAACAGAGTTTTAAAAAATCGTTTCAAGAATTGTGGATTCCAAGCCATCAGAATAAAAGGTAAACAAACCAGTTACACTAACAAAACTAATAAAATTAGAACTTACCTTCCCCATCAAATATAAAAAATCTTACCTATATTTTAGACAATAGTTATGCACTTTACAGTCAAATAATATATAAACGGTTTTCCTCAAGGTAATAACGCATCTCTTCAAATCGCAGACTAAACACTAGCTATGATGGAATTTCATTATATTAACCAAAACATAAAAGGAACTCACCCTTTAAGATTTTAACTTAATTGTACCTTCAGGTACATTGAAGACTTAATTCCTATATCAAACTAATTGGAAGAGTTCATTTCTTTCACAAAAGAAGTCTATCATAATACTCTTTCATTAGATCAAACTAATCAACAAAGATACAAAGCTGAATTTCTTGACCTATACATAGAAGTCGTGAAAGATGGTACTACAAAATTCAAACTATACAATAAAACCGATGCCGACAATTTTAATATTATAAAATACCCTGAATTTAGCTCTAACATACTTATATTTTATCTATTATTTCTCTAATACGGTCTCTCTGGGAACTCACTGAAGAGCCCCACCCAGAGAGAGCGAAAGTCTGTCTGTGCTCAGGGGCGGAATAGAGTTTGGCATTTTTTCTTCCTAATTTACAGCAGAACTTTTTTCTTTCAAACAATATGCACTATTATAACCGTTCTCTTCTCTAATATGTATGTAGAGTAGCTATGAGTTGGAACGATTTATTTGTTGAGAAGAGTTCATGTGTCACTATCAACCCGTTCAAAGAGCAAATTAAAACATCATATATTGCACTTGGTTCTTACTAGTAACTAGTTCATAACTTTTTTAATTTTTTTTGATTACTTACCTTTTAAACTGTTAGGTTTTGTTTTCTAACAACTCTAAAACTTTCTAATTTTTTGAAAATTTTGTCTCGCTGTATCCTTCACTTTTCTAAGAGTCACTTGACGTTTTTATTTTGTTTTTTATTTGATTTTCTCGAAATCTTGAACTTTGATTCTCTCACATTTTCGACAAAAAAAGGAATGTTTGTGAATTGACATAATTGTGAACCTTTTCGTTTCTTTTTGACTCTGCAACTTGTAATGTGCAATAAAGTATTATGCTTTCCGGTGGAGACGGTACTGATGTGATAAGCATTTCAAGCTTTATAAAAGCACCTATATTAATGAGGTATTTAGCGATTAGTGGTCAGCTTGGGCACTGGGATACGCCGACGGGCCGCTCGTGGCTGGGAAAATCTCTTTGCTCGCCGCAGCCTTCCAGTCTAGCTGAATCGTAAGTTTTGAAATAATAGTTCCAGATTACTCATTCAACTGTTGTCTAACACATGATAGATTTTACGGTGAGAAAATAGGTTAAACATGCTTTTTTACATGAAGCATTGTGATTGTTCAACCATTCCAATCTTGTTTTGTCTTTTTAGGTTTAGTGGCCTATCTTTCTTTATTCTTTATTCTTTGTTCCAGTTGTAATGGTTCAGACATACAACGGATGGTGAGAGATTACAACATGGTAATCAATATTTTAAAAAGAACAACAACCAATAAATGTTCAGCATTCTAATTTAAGTACTGGAATAGAAACTTCTTAGCTGACAATGCATTCATATTGAAAAAAAGAGAAGGAAGAGAATTCCAATCATTCACAACTCTATTTGTGAAGAATTTCTTGCACAAAGGCAACAAAAGCTTCCAATATATATATATATATATATATTTCTTGCACAAAGGCAACAAAAGCTTCCAAGATGTCCTCTAGTCCTAGTACAGTGAGACATTGGTAAGAAATCAGGGCAAGTGATATCTAATCTTTTAAACACTATTCTATGCAAAGTGAACACAAGACGCAGACTTATTAACGATGAACACATCGTTAATAAGTCTGCGTCTTTGAAGACTTTCACAGCCAAGCCAATTCAGTCTTCTTTGTAAGATAAACTAATTCCTACTCTATTAAAAATACGCTTAGTAAATCTTCTTTGGACAGACTCTACTTTCTTACTTAGCGTTAAGTCAATAGTATTCCAGACTTCACTGGAGTACTCCAGGATAGGTCTAACGTAAGTACAAGTAGCTTCATGAGAATTGCAACATTTTTTGTACGAAAAGATCTCAGAATGAGATAAGAAATAGAAAAAGCCTTATTACAGATATGATTCACATGTTCCTTAAAATAGAGATCGTTGGAGATAGTTACTCCTAAATCACGAAATGATGAAGTGAACGAAATCGGTGAGGAATTGAGATTAAAGTTGACATCTGGATGATCCCTTCCTATTTGCATAGCAATTGTCTTACTGCTCGATATAGTAAGTCCCCATTCATCAGACCACTGAGATACATAATCTAAAGCTGTCTGCAGTAGACCGGAATTGTTAAGTGTGAAAAGCTTAACTTCGTCAGCATACAACGTGCAATCAACATCTTTCGGTAAAGCACTGGGTAAATCATTTATATAAAGCAAGAAAAGCAATGGACCCAACACAGATCCCTGCGGGACCCCACATCCAACTGAATAACTACTGCATAGAGAATGAATCGTTAACAACTACACACTGACTCCTATTAGTAAGATAAGAAAAAAATGAATTTATAAAGACAACCAGATATACCATAGGCTGACAACTTCTGCATTAGACGGTTCAAAGGTACTGTATCAAACGCTCTGCTATAGTCGATAAAAACACAATTAACATATGCAAAAGAAGATACATCGAGTGCTTTGTACCAAACAGACAAGGAAGTCAAAAGAGCTGAAGAGCCTAAACAATGTAAAAACTGAAGAGCCTAAACAATTTATTTAAGCGGTTAGGATTAATGAGCCGGGGCATGATGCGGCGGCAGGCGTGAGCTTGTCGTTGCAGCATGCGGAAGTTTAATTTGCCAAGTTTGAGAGAGCGGTGACTCCAAGTAAACCTACAGTGCGAATTCACTTCAAGCGTATTTTTTTCTAAAAGTTATTTACACGGAGGATTTCCTAAATATACCTTCAAAAAGATTTTCATCACCAAGGGTCACCTTTCGCTATAATTAACACCATTTACTATGCCGAATGGCTTAGAAGATTAAAAAGAACAGCATACGGTTTTTTTCTTCTGAAGCCAAAGTACATTCTGAAGAACGATAAGGAACTCTTAACTGATAAAGTAAGCAAAGCTTGTGACATTCACTTCTTATCCCTCTTATCAATTTTGATACCTTTGAACTTTGTTAGTTGAATTGTAAAGAGAAGATAAAGAGGTAACTACATTTAAAACGGGGACTATAGAAAGGTAGTAAAAGGAAAGAGAGAGAAGGGTAAGAGGGATACATCGAGTGGAAAAAGAAGAAATGGAAGCTGAGTCATTTTATTTGTCGACAGATTACTGAGGTCAGACATGGAAGACAGTACAAAAGAGGTTGAGAGCTTCCTTGGCCTTTCAAGTGTTACTCGTCCTCTTCCCGCTCTGTCTTGTTCTACCTTGCCCTCCAACCTAATCTTAGCATGATTAAATGGGTTCTGTTTCTATTCATTCATCATGCTTATGGGAAGCCGCTTTTTCAAGATCCCGATCCAACGCTAGATCCTGAAATCAACATGACAACGGTAAGAAATATTGAATGACTTTTTTTTCGTTGAGCTTTAAAAAAATAATTCAATTGTTTTTCTTTTTCAATCTGTTTATTAACATGACTTATTGGCTCATGACTGAAATAGGACCTCGTACAAGAATTCTAAGGGACAAGTGCGTAAATTCTGACTAATCTGATCATAGAACTGGGAATCGAAACCTTCATGATAAGTAAGATTTTAAACTTGCGAGAAACAAAAAAATCGAAAGTGAGAGAACCTGGGCATCAAAATAAGCAACTGTAGCTTTGCAAAGAAGAGTTTCGGTGAAAAATTTAACGTTTTCCTCTCATAATTTCAGAATGTCCGCAAAGTGAGATTTTATGACGAACGAGAGAAAAAAACAATTGAATGAGAGAAAATGAAAAATGACTTTCGGCAGAGTCTCGTGATTTGAGTCGTAAAAGTCCCGCTAGATGTCTGATTCCTGCGACGAAAATGATGGACAAGTCAAAATATAGAGAAAAAAAAACTAAGAAGCGTATTCAATCTAAGCTCTTCTGCTTGCGATTCTCGAACTCTCGGTGAAAAGGTGTGATAACGTAGAGCGTAGTTTCAAAATCGAAAAGTGAGATAACGATAGGTAAGTACGGCCTCAAAGAGTCGTCGTTACGTTAGAGGCAAGAACAAAGACAAGAATCTCTGTCCATGAGCCCTTTACACTTTCAAAATTCTAATTCTATATTCATTAAAAAAATATTTACTGAATCTTGAAGCCTACAAAATTTGAAACAGCCTGAAATTATCGCCTACTGGGGCTATCCCGCAGAGATTCACGCTGTCACTACAGATGACGGCTACATTCTCGAGATGCATCGGATTCCGCACGGGAAGCAAGGTTCAATTTCTTCGGACTCCGCTAACATTTTGTATTTCAATGAACTGGCAAAAAATTACCAAAAGTTTTTTTCTCTCGATTTTCTTTCAGTTTCAGAAATCTTCAGAACTTTTTTTTCCTTTTAAAAATCGGAATTTTTTTCGAATTCATAAATAGAAAAAATTCAAGAAGAGCCGACAAAACCGAAACAAATGGAAAAATTTCTAGTTGTATCAGTCTTAAAAGTTTTCTCACAATCGGTATAATTCCAAGTAATCAGAAAACATTAATCAAATCTTTCAGGGCTCAGAGTTGAATACTTTCACGCGACGGACGTATAAGCCGTGAAATGAGTAAACATTAAAATCATCCATAAAAGAAGGCTCGGTAAACGTAGCTCCAGACATATCCTCCCTTCTTTCGATTCCCCCTCACATGCTGGCATATGGAGCTGCCATCCGAGCCATAACCGTTCACAAAGACGATCGAGAAAAAAATCCGAAACCTAGTGTGCGTAGGACTTTCGAAAAAAGAGAACGAAAATACCATCGATGCAGCGGATTAGGCGTTTATCAGGGCCCTTTCTTCACATCTGGCTGTCGAGGGCATACAACTGCAAAATTCAAACGTTTCCGTGACTTTGTTTAAAAGCATCGCTTCCTCAAAATCTTCTTGCAGTCTTCAGTCATGAGAAACTACTAGCTTCGAAAAGTAAGAAGACGTCGCCCATCATGTTTCTCTCCGCATCCTCACTGCTACATAGGAGAAAATTTGACTCGTGAAGGTTTTGAGCTAGAAAGGGAGGTGGAAAGGCTGGCGTAAGAACGGAACAGTACCCCTGACGGTCCGAAGTGGAAGGTCATTCGAACCACATTGTTTTTTTTTGTCGCTACACGCCTGCAGTGTGTACATCATGAGCCGACTGCTTCTTCGTCAACTCAGACGACGACGCCGACTACTACGCAGACGCTTAGCCCGACTCCGATGAGCGTATGGATGATGACTCCGACTCGTCCACATCGCCCAGAGATAAGCAGCATGAGGCAGAGAATATAGGTCATTGCGGTATCTCCCTGTTAGCACTGGATCCTGTTTATACCTGAATGCTATCAAATGCCTAAAAGTCAATGCTCGATCTATAAGTATTAAGTTATAAGTAATAATTGAAATTGAAATTCTTTTCTACGATAGGATAGCTTGTAAGGCCATCGCTTATATGGAATCATGAGATAGGAAGAGAAATAATGGGGAATAAGATAATCAATTTTCGTTGGTGTCCACTCTTGTTGTTGACAACAGATAGTTTGGTAGGGCTATGAGATTTGAGAGGTCGATCTCTTCTTGAGCCTGGCCGGATGCTTCGATATCTTGAATCTCTTTGAAATTATCTGTAACTTTATTCCATAAAGCAATTGCTCTAGAATAGAAAGAATGTGGGTCATTGTATCGTTTGAAGTTCATAAGAGTTAATTTGGAGGTTCGGTCTGAAGTGCGGAGATTGGTTTCAGTTCTTAACTTCAGCTCTTTTTTGCATGTCTGACAATCCGCTCTATCAGAAAGTAAGCTCAACTATTTGCAGATGATTTGAAAATTTACACGTCTTATAACAACCAGAATTGTGATCACGCGCATGCTCAATTAACTAAGGCGACTAAACTCATAAATGAATTCTGTGATGAATGGCAGCTCTCAATTGCCACACACAAATGTAATGCTCTCCATATGGGTAAAAAGAACATAAAATTCCCTTATTTGGTTACGAACTCACCTCCAACTGCATTTATCATCTCAGAATCGCCAATTCGTGATTTAGGAGTTTATGTTGATAATGAGCTCTCATCTGTTTTCCATATTGAACAGGTAACAAGACGAGCATTGAAAATTGTCTATGCCTTATTCAGATCACTATCGATAAAAATAGCAGCACCATATATTATATGCTTTAAAACCTATGTTCTGCCGGTGCTAGACTTTGCTTCCGTTGTTTGGTCTCCCCACAAAATTACCTTGATCAGAAAATTAGAGAATGTTCAACATGTGTTCACAAAATTACTACAGTTACGTTGTGTTGCACTCACGGAATGGTGCAATTATGAAAGTAGATTGATAAGATTTAACCTGACATCTCTCTATGCAAGAAGATTAGAAGCTGATATTCTTTTGGCTTTCAAAATTCTCAAAGGTTACACTGACGTTCCAGTTTGTAAATTTTACACTTTCAAACAGTGTAACGGTCGCACCTCCTTTTATGCTCTCATATAGGGCACACAAACATAAACTCACCTTTTCACTCTTTCGCTTATCGCACATCTCGATTTTTTTATGAAATTACCGGTCAGTCTTCTCAGGAATCAAACCATTCTAAGTTTTCGGATAAATTTGTCATTGCTGGATGTTCCAGAGGTCTTAAACATCGATTTAAGTTTATAATAGTCGTTCATTCTCGTTCTCGTTGTATTTTTTTAAATACTTTTTACAGTTTCTTTAATTATCTTTAGTTTTGTCAGCAGAGTCTTCCTCGTGTTGTTACATTGCAAAATGTATTTCAATAAATAAATAAATTCATAACACCGACATTGAGGACTTGAAGCCCTTTTGGGTAGATGAAAAAGTCGATTTCGTTACGAACCGTTCCATTCGGCCCCTCCCATGTGTATTTGCGCCCAGGTCGTTTTTTGAAGAAGGTATTACCAAGACTTAAACCATACGTGTCACAGAAATTAACCACCATTTGCCCCTTGGAATTTCTGACCCCAACGCTATAGTTCCCCACGCTAGTCTCGGAACCCTGTCTTGAGCCGACCTTACTGTTAAAGTCACCCAAAATTACCCTGTGGACTTTTTTGAACAACCGCTTCTAAAGTCATGGAACGTTTGATAAGAGCTATCATCGATGAACATTTAGCGAAATTCGAATTGTTACCTCAAAATCAACATGGTTTTCGCTCCCGTGCTTCTGTTGTTACTAATCTTTTAGTCTGTGAAGACGACTGGACACAAGATATCAGTAAAGGCTTATCTATCGATGTGATTTATCTAGACTTTACCAAAGCTTTCGATACGATAAGTATACCTAAGTTATTGACAAAACTTGCACGTTTCGGTTTGTCCCTATCTTTGATGTCTTGGCTAGAATCTTTTCTTGACGGTCGAATTTTTTCTGTACGAATGGGCAAAACAATATCTGCTCCTCAACCTGTGACATCTGGCGTGCCACAGGGTTCCGTATTAGGACCACTTCTGTTTTCTCTATACATTAGCGAATTGAATTATGTGCTTAGCCCTTATCCGAATATACGCTATCAAGCATACGCTGATGACATTAAGTTATATGTATCTCACAGTGCTCACAATATAACTGAACGAACTATCGAAATGCAGAATTGTCTAGATAATGTGTATAATTGGTGCGTAGCCAACCATCTTTCTTTATCTTCGAACAAGACCTATCATCTACGCTTAGGCAAAACTTCTCCTCCTTTCAATTATCACCTAAATAACTGTGTTTTAAAAGTATCTACTCAAGTGAGAGACCTTGGAGTCCAACTAGTACCATCTCTTCACAGACATGACGCGATTCTTGAACGAACTATGAAGGCTACTAAAGCGATGTATGCTATGCTCCGCTCTATAAGCATCAATGATTCCCAAGTACTTGTTAAGTGTTTCAATACATATGTTCTACCTCATCTAGACTTTGCCTCTTGTCTATGGAATCCAATATACCGGAAGGATTCTGATCTCCTAGAAAAGGTTTTGAGATCTTTCTCTAGAATACTCTTTTATCGATGTTTCCCACAGCCTGATTATCCTCTCAGCCTTCCATGTTACAGAGATCGTCTGAATCTAATCGGCCTAAGTACTTTAGCCGAAAGAAGGGTGATTGCCGACCTTAAAATGGGTTGGAAGATCTTCAATGACAAGTCTATTATTGAAAAATCACGCATTTTCAAGAGCACCTCCTCTACCCGCACTAATATGAATGGTATTGCTATTGAATGTACTTCTTCGACGTCTAGATTCAATTGTTTCGGTTTACGTGTTTCAAGAATGTTTTACGTAATCCCGAGTGAAATACTGAATTCAAGAACAGTAGAGCAGTTTATAAATCGTCTCCGTAACGAGAATGTGATATGTGACCTGGAGAATAACTAGTAGCATTTAGATATTTGCCTTACTTTTAGATACTTGCCTTACTTTTAGATATTTGCCTTACTTTAGATATTTGCCTTACTTTTAGATATTTGCCTTACTTTAGATATTTGCCTTACTTTAGATATTTGCCTTACTTTTATATATTTGCCTTACTTTAGATATTTGCCTTACTTGTCGCCACAGTTGAATATTATTTACAATGTCTCTCACCATAACTTTGCATTGCAAAATGTCGATAAAACAAATAAATAAACCTAGAGTGCGGCACAGGTTTGACAAAAGCCGCCTCCAAGTCCATGAGGAACTCGTCAAACTCGACCTGCGGGCGAGACGAAGCGGGCGCGTAAACAGAAAACAGACGCAACAGAACGTGACCTATCTTTAGGTCAAGGTAGGCTATGCGCGGGGAGACCGAAACGAAACGGACCACAGACAATGTACACGCGCTGCCCAGAATGAAACCCACACCTGCTGTGCGACTATCAGTACGCCCCGTATGATAAAAGGTCCGAACTGTTCTCAGCGTCATGGTTCCCTCCTCCTTTCTTCGTACTTCTTGCACTGCCAATACATCGATTGGCCTTCTGTCGAGTGCCTCCTCCAATTCGTCCAATCTTGCGTCGGTCGTTAACGACTGGAGGTTGAGCGAGACAAGCAGTAGCGGTCGAAGTGTTACTCTTCTTCTTCTGTCGCTCATCGTGGCGCTACGATCCCGGAGCGCCAAATCTTCTCGGGAAAGGACTCCCACAGACGAGGGAAGAGACGGTGCAGGAGCAACCGCTTACGGAGGGAGACGAATGAAAAAGTGAAAATCCATGTAGTCTTCGCAAATTGTTATTTAATTTGCAAAAAAATATCGAACTACTCTTATTGTCTCGCTAAAATCTCGGAATTTGAATGATTGCTCAAGAAAAAATCTAGAAGTATGATGCGTGGCAATCATTTTACGCTGCTATGAGGAATCTTCTGAACAACGCTAAGAACTCTACCTGGATTGGTAGACGATGCGTCGGATGAATTGAAATCTCCGTCTAAGAAAGCTCATGAGTTTTCGCGTTATTTCTCATCAGTGTTTTCTACTCCTCTTAAGAACCCATTGCCAGTAAACAGTGTTTCAGTCGTTAATGAGCCGTTAAAGTTGGATTACATAACTATAGAAATAATTGTTAGCTTAGAACACTTACCCAAACAGTTGTCGTCGATAATGCCCTTTCTGACCCAATCCCAATCATGTCAGGTGTTCTTCAATGTTCATCAATAAAACCCCTGTTGTTTCTTCTTTCTATGTATTGATGTAGAATTTATTGCTGTTTCTCGTTTATATTGATGAAGATTTTGTTTCTATTCGTTTTTGTCTATTTTTTTACTTGCCGATGATATTAAGGTTATAGGAGGCGCTCCTCCTTGTTGTAATGACATACAATCAGCCTTAGAACGTGTCACAAATTTGTGCTCAACCTGGAACCTGTCTATATCTGTTTCAAATTGTACGTTATTTACCTAGGTTCTTCTACTCCTCGCAATGCGTATAGCACTAATAATATCCCTTTAGTCTTTAGTTAAAAGAAATGTTGTTAAAGATCTAGGTGTGATTCTTAAAGATCAATTTTCCTATCGGGTCCATGTGAAGGACCAGTGCAGGAAAGGATCAGCTTTTGGTAATATGATGTTGAAAGCTTTCAAAACTCCTTTTCCTGTGCAACATCAGCGTACAAAATATATGTACGCCCTATACTTGAGTATATGTACGCCCTATACTTGAGTATATGTACGCCCTATACTTGAGTATATGTACGCCCTATACTTGAGTATATGTACGCCCTATACTTGAGTATATGTACGCCCTATACTTGAGTATATGTACGCCCTATACTTGAGTATATGTACGCCCTATACTTGAGTATATGTACGCCCTATACTTGAGTATATGTACGCCCTATACTTGAGTATATGTACGCCCTATACTTGAGTATATGTACGCCCTATACTTGAGTATATGTACGCCCTATACTTGAGTATATGTACGCCCTATACTTGAGTATATGTACGCCCTATACTTGAGTATATGTACGCCCTATACTTGAGTATATGTACGCCCTATACTTGAGTATATGTACGCCCTATACTTGAGTATATGTACGCCCTATACTTGAGTATATGTACGCCCTATACTTGAGTATATGTACGCCCTATACTTGAGTATATGTACGCCCTATACTTGAGTATATGTACGCCCTATACTTGAGTATATGTACGCCCTATACTTGAGTATATGTACGCCCTATACTTGAGTATATGTACGCCCTATACTTGAGTATATGTACGCCCTATACTTGAGTATATGTACGCCCTATACTTGAGTATATGTACGCCCTATACTTGAGTATATGTACGCCCTATACTTGAGTATATGTACGCCCTATACTTGAGTATATGTACGCCCTATACTTGAGTATATGTACGCCCTATACTTGAGTATATGTACGCCCTATACTTGAGTATATGTACGCCCTATACTTGAGTATATGTACGCCCTATACTTGAGTATATGTACGCCCTATACTTGAGTATATGTACGCCCTATACTTGAGTATATGTACGCCCTATACTTGAGTATATGTACGCCCTATACTTGAGTATATGTACGCCCTATACTTGAGTATATGTACGCCCTATACTTGAGTATATGTACGCCCTATACTTGAGTATATGTACGCCCTATACTTGAGTATATGTACGCCCTATACTTGAGTATATGTACGCCCTATACTTGAGTATATGTACGCCCTATACTTGAGTATATGTACGCCCTATACTTGAGTATATGTACGCCCTATACTTGAGTATATGTACGCCCTATACTTGAGTATATGTACGCCCTATACTTGAGTATATGTACGCCCTATACTTGAGTATATGTACGCCCTATACTTGAGTATATGTACGCCCTATACTTGAGTATATGTACGCCCTATACTTGAGTATATGTACGCCCTATACTTGAGTATATGTACGCCCTATACTTGAGTATATGTACGCCCTATACTTGAGTATATGTACGCCCTATACTTGAGTATATGTACGCCCTATACTTGAGTATATGTACGCCCTATACTTGAGTATATGTACGCCCTATACTTGAGTATATGTACGCCCTATACTTGAGTATATGTACGCCCTATACTTGAGTATATGTACGCCCTATACTTGAGTATATGTACGCCCTATACTTGAGTATATGTACGCCCTATACTTGAGTATATGTACGCCCTATACTTGAGTATATGTACGCCCTATACTTGAGTATATGTACGCCCTATACTTGAGTATATGTACGCCCTATACTTGAGTATATGTACGCCCTATACTTGAGTATATGTACGCCCTATACTTGAGTATATGTACGCCCTATACTTGAGTATATGTACGCCCTATACTTGAGTATATGTACGCCCTATACTTGAGTATCCCACGTCACGGATATATGTACGTGGAATGAAGAAATGAATTTAACTGAAATGAAAACTGGAATGGAACATATTTTTATTGTTTTTGTTTTACTCACCTGGGTCAATCAGAACGAAATTCTAATTGAGAAAAGCAAATTCGAAAATTATATTCTTGCCCTGAATAAGAATTTTTTTATAGATTTTTTTTTCCAAAATAGAATGAAAAGTTTTTTGCAGAAATGTCGGAAAAGTTTTTTTGCCGAAATGTCGGAAAAGTTTTTTGCAGAAATGTCGGAAAAGTTTTTTGCAGAAATGTCGGAAAATCGAAAATCCGAAGAAAACCGACAACGAAAAATAAAAGACCTTTTGGTTAAAACGAGAAGAAAAACGAAATACTGTATCGTCTTCAAAAATAACAAAGGTAACGAAAAATTTTCATGTTTTCTATTGAGATCATTCGTTACTTCTGATATCTTCCTCAAAATGAAAAGCTTACTGATTACAGGAATTGGAAAATGCCCCAACCGACCAGTTGTCTTCATGCAGCACGGCTTGGAGAGTGCCAGCCACGACTGGGTCATCAATTTACCGTCTGAATCACCAGGTATACCCATCCAATTGATAAAATTTGCTACATGAGCAAGCTACATAAGAGGCAAACTTTTGAAATGATAGATTCTTCATTTTGGTTTTTGTTTGTTTAACACATGTTATATTATCGTTAAAGTTTATCGTATGTGTACTCTATGGGCACTCACTGATGAGCCCCACCCAGAGAGCACAGAAGTCTGTCTGAGCGGGGGCGAAACAGACTTTTGTGATTAGCGTCATCACAGTGATCGATAGTGATAGTATATTCTATCCTTTCATTCTCGAACATTCATAATGTCTCACATATGATTGTGAAGAGTATAAGAGGAGAGTTTATAACGAAGAATTCGTCTCGTGTCCCGTACTTATGTATGTACGCCAATTACAGGTCTACTTAATCAGATGAAAATTCGTCCAATTTTATTAATTGTCCACCTTTTTAAAGTAGTAAATACTACCTACTTCAAATTTTTAAAAAAAACAACTTATTAATATCGAGTCAATTCAACCTGAAAAGTTAAACTCAAACATGTTTTTGTGTTACTTATACCTCAATTGAAAAATAACAACGAAAAACCCATTAGTTTTCGCGAAACGTCTACACAGTAACTGAAACGTCTACCTTGTTTCGACCAAATTTGAGAAACATTTCGACCAAATTGGAGAAAAACAAAAACAAACAAATTTGAGAAAAAAAACAACAGGGTGTTGCAGTTTAAATTGGTCAATGAAGATCGCAAATAACTTTTTTTAGAGTAGTCCGAATGACTTGAAATTCTCAGGGATTGTTTAACTTAGAATAGCAAACAAGTTGGGGTATTTTTTAGAGAATTATAATGCATTCGAATATTTATTTTAACTTAGGAGCGATTTTGGAGATATACGTTGTTTTTTAAAATATATTATTGTTTCATTGCAGAAAGAAGTTTTTTTTCGGTATTCGATCGTTTTAAGTATTCGATCGTTTTTTTCTCTTCTAAGTAACCCTTTTTTGAATCGATTCCAAATCTTTTCGTCATGTTTTAAGAATTTTAAAAAGGGGTTTCGAACACTTTTTTAGAAGAAATTGTGCTGATGTAAGTATGCAAAACAAGAGGGGTAGTCTCCGTTCAATCGGTATTCAAAATCGTGGTAAACTGAATGGCATTTTCTTCTAAAGAAGGATTTCTCTTCTAAAGGTGGATTTTTCTTCATTTTCTTCATAATTTCTTCTAAAAAAAGGAGGTCCAAACGCATGTTTTCAATATCTTGAAACTTAATGGAAATATGTGAAATTGATTCAAAAAAGTTTACTTATGAGAAGAAGGATAGTTTGGGCTTCGTTCTGCATTAAACTTACTTATATCTCCAAAATCGCTTCAAAGTTGAGAGAAATATTCAAATGCATGCTAGTTTTTTGAAAAATTCTCAAATTGTTACCTATCCTGAGTTGGGCAAACCCTGAAAAATTTCAAGTCATTCGGATCACTCTAAAAAAAACTTATTCACGATAATCATTGACCATTTTTTAATGAGACACCCGGTAAAATCAAGTTTAAAGCGAGAGAAAAGGGAAAATGTTCCAAGAGGTATTTTATAATTACCAGAATGATTGGAAACGATTGATCAAAAATAAAAAGCTAAATAAGGATATAATTGTAACCCAGTGAAGTCGCAAGGAAAGGGGAAAGGTTATGAGGTTCATCTGAGCAGGGAGTGGAAGGACAGCACTGAGAAGAAGACGACCGCGTCCTTAACGACTGATCCCAAGAAGACGACCGCGTCCTTAACGACTGATCCCAAGAAGACGACCGCGTCCTTAACGACTGATCCCAATAAGACGACCGTCTCCTTAACGACTGATCCCAATAAGACGACCGCGTCCTTAACGACTGATCCCAAGAAGACGACCGCGTCCCTAACGACTGATCCCAATAAGACGACCGTCTCCTTAACGACTGATCCCAATAAGACGACCGCGTCCTCAACGACTGATCCCAAGAAGACGACCGCGTCCTTAACGACTGATCCCAAGAAGACGACCGCGTCCTTAACGACTGATCCCAAGAAGACGACCGCGTCCTTAACGACTGATCCCAAGAAGACGACCGCGTCCTTAACGACTGATTCCAAGAAGACGACCGCGTCCTTAACGACTGATCCCAAGACGACAGCGTCCTTATTGTCTAAAAAGTAAAGATCAATCGTTTGGAAAAAAACGATACTTCTGTTAATCATATTACTAAAGATGTCAAAATAATTCTTACAATAAATGTATAAATAAATGATTTATTGCACAGTGCGAGTTGCATTCCAGATATAAAAGAGGTAAAATTCACATTGTAGTCATTTCACAGGCATTTAACTTTTTCATAGAAAAATGTGAGAAATATTAAACGGGTTTTAAAGAGAACTAAACAAAAATACATAAATTTTATATTGTTCGTTCTATCTTTTTATCTTAAAATCTTAATTTCTTTCTTTTTATTTTATCTTAAAATAAAATTTTTCTTAAAATCTTAAAATCTCAATTTTTTTAATTTTTATCTTAAAAAATGTATTCTATCTTGTTCGCAATGACTGGAGTGGTCGACTTCCCATCCGCTTTCTGCTTTCGTCTAGTCGACTAAATCCGGCTTCTCACCACGCATGATTTTCATGCGTAATAAATGCATTCATTCATTCATAAATTCAAATGACTTCTAGTAGAGAAGTGAGAGCAAACAGAATGTATGAGTAGATTCAACAAAAAGTATTTCCATCAGCTTTCAAGGCTCTCAAAAACCGACGACCTGTTTTAGTAGCAATGATACATGATCCTAAAAATCTTAACGCGTAATACATACTGTAGCGATTACATGAGTGAAAAATAGAGTCATGGCACATGCGTGGCTATTCCAATTATCCATACCGCAGTCTGTGAATTTGTTCCAACAAGTCAGATCACGTAAGCAAATCATAAACAGCTGCAAATACGAACTATCTTAGCATTAGGGTGCGGCAAAATTAGAAGCGTATAGTATTTTTTCCGATAAAAACTTGACGGACTGAGCTAATCAAAATTTTCATCAAAGTTTCTTCAAATAGTTTGGGATATAACTGCACTTTCAAATTTCGAACAGCCCTCCCTTCTCCTTGCCACAGGCGCGGAGTCGCTTGTATAAGGCACCCACCGTGGTGGACAGGCAAGCGACGTCAAGATCATTCCACGCCTTTTCTAGGGCATGCTTCAGACTTCCCAAATTCTTGTGTTGGGAAGCACAGGCCTTGCTCTCAAGGACCGACCACGCAGATAAATCCAGGGAATTCAAATCAGGCGAGTACGGAGGCCATTCGGCAAAGGTGATCATGGAGGGGAAATTGGTCTTGCACTAGTCTTTCACCACTTTAGCCTTGTTGGCGGGCGCAGAGTCCTGCTGGAACGTCCAGTTGAGTCCCGAGAAGTGAGCCTGGCTCCAGGGAAGTACTTCCTTTATGAGAATGGCGTTCAGGTAGTTATTGGCATTCGCTTTTACTCCCTGCTCGACGAAAACGAGTTGATTCTTGCCAGTCGGCTCAGACCATGACAGAAGCGGGATGGCTTTTTCTCGAGACGTAACGGCCACTCTTATTGGTCTCGTTGACCGATTTCGACTGAATCCTATTGTTCCAGTGGTTGAAGGACTGCTCAATCTTGAAGAACTTCTCATAGGTGAAGAGAATATCCAAACAGTCCAACGGCTTGAACCGAAATTACAGTTCACGACATCTCCGAAGATGGGTCGCCTCATCTGGTCTGTCAATGCGTGAGTCTTCTGCACCTTGATGGGGCGAAGTCCCATGCGATTTTTGACGATCCTAAGAACAGATCTTTCCTAGATATTCAGCTCCTTTGCTTTGCGACTTTTCTGAGACTCCGCTTGGGGTTATATCGAATCTTGTCTCCGATACTTCTCTTGTTGAAGTAAGTGGTCGCGGTCACTGGTCTACCGCTCCGGAGACGGTTATCAGTCGTACTAGTCTCACAGAAGCGAATTATTCTGTTTTCAACGATCCTTCGAGAGAATCCAGTGATTCTGGCGATGTGCTTTTGAGCGTGTCCGCACTTTCTCAAACGCATAATGTGGCCTCGGTCCATATCAGGAAAACGAGAATAGTTATCATTCTGTTTTTCCAGAGTATTTTTGAAACATTATGATTGAAAGACAACGAAAAATTACACGACCGCTACACCAAACAAAAAGATACAAAGTGACAAAGTCGTCCACCTCTAATCTAATTTTGTCGCACCCTATGTATGTATATCTGTAGTAGTAAGAGCTGGTGGAAGTATTACTGCGGTATTCACATAATGGAAAATTTTAAACCAAGTCTTCTACCAGGTTATTATTATGCTGACCACGGCTTCGATGTATGGCTCGGCAACTTCCGAGGGAACACATATGGCAAAAAGCACGTCAACCTGACGGTCGCCAATAACCCCAAATTCTGGAGCTTTTCGTCAGTTGAGATAACTTTTTTTTCTACCTGCTCAACGCGAGCATGTGAAAAACCAGTCGACAATCAATGAATGAATGAATGGGATACTTTTGAAAGTATGCCTTGGTTGCTCTCTTCCTTTTCTTGGCACTTATCCAATCTGCAAACCCGGTTGACTTACATTGCTCGAGATACGCTTATTATCTCGATTAGTTTATGCGGGAAAAGCACACATACGAATCGCATCGTGTAAAAATTTTTGAAAATTTTTGAATGAAAAACCCAAGAAACATATTTTTTTTATTACATACTTTTTTTGTAGACATATGTATGTACATATACATACTTTCAAAGTATGTATATTTAGCATACTTTCTTTGTGTAGACAGCATACTTTCAAATTATCCCTAGAATACTTTCATTTTATTACTATTCATACTTTCAAAGTATGAATAGTAACACTTGTGTGCGGAACGATTTGGTATACTTTTGAAGTATATAGTTTCATTTTCATGCTTTCAAAAGTATGACTTTTAATATGCTTTTTTGTGTGAATGAGCAATTGAGACAGATCAGTAGCTTGAAGCAGATGAGGCAGATTAGTCGATAACTGGAGAAGTTCGCTGGATAGTCTTTGTCAATTATCATCACCCTAATTAAATTTCGTGAGCAACCGCCGGATGTTCCGCTGAATTTCAAAATTTAGGAATTTAAGTGAGCTTACTTTCAGCTTTAGAAGTTGGCTTGTATTTCAAACAGAACTCCTACATACAGAAGTATACTTCTATGATTCAGGCAAACGGAATTCGAAGGTTTACGCCGAAAAGTTCACCAAATAGGAATTCCTTCAAGTTTATTAAAATAATTAACTTGTTTTATGGAGAATAGATTAGTCGAGTACGTATAAATAACACTTTCCCGGATTATTTTCCTGTACTAAGCTGTGTACTGCAAGGTATAGTTATAGGGCCCCTACTCTTTCTTTTTGGGGTATAGTTATAGGGCCCCTACTCTTTCTTTTTGGTATAGTTATAGGGCCCCTACTCTTTCTTTTTTATTAACGATGTCGAAAGCTGTATAACCGAGCCAGTGAAATTTTCCTTAATTTATTGGGAAATTTATAGTCACGAATCAGGTCTTTCAAAATTAGCTATTAATGGAATTCATGTAAATTCAGTTTACCATTTAAATTCATGTAAAATGGAATTTGCAAATGGTCATGTAAATTCAGTTTACCACTAGCATTCAATAAAATAAGCTGCTTTCATTCAAGGCAATCTCAACAGAATTACTACATAGATGATACAAAAATTAAGAATAGAGAATTAGTAAGCGACTTAGGCATTTATATAGACAGTAAACTCACTTTTATTCAAAAAATTTAAATCATACTAGCCAGAAGTTTGAGTCGAATCGCTCAAGTTTTTGAAGTTTTTCGACGGCTAGATTTAAGAATAACTGAACCTTCTAACCTACCGGATTATCTTGAAGCGAATTGAAGAGTGGATCCTCAAATGTCTAGATTTTATTCCGTTCTTCCTGACCAATTCGTTGCACCTTATAAGCGGTAACTCAACAAGTTACTCTTCGGCGATGATAAAGAAATTTAAATTTAAAAAGTTCTAAGCCTTCTTGATTATATGGGTGTAGCATTTTACGCTCGATGTCGGAATGTTTTACCCGGTATCCACGGACCCATTTTGTTTTACCCGGTATCCACGGACCCATTTTGTTTTATGCAGCCGTCGCCCATTGTTCGGTTTTTTCTCTCGCATTCTTACTTTCTCATTTCGTTTTGGAATCTCTCTTTCATCAAAATGAATCATCTACCGTGTTTTGAGGACGGGTGGTCGAAGGAGTATGTTTGAGAACAAGTGCTTGAAGAATTCATTTGATAACGAAGTAAGAGTGCACCACTGCGGACGGCTGGTTGGCTCAAAATAGGCTACTGATAAGGAGAACGGTGAGCTTTTACGGAAAGAGCCCAGTTCAGTAAAAGTCTGCGTCGTCCGGCATATCATTCGTAAACGAAAAACATTGTTAATGCTAATGCACATTTTTTTGTTAGTTATATAAAACGCTTAAAATTCAAAAAAAGCTGTTCCATTCTGCTTCCTCTCACAACAAATCGACCCCTTTATAATTAATGAAAAAACTGATGAGAGCAGCTTTGAACTACTTTCTTCAGAAAACGGATGACAGATTTTTTGATGCTTTCAAAGAAACAAACGTTTTTCTTTCAAATTTTATGAACCTTTAGCAAGTCGACAGTTTCCAGTCTTGAGATCATTTTCACTTCTATACACTCCATTTCTTGAGATCATTTTTCACCACTAGGAATTACAAAATGTTTTTTTCGTGCAATCGCTAGAAGGACTAAACCAATAACATTTTCTTCACTTATGGTTGATGATTTGTCCTTATCTTCTCCCATTGAAATGCATTCTCTAAATCCTTCTCTACTGCCATAACCTTTGCAGTGTCATGTCCTCTTCCATCTTTGTCGGTTACTTCTTTTCTTGAATTTATACCGGTTGTTTCTCCTTCTGACGTCTGCAGTGTCATTGATCGGATTAGTCCGAACTGCAATAGATCTCCTGACTCAATTCGTTATATATTCATCAAGAATTGCGAATATTCGCAATATGTTCCCTTGTCAATTATCTTTTCCAATTGCTCAACACTAGGTTATTATCCCTCTGCTTGGAAATCAGGAATTGTCATACCTATTCATAAGAAAGGAAAAAAAAAACTGACATCAATAATTTCCGACCAATAAACTTAGAATGTTCGTTCTTTAAAATCTTTGAAAAACACTTATATGTATAACCTTTTATACACTCACCTGGAAATGAGCCACATTTTTCATCCTAGTCAATCGGGATTTAGATGTAAACGATCAACTGTTTCATCTCTCGTCCATGCTCACTCTGTGTATCTCTCTCTATTGTCTAAAAAGTATGCTTTCGATATTTGTTTCATTGATTTCTCCAAGGCATTCGACACTGTGGATCATAGGTTTTCACTTCATAAACTCAAATGTGCAGGTGTTTGCTCTTCTCTTCTTTCTCTCATCCAATCGTTTCTTAATAACAGGTTCGTTCATGTTTTGGTTGATGATTGCTTATATAAATCTGAGACAACAACAGTTGGAGTTCCACAAGGGAGTTGCCTAGGTCCTCTTTTCTTTTTTTGTTTATTAACGATCTAATAGACTGATTGCCAACCGCTTTTCATTGTTTTCTGTATGCCGATGACTTTAAGTTGTTCTCCGAATCACCTACTTTGGCCTAAGCTGGTCCTTAATAATTTCTATTCCTAAATGTTCAGTGGTGCACTGCAGGTCTAACAATCCATTTACTACTTACCGTATTGAAGCTGATCAGTTACCTTCTGTTACTTCTGTTAAAGACCTAGGAATATTCTTTGATCATGCTCTCTCATTTACTCACCACATTAACCAAACGGTTTCTAAAGCCACAAAAGCTATGAATGTAATTCTTCGCTCTTTCAAGACATCTTCTATTTTAGTACTTGTCCGCGCCTATAAGGCTTACATTCTCCCCCTTCTAGAATATGGCTGTGAATTGTGGTCTCCATTGGCCATTGGTAATATTAATGCACTTGAAAGAGTTCAGCGATAATTCATTAGACGCGTATTCGCGAGAGCCGGTCTTTCAACAACCAACTATCTGTCCCGGTTGCGGACTCTATCGCTTTCTACTTCAGAATACCGTCGTCACATTCTAGATCTATATTTTGTGCACAAGATTGTTCACGGTAACACTGCATTTGATAAACATCTTTTTTTTTCAAGATCTCACCCACTCCTCTTCAACATCGCTCTTCTCACTCCCTCCGTATTTTTCTTCCGTTTAAACTGCCCAATTCTCATAGCACCTGTGTTTATCTATGCATAAATGTATGGAACACTTTACCCGCTGAAATTGTGATTCTACCCTCTTCCTTATTATTCAAGAAGGCCATCCTGGCACTTCCTCAGGGGGTAATTCTTACTGAATCCAAGTTACAGTGTGTTTAACCTGCCGATTCCTGTGATTACATATATAGGTTTGAGTTTATTTATTTTTTCTTCTTCTAAAATCTCATCTGCGTAACCATCCATTGTACTATATTTGTGTATATACATGAATAAAGAATGAATGAGTGAATGAATGAATTTGAGGCCTATATGAACCCCCTGTTAATAATAGTTTTTCAATTTTTGGAAATTAGACGAGTGAAATGCTTTCGAACTTCCTCAATTTTATTGATAGAAGAAATCTCCTGTTAATTTCAAACGTCAAACATGAATTCGAGAATGGGTATAGACTCCAAAAAAAGCGCGTAACTGCCTTCAAACATTGTAACTGAAAATTCGTTCAAAATCTGTGAAGCAGAGATTATAATGTTTCTCAGGTGGGACGAAATGACTACTTTTGATCTACCTGCAATGATCGATTACGTTCTGGCAGAAACCAACCAATCTTCTCTTTACTACATCGGCCATTCCCAAGGAACACTGACGATGTTCTCCAAATTGTCGGAAGATCAGAAGTTTGCCACTAAGGTTTATTTTGTCAAGCGCAAATCTCTTACTTAAATGGAAACATATTGACGAAAAGCTTTCGTTTATGATAGTTTGCCTGACTATCGTGCAAACAGTACCAAGTATGATCAAGTCAACATAACTAGAGCGTTGTTCTATCAGCATAGGGCTGTGTCCGGGATAGTACAAGATTGAGACTGTATCTCAATCAAGTATACTGCCTCAAACCGACATCGAACCCGAGATAGAAGAAGTTCAGTAAAAGAAAAGAGTTTGAAAAAAGCAGCAAGTTCCGTACCGTAAAAAAACTGAAGTCTTTTTTTTCAACCCTGTCAGCTCGCTACCAAATTACATTTAAAAAACTTTTTACTATAGGTCGTTCAAAAGTCTCAGAGCTAGAACTTATTTTTTATTCTCAACTTTCAATGTCAAAGAGAAAAAAAAAACTGAATCTGTCACTGTGAATTCAGTATTGTCTTCACTGGATCAAAAAAGGCCTAGAATATCAATGTGACCGCCCTGAAGTTGCATGCTCACACAAAAAAGGATGAGTTTGGAAAAAAGTATGCTAAAAAGGTATACATCTGATTTTTGAACAGTAACAATTTGAAAGTATTCCTGCGCGCAAGTATGAAAGTATGCTAGAAAATACAATCAATGAATGAATGGGATACTTTTAAAAGTATGCATTGGTTGCTCTCTTCCTTTTCTTGGCACTTATCCAATCTGCAAACCCGGTTGACTTACATTGCTCTATAAACGCTTATTATCTCGATTACTTTATGCGGGAAAATCACACATACGATTTGCATCGTGTGTGTAAATAAGAGAATTCCCTACTCCTCGTTGGTCTCAAGCAACGGATTTTTATACCGAGCAGAGGAGCGGATTGTTCGTAGAAACTTGTGCAAAAATCGTGTGGTGTGACGGGAACCGAACCCGTGACCTTTCGCGTTCCGGGCGAATGCTCTCCCCACTGAGCTACACACGCACGCATGATAAATGCACATTTTAAGGCCCATACAACATGTGAATCATTCAACCAAGTCATTATTGAAGAAAGGCATCGGGAAAAATTTATGATTGCGAAGCGCTCTCCTTGAAAAAAGGCCCTTCGGGAACGCCTTTGGGAAAAAAGGCCCTTCGGGAAAGTCACAAACAAATTTTTTTTATAAATATAAAAAAAATTAAAGTAAAAAATATAAACAAAATTTTAAACAAAATTAAGTATATTTAGTTGTAGACAGCTTTCATTGTGTAGACAGCACTGTAAAAGTATCCCTAGCATACTCTCATTTGATTACTATTCATACTTCAAAAGTATGAAAAGAAACACTTGTGTGCGAAACGATTTGGAATATCTTCAAAGTATGTATATACATAGTTCCATTTTCATGCTTTCGAAAGTATGACTATTAATACGCTTTTTTGTGTGCAGTTCCCATGCTAACCGTCAGAGAACGACTGTTTCTTAACTTTAGTTTTTCCCTCTTCCACTCATCAGAACGATTAGTTTCGTACTGAAGCAGGAGTTGAAGATTTCACCGCTCAAAGCACGTATTCGATTGTAAGTTTATTCTTAGATATTTTAATCTCTTTAGACGCTCGTCGACCTCAGTGACTTTCAAGTAATCTTCATTGCCAAATCAGCAGTCGCGGCTTCATGATACTTATTCTGTCACATTCATCGGCCATTCTCAACTTCCCTCGTCGAATTTCATCCAATTATGCTTGTGGGAGCGGCGGGAATTTCATTGAACCCAATAATGGTTCAGAAAATCCCAGGGTTTCAATTGTCATCCGTTCCCCGGGGACAATTTGAAGCATAACTTCGTAGATAAGATAGATTTTCAGACCTTCCGTCTTATTTCCCAGTCCGCATAAAGAAGGCTCGTAGTCTCGTAACTTCCGCAGCGAGAGTTTCTCAGCCAGGACCCTTGATATCATTTCATTCCATTTCTTTATTCCAAGCACATGAGATATCATGAAAACACAAACAAAAACAAAGTTAAATGCATGGACTTTCTTCTAAGTGGCGGTGTTTAGGGGTTGCGGTATAGATGAAAAAAGGGGGGAGGGTGATATACTTAAAATCGACAATTATATTAGTCATGAACGAAAGGTTTAGGTAATATCTTTTCAGTAGGCAGAGATAATAATTGTTTGTTGAAACTAGCAGTATTAGGTGTACTGACGATCTCAAAAGGTAATGAATTCCATACTGATAGCTGGCGAGAAACACATGTAGAAATAGAATATTTGCTAATATTATGAGGTGTTTTTAGCCTGAGCTCATGAGAATGGCGAGAAAATCTCTGTACTGCGGACAATTGAAACAAGTTCATAGTTTCAAGTTCACATTTTTTGTGGACATATTTATGAATAAATAAAAGGTCAGATATAGCACGACGATATTCAAGAGTTTCTAGGCCGAACATGGAGATTCTTTGTGAATAGGGAAGTCTGGAATGGCCAGATCTTGCTAGGATTCTTCTCGTAAACGACCGCTGAACTTTTTCAATAGATTTTACTAAGCCGGGGGATGAGGTATTCCATAACTCACTAGCGTATTCTGACATAAATTCTGACATAAATTTTAAAAGCTGAAGTTAAAAGAGGCGGACATGGTGACTTGAAGGCTTTTAACATCATGTTAACAAGAGCAGAGCCTTTTTTACATTTGTCTTCAACATGATTACGATAAGAGAAACGATCACATATGTTTACACCAAGATCTTTGGCAACTCTACCAACTACTAGAGGTTGACTGTTCATGTAATAGACGCGGCGAGAATTGGATGATCCGAGATGAAGTACATTACACTTAGATATGGATAGGGACAAATTCCACTCTAGGCACCAATCAGTTATACGATTCAAAGCTAGTTGGATATAATTACAAGAGGTAGCGCGTCCCATTATCTTTATATCATCGGCGAATAAGCAAAATTTGATAGAATCGGGGATAGCTTCTTTAACAGAGTCGATGTTAAAGTCGATAAGGCTCATACTGGCCCCAGTGTCAATTAAAAAGTATACTATCTTGCTTTTTCCATGTGCAGTTCCTCGTGCAGTTACCAGACCGGCTTGTAGTCGCGGCGAGAAGGTGCCAAACTTCTCACGGTTTTGGTTTAATAATACTCTATGACGTTCCTGTAACCTCAATTCTGCCTCTTCTTTTCTCTGAATATGTTCCATCCTACCGTCTTCTCTTCGACTTTTTAGTTCCTTCCGACGTTCAATTTCAAATCTTTTGTGAGACTGTTTCCTAGTTGCCCATTGCATGCATACAGATATATCGTGCTCCTTGTCACAATTCGGACACTTGACGTCACATCTGTACACGGTACTATGCGGCTTAAGGCAGGCAATGCAGACGCGACGTTGTTTGAGAAATCGGATTCTGTCCGTAACTAGGCACATAGTGTAACAATCCCTTGAAATTCTATGCCTCCCACAGTAGACGCAGCTTTGTTTTCCGGTTGTTCTCTGAATTTTCCTTGCGGCGTTTGGATGGCTTCCAGTCGGATCTCCTCTCCCAAAATTTCTTATTGCCTCTGACCATTTGGTATGGCCCTTCCAACTGGAACATTCATTGGCGAAACGAAGGGCTTCTCTGCTCTGTTTACTGTCAGGACGTTTATGCATTCCTTTGAATAAATCACTGTCTTCCTCGCAGCCGGGTCGTTCATCGATGTGACGAACATTTCTTCTCTTATCATTGCCGGAACTGCATCTCGAGTAGCGTCTCCATGGCCAATATACGAGGAGCGCCGCTTCCGTACAACCACACAGCTTGCCGCTTCCTTTCCGCCGCCAAACCTGGCTGGTCGAGCAGTTCTCTGGTGCGAGTAGCTGTTCTCTCTTCTGCAATTTCTTCATGCTTCTTCTCGCGCGCCTTCTCCCTCTCTTCGCGTTGGTGAATAGTCTCTCGGAATAAGTTTCTCATCATCACTGCCTCAGGGACTTTCTCGAGATCTGCTTCTTCATATTCTTCTTCCACTTTAATCTCTTCCCTCTCTGCTAACTCGATAAGGTAGACTTTGAAGTAGGTCGTCATACAACAGGTTCCAGAAGCCTCTCACTGATGCAAATCGTTTCTGAATCTGACTCTAAGTTCGATAGCGAAAGTTTCACGCCAGGGTAAGAAGAGCTCGCTTCTGGTAACTTTTCCGTTCCTATAATCCTAGTCCGATGTAAATTGTTCCAAGTCCTACAAGCTGTCCTATGTGCTTCCATCCAACCTGTTATCCACTTTTCCGCAGTCTTATAACGCATCCAGAAGGAGTTGAAACAGTCCTGCGTCACCCATGAAGGCAGAGCAGAGTTGTCCATACTCTACCTAACCCTATCCGTTCATGAACGGACTGAAACTTGGGTAATTAAACCCTTGCTTTGGTTAACACAAATTGAACATGAACAATACGCGCCTAACCAAACACTAGCTTTCTATAAAAAGTGATGGAAAGAAGGCACGAAGGTGAGAACATAATGATAAGGATCTTCAAAAATATCATAAAATGTTCTAGCTCTATAGACTTGGAGAAAATGCTCTATCAGCAACTCAAAAACATAATAATGAACTAAATCAAGCTAGGAGAAGGCCATGTTAGATAATAACATGAGCGAGCATAGTATCTATAGTATAGGATACTATAAATCAGAATTCAATAAATTCTGAAAAGAATAAATATAAATTAATAAACAGAAAGGGTGAAAATGACGGTCCTGATCGACAGAAATATCGAGAAAGAACTAGCGCGCACGTGGCAAGCTTTTACCGTAATAACACTAAATCGACAACACTAAAATGGGTCATTAAAACAAGGGTTAATGACATACCAACTTCTCAGTTAAAATTACCTATATACTTTTAGCCAGCACCTTGAAAATTTTACCAAAGTTTTGGCGTTGGATAAGAAAACGTGTGACGAAAGTAAGCGGTGCAGACAGCTCGCTTGTAAACGGAGATTCATCCGTCTGATTATATAGTAAGGTGGCAAGAGATAGAACTATCGCACAGAAAAAAAGCTAGTTTATCGAGCGGGATACATATATGCCATACATGGCATAGGAGCCTTTCTATTAACACTATCGCATAGCAATGGGTCCCCGTGGTTTAATAGTAACGCACGCTCCCGGTTTGACACGAGATCGCTGGGTTCGATCTTGCCCGGTAGACTTTTTTCTGTGCGATAGTTCTATTGTTACCTCAACCAGACGTCAGTGCCTTTACCAGAACCAAACGTCAACTTTGTAACTTAGAATTTGAAGATTTATAGTAAGAATTATATTGTTTGAAGTCTGCGGCATTGAGCATGACAAAAATTCTTTTTTGAACGTAATTCATAAAATTCCCCATAAAAAAAAACTAGCAGGAAAGGAATATTCGAAAAAAAATTTGAGAACAAAGTAAAAAGCCTTCAATGATTGAATATCAAACTGGCCCGCTATGGAATATCAAATCGCTGTACATAATTGGACTCATACATTTTCTACGATGGACGTTGAGTCCGCTAATCATTATCGTGTTTCTTTCATTCGCTCTCTTATTGAGAAGTATGTTTCGGACGTTAATTGCGGAGACCAAATGTTTCGTTATCCCAGTTTTCTCCGTAAAATGCACCGCAAGTTGCAATGTCTATATCAGAATTCCCCATATTCTGATTACTGTATTATAAAAACGGTAAAATTTGATAGATGAGTTCGAACTTGAACAGGAAGCTAAGTTAATATTGCGGGGTAATCAAAAGTCCTTTTTTGATGCTTGCAGAAATAGTTTGAGTAATAATGTAAATCAAGCCATACCCACCTTGATAGACGACAAGGGACATGAAATAACTTCGTCATTAGAAAAGGCAGACGCCTTTTCCCCATTATTTTTTATGGTTTTCCGTCTAATATTGTTAGATGGCTTAGTAGTTACCTGAATCAACGTACCCCGTCAGTGAACATCTATAACGTGCTTTCCGATCCTATTTCCGTTATATTAGGAGTCCTTCAAGGCTCCTCGCTAAATCCACTTTTATTTTTAATGTACATTGACTCTGATAAAAATGTATTTTCTCCCAATATTCAGTTCTCCTTATATGCCGACAATATTAAAATAATGGGACGCGTCTCTTTCGGTAAATGAGATACAGTTCGCTCTCAACTGTGTTTCAGCATGGTGCTCAGAGTGGAACTTGTGTTTATCGCTATCTAAATGTAGTGTTTTACACCTTGGTTCATCTAATTCTCGTAATGTTTATCATATGAGCAGTATACCCATTCTAGCTAGTGAATCAGCCAAAGACCTTGGAGTAATAATATCCAATGGTTTTTCTTACCGTAAACATATACATGAGAAATGTAAAAAAGCCTCTTCTGTTGTGAATATGTTATTAAAAGCGTTCAAATCGCCATCCCTTCCTCTTCTGACTTCTGCCTTTAAAATCTATGTACGACCATTATTAGAATATGCTAGCGAGCTCTGGAACCCTACGTCCTCGGGACTAGTGAAACTTATCGAGAAAGTACAACGCTCGTTTAGGAGACGAATTCTAGCTAGAGCCGGTCATCCTTTACTTCCGTACTCAGAGCGGCTAATGTTGTTAAAACTTCAAACTCTTGAATACCGTCGAGCCATTACTGACCTTACTTTCATTCACAAATGTATCCATGAGAAATGTGACA
This sequence comes from Allodiplogaster pararmata, assembly GCA_964056735.1. Classification (NCBI taxonomy): domain Eukaryota; kingdom Metazoa; phylum Nematoda; class Chromadorea; order Rhabditida; family Diplogasteridae; genus Allodiplogaster; species Allodiplogaster pararmata. The sequence continues at coordinate 8,605,949 of OZ057403.1, forward strand.
TAGATACTATTCATTTATATAAAATATGAGCTGTTGAACGTTTTTCTCGCCATTCTCATTCTTTGCGTCTTATTCCGCCCAATAATATTAATCATTCTTCCATATCAACATGTGTTTCTCGTCAGTTATCAGTATGGAGTTCATTGGATTTCGAAATCATAAACTATCCTAATTAAAAGGTATTTAAGAACAATTCACCTAAGTTACCTGTTAACCTAGTTTTACCAAATACTTTTGTTTCTGATAACTAAAGGCTCGTTTCTTTATTAATAGCATTTTCTATCTCCCCCACTCCCCTAGTTAAGCAACCTTTTGCTCACACACACCGCCACTAGAAAGACAGTCCATACATATCCTCTAGTGTCATTGTTAATTGTGAACCAAAGTTAAATATAATCTGTGCAAGGAATAAAGAATGAATGACGGGTAATAATGAAAATCGAAAACTCTCGTCGAATTCGTTATTGGGTGATTTTTCTACAGAAGTTCCATGAGATTAATGGAGCAAGGAGATTCGACAACTTTTTGTTATTAATCTGAAGAGAAATGAAACTTGATCTTTGCATACTACAGTAAGAATACTAAGATGTAATACATACTACAGTATTACATCTTAGTATTCTCACAGAATACTAAGAAATACATACTACAGTAAGATGTAAGAGAACATTTCAGTTGAAAGCCTTCTATGCTCTTGCTCCTATAGGAACAGTGAAGGACATCAAAGGACTCATCAAATTTGGATCCGATTATTTATTCAAGCCTCTCGATGTTAGGCTTCTTCCACAGAACTTAATTTTGACTTCCTCAAAACCCTTATCAAATTTTAACCTCAATCTTTATTACCAATACTAGGGTGAAAACCGTTGAGTATACAAAGAACGATTGGAATAAACTTGTATCAGGTCTACATACAGAAATCACCAAGTGAGCTTGCCGTCATGGTGCCAATTGTCAGAACAATTGTCAAAGTGTTGAAGCCCAATTGTCAGAACAATTGTCAAAGTGTTGAAGCATTATATAGGTGCATATAAACTTCATACGTCTGTGAACTATGCGACAATGTCTCAGAAACATAGCGAAGAAAAATTCCAAAAAAAAAACATTTTTCGCTAGCGATGACAGCGTGAATTCACAGATTGTATACAAGATCTTCGGCTCCGGTGAGTTTCTTCCTTCTAACGACTTCATGAACATGATTGCAAACCGCTTCTGCACGGGGTTCGCATACAAATACATCTGCGCTAACGTCATGTACGCTATCGGAGGCCCTCAGACCTTGGCGCACTTCAATGTTGTCAGTCTTATCTTTCTTTTTTTAGAAGACTTTAGCGCCAGTTAGCGAGCAAAGCGAGCAACTGGTACCCTTCAGGTTAGGTCCCATATATTTAAACTGCAAACAGGAAAGTCATGCAGTGAGTGAAGTCAAAGAACAGAAAAAAACTCAAAAAAAAGAAATTTGGAATTGCTGTCTTCTGCTGATTCGACAAAGAAAAACTAGAGAACTTCTTTCAAAGACATCGGAAACCGTATGGAACCACGATCTATATAGTGCGCCTATTGAAGTTGATTAAGTTGATGCTAGGGTTTACAGGCTCATTCAAACTGCGCAGAAACATTAAGAACGTTCAGGCCGTTTTCCAGCAAGATATAGAAGGAGGTTTGAACCTCTAAAAAGTGACTTGAAAGCTCAGTCACGCGCATTGTAGAGAAGATGAATTAGACGAGATCTATGCTTTGCCAGTGTAGAGACGTATAATTCAATTTAATTCTTTATTCCTTGCATATATGATGATACAAACAGTGGAGATCTGTAGTGGGTGCGAATTCAGTATAAAGTGCGGCTAATTACAAATTGGCAAAAAGAGACATAGTACTAACATCCTAAAAATTATAGTCTAATATTTGATTTGTTTTAAGTTATGTAATGTAAACAAAATTTTTTTATATATGTAAACAAAATTTTTTTTTCGAATGGGATTTTGCAAAAAAGAAAACTCTAGAAAAGAGTCGAAAGACTTAATAAACGTAGAGAATTATATGATTTGTTTACAAACAATTTTCAGGAGAAAATCTTAAAAGTGGTATGTTTTCAAATTTCGAAAGCAGCTAGGCGCTTATTGAAATAGTTTGCATTGTACACGTAAAAAGATCAAGATAAGGCTTTTAAAATCTATTTATCTTTTCAGTCTCGAGCCGGTGTGTACACAGCACACGCGCCCGCGGGGACATCCACGCAGAACGTCGTTCACTGGGCGCAGATGGTCCGAGGCCGGGGAGTGCCCAAGTACGACTATGGCTCAGATGGAAATCTGATCAAATATGGACACGTAAGTTGATTGGGAGTCTTTTAGTTGTTGTGAGCTTTTGTTTTATGTTTCTTTTCAATCGTTTCCCTTGACTGTTCCTTCTTTCACTGAATTTTTCGTTCCGGTTTTGATGAGAAAAAAAAATTAACCGGTTGTTTTTTTGAGAAAAATTTCATAAAGGCAATATTTACTTTTGAAAGGGGGACAAATTCAGTCCACACTACAAAAATTCCAATTCAGGAGTTAGAAAACTAAATCAAAACCCAATGAACGTGCCCTAATTGAACATTACTAAACGTAAACCGAAGTTCAAAACTGGAAAATTCTGTTCAGGACTATGATTTTGATATAAATTAATGATCTTGTATAGATAGATTAAATGAGGTGACATATGAGGTCACTATGTAGAGATTGATTAAACGAGGTGACATATGAGGTCACTATGTATAGATTGATTAAACGAGGTGACACATGAGGTCTGTAATGTAGGCGTACTCCCTACTCCTCGTTGTTCCCAAGCAACGGACGCGAGAGAAGATCTCTTTATTAAAAACACCACTCTAAAGCAGTCGAAACAAAACAAAGGAAACACAGGAGAACTCAATTCAGGAAAGTTTTACAACGATATGGCTGGCCAGCCGAAGTGCGCGAGAGGTACGCAAAACATAACATTAAAGGGAAACATCAAAAAGGAGACATCAAAAGAATTATACGAATTATAGAGGCATATAAAGAAACATACAATTGTAGATCACTACATTACAAAGGCATAGCAATAGCAATAAGCAATAATTGGGCGGGTTTCCTTACATGCCCCCCCTTTCAAATCGTCGTCCTCGACGATCTTTTGGGGCCCCTCTGAAGTATCCTATGGGGGCCTGTCTTTTGGGGAATCTAAATCCCGACGACGGTGATTTCCTCCTTATTGTTTCTGCGGATGACGTCGAGGCATGAGATGAGTTCTGCCACCGTCTCGCTTTGGAAGACCCTTATCCCTCTCATCTTCTTCAGGCTCGTTGTCACTCGACCGGGTCCGACGATCGTCATTGTCTTTTGTCTGGAAAGCAGGATTCAATATTTCTCGGCCTTTCCTTCTAGTGCTTGGTTGCAATGCTTCTTCCCCCAACCCTTTTCTTAGGATTCTCAATTGATCAAACGGTATTTTCAATTTTCTTTCGCCATTGATGTTATTACTGACTCTAATCCTTTGATTGACTTTCTCTCTTCTCGATCTCTCCGTTCATTTTCCCACGTTTCAGAAGCCCTTCTCAAACTCCTACCTGAAGTCTGGAGTTCTTCCCGGCATTCTTGCGTCTCTGAGTTCTGAAAGTTACTTTCATTTTGTCTCGTCTGCCGGTTCTGTGCCCTTTCTCTTATTCTTTCTGATTCGAGTCTCCCTCCAATTTCTTGACACTCACCTTGGATGACTCTCATCTGGTCTGCCGTCGCTTTCTTGTATTCCTCTAGTCTTCTCTCCAGCTCCCTCAGCTCAGTATTCGGTTTAACCTGCATCATTTTGTCTTCTTTCAATTGCCACTGCATGTTCTTCTCCCATCTATCACAATTCTTCCCCCAGTCCATGCATTCTTCACACAACTGTAAAGCCATTTGTGCCATTTTTCGTTTGCTTATCTTTGTGTCACTCACCGCTTCTTCCAATTCCTTCTTCCTTATCTCTACTTTTTTTATAAACTCTTCTAGTTTACTTCCATCACTGACCTTTTCTTTCGTTGCCTGTTCTCCCTTTCTCTGCGTCTCCGATTCCTCCATATCGTTGAAGTCTTCGTTTCCGCTCTCTTTGTCTTCTTCTCCCGACATTTCTGTAATTTGAAATCGATAGTATTGTACTGAGATAAAGAGTCAACTCACGAACACACCAATTTCGCGTTATTAAATGACAACTTATCACGAATGGCGCGAACAGCTCGACTGCTCTGGCTTCTCGCCAACTTACCTGGCTTCCCGCCAACTTCTCTGGCCTCTCGCCAACTTCTCTGGCCTTTCGCCAACTTCTCTGGCCTCTCGCCAACTTCTCTGGCCTTTCGCCAACTTCTCTGGCCTCTCGCCAACTCTTGCAACTTCTCAAAGTTGATCCTCTTGCAACTTCTCAAAGTTGCTGCTTCAACTTCTCAAAGTTGCTGAACTTCTCAAAGTTCGACCGGTTCGGCCCCCATGTAATGTAGGCGTACTCCCTACTCCTCGTTGTTCCCAAGCAACGGACGCGAGAGAAGATCTCTTTATTAAAAACACCACTCTAAAGCAGTCGAAACAAAACAAAGGAAACACAGGAGAACTCAATTCAGGAAAGTTTTACAACGATATGGCTGGCCAGCCGAAGTGCGCGAGAGGTACGCAAAACATAACATTAAAGGGAAACATCAAAAAGGAGACATCAAAAGAATTATACGAATTATAGAGGCATATAAAGAAACATACAATTGTAGATCACTACATTACAAAGGCATAGCAATAGCAATAAGCAATAATTGGGCGGGTTTCCTTACAGGTCACTATGTATAGATAGATTAAACGAGGTGACATATGAGGTCACTATGTATAGATATATTGAACGAGGTGACATATGAGGTCACTATGTATAGATATATTGAACGAGGTGACATATGAGGTCACTATGTATAGATAGATTGAACAAGGTGACATAAGAGGTCACTATGTATAGATAGATTAAACGAGGTGACATATGAGGTCACTATGTATAGATATATTGAACGAGGTGACATATGAGGTCACTATGTATATATAGATAAAACGTGCGGTTGTTTTCTTTCGAAAATGAAAAGGAATGAGAAGTAATAAAATGCAACTTCCAGTCAACAGCTCTAAATTATGTGAAAAATTTTGGTAAGTTTGTCTCATCTTTTTTTCTGTTAGTTTTTGTCTCGTAGAAAAAAGTCGTTGGCTTGCCTTAGTGTGTTTGAAATTTTTTTTACTGAGTACAGGTTTTAGGCTTAGGCACATATTTCCAATTCGGAAGGGGCGCATCTGCCCATCCCGGAAGAATTTTCTTTTGAATACTTCTTCAGTGCTTGCACGCTAGTTCTAAAACAACTAACTGTGCTGCAGAAATACGCCCCAACATACGACTACAATAAGATCACGGGAGTTCCCATTCATCTCTACTGGAGCGATGCTGATTGGCTTGCAGACCCGACAGATGTTCAGAAATACATACTGAAGAAGATCCACAAAAATATTATCGTGGTATGTGACTTCCAGGAATATTTCAAAGACATTGTAGATATCACATCAAACAACTGCACATGGTAGATCAGTAGTTCTAACCCACTCGCTGCCCACGAGAAAGACTGATAGATGGCTATGTTCGATTACAACTCGTCGAGTGGCTTTTTTTCCGAGCAAATTTTATTCAACCTGAAAAGTTTCACAGAGAAATCTATTGTTAGGTTTCTCATAAAATTTGTGAAAATTTTCCCATAGGTTTTTATTAGATTGCTTCGAATGAAATTTATACTGAGATTGAGAACAAAAGGGTCGGATCGAAATAAACTGAGAAGAAAAAACAAAGAATTTATTGAAAAAACCAAACTCATTTTTGCATGATATCTTCGGCAAAAACCAGCTTACCAAAATACGATAGAAAGAGAAAGAGGAGTGAAAGATAGAGAGAAAAAGATAGAAATAGAAACTGCAAGAAATGAAACTAACTTGAGAGGGAGAAAAGAGAAAATAAGAAAGAGAGAAAAGTGGAGAGAACGAGACTGGAGGATCGAGTAAAAAGAAATACATATAGTATATACAGGGTGCGGCAAAAAGCTAGGTGGACAGTATTTTTACTATAAAAACTTAACGGATTGAACAAAATTTTCGTCAAAGTTTCTTCAAATAATTTGGGATATAACTGCACTTTCAAATTTCGAACAGCCCTCCCTTCTCCTTGACACAAGCGCGGAGTCGCTTGTATAAGGCACCCACCGTGGCGGACAGGCAAGCGACGTCAAGATCATTCCACGCCTTCTCTAGGGCGTGCTTCAGACTTCCCAAATTCTTGTGGGGAGAAGCACAGACCTTGCTCTCAAGGACCGACCACACAGAAAAGTGCAGGGGATTCAAATCAGGCGAGTATGGAGGCCATTCGGCGGAGGTGATCATGGAGGAAAAATTGGTCTTGCATCAGTCTTGCACCACTTAGTCTTGTGAGCGGGCGCAGAGAAATGCTGGAACGTTCAGCTGCGTCTCGCAAAGTGAGCCTGGCTCCAGGGAAGTAGTTCCTTCACGCGAAAATGTCGTTCAGGTAGTTATTGGCATTCACTTTGACTCCCAGCTCGACGAAAACGAGTGGAGTCTTGCCAGTCGTGAAAATCCCGGCCCAGACCATGACAGAAGCGGGAGGGCCCTTTCTCCAGACGTAGAGACCACTCCTAATGGCCTCGTTGACCGATTTCGATCAAATCCTAACGTTCTGGTGGTTGAAGGACTGCTCAATATTGAACAACTTCTCGTCGGTGAAGATAATATCCAAACAGTCCACCGGCTTGAACCGCTTTGACAGTTCACGACATTTCCGAATGCGGGTTGCCTTCATCTGGTCTGTCAATGCGTGAGTCTTCTGCAATACTGATAAGGTGAAGTCCCATACGAGATTTGACGATACCACGAACAGATGTATCCGAGATATTCAGCTCCTTTGCGACTTTTCTGAGACTCCGCTTAGGATTATATCGAATCTTGTCTCGGATGCTTTTCCCGTTGAAGGAAGTGGTCGCGGTCACTGGTCTTCCGCTCCTGGGGACGGTTATTTGTCGAACACGATGTATTCTGTTTTCAATGGTCCAGCGGGAGAATCCAGTGATTCTGGCGATGTGCTTTTGAATATACCGTGACTGGCTCAAGCGCATAATGTAGCCGCGGTCCATATCAGAGACCATTACGAAAAAAAATCATTCGGAACTTTTTAGGCTGTGTTCTCAACGTTATGAATAAGATACAAACGAAAAATCACACGACCGCTACACCAAACAAAAAATATACAAAGTGACAAATCGTCCACCTAGCTTTTTGCTGCACCCTGTATAATATATACAGGGTGTCCCATCATAAATTGATGATCGAATTTCGTTAATAACTTTTCGCAGAGTTGACCGAATGGGATGAAATTTTCAGAAACACCTACACTCAGGATAGGACGCATGATTCTGAAGTTTCAGAAAATTTTCATAAATTTGAATACCCTTTGAAACTTTGAGCCAATTTTCGAGATATACATAAATTTTTTTTCTTAATTTTTTTACCAGAAATGTTCTTCAAGTAACCCTTAACATGACATTGTTTTCAATTTTTTAAAAATTAATTTCACTGCAGTTTAAAACGAGTGAGTTTGTCACTTTTTCACCGCTCTTTCTGAGGACAGAACGAAAGAATGAAAATTTTTGGAAAGATTTCCTGATTTGCATATCGTATAAGTCAGAGAAACGCATTCGATATGTAAAAGTGAGTGAAAGTGAGTGTGTAAAAGTGACAAAATGACTCGTTTTAAACTGCAATAAAATGATTTAAAAAGTGAAAATATAAAAACTGAAAACGAGGTCATGTTGAGGCTTACTTGAAGAACACTTCTGGTAAAAAAATTATGTATATCTCCGAAATGGGTTCAAAGTATTCAAATTTATGCAAATTTTGGGTATTAAAGTTTATGCAAATTTTCTCAAACTTCAGAATCATGCGTCCTATCCTGAGTGTAGGTGCTTTTTAAAAAATCATCCCATTCGGTCATCTCTGCGAGAAGTTATTAACGAAATTTGATCATCAATTTATGATGGGACACCCTGTATATCACTGTTGTTGTTAATAACTTTTTCGTGAATGAACGTTCTCATTTAAATCGATACAAATTTTGTTTATGAGCTGTATAAGTCATATTGAAGGATTGATACGAACCCTAATAACATATGATTGTGGTTTGTAGACCCCTATCTACTCAACAACCATGTGTACTTATCGACGTTTCATCCTTGAATTACTGAGAGAATGGTTGTTGCAGAGCAATAACCGCTACGAGGACTATAACCATCTGGATTGGATCTGGGGAAAGACGGTCATCGATGACATTCACGTCGGCATACTCTCCCAACTCATTGACCCAACCTCTTCTTGCCCCCTCTAGGAACAAATGACATCCAATCATAGATCTCGTTCAAGCCCACTTTGAAAAAAAACCCGATTCGATTTCTAAGAGCTATTTTGTAGGGAATGAAATGAAAATCCTCAAATAGTATGTTCATCAAAAACTCATCTCAAGCCAAGAAAAACTCATCACAAGCCAAAACAAAAAAATAAGAGAGTATCTTCTTATATGAAGGGTGACCAAAATTACTTGAATAATATTTCAAGGTTCCACGTCTTCAAAAATTATTTTTACGTTTAGGAATTTATATTTGGTTGGAATTTAGCTTAGTTGGAATTTATCTTCATTCAAATTAAATTGCAATTAAAAATTTCAGAGAAGATAATTTTCAACTTTAGTTATTATATCGTTTTCAGTATTAACGGTCAAGTCTATGGTTAATTTTCTTGATACGTCCAAAGCGTACGGAGAAGCTCGGCCCGCGCACATTGTTGCAACAGATCTTCACACCGTTGATGTTGAATAAGCACCTGGCGAGCATCTGATCTATTTCGTTTCTGCTTCCTAAAGAAGTGCGGTTTAATTTCCAGTCGTGTTGATTCACGAGAGATATTCACTGACAAAAAGCTTTCTCATGGATTGTCGAAAATTGCGTGCTATGCGCTTACGAAGAATTCTCCTCGTCTGGGATGTACTATAGGCTGTTCTGAGGCTATCCCTTCTTGCAGGGTCTTTGCAATCGCTAGTCTCCAGACAATAATCGATGGTGCAATGAACATTTGACCGTGGAGTTTTGAGTCGTCGCGCGAATTCACCTCTTGTATGACCAGAGTTTTGCAATGCAATAATCTACGGAAAAGACTTGATTAAGCAATAGCTGTGAAAATGAAGCTAGAGTCATCAAACTTGAACGAAGAAACAAATAGTAAATTTCATAGACCTGGAGCATCAAATCTTGTACTAGATGTTTAACACTATATACATATTTAGACGAATAAGCTTCTCTGTGGAGAAGCTGTTCCTCTAGAATGTAACGCCACTGTTGTATACTTTATAGCCTGATAATGTTTCTCTGTTTGAAACTTTGGAAGACAAGCTCGGGAGAGAAGAAAGGATAAGATAGAGGAGGTTGCCCGTTATTCTCACTTTTTAAAGTTTGTGAACAAGAAATGTAACGTTTACAGAGTCGAACGCCCGTGAAAAGTCGACTAGACAGATATAAAAGTCTTTTTTTTTAAACCTGAAGCGTGAGGTAAATTAAATGAGCCTCTACCAGGGATGTTACCGTTGACCACCTTTAACGGAAACCATGTTGTTTAGGATGTTGTATGCCATTGGTTTCCAGATACTGATGAATTAGATTGAAGATCAGTTTCTCGAATACCTTCGACATAGAGCACACCATAGTGATTGGACGATAATATTCGATTCGAGAACGAGGCCCTTTTTAATGAACTGGTTTGATTATTTGTCTTTTATTTCTCGCAGTGAGTTTATTTTATTGAGAGCTCTGATATTGATTTATTGACCCACTGACCTATATCCTATTCCTGTCCAAACATTTTTTCTTCTTCTGTCAACATTGAAGTCGCCTCTCTTCTGGAAACCATCTGTTTGCAAGAAGACACGATAGCAACTCAAGCGCGAACCATCGAGGCTCAGAACAAGCAGATCGAGTCTCTCAATCAAGAAGAGTTTGCCGTTTCATCAGCAGCCCCATCTTCTCATTTCACTTTGACTCCAGACGCTGTTGCGTATGAGGCAGTCAGACGCTGCCTACTCGAGGAGAAAGATGTTATTGAAGAGAAGACGAAGAATATCGTGGTTGTTGGAATGGAGGAACACGAATCGGACTCAGTCACAGCCACAAACGATGAAACCTTCGTTTCTAAGTTCATACAAAAACTGGAAAATCCAGGGCATCTCGGAGGCCTTCAATAAAGGCGAAGTCAAATACAAGCGGTTTGGCAAAGCGGAGCACAAAATACGAGTTCTGAAGATATGTCTCCCGGCTACAACTCTACGCTCATATTGTCTGAAAAAGATTAGAACTTCCAGGCTCCCTGTCTTGCAGTCTCATTCCCGAGTCTTTGTTAGAGAAGACTTGAGCAGAACTGGTTTCGAATTAGATAAGCAGTGCAGACATATTGCCAGAGAGCGGTACCAGGCGGCCAGGCAGATAGAGTGGACCGTCGGAGGAACTCAGCTGTCCAAGCTATCGACGCCGAAACCATTTCGAGAAGAACAGAAGAGGACATACGCGAACGTTACCAAACGAAGTTCTCGCTAGTTCAGTGGCAGTGTTGCATGTTTATTCAATGCGAGATCTATACGCAAAAAAGTAAACCTGAAGCGTGAGGTAAATGAAATGAGCCTCTACCAGGGATGTTACCGTTGACCACCTTTAACGGAAACCATGTTGTTTAGGATGTTGTATGCCATTGGTTTCCAGATACTGATGAATTAGATTGAAGATCAGTTTCTCGAATACCTTCGACATAGAGCACACCATAGTGATTGGACGATAATATTCGATTCGAGAACGAGGCCCTTTTTAATGAACTGGTTTGATTATTTGTCTTTTATTTCTCGCAGTGAGTTTATTGAGAGCTCTTATATTGATTTCTTGACCCACTGACCTATATCCTATTCCTGTCCGAAAATTTTTTTCTTCTTCTGCCAACATTGAAGTCGCCTCTCTTCTGGAAACCATCTGTTTGCAAGAAGACACGATAGCAACTCAAGCGCGAACCATCGAGGCTCAGAACAAGCAGATCGAGTCTCTCAATCAAGAAGAGTTTGCCGTTTCATCAGCAGCCCCATCTTCTCATTTCACTTTGACTCCAGACGCTGTTGCGTATGAGGCAGTCAGACGCTGCCTACTCGAGGAGAAAGATGTTATTGAAGAGAAGACGAAGAATATCGTTGTTGTTGGAATGGAGGAACACGAATCGGACTCAGTCACAGCCACAAACGATGAAACCTTCGTTTCTAAGTTCATACAAAAACTGGAAAATCCAGGGCATCTCGGAGGCCTTCAATAAAGGCGAAGTCAAATACAAGCGGTTTGGCAAAGCGGAGCACAAAATACGAGTTCTGAAGATATGTCTCCCGGCTACAACTCTACGCTCATATTGTCTGAAAAAGATTAGAACTTCCAGGCTCCCTGTCTTGCAGTCTCATCCCCGAGTCTTTGTTAGAGAAGACTTGAGCAGAACTGGTTTCGAATTAGATAAGCAGTGCAGACATATTGCCAGAGAGCGGAACCAGGCGGCCAGGCAGATAGAGTGGACCGTCGGAGGAACTCAGCTGTCCAAGCTATCGACGCCGAAACCATTTCGATAAGAACAGAAGAGGACATACGCGAACGTTACCAAACGAAGTTCTCGCTAGTTCAGTGGAAGTGTTGCATGTTTATTCAATGCGAGATCTATACGCAATAAAGTTGCTGATCTGGATATTTGCTTATACACAATAACTATGAACTTGTTTTCGTTACAGAAACTTGGCTTTCTTCTTTAGATTCCGATCGTGAGTTTTTGAAGGATCATAAGTATTTGTTTATAAATGTGATCGTTCCCTAAATAATCCTAATCGAGGCGGTGGAGTCGCCGCATTTGTCTTCCTTAAAATTCCATCTGTTCTAGTTTCCTCTTTTCGAGACAATGACATAGAAGTGACATATCTCGATACTTTCAACCCTATTGCACTTCCACGGCAAATGCGATGTGTAGTGATCTACCGTTCCCCTTCGTGTACATCATCAACGATGATAAGTTTGTTGTCCTACATTAAATCGATTACTCTTCCCAACATACCTATGGTGGTAGTAGGGGATCTCAATCTTCTATTTATTGAATGAAATAGCCTATACACTTCTCACAATGAGAATCATTCCTTGTTCTTAGATTTCTTCTGCGACGAGCATCACGTCCAATTCGTCTACCAACCAACACGTGGTACGAACATATTAGATATTGTGATGTCTAATAGTATAGTTGTTTCTAACTGTATTGTGATTGCGCCTTTTTCCTCAAGTGACCATGCCACCGTAGAATTTCAAGCGACTTTCTCAGCTTTTCCTGTTCCTTCGGCTCCTTCTATAACAAATTTCGCGCGTGCGAATTGGGCTATGATGGAATGGCTGATTGCATCTCATGACTGGACTCCTTTTGACTCTAACGCTGCTAATAACTACACTGTTGACTTCCTTGTTCACCTTATCGACCGTTTCGTCCCTTTTTTACTCGAGTAAATATGTTTGATTTTTAGTCTATTCAACTTTAACGGTTTTCGCGAGAACAAATATCAAAACAGAAATTTCATGACAAGATGAAAAAATGATTTTTCTCGGAGTACAGGAAAAAGATCCGGGATTCTAGTCAGTATGTTGTAGCCCTGAGTTTTTGCTACAACTTTCGGATACATCATTTTTCAGACAACTTAGGAAAACTCGAGACGCATTGCTTTGAGTTCGTATATTACTATAGGTGGGGTATGTCTAAAGATTTCACAATAGAGCTAGGAGTCTAAAACTAAGAGATTCATAGTTTATATTCACTCCTGATTCCAAAATAATAACAAAGTTGATTCTTCGACGTCGGGAACCCTGTCAAATAGGTACCTCGTTTTCTGAACTAACTTTCGAAAAAAACTTGTTTTGATTTTGAAATAACTCAACGCGTTTTCCGAATTGAAAGATGAAATTAGGCTAGTGTGTTGGAAATTGTTAAACTTAGATATACAGGAAGATTCAAGTTATACATGAAGACTCAAGTGTTAGTTTGATTATCGATTAGTTATGCCAGTTTGAAAAAACCTATCTCTTAGTTTATATGAATCTCTTAGTTTTAGACTCCTACCTATATTGCGAAATCTTTAGACATACCCCAGCTATAGTAATATGCGAACTCAAAGCGATGTATCTCGAGTTTTCCTAAGTTGTTCAAAAAATGATGTATACGAAAGTTGTAGCAAAAACTCAGGGCTACAACATACTGACTGAAATCCCAGATCTTTTTCCTGTACTCCGAGAAAAATCATTTTTTCTTATCTTTTCATGAAATTTCTGTTTTGATATTTGTCCTCGCGAAAACCGTAAAAGTTGAATAAGCTAAAAAGCAAACATACTCAAAGAAACATCATTCGACTACATCGAGTCGGTGCTTAGTGGATCTAGCTATCAATCTGAGTGAAATATGCCTCTTAGAACAGTGCGGCACCCTAATGTACTTTCGGCGAAACAAGCTTTTTTCAACCCTCTCATGCTTCTCGGAGAGCTGGAATCAGGGAAAATCAAGTTGACCATCGTTCATTGATGAAGTTTTCTTTGATGAAAAAAAAATCAAGTTGACCAACACTCTTTGATGAAGTTTTCAGCGAAATCGGAGACATAAAATTTCTATTGCCCAATGTACTATTCAGAGCTAGGTCCACTCTAACGCATTCCGCGTCATATATATATGTAGCTTATTCATCACTGATCTACAGTTGGAAGACAAGCATTTGATTAATTCTTTGCTAGCACTTTCATCAGACTCATCCTATCGTGAGTAACGAGAGGTTTTCCTAACATTTCTTCTTCGAGAAACAAATTCGTCTGACTCCTGGGGCAAGAGGTAGCTTCTTCGGCGTTTGTGGATATTGTTGTGGAAGGTAAGATTTTTCTATCGGAGGGCGAAGAGCAGACTTTAATAAGAGATAGGGGAGGCTGTATTAGGTTGCAGGACAGAAGAGACTGACGCTTCATGTAAGAAGGATAGATGAAAGGTTCACTATGATTGGAATGTGTCTCTAACTCACTTAAGAATCATCTGGCTTTGAGATATAAGCAATTCATCACTGAATCCATCACAAGCTCTCTAGCATCGACTATCGATAGTATAGTGACCAGCACTCTAGAAAAATCACTGAGAGCTCCAAGTGAGGAAAATGTCTCACTGACAAAACGATTAGAAGAGTTGGAAGCTAAAATGACATCTTTGAGCACTAGGCCAACTAATTTCGACATAAATACCACTGGTTGTCTTCCCATAGACAAGAATTCTGAAAATCATTTGGACTGGAGCTCACTCTAGCGTAGAGCTAGGAGACTTTGGTGTGTACAGAGTGCAGACAAGAGTGAGAATGTTGTTATAGAACGATTAACTGAATGCGAAGAAGAGTCACAGGACCTGAAAACTGGTCAAGCCATCCTAAGCAAATGTGGAATGAGGAGTGAAACTGTTTCTGAATTCTTTCGTCATGGTTTGAAAAAATATGAACGCCCAAGAGTTCTCAAGGTAAAAGTGACAAACAGGAATACCAGGGACTTTTTACTACACCGGTTTTCAGCCTCTCTCCCCGAAAACTTCGCCTGCCTTGAGTCTTTTCTAACTAATAGATCATTTTTCGTACGCATTAGCAATGTAACGTCTGAGCATCTCAACGCAACATCTGGTGATTTCGAAAATGCCTTCGATAAGGTTTCTCATTTTCTTCAAAATAGTTTTTCTCCACCTAGCACTACATATTCAATTTAAACGCTTTATCGAGATCAACAAGCCACATCGGGAAATCCTCGAATAAGGGATCTGAGCGTTGAGCGGAGGTTGAGCGAGGCAAGCAGTAGCGATCGAAGTGCTACTCTTCCTCTTCTGTCGCTCACCATGGCGCTACGATCCCGGAGCGCCAAATCTTCTCGGGAAAGGACTCTGACAGACGAGAGAAGAGACGGTGCGGGGAGCAACCGCTTACGGACGGAGACGAATGAAAGAAAAAACATATATGCCATTCAAAAATCTTTTTCCGTCTGCTCAACTCGTTTATTCACTGATTTAGATACTTAGAAAACCGAATGCCTTACCTGAGAACAATTCGTTTCTTACTTTATATCATAACACACATTGAAAGCAAGCACTCGTTTTTCATTCACTCATTCTTTCTTTATTACAGGTTGTATACAATTATTTTGCATGAATGGATATACAAAGTGGATCACTGTCACGTAAGTGAGCTCAGTTTTGATGATACGAACTAACACCGAATGTTCAAGGAAAGTAAAAAATAAATGAATAAACAATGAAAATATGACATGTTCAGAGGAGGAAAAGTCAGTTAAGGCGAAGTTTCGAGGAAAACACAATCACAGAATAGAAGAGTTGGAGAAGAAATCTTTTAAATGCACCAAGTGACATACAAGATACAGCATTAGAAGACAACGAGTTCCATACATCAATAGATCTATACATATATACGTACTGTGAAACTTAGGAAATTTGAAGGGGAGTGCAAACCGCAATGAATGTGTTTTGCGGATGCTATAAGAAGAAGGAAGAATGCGGAACAGCGTGCTCTCATTAAGCCTAATTACATCATGAATAAGTTTGTGAATGATCAGCTATCGATCGTCGATATTCTAGTGTGTCAAGAGATAGAAAACTCAAACGACGAAGGTAGTTCAAGTTAATGAGGCCGGCTCGAGCTAGAAGCCTTCTGTTTTTGAACGCGTTCTAAAGCATTTATGAGGCCTGTAGAAGTTGAGGAATAGATATCAGATCTCTACTCTAGGAGTGGCAGCACATAAGTCTTGTCATTTTTGAGTAGTACTGGTATTGATGATGTTTTTAGAGATCGAAAGATGATACCCATGCACTTAATAGCTTTCCAGATAGTACTTTTAATACAAGTGAAAAATGATAGTGGGCTTTCAAGAAAAAAATCCAAGGTGTCGAGCGTGAGACTGGGTCGGTAGTGTGTCATGGCTATTATGGTATTGTATACCTGAGTTGATAGGACCACGATGAATGCTTAGACCCTTTGCGAATGAAATGGAAAGAGACCATTTGAAGGCGTACTCGGCTATTGAGTTCAAAGCTATTTGTAGAGCAATGTGATCATCAGAGAAAATATTAACATCGTCGGTATAAAAAAATGTACATTTCCTGGAATCTTGTCTAAATTATCATTTATGAATATCGAGAAGAACAAGGGGCATAAACAACATCCCTGAACAAGGGGCATAATATCAAGAAGAACAAGTGGCATAAACAACATCCCTGAACAAGGGGCATAATATCGAGAAGAACAAGTGGCATAAACAACATCCCTGAACAAGGGGCATAATATCGAGAAGAACAAGTGGCATAAACAACATCCCTGAACAAGGGGCATAATATCGAGAAGAACAAGTGGCATAAACAACATCCCTGAACAAGGGGCATAATATCGAGAAGAACAAGGGGCATAAACAACATCCCTGAACAAGGGGCATAATATCGAGAAGAACAAGTGGCATAAACAACATCCCTGAACAAGGGGCATAATATCGAGAAGAACAAGGGGCATAAACAACATCCCTGAACAAGGGGCATAATATCGAGAAGAACAAGTGGCATAAACAACATCCCTGAACAAGGGGCATAATATCGAGAAGAACAAGTGGCATAAACAACATCCCTGAACAAGGGGCATAATATCGAGAAGAACAAGGGGCATAAACAACATCCCTGAACAAGGGGCATAATATCGAGAAGAACAAGTGGCATAAACAACATCCCTGAACAAGGGGCATAATATCGAGAAGAACAAGTGGCATAAACAACATCCCTGAACAAGGGGCATAATATCGAGAAGAACAAGTGGCATAAACAACATCCCTGAACAAGGGGCATAATATCGAGAAGAACAAGTGGCATAAACAACATCCCTGAACAAGGGGCATAATATCGAGAAGAACAAGGGGCATAAACAACATCCCTGAACAAGGGGCATAATATCGAGAAGAACAAGTGGCATAAACAACATCCCTGAACAAGGGGCATAATATCGAGAAGAACAAGTGGCATAAACAACATCCCTGAACAAGGGGCATAATATCGAGAAGAACAAGGGGCATAAACAACATCCCTGAACAAGGGGCATAATATCGAGAAGAACAAGGGGCATAAACAACATCCCTGAACAAGGGGCATAATATCGAGAAGAACAAGTGGCATAAACAACATCCCTGAACAAGGGGCATAATATCGAGAAGAACAAGTGGCATAAACAACATCCCTGAACAAGGGGCATAATATCGAGAAGAACAAGGGGCATAAACAACATCCCTGAACAAGGGGCATAATATCGAGAAGAACAAGTGGCATAAACAACATCCCTGAACAAGGGGCATAATATCGAGAAGAACAAGGGGCATAAACAACATCCCTGAACAAGGGGCATAATATCGAGAAGAACAAGGGGCATAAACAACATCCCTGAACAAGGGGCATAATATCGAGAAGAACAAGTGGCATAAACAACATCCCTGAACAAGAAGCATAATATCGAGAAGAACAAGTGGCATAAACAACATCCCTGAACAAGGGGCATAATATCGAGAAGAACAAGGGGCATAAACAACATCCCTGAACAAGGGGCATAATATCGAGAAGAACAAGTGGCATAAACAACATCCCTGAACAAGGGGCATAATATCGAGAAGAACAAGTGGCATAAACAACATCCCTGAACAAGGGGCATAATATCGAGAAGAACAAGTGGCATAAACAACATCCCTGAACAAGGGGCATAATATCGAGAAGAACAAGTGGCATAAACAACATCCCTGAACAAGGGGCATAATATCGAGAAGAACAAGTGGCATAAACAACATCCCTGAACAAGGGGCATAATATCGAGAAGAACAAGTGGCATAAACAACATCCCTGAACAAGGGGCATAATATCGAGAAGAACAAGGGGCATAAACAACATCCCTGAACAAGGGGCATAATATCGAGAAGAACAAGTGGCATAAACAACATCCCTGAACAAGGGGCATAATATCGAGAAGAACAAGGGGCATAAACAACATCCCTGAACAAGGGGCATAATATCGAGAAGAACAAGTGGCATAAACAACATCCCTGAACAAGGGGCATAATATCGAGAAGAACAAGTGGCATAAACAACATCCCTGAACAAGGGGCATAATATCGAGAAGAACAAGGGGCATAAACAACATCCCTGAACAAGGGGCATAATATCGAGAAGAACAAGTGGCATAAACAACATCCCTGAACAAGGGGCATAATATCGAGAAGAACAAGTGGCATAAACAACATCCCTGAACAAGGGGCATAATATCGAGAAGAACAAGTGGCATAAACAACATCCCTGAACAAGGGGCATAATATCGAGAAGAACAAGTGGCATAAACAACATCCCTGAGGAACACCGGTGGCCACTCTTTGTTCATCATAAAGATTGTCTTCAACATTCACTCGAAAAGATCGGTGTGAGAGAAACGAAGAAACAAGAGACATAGAAGACGAACCTTCGTATTCAAGCTTGTAAAGAAGAAGTCGATGATCGACCATGTCGAATACCTTGGATAATCAAGCAGATGACAAAAGGGACTTTCTTGGATAGGAAAGAAAGATACAAAGCAAGGGACTCTACAATAGATGAAGTAGTCGACCGATTTCGACGAAAACCAGCCGCACGTTCAATCTCTGTTTTAACTAGGCGACCGGTCGTCGACCGGTCACCTAACTTATTGCTTGAGACATGAAATTTTGCGTTTCTCATTGTAATTAACACAGAAGAAATTACAAGGTCGCACAAGAGAGCGTGAGCTGATTGTTTCGTTTACGAACTCACTCTAAAACTACGACGTAAACAACGAGTAGTGCGAGAGAAAGAAAAGAAGCGCATAAAGTCAGAGAAGTAGAGATTTCATATGCCAGCCAATTTTTTGAAATTTCGAAATTCTTTATTACCATAGGACAGCTTGTAAGGCCACCGCTTATATGGAATTAAGAAATAGGAAACGAAAAAATGGGGAATAAGACAATCAATTTTCGTAGGTGTCCACTCTTGATGTTGACAACAGAAAGTTCGGTAGCGTTATGAGATTCGAGAGATCGATCTCTTCTAGAGCCTTGCCGAATGCTTCGATATCTGGATTTTTTTCATTACGAACCTTGCCGATTTTCATCACGAACAGAATGCAATATGCTGTAATTATTACAGGCTGTAATTATTAGCAGTTTTTACAATAAAAAAACAACTCAATTGTGTCCGCTTACAGCAAATGCGCTACAGTCAATCGAGCTTGATTACTCATTAAAAAAACATGCGATTAATTTATAAGGCAGCGATTTAGAACAAAACATTTTTTCAGAGGTTTTTCTAAAATTTGGTTTTGCTTTTAAACTTTTTTCTTCTGTTTTCGATTTAAAGATTGTTGAGAGGTGTCATAGGAGTCTCCATCACAATACTGTCTCAGAGTTCCAAAAAGCAAAGTTTTCCGCCTCTGGTAACCTAACACTCATGTCTAATCATGATTGAACTTGGAAAATTGAAAAAAAATTAACTTCAAATGTTTATCATTTGTATTGTTTTTTCTAATATTTGACGTTTTCTCTCAAACTTTCTAGATTTTTTTTCTTCAACCAATTATGTTTGTTTCCGTTTTCCTCGACTGTTCTTTTATTTATGAAGAATTTTTTGCTCAGGTTTTAATAAGAAAAAAATATTATTCGGGTCGTTTTCGAGTAAATTCTCGGAAAATTTCTTCAAGATCTTGACAATATTTACAATTAAAAGGAAGACAAATTTAGTTCAAACTACAAAAAAATTCCATTCAGGATTTGGCAAAACGGAA
Organism: Allodiplogaster pararmata; assembly: GCA_964056735.1. Classification (NCBI taxonomy): domain Eukaryota; kingdom Metazoa; phylum Nematoda; class Chromadorea; order Rhabditida; family Diplogasteridae; genus Allodiplogaster; species Allodiplogaster pararmata. The sequence continues at coordinate 8,625,989 of OZ057403.1, forward strand.
TCAAAAACCCAATCAATGTGCCCTAATTGAACACTACTAAACGTAAACCGAATTTCAAAACGAGAAAATTCTGTTCAGGACTACATGGTAGATGAATTTTGTAATAAATTAATGATCTTTTACTCGAGGTGACATATGAGGTCACTATAGATGGATTGAACGTGCGACATACTGATTGGAGTGTAAAATTGTTTTCATTTCAACATGCTGGTAAGTTAAATTGTACAAACGCTTATCGAATAGCTTAGAAAACGAACTGACGAGAATGAGGGGTCCATAATTGTTAACATCCCTTTTGCTAGCTTCCTTGTGAATCAGCTTAATCAAGCCTGTTTTACATGCCGCTGGGTAGTAACTAAGTGTTAAGCAAATAAAAAGTATTATGGCTAGCGGCAGTGACAAAGTTTCATAGCAATTCCTAATGAAAATGTCAGATAAACTATCAGGAAACGTGTTAATTTTGGGTACAATACCCTTGATGAGATTGTAAATGTCTATGGGAGATAGAATGGAGTTGTTCACAATACAGCTCATAGATAATCGCCTTGGAACTGGATTTGAAGTTCCAGAAGCGAAAAATTTGGCAAATGTGTTGGAGATCTCAAGAGAACATGTTAATGGAACATCGCTAACAATCAAATACGAAATTTAATTGTTAGGTTTAGTGCGGTTTGCAATGGTACGGTAGAATTGCATGAAATTCTCCGGAAAAAAAGATTTTTTCGTTGACATTCGAATTTTAAAATAGCCTTGTGCAACTTTCTACATGTTCTCATGGAACATGTTGCTGATGGATGTTTTAAAACAAAAAGATTTTTTATAATAAACTAAATACTCTTCGAATCTTTGAAGGGTATTTCAAATGAGGTTTACGGAGTTTCGATAATTGTACATATGGTGTACAAGAGAAAATATAACATCTTTGAGACAAAGCACGCATTGGTCAATACTCAAGGTGAAAAATACAATGGTCCAGTTTACCGAGAAAAGAGATTGACTAATGGCATTCCAGTCGGCCTTTCTCGATTGAGGGAGTAACTTAGAGCCTGAGCTATTGAGACGCGTGGAGCATTTAGAGATCGAAAAACTTAGTGATAGACGATCGCTCGTCGAGAAGAAATAAGAAATTATGCAATCGGTAATGAGATCATGATTTTAAAAAAAAGTAATCGAGAATGTTAGATAAGGTATTATGAGTCACATGCTGGATTGAGTGGTAGTCATTGGTGAATTGTAAAAAAGAGTTGGGTTCCTTATCTTGGGTGGGAGCAGCGTCAGTGAGAAGCGAATCAGGATCAGAAGAGTTCAGCCAAGTTTTTTCTTCTTTTTTTTTTCCACAAATGAATAGAATGTCATGAGAAGACGATCTAAGTAATTAGATGGTGAAGTTCATATAATTTGTTTTAAATCGAGAGAGCATTGAAAGAGACACATTTAATCTTGGATGAACTCACTCTCATCAATTGCTATTTCGACCGCTTCTTCTTGTCCACAGCCATCTGCTGAGTGCTTGCGCTTCTTCTGATGACTGCTGGAGGCTCATTCAGGGTCCGCGATTTCTTGACGAGGAAAAATTCTGATGTTTTGGACAAGGTCAGAGAAAATCGAGGTCGGGGAATTAGAGAAAGGCGAGGACGAGAAGAAGGCTGCGGTGCTCGTGGAGGGGTCGTGGCAGAGAAGATGGGGGTGTTGAATGGAGGGATTTCACTTGTAGAGGAAGAAGTTCTGATCCGAGTGAAAGAGGACGCCACAACTGCATAGGACCGACCGAGTTTGAGCAGATGGAGAAGAAAGGGATGTGATCTGGGTATTAATGAGAGATTTTCTATTAAATTCCCATTGTTGATGAGGGAATAGTTTCAGGTGAGAGTTGACCAGTCTGACGGGAAAGTGAGAACAGTCGAGGGAAATTCGTTTAGTCGTGCTAAGCGATGAGTTCAGCGGGATAGAGATCGGATCTGATAAGACATACTTTCGAAACACTTGTGATTTGTTTACAGAAAAGAAGAAACATGTCCCGGTCACATGAGTTGGTGAACTCAATTTTGATCGGCCGTCCAGTAGACGTGGAGGGCCGGAGGGCACCCTAAGGGTGACGATGGTGAGAGATCTTGCCAGTTTTGAGGGACCTCATGAAATCGGATGGTTTGATTTTCTGGAAGACCTGCTCAATGGTTCTCTGGTCGTTTTTGTTGGTTTGAATGGTGACAGCCTTCTCGGAAAGTCGAAGAAGAACCGCTCGCTTAGACTTCCTCATTAGCATATATTTATCCCTGACTGCACACTCAAACCTTGCTGAGTACATATGTTGACGTACATATGTGTGTACGCTACTCTGAACTTCCGCTAGAATTTGACGTAGAGAATAAATTTCTGCTGCTTGGTTCGACAGTGTCTTCTGAGGGGGCTGAAGATGTTTCGAGAAGAGATCTTCAAAAAGGGGCATCACGAAGGACAACAAAATTTCTGGAATTTGTAGAGTGAGTATGGAACATTATTGAATTTTTCAAGAGAGCCCTTGATAAGTCACCAACCTCTATGAGAACAAGAGGGTTTATTGAAAAGAAGTGGGTCCATTGAGAACAACAGGGCTCATTGAGAACAAGAGGTTCCATTGAGAACAAAAGGGTCAATTGAGAACAAGAGGGTCCATAGAGAACAATAGGGTCTATTGTGAACAATAGGGTCCATTGAGAACAATAGGGTCCATTGAGAACAATAGGGTCCATTGAGAACAATAGGGTCCATTGAGAACAAAAGGGTTCATTGAGAACAATACGGTCCATTGAGAACAATAGGGTTCATTGGGAACAAGAGGGTCGATTGAGAACAAGGGGGTCCATTGAGAACAATAAGGTCTATTGTGAACAACAGGGTCCATTGAGAACAATAGGGTCTCTTGAGAACAATAGGGTTCATTGAGAACAAGAGAGTCCATTGAGAACAACAGGGTCTATTGAGAACATCGTATTACCATATCTTCGGTTATATAATCGAAATTGAACGGCTCAGTAACGATTGGTACTTTAATTTCAGGCAATGGACATTGAAGAGGTACAGAAAATACGGACGAGAAATAGCGAGAGAACTCATCAGCTTTCTCTGATGGGGAAAATTTTTCATTTAAATCACTATCGATCAAAGCGGGAATAGCATTATTGGCTGTACTCAAACGGCTCCTACAAGCCGCGAAAAATGATTTCTGATTACCTCGTAATATCAGTTGAGATTCTCTTTTAACTTCGAATTCTTTCAGCTTTTGATCAAACTCGGAAGTTTTTCTAATACAGTAATCCGAATACGGGGCATTTCGAGAAATTCGTTGTAATTTAACGAACATCTTACGTAGATTTGAAGGATAGCGGGATAAATCGTCTCTAGGATCTACAGTTGGGACAAACTTATCAATTAGAGAGTTAATGAAAGAGAAAAGATAATTATTAGCTGATTCGACATCTAACAAGCCAAATATTTGAGTCCAATCTTGCATAGCTATTTCATACTCAATAGCAGGCCAATTTGCTTTAGAAAACAGCTTAATAGAATGGGAAGATTTTGAAATAGTTGCAGAAAATGATAAACTAAATGAAACTCCGTGATGGTCACTACCATTGAATCGACCGATTACATTACAGTCAGACACAATATTCACATTGGAAAATACTAAATCGAGAATATTATCATTCCTAGTTGGAGAACATACATATTGGGTGAAGAAATTATCATTCATATATTCAAGAAACATTTCATGTTGACCGTTTCTGTTGGATATTTGCTTACACCAGTCGATATACGGAAAATTGAAGTCACCAGTAATCATTACAGGGATCTTATCAGAAGCATTTGGATTATTCAGCTCACATTCAAAGTAGTTCAATAACTTTTCTAAAGAAGCAGTGGGAGAACAAGGAGATCGATAGACACAAATACATCTTAACTTTCCTGATCTAGATGAACTTTGAAGAACATTAATAGAAACGCATTCAATACCATCTTCTGAAAAACTAGAAACAAAGGACAATCGTCAATAGGGTCTATTGAGAACAATAGGGTCCATTGAGAACAATAGGGTCCATTGAGAACAATAGGGTCCATTGAGAACAAGAGGGTTTATTGAGAACAAGAGAGTCCACTTAGAACATCAGGGTCTATTGAGAACAAGAGAGTCCACTGAGAACAACAGGGTCCAACGAGAACAACAGGGTTCATTGAGAACAACAGGGTTCATTGAGAACGAGAAGGTCCATTGAGAACAAGAGGGTCCATTGAGAACAAAAGGGTCCATTGAGATTAATAGGGTTCATTGAGAACAAGAGGGTCCTTTGAGAACGAGAGGGTCGATTTAGAAAAAGAGGGTTCAGTGAGAACAAGAGGGTCCATTGAGAACAATAGGGTCCATTGAGAACACTAGGGTCCATTGAGAACAATAGGGTCCATTGAGAACAATAGGGTCCATTGAGAACAATAGGGTCCATTGAGAACAATGGGGTCTATTGGGAACAAGAAGGTCCATTGAGAACAAGAGGGTACATTGAGAACAAGAGGGTTCATCGAAAACGAGAGGTTCGATTGAGAACAATAGGGTCTATTGAGAACAATAGGGTCTATTGAGAACAAGAGGGTCCATTGAGAACAAGAGGGTCCATTGAGAACAATAGGGTCCATTGAGAACAATAGGGTCCATTGAGAACAAGAGGGTTTATTGAGAACAAGAGAGTCCACTTAGAACAACAGGGTCTATTGAGAACAAGAGAGTCCACTGAGAACAACAGGGTCCATCGAGAACAACAGGGTTCATTGAGAACAACAGGGTTCATTGAGAACGAGAAGGTCCATTGAGAACAAGAGGGTCCATTGAGAACAAAAGGGTCCATTGAGATTAATAGGGTTCATTGAGAACAAGAGGGTCCTTTGAGAACGATAGGGTCGATTTAGAAAAAGAGGGTTCAGTGAGAACAAGAGGGTCCATTGAGAACACTAGGGTCCATTGAGAACACTAGGGTCCATTGAGAACAATAGGGTCCATTGAGAACAATAGGGTCCATTGAGAACAATAGGGTCCATTGATAACAATGGGGTCTATTGGGAACACGAGAGTCCATCGAGAACAATAGGGTCTATCGAGAACAAGAGGGTCCATTGAGAACAAGAGGGTCCATTGAGAACAATAGGGACTATTGAGAACAATAGGGTCTATTGAGAACAAGAGGGTCCATTGAGAACAAGAGGGTCCATTGAGAACAATAGGGTCCATTGAGAACAATAGGGTCCATTGAGAACAAGAGGGTTTATTGAGAACAAGAGAGTCCACTTAGAACAACAGGGTCAATTGAGAACAAGAGAGTCCACTGAGAACAACAGGGTCCATCGAGAACAACAGGGTTCATTGAGAACAACAGGGTTCATTGAGAACGAGAAGGTCCATTGAGAACAAGAGGGTCCATTGAGAACAAAAGGGTCCATTGAGAACAATAGGGTTCATTGAGAACAAGAGGGTCCTTTGAGAACGATAGGGTCGATTTAGAAAAAGAGGGTTCAGTGAGAACAAGAGGGTCCATTGAGAACAATAGGGTCCATTGAGAACAATGGGGTCTATTGGGAACAAGAAGGTCCATTGAGAACAAGAGGGTACATTGAGAACAAGAGGGTTCATCGAAAACGAGAGGGTCGATTGAGAACAATAGGGTCTATTGAGAACAAGGGGGTCCATTGAGAACGAGAAGGTCCATTGAAAACAAGAGGGTCCATTGAGAACAAAAGGGTCCATTGAGAACAATAGGGTTCATTGAGAACAAGAGGGTCCTTTGAAAACGAGAGGGTCGATTTAGAAAAAGAGGGTTCAGTGAGAACAAGAGGGTTCATTGAGAACAAGAGGGTCCTTTGAGAACGAGAGGGTCGATTTAGAAAAAGAGGGTTCAGTGAGAACAAGAGGGTCCATTTAGAACAAGAGGGTTTATTGAGAACGAGAAGGTCCATTGAAAACAAGAGGGTCCATTGAGAACAAAAGGGTCCATTGAGAACAATAGGGTTCATTGAGAACAAGAGGGTCCTTTGAGAACGAGAGGGTCGATTTAGAAAAAGAGGGTTCAGTGAGAACAAGAGGGTCCATTGAGAACAATATGGTCCATTGAGAACAATAGGGTCCATTGAGAACAATAGGGTCCATTGAGAACAATAGGGTCCATTGAGAACAATAGGGTCCATTGAGAACAATAGGGTCCATTGAGAACAATGGGGTCTATTGGGAACAAGAAGGTCCATTGAGAACAAGAGGGTACATTGAGAACAAGAGGGTTCATCGAAAACGAGAGGGTCGATTGAGAACAATAGGGTCTATTGAGAACAAGGGGGTCCATTGAGAACAACAGGGTCCATCGAGAACAAGAGGGTTCATTGAGAACAACAGGGTTCATTGAGAACGAGAAGGTCCATCGAGAACAATAGGGTCTATCGAGAACAAGAGGGTCCATTGAGAACAAGAGGGTTCATTGAGAACAATAGGGACTATTGAGAACAATAGGGTCTTTTGAGAACAATAGGGTCTATTGAGAACAAGAGGGTCCATTGAAAACAATGGGGTCCATTGAGAACAAGAGGGTCCACTGAAAAAAATAGGGTCCATTGAGAACAATAGGGTCTATTGAGAACAAGAGGGTCCACTGAAAACAAGAGGGTCCATTGAAAACAATAGGGTTCATTGAGAACAATAGGGTCCATTGAGAACAATAGGGTCTATTGAGAACAAGAGGGTCCATTGAGAACAATAGGGTCCATTGAGAACAATAGGATCCATTGAGAACAATAGGGTCTATTGAGAACAATAGGGTCTATTGAGAACAAGAGGGTCCATTGAGAACAATAAGGTCTATTGTGAACAACAGGGTCCATTGAGAACAATAGGGTCTATTGAGAACAATAGGGTTCATTGAGAACAATAAGGTCTATTGTGAACAACAGGGTCCATTGAGAACAATAGGGTCTATTGAGAACAATAGGGTTCATTGAGAACAAGAGAGTCCATTGAGAACAACAGGGTCTATTGAGAACAACAGGGTCTATTGAGAACAAGAGAGTCCACTTAGAACAACAGGGGCTATTGAGAACAAGAGAGTGCACTGAGAACAACAGGGTCCATCGAGAACAATAGGGTCTATTGAGAACAATAGGGTTCATTGAGAACAAGAGAGTCCATTGAGAACAATAGGGTCCATTGAGAACAATAGGGTCCATTGAGAACAATAGGGTCCATTGAGAACAACAGGGTTCATTGAGAACAATAGGGTCCATTGAGAACAATAGGGTCCATTGAGAACAATAGGGTCCATTGAGAACAAGAGGGTTTATTGAGAACAAGAGAGTCCACTTAGAACAACAGGGTCTGTTGAGAACAAGAGAGTCCACTGAGAACAAGAGGGTCCATTGAGAACAAAAGGGTCCATTGAGAACAATAGGGTTCATTGAGAACAAGATGGTCCTTTGAGAACAAGAGGGTCCATTCAATTCTTTATTCCGCTTGAAACAAAACATAATGTTAAGTGACGAAACAGATGACACTGTCACAAGAAAAGTGAATTCAGTGAAGGTTATGAAAAGTGAGATCTAAATATGACAAGAACAATGAGGAACATTTCATTTTAGGAAAATAGGAAAGCACACAAAAAAAAGCAAAGAAAGCAAAGCTTGTATCTTCAGTTATGAACTATTCATCAGCAATTAAGAACTATTCATCCGCAATAATAACTTGAAATTCCAAAAATTCAACTCACTCTTTATCATTCGAGAGCTAACTGAGAACACAAATAAAATTGAAAAAAAAAAGAGGAGAAACAGAAACAAAACATTTGAAGAAACAAAGCACTTGAATTAAAAATGTATTCTAGAGTTGGTGACAATGGTCTCACAATCAAGCTTGATAAGTTCATTTCTAAAAATGCTAGAAGAGCTTGTAGAAACCAAAGAACAAGGTAACTTATTCCAGACATTAATCATTCTTGAGGCACAAGTGCTTGTTCTGCTTTGATATTTACACGGCAAGCATATTCTGTAGTTATTCGACTCTCTCAGCGAATAAGGCGATGGGCAAAGTTTAAACATATTTGAGTAATCTACTTGAATATTTCCGTGCAGACATTTATGGATGAACACAAGATCGGCCACATTTCTTCTATATTCAAGCGAGGAGATGGAAAGAAAATTCAGTCTAGCAACATAACTCATTTTGGGTAATCCGGCCCTTTGTAGTAACCTTCGTGTAAATGATCTTTGCACTTTTTCTATGCAGTTAACGAGACCGATAGTTACTGGGGACCATACCTCACTCCCATATTCAATAAGGGGTCTTATGTATGTGGTGTATATTCTGAGCAGAACTTTAATTGATTTGGTTTTAAAGGCTCTGAAGATCATGTTTATACATTTTTGGGACTTTAGGGAGGTTAGTTCAATATGTTTAGAGAATGTGATATCTTCCTGAAATGTAATGCCAAGATCTTTCACTAATGAAGTAGTTGGTATGATATTGTCTTCTAGGTTATATGTTACTTTTGGATTCCTAGGACCACACTGCATGATAAAGCATTTTTGAGTTGATATCACAAGTCCCCAAGTCAGTGAGTAATCGGAAATGGAATCCAGACTTTTCTGAAGAGAGTCTCTGTTCTTGGAAAAAATTTTGAGGTCATCGGCATATAGAAAACCATGGACATCTGGCTCTATGTGCTCCATGATATCATTTATAAATATTGAAAAGAGGAGGGGTCCAAGGCAACTCCCCTGGGGAACACCACTGTTGTATACTTTAGGGCCTGATAATGTTTCTCCGATTGAGACTTTCGAGGACCTGCTCGTGAGAAAAGAACGGATAAGATAGAGGAGGTTGCCCGTTATTCCCACTTTTTCAAGTTTGTGAACAAGAAATCTTATGTTTACAGAGTCGAAAGCCCGTGAAAAGTCGACTAGACAGATGTCAAAGTCTATTTTTTTATTCTGAAGCGTGAGGTAAATGGAATGAGCCTCTACCAGGGATGTTACCGTGGACCGTCTCCGACGGAAACCATGTTGTTTGGGATGTAGTATGCCATTGGTTTCCAGATATTGATAAGTTATATTGAAGATCAGTTTCTCGAATACCTTTGACATAGAGCACACCATAGTGATAGGACGATAATTTTCGATCTGAGAGCGGGGCCCTTTTTTATGAACTGGTTTGATTATTCCTTTTTTCCAGGCCAGAGGGTAGTGCCCTAAGGTTAGTGAGTTGGTGAAAATGATTGAGAGAGGTATGGCCAGTGAGTCCAGACAATTTTTGAGTAGTCTACTTGGAATAAAGTCAGGGGAAGAGTTCAGTTTCGGAGCTATTCGTTTCAGAATGGAGTTCACCTCAAAAGGGGAGATGTTATTAATGTGGTCGAGGTGAAAATTCGGGCGAGAGATCTGAAGGGGTCCACTGATTGGTAAGGGTTGTAACTTATCAAAATACTCGGCGAAGTGAGTTGCTTGTTCGAAGGGGATAGTAGTTGGTTTATTGTTCACTATGAGAGCAGGAATAGATGTGTTGCTTTTAATGCGGTTGGATATAGTTCTGAAGAATACCTTATAGTTTCTCGGGAACTTAAGCTTGTCTTCCCTAAGAACCTCGAATTTGACTAGTTCTTTGTGAAGTTTCTTGGATGTGCGTAATGACGTAATGGAGAGAGGGTTTCGTTTGTTACTTCTCTGTAGGAAGCTGTATAATCTTCTTATCTTGGGGGGATATTTCAAATGTGTTTTGACATTCTTATTTTTTGGAATCCTATTATCCATTATGAATTGAATGATGTTGGTTAATTTATCGACACTTTCGTCAATAGTTAGGTTTGAGAGCATGTAAGTCCAGTCGATGCTAAAGAGGTCTGAGTTGATTATTTCCCAATCTGCCTTTTTCCAGTCTAACGATGAGCTGGTGCTTGTGATAATACGCTTGGCTCTATCTCTGATTTCAAAGTATATTGAGGCATGATCGCTGGTGGAGAAGGGAGGCCTGACAATACAGTCTTTTATGATATTTGAATTACAGAGCAGGCAATCGAGTGTATTTTGAAGTCTAGTGGGAGAAAGTACGAGTTGTTTAAGATTGTTGTCGCATGTCATGTTTAAGAATGCAAGAGACATACTACATGTATTGGGAGCGGTGAGATTTGCCCAGTCTATCTTGGGGAGGTTCATGTCTCCGCACAGAATGGTGGGAAATACTTCAGTAACATGAGAGGTGATAAACGAGCAGAGATCCTTTGTATTTTCTACTCCACAGCTAGGAGATCGATATATATTAATCAGTCTAATGGCCGAGAAAGCAAACGAGAAAGATGTGTTAGGATAAATGTCTATTACTAACCCCTCGCACTGAGCCTTGCTATATTGAACAACTAAAGATGAGGAGATGGCATTATCTACTAGAATGGCTACGCCTCCTCCTCTTTGTGCCAATCTGTCACCTCTGAATACCGTGAAGGGTAAACTATCGGTTAGAATGGAGTCGGGAAGCTCACTGTGCATCCATGTCTCAGATAGTAAGAGAATGTGATATTTACAGCAACGAAGAAGAAAATAAAGATCATATAGCTTATTCATCACTGATCTACAGTTGAAATACAAGCATTTGATTACTTCTTTTCTAGCTCTTTTATCCGACTTATCCTATGGTGAATAACGAGAGGTTTTCCTAACATTTCTTCTTCTGGAAACAAATTCGTCTGACTTTCTGGGGCATGAGGCAGATTCTTCGGCGTTTCTGGTAATGCGTCTGCTTCTGACTTGTAGCGGCTTCACTGAGCTTTCCGCCAGAGAAGGAAAGTCAGTTGAAGAAGCCTCGAATGTAGATGTCGACCGGGCCCCAGAGTTCACCAGCGAAGACGATGGCATTTGGGAGTGTTGAGTTGAACTGGCTAAGGGGGATAGTGACGAAGAGGCGGGAGGAGGGGAAATTGGTCGATAGGGTACTCGTTTGTAAGACTGGGCAAAACGAGGAAAGGCAGGGATTAGGTGAGCATCGACCACTTTGGCAGGGGGAAAAGATGGGTTAGTGGATATTCGGATGCAGTCTCTCTCGGCTTGAAGCTCTGCCGGCGAGAGGTCAGCTCGGGAGTAACATCCTTTAGGAAAAGGGTGTTTCGCCTTTCTGCAAAGTTCCAGAAAAAGGTTACGCTTTCCAAGCGAAGAAAACTCAATTTTCATGGGACGGCCATGAGGAGCAGAGAGACGTGGGCGATCAATTGGGTGACGATGATGATTGATATTACCCTTCTCTAGGTCGTCAATAAGGTCCGCTGAATTGAGTCTGATGATAAGACGTGAGATAAGATCTTTATCTTTGCAACACGTATCATCCTCTGACTTGCCTTCTGGAAGTCCGATAATAACAGCTCGTTTACCTTTTCCTATGAGCATATCCTTGTCTCGATAAGTGGATTCGACGATAGCTGAATACAAGTGGGGTCTAAGTGTGGCCGGAGAGACAGATGACTTTATGGATTGCATTTCTTCACTAATCCGTAGAAGTTGCTGTGACTGGTCCAGAATTACTTTGTTCATGTCAGAAATCTGGTGGGACTGAGCAAGTATCATCTGTTGAAGCGGCTGCATAACTTTTGTCAGCGTTTCTCGGACAAGACTATCGATGAACGGAAGAGAGACTGTGGGAATTTAGAGGTTGCAAAGATTAGGAGGAGATTTGCCATCAATTGGCAGAGCTCGGGAAGGGTCACCACTCATAGAGAACGGAGATCATTCAATGAGAACGGAGATCATTCAATGAGAACGGAGATCATTCAATGAGAACGGAGATCATTCAATGAACGGAGATCATTCAATGAGAACGGAGATCATTCAATGAACGGAGATCATTCAATGAGAACGGAGATCATTCAATGAGAACGGAGATCATTCAATGAGAACGGAGATCATTCAATGAACGGAGATCATTCAATGAGAACGTTGAGAACAAAAGGGTCCATTGAGAACAATAGGGTTCATTGAGAACAAGATGGTCCTTTGAGAACGAGAGGGTCGATTTAGAAAAAGATGGTTCAGTGAGAACAAGAGGGTCCATTGAGAACAATAGGGTCCATTGAGAACACTAGGGTCCATTGAGAACAATAGGGTCCATTGAGAACAATAGGGTCCATTGAGAACAATAGGGTCCATTGAGAACAATAGGGTCCATTGAGAACAATTGGGTCTATTGGGAACAAGAAGGTCCATTGAGAACAAGAGGGTACATTGAGAACAAGAGGGTCCATTGAGAACAAGAGGATCCATTGAGAACAAGAGAGTCCATCGAGAACAATAGGGTCTATCGAGAACAAGAGGGTCGATTGAGAAAAAAAGGGTTCAATGAGAACAATTGGGTCCATTGAGAACAATAGGGTCCATTGAGAACAATAGGGTCCATTGAGAACTAGAGGGTCCATTGAGAACAAGAGGATCCATTGAGAACAAGAGAGTCCATCGAGAACAATAGGGTCTATCGAGAACAAGAGGGTCCATTGAGAACAAGAGGGTCCATTGAGAACAAGAGGGTCCACTGAAAACAAGAGGGTCCATTGAAAACAATAGGGTTCATTGAGAACAATAGGGTCCATTGAGAACAATAGGGTCTATTGAGAACAAGAGGGTCCATTGAGAACAATAGGGTCCATTGAGAACAATAGGATCCATTGAGAACAATAGGGTCTATTGAGAACAATAGGGTCTATTGAGAACAAGAGGGTCCATTGAGAACAATAAGGTCTATTGTGAACAACAGGGTCCATTGAGAACAATAGGGTCTATTGAGAACAATAGGGTTCATTGAGAACAATAAGGTCTATTGTGAACAACAGGGTCCATTGAGAACAATAGGGTCTATTGAGAACAATAGGGTTCATTGAGAACAAGAGAGTCCATTGAGAACAACAGGGTCTATTGAGAACAACAGGGTCTATTGAGAACAAGAGAGTCCACTTAGAACAACAGGGGCTATTGAGAACAAGAGAGTGCACTGAGAACAACAGGGTCCTTCGAGAACAAGAGGGTCCATTGAGAACAACAGGGTTCATTGAGAACAAGAGGGTACATTGAGAACAAGAGGGTCGATTGAGAACAAGAGGGTCGATTGAGAACAATAGGGTCCATTGAGAACAATAGGGTCCATTGAGAACAATAGGGTCCATTGAGAACAAGAGGGTTTATTGAGAACAAGAGAGTCCACTTAGAACAACAGGGGCTATTGAGAACAAGAGAGTGCACTGAGAACAACAGGGTCCTTCGAGAACAAGAGGGTCCATTGAGAACAACAGGGTTCATTGAGAACAAGAGGGTACATTGAGAACAAGAGGGTCGATTGAGAACAAAAGGGTCCATTGAGAACAACAGGGTTCATTGAGAACAAGATGGTCCTTTGAGAACAAGAGGGTCCATTGAGAACAAAAGGGTCCATTGAGAACAATAGGGTTCATTGAGAACAAGATGGTCCTTTGAGAACGAGAGGGTCGATTTAGAAAAAGATGGTTCAGTGAGAACAAGAGGGTCCATTGAGAACAATAGGGTCCATTGAGAACACTAGGGTCCATTGAGAACAATAGGGTCCATTGAGAACAATAGGGTCCATTGAGAACTAGAGGGTCCATTGAGAACAATAGGGTCCATTGAGAACAATTGGGTCTATTGGGAACAAGAAGGTCCATTGAGAACAAGAGGGTACATTGAGAACAAGAGGGTTCATCGAAAACGAGAGGGTCGATTGAGAACAATAGGGTCTATTGAGAACAAGGGGGTCCATTGAGAACAAGAGGGTCGATTGAGAAAAAAAGGGTTCAGTGAGAACAATTGGGTCCATTGAGAACAATAGGGTCCATTGAGAACAATAGGGTCCATTGAGAACTAGAGGGTCCATTGAGAACAAGAGGATCCATTGAGAACAAGAGAGTCCATCGAGAACAATAGGGTCTATCGAGAACAAGAGGGTCCATTGAGAACAAGAGGGTCCATTGAGAACAATAGGGACTATTGAGAACAATAGGGTCTATTGAGAACAAGAGGGTCCATTGAGAACAAGAGGGTCCATTTAGAAAAAGAGGGTTCAGTGAGAACAAGAGGGTCCATTGAGAACAATAGGGTCCATTGAGAACACTAGGGTCCATTGAGAACAATGGGGTATATTGGGAACAAGAAGGTCCATTGAGAACAAGAGGGTACATTGAAAACAAGAGGGTTCATCGAAAACGAGAGGGTCGATTGAGAACAATAGGGTCTATTGAGAACAAGGGGGTCCATTGAGAACAAGAGGGTCGATTGAGAAAAAAAGGGTTCAGTGAGAACAATAGGGTCCATTGAGAACAATAGGGTCCTTTGAGAACAATAGGGTCCATTGAGAACTAGAGGGTCCATTGAGAACAAGAGGATCCATTGAGAACAAGAGAGTCCATCGAGAAAGATAGGGTCTATCGAGAACAAGAGGGTCCATTGAGAACAAGAGGGTCCATTGAGAACAATAGGGACTGTTGAGAACAATAGGGACTATTGAGAACAATAGGGTCTATTGAGAACAATAGGGTCTATTGAGAACAAGAGGGTCCATTGAGAACAATAGGGTCCATTGAGAACAATAGGGTCTATTGAGAACAATAGGGTCTATTGAGAACAAGAGGGTCCATTGAGAACAATAGGGTTCATTGAGAACAATAGGGTCCATTGAGAACAATAGGGTCTATTGAGAACAATAGGGTCTATTGAGAACAAGAGGGTCCATTGAGAACAATAGGGTTCATTGAGAACAATAGGGTCCATTGAGAACAATAGGGTCTATTGAGAACAAGAGGGTCCATTGAGAACAATTTTTAACTTTTAAGTCTCCAACAAATCGCTAGCACTATTTGTGGAAAACTTAAAAGATTCGGGGATCCAGTCGAAAAACGACGAGTACTTAAGGTATTCCTCGAATCTTAATCCCTGAGAAACCAAGTACAACAGTAGATTCGAAGAAGACACCCTGCATGGCTTTTCGCTCTTCCACACGCCTACATCAGAGAAGATCTGACTAGGGAAGGCCTTGAATTGAAGTGAGAGGTCAAAAGAGAAGCGAGGGAGAGGAGCCAGGTTCCTGGCGGTCCGAAATGGAAAGTCGTCGGAACTAGTATATATAGCTATCAGTCATAGTTGGTTAACAAGTCATTCCGGATAAAAGTCGAAAAAATTTTCGACCTTTTTTTCGACCAAGCCCGATCGTGACCAAATACATGAGAAGTGTAAAAAACCCTCGTCTATTGTTAACATGCTAGTAAAAGCATTTAAGTCGCCATCTCTTCCTCTTTTGACCTCGGCTTTCAAAATCTATGTTTAACCGGTATTGAAATACATTCGCTAGCGACCTTTTTTGGTCTGGTAAAACAGCTCGAAAAGGTCCAACGCTCCTCTATTTCAGGCCTTGAAACTCTTGAATAATGCCGAGCTCTTGCCGCTATAACCTTCATCCATAAATTTATCCATCAGAAATGTGACACAGATACTATACACTTATGTATATCGGATATCTGCTGTTGATCGCTTTTCTCGTCATTCTCATCCTATGCGTCTTCTACATGTTTTTCCCGTCAATAATCAGTTTTGAATTCTCTTGAATTTGTCTTTGTGATTAATCCTAATAGCAAGGTATTTAAAAAGTATTTACTCAGTTTGCCAGTTGATATCATTGTACCTCACTCTCTTGTTTCCGATAATTAAATAACTTCATTGCGTTTTATTTATTTTAATTACTTTATTCTCTCACACCCCCAGTTTTCAAGGGACTCTTAACTCATAAACCACTATTTAACTCATAAACCACATCATATCCCAAATAACTGTTCGAAATTTTCTTCCTTATATTGTGTGTTTCGATTTTTCATTCATTCTCACGTGTTTGTATTGCATTGTATGAAATGTACCTTGTGTATTGTATTGTACAATGTGCTTACTACACGTAATAAACATATATAAACTAGAAAGAAAGTACATGCATATACGAAATGATTATGTATTCGCAAATATCACATGTGCACGGAATAAAGAACGCTTGAGAACAAGAGGGTCGATTTCTTGCTTTTTTCTCTCTGTTTTGAATGGAAATAAATCTGTTTTCTTGAAAATTTGAGTCACAAATCGTTATTGCCTTGAGAAGAAACTTCTCCTGAAATTATCTTTCTATTCAATTCAATTTCATTTCTTTATTCCAAGCACAATGAATTTCATGAGAAAGAATACAAAAACGATGAAGAAGCATGGACTTTCTTCCTAGTGGCGGTGTTAGGGGTTTTGGGTTTGGGGGTGTTGAAATACATCAAATTCAATTCTATCAGTCATGAACAATTGTTTTAGGCAAGATCTTTTCAAAAGGTAAAGCTAATTATGGGTCGTGTTCCCTCTTCTAGCCATGATATCCAAGTCGCTCTTGATCTTGTTACCGCTTGGTGTTCGTAATGGAACTTGTCTTTGTCGACATCTAAATGCAGTGTTTTGCATTTAGGACCCCGAAATCCTTCTGTTGTATACCGTATAAATGGTCTCCCCTTAACTGTTGACGAGATAGCTAAAGATCTTGGTGTCACTATTTCCGATCAATTCTCGTACAAACACCATATTGTCGATAAGTGTAAGAGAGCTTCCGCTGTTGTCAACATGTTATTTAAAGCTTTTAAATCCCCTTCCATTTCTCTGTTAACATCTGCTTTTAAAATCTATGTCCGACCCATTATCGAATACGCAAGTGAGTTGTGGAATCCATATTCCTCGGGCCTTGTTAAGTTGGTTGAGAAAGTCCAACGCTCTTTCACGAGGAGAGTACTAGGAAGAGTCCGTCACCCTAAGCTTCCGTATTCCCAGAGGCTTTCAATGCTAGGCCTTCAGAGCCTCGAGTACCGTCGCGCTATCTCTGATCTACTTTTTATTTATAAATGTTTACATAACAGCTCAGACATAGACACTGATCATTTATAAGAAATCTCGGCTGTTCAGCGTTTCACTCGGCATTCGCATCCTCTAAGACTTATTCCTCCTCACCGCATCAATAAGACCTTTTTATCGACATGTGTTCTCCGTCAAATGTCTGTTTGGAACTCTCTTCCATTTGATGTCATCAACGACGCTAGTAGCCTTAAATTTAGAAAGCAACTTCTTTCGTTGCCTGTGAATGTGATTGTGCCAGTTAGTCTTGTTTCTGATACTTAATTAAGACTTGTGATTTTTCATCAGTATCACAGCCCACCTTTTTTTCCCCTTTACACACCGCCACTAAGCTTTATGTGTAATGTAGTCCATGCATACCTTTGTTTATATGTAATTTGCTTTTGTCTTAAATACCTACATGCTTGGAATAAAGAATGAATGAATGAATGAATAATAAGTGTTTCTTGAAAAAAGCATTATCTGGTGTACTGACTAATTCAGATGGTAAAGACTTTTTTTTCGAAAAAAATTCAATTCAAACGCTTTTTTTCCATGCCATGGGACATGAAGCGCTATTTAATCGAACGGCTTCATTTGGTTCTCCGTACATTAAAGTAAGAATGAGAACGTTGAGTGTAGACTGGAGTGTCGATCATGGTTTGGACATTACAGCCTCAGGTGTCCAAATCCTGCTAGAGTTTCTTTCAAGGCTGAGTTTAAACTTTACATGTTAAATCTTCAAAATTTCAGTGACCCAGATTTAGGCTGTGACGCCTGGTTAATATGACAATTTGAGTTTAACCGGTACGCCTGGAGGCGCATAACTTGTGAGTATGATAAGTGGATAAACGCTTTTTTCAAACAGCTGTTTAGCGTACATTTATTCGATTCAAGACAACAACCCGTTTTTGGTGATATGAGATGGGGAGAAACGGAACAGACGAAATTCAATGAGCAAATCATAATGTAGTACATGTTATCACACGGATTATATTCATACAAGTAGTTAAAAAACATTTAAAAACTTTTTTGCCCTTCCCGAGCATTCGCTAATAAAAGGTGTAATATGGAAAACTTATTTGATGAAGAAATGAAGTTTGGAGTAGTTCGAGAGGTCCCAGCAATATACATTCATTACTGGAAAAGGCTTTCTAAAATTTCAGTCACGATTATGCAGCGGGTCTTGATGGGAAGAGCATCCCAGGCCGTCAAAATTATGACTCAGTTGTTGCGACAGAATCTCTGGACAGCCTTCCAAGGGTCGCCTTTGAAGGCGTTCGTCGTGTGGAAGGCCAAATGAGTTCGAAGATGCCAATCTGTGGAAACAGAGGGGCAAAATGAGAGTAGTTTTAATCGATTTGAGGACAAAAAATTAAATAGTAGAAGTTTTAGCTCCTGTGTTTCACCACTGCTTTGTACATATGAGGCTGAAAAACCCCTTTTTTCAAATATAAATGTTATCTATGTATTTCCAAAAAGTCATGGGTCGATTTGAAAACTTTGAACAAGAGAAAAAACTTTTATTCGCGTGTTAACTCGTTTTTTCGGAGAATAAAAAACCGTTTTTCCCATCCTTACACTCCAAAAATCGCTCGCTCAAACTGCAGTTTTCAAAAGACAGAGAACAGGTTGCTGTAGTGTTCTATAATGGGCTACAACATACCGAATGGGCAGCATAGGCGAAGGCTCCGATAGCCGTGGCCCCCGCGAAAACACACAACAGAGTGCAAGCCCCGTAGGCTATATTTTGTGCGATGATCAGCTCCTGCATGATCATCTCGTACGTATCGTCGTCTGCCTCGGAGTCTTCGTGCACGATTGCCAGCGGGATGAGCGTAGAGCGCTGTGTCCGGTGGTACGACCTTGATTAACATGGGGCATTTTCTTTTGCTGTCACTCCTCTCAAAAAGCGATTTAATTTTGCTATTCGTATTTTTTCCAAAGCCTAACTGGATGACTACCGTCGTCTCTTTCCTGCACACTTGTAGTGACTGAAAATTTCTTTTAAATTTTCAAGACAAATAGTTCAAAGTAATTTTAGATAGGAATGGTAAAAAAAAACATAGACTCTACATTTCACCGTATCTTCATGAGGAAAAGTGTTATCAGGAAAAAAATTTCGAAAAAACTAACGGGACCAGAATATCCTTTCCTTCCCAGAATTCTGCATTGATCTGAACCCGTCGATAGGCCCGCAATGCAATTCCCAATGTCTTAAAAAATCGAATATTTGACAAAAACTAAGTTCAGCAGGACTACAGGAATTTCGAAAGAAGCGCAAAAGTTCACCGTTCACTAGCCTGTGAGATTCTCATTTTAATCTATTCATATTTTTTGATCTCTTTGAAGAGCGACATCGTACCGTTTCTGCTTCATCAGACACATCTACTTTCCAAAAAAAAAACTTAAGCCAAAGTTCGCTTCACATTTTTATTTCAATCCGCTCTATTTATATTTGAACGTTTTTTTCCTGAGTGAAACGTGCTAAAACTTACCACCCTTTTGTTCATAAAAAGGTTTGTTTTAATTTTGATAAGGGAGTTTAAAGATTACAAGAATACCGATTTGAGTCTTGCGACAGTATCCGCAATCAAGTCGGAAAGCTAAAAGTGCTTACCAAGCCTTTCCGCAAACAGGTGCGGGATGGATTTCGGATGGATTTAACCGAACTGAAGCCGAATAAGCAGTATCCGAAAAGTTCTATTTTGAGGAAACCCATAACTCACTAGCACTTGCCCGAAAAATTGGAAACCCCGGTCAATCGAGTTAGTTATCCAAAACGAATTATCTATTCTCTGTAGTTTGTAAAAGAAGTTCTTCTACCCAGACTAGTAATCCGGCAAAATACCGCGCCGTCTTCATCTTTCTACAGAAAACCCTTTAGCTTTACATGATCAGGCGTTTTAATCATAACAAATTTATCTGCTAACTTGAGTTTTAGTTACATGTGTAGTAATCGAGCTGAAATTCACAACTTCACTTCATAACCCTTTACTTCGTAGAATATTCAAAACATTCTCAGACGGACGAGGTATCAGCCTCATACAAAAACTAGTATCAGCCTCATACAAAAACTAGTATCAGCCTCATACAAAAACTAGTATCAGCCTCATACAAAAACTAGTATCAGCCTCATACAAAAACTAGTATCAGCCTCATACAAAAACTAGTATCAGCCTCATACAAAAACTAGTATCAGCCTCATACAAAAACTAGTATCAGCCTCATACAAAAACTAGTGAACTTTTTTCCAAACAGATTTGTCACTGCATTCAATATCTTACTCATAAAAACAACGCCAAATAAACTTGACATTTCCGTGAAGTATATTGAAATGGTTGAGAATGTTCAGCGAAATTCACCAAGTGGATATTCAAAAAACCAAGTTATGAAGACCGCCTACAATCTCTTGTAGGAGCTTCAAATAAGAAGAAACTTAGACCTTGTGATAACCTACAAAATACTCACGGGTAAAACGCCACTTTGTTGTATGGGCCTTAAAATGTGCATTATCATGAGTTGAGTGAGTTGAGTTTATTACGCATGGAAAATGCGTGGTAAGGTATAAGGAAGGGGTCTTCCATGTGAGGGGAAACATGAGTTCGAAGGAGTTGATAACATATGAGGTCGAAGGGGTCCACGTTGATTACGGAAAGAACTTGTGAGTGATTGGTCGGTCCTACTCAAGTGGTAGCATTGTGTGGAAGGGCGGTGAGGGACTAGGACGATACAGCTTCAAGGTGTCCAACTCCTCGTTGAAGCCGGATTGCATCTTGTACACTGGACAAAATGAATAGAGCAGAGAGCCAATGGAAAGTCGACCACTCTAGTCATGGCAAACAAGATAGAATGGCAAACAAGATAGAATGATGTGTGCGTGTGTAGCTCAGTGGAGAGAGCATTCGCCCGGAACGCGAAAGGTCACGGGTTCGGTTCCCGTCACACCACACGATTTTTGCACAAGTTTCTACGAACAATCCGCTCCTCTGCTCGGTATTAAAATCCGTTGCTTGAGATCAACGAGAAGTAGGGAATTCTCTAATTTACAACTTTCTGCAGACTCCATCTTCTGCTTATCCGCTCATAACCACCTAACTAGATCGAAATATCTACATCTCAGAGTTCCACGTTTCCGTACAGTTCATCATTCTAATACTATTGCTGCTCGAGTTGTGGAATTATGGAACGCATTACCATTGGAGGCGAAGAAAGCCGCTAGAACTGAATCATTTAGAAATATTCTCAGTAGCTTAGATTGAAATCTACGTAATGTTTCCGCTTTGTTTCAACGTTTTTAGTTTGACCTTTTCCTGTTCTTACCTTAATTCTGTTTGAGAACGAATATTCTTCTTTTTTGCTTTATTTTTCTCACTTTTCCCGTAAAACGTGACATGCTTGTGACTTAGTTACATTGTGCAATGTACTTGATGCTATTTCACAGTGCAACAAAGATTCAGAAGTAATTTTCGACCTCTTGCAAGCTATTCAACAACATTTCGAAGATAAGACTTGGACAGTTCTTGACACACACTAATTAAAGTCGAAAGAATCCATCAAATAGCTGTAACGCGTTCATATTTCTACACTCAATAGAAAATATAATATTAAACTTTTAATTATAAAACTTAAAAACCGACTATTCCTTTTCCCAGTCAAGCAATAATACAAATTTCGGCTCACCGGTTCCACATCAACTAAAATCCGGTCAGTGTCGTTGTTAGTAGCATTGAGTCCTTTGACGGAATCGCGTACTTCCTGAGGCGCAAAGTTGAAGTTTGGCATGGAAATGACGATGGGCGGCTGATCTGCCAATCAAACTGTACCAAAACCGCTAATTTGGTTTCAGCATGTGACTCCATCGTTAACACGACTACTTCAAAACTGAGGTTCTTCCATGATAATCTGACATTTTTTTCTCGCATGTTTAGATATTATTCAACAATTGCGTAAGAAAACTCATTTACGGGATTATATGGAAGCAAGACGTTTTTATCTAAGCATGATCAAGCGTGTTATGTTATAATTGAACTCCTGGAGACAAATCAATGAAAGAGCCAGTGCTCTCGTTTTTAAACTGTTCAACTGGTATTTGTTGAGTCATTTCTCTGTTGAGTCACCGTTGAGTAACTAAAATTATTGAACTCTTCCCATTATCACTGTCCGTGGAATAAATGAAATGAAATTAAATGAAATGAAATTAA
Source organism: Allodiplogaster pararmata (assembly GCA_964056735.1). Classification (NCBI taxonomy): domain Eukaryota; kingdom Metazoa; phylum Nematoda; class Chromadorea; order Rhabditida; family Diplogasteridae; genus Allodiplogaster; species Allodiplogaster pararmata. The sequence continues at coordinate 8,648,125 of OZ057403.1, forward strand.
ATGAAATGTCCCTCGTTTGAGAAATAATCTCCCAAATCTTTCAGAAAAATCTCACGGATTCACCCTTTGGAGTCAGTCGAAAACATCTCCGCCCTTATGTGATCAATTTTTTTTAAACTTTGAAAACCGGATTCTTTTGTTGTGAAAAAATATACTTTTCATGCATTTAGTAAGAGAGAATAGTCCACGCGGGTAGCATCCCTTCTCCTGAGTGCGCTGATGTTCGTACATCAATTTGTGATTAACGTTGCAGAACCCAGTATTATCCGGAAGATTGGTGTCGAAGTCCTCTGGTGGGACGGTGAATCGATACACCGGTATTTCACGATACACCAATTCTTTCTCGAAGATGAGAGCGATAGATCTGATTGAGAAGTAGTGATATAAACAGCGGTGTGCACAACAGCAATAATATATAAGCCAGATTAGTTTTTTCTTGTGAAAAAACTTGATTGGGAGCTATCACAAGTTTCTTGATTTACTGCGAACATTTTACCACTCTTAGAAGTGACTTACTCAAGATGTATTCAAGGAGTTCTCAAAATTAAGAGAACGATCAAAAATTTATCAAAAAAGTGTTTCCAAGCGTGAATTCGTCACAGTTTAAGATTTATTACTCACCAAACTCTTCGTGGAAATTTTTTTCGTTCTAGAAAGGCCTTTAGTTTCTAATATTCCTTTTTCTCATAGAAACGAAAATAAAAGTTCTGATCCTTCCAATTAATTTCGCTCCAAGCTCAACATTAATCTATCATCGTGATTTTCACCTGCAGAGCTGGTTGGCGAACGTCCAAAGAGTTTCTGATTTTTCGATAAATGGATGAAAAAGTGTGCCTTCTGTTCCTTTCAAACGACGAGCCTTCAAATACTTTTTTCATCTCTTTTTCATGAACCTTTTTTTTCAGAATAAACATGCTGATCACGGTCCTTTTAACCAATCGAGAAAGAAGTAAGCAGTTATAAACCCGACGATTTTCTATAGAAACAACTCACGGAGATTCCGCGCTTTCCTACAAAGCGCGGCAGAGATCAACAATCGAACTTGAGAGGACAAATAAAAAGCATCGGAAGACTATGTTACCGGACTTCAAGTTAATTCAACTCAATTCAAACGCTTCAATGTTGATGTCATCGGAGAAATTTTCGGTTCTTGACAGTGCAGTAAGAATGAGAACATAGAGTGTAGACTGAATTGTCATTTCACAACATATGAGTCTACAGACAATGGAGCTCACAAACCCAGTCTTTCAATGGACGTAATTTGAATTTAATGGAAGCTGAATATGCCTTGTCGAAAAATCAAGTAAAGTAGGCCTGAAAAATTCCAGACCTATCAACTCACTGATCATGAATCAAATCGGTAGATGTGGTCGATCAGGCATGCAAACTATTGTATTTTCTCTGATTTCTTTGGACAAATGAAAAGAAGAAACGGTGGTAAAATGACTCAAAAGTGATTTCAGTTTGATGTTCAAAAGGACATTCGAAGTTTCACTTATTATGACTTTGAAAAATAGATGACATTGTCTTTTGTTTTTCAGGGCAATAAACTTAGCAATGCGAGAAAAAAGTTAGCCGTTTGTTAATAATATAACCCGAATCTCGAAATTGATCAAAAAAGGCAAAAATAAAGCGGATCTAATCAAAATATCATCTGGCTATTCAATGAATATGGAAATTGCTCTGATTGGTTCTGAACTATGCACAGCACTCCGTATTTCGGCTCAGACGAAGGAAATCCCCAATCTCTAGACTATTTGAAAACTTGTTCAATCGAGATCAAACTCAAGGCTGGTCATTTTAGGCCAGATCAAAGCTGAAGAGAACTGCAAACCTCATCACTGCTCCACCAGAAGTCCTGTAGATGCGGCATTCCATTCCACGAGATCATCTCGCCTCTCTCCTTGACATTCGAAGTCCCGTCTTTTATCTCATACTCTCCTTCGATGTACGAATCGTTATACTGCAATAAAATTTTCCTGTCCTCTAACATCGAATTCTTTATAGGCACTGAACTCGATCCTGCTGCTGATACATTCAAATCGCAAACAAGAGAGTTCGCTAAATTTTATAATAACATTAGCAGTATTTTATAGTTATGACGTAACTAACTTTTGTTTTATTTTGACCCCCACCACCCCTATCCCCCACCACCACCAGGGAATCTCCTACCCCCCCCCACCACCACCCGGGATTTCAACGTACAAAGCCACGACAAGACCCATCATCAATTACGCTGCAACGATCTACTCCCCACAACTGGCCGACTCAAACTGGACAAAACTACAAGCAAGCCAGAACAAAGCGATTCGCGCAGCTACAGAAAATCTATGCATGGCCGGAACACAGCACTTAGCATACGAAAGCAAAATGCTACCAGTGAAGAAACATTACCCTATGCTAACGAAACAATACGTCACGAGAGCAAGAATGCAACCCAACCACCCTTCACATAGCCGTTGTATGGAAACTAAACCACCTAGAGCTATTCGTAAACATGCTAAGGAATTAGAGTTAGCGCTAGTAGATAGAAAACTGAAAGAAGTTTTCAAAAGAATACATGCCGAGACTGTTAGACAATTTATTAGTTCTAGCCTTCATAATCCTGTACTAGGCAGCGAATACAGTGCTACCGTCTTCTGAGCTTGCAAAAGGAAGCCTCGTTTTCTCGCCTGGAGAACACCATGGGGCAAACAACAACAACAACAACAAAAGCAACCACCCGAGATTCCCCTGTCCCCCCATCACCACCCGGGAATCCCCTGTCCCCCACCACGAACCGGGAATCTACTGTCCCCCACCACCACCCAGGAATCACCAGGAATCCCCTGTCCCCCACCACTACCCAGGTATCTACTGTCCCCCAACCACCCGGTAATCCCTTGTTCCCCCACAACCACCCGGGAATCCCCTGTCCCCCCACTACCACCCGGGAATTCCTTGTCCCCCCACCACCACCCGGGAATGAAGTTAGATCCTCTCTCCCCTCATCACCACCCGGGAATCCCCTATCCCCCAAAACCACTCGGGGATTCCCTGTCCCCCACTATCACCCGGTAATCCCCTGTCCTTCCAACCCCCCCCCCGGTGATTCCCTGTCTCCCCACCACCACCCGGAAATCCCCTGTCTCCCACCACCAGGGAATGAAGTTAGATCCTATGTCCCCCCATCAATCCCCTAACAACCTAGTGTTGCGAGAAAAGAATACTGGCTATAATTGGACATATGAACGAGTAGAAAAACATATATTGAAAAAATTTTCTAGAGCGGAATCTCCAAGTAGAATCTCACAGATTTTCAATTGTCTACGTATTTCGATAAGAAAGTAGTCTGAGCTCTTCGTTTGTCTCACGCATGAGTCACATATATTAGAACACGCCAAGAGAGATTGTCTCATCAACTTGCTGCGACCTAGAAGTGTCCTAAGACACCGTTCCGGTGAGCCAATCGAGACTCTTATATCTACTCTAGGGAGCGTACTAGCGAACAGCCCCCCTCTCAGATCCTCTCTGATGTAAGAGTGTGCATGAGAACGCATGACTTGTAGACGTTTGAATAGAAGTTTTTGTAGTACGGCGTTGCGGAGTTCCGGACTGGGCAGACGTATTTTGAGTACGCTACGTCTCTTCTCATTTCCGAAACGTAAATGTAAGTTTTTTTTTCGAGTAGAAAGAGCTTCGGCGAGCTCGGGAAGGTCTATTTCGTTGACTAGTTTCGAGAGAAAGATTGTGTCAGCTTGATCAGTATTTTGATCCTTATCTTCTTCCGGAATCCCGACCGCGACCAAATTGAACCTTTTTTTTCCAAAATTCGTCTGTCTTCAGTCAGAGCACGTCGAACGGCATCGTGTGCGATGATTTCCGGGGAGAGAGAAGGGGAGATTTGGGGAAGAGTCGGATGTTGATTTGATTGCATTACGGTAGGAAGTAGAGAAGTCAACATCGAAACGAGGGAGTTCACGGAGTTGATAAGCTGATTTACTTCCTCTGAGTGTTCTCGCACGGTGTCGATCAGTATTTTAATCTCCTCCGAAGAAGTATTTGTATTCTTGGATGGAGTAGACTTCATTTTTACTCAGTCGGGATGCGGTCGAAGAAACGCAGATGCGGCCGAGGTAACGCAGATGCGGCCGAGGAAAAGAAGATGCGACCGAGAACGAAAAAGAGCGAACGAGGGATAACGCCCATTCGTCTCAAATTTCCAGCACAAATATAAAATTTTCAGAAGAGCTTAACCGGAAAAAAAGCATATTTAAGTGTAGAGGACTTTGAGAGAGAGACAAGATTTGTAATTTTCAGAATCTTTAAACATAGGTTTGTCTCTAAGAGCGTTTATTCATAGCTTATCTGCATCTGCGAACGCCGTTGAGCACCTGATGTATGAACATGGGGTTTTAGCTCTTACAAAGCTTCACGCAAAATAATTTGGAAAGCACATTCGGAAAGAAAAAAGCTTATCAATGTGTAATTGAGTCTGGTTTCATACATTAAACTTCGGCCCATGAAAAGTTCTGAGATTTTGAAATGAGAATGGCAGCCTAACTGGACAACGTTTCCTTTGAATTGTTTAAAAAAATTCGACTTTTCTTATAGGGGGTACGTTGTAAAATAATCAATGCCTAAGGGATGAAAAGGTTTGAACTTTTAGCCTGCTACGATAATTCTTTTTTTCAATAGAAGGACAAATAAACTAATTTAAAGGAAAATATAATTATACGATATAAAGCATAGAACTTTAGAACATAGTGATGACAAAATTTTTAAACTGAAAAGAAGTTTTAGTATAAGTAGATCTCTTTATGGAAGTTCCCTCAATTGGTTTTTAACAGGAATTTTTGCCACAGAGAAAGAAAATACTTTTCAGAGTGGGTTTGAAAGATGCGTCTATCTTTTTCCAAAAAAGTTCTACCTCAATAAGTGACACGTCTACCTTTTTTTAGTCAAAAGTCTTCCTTTTTATATCAACCATGTGCAAAAATATAATACATATATATATATTTTTTAGTAAAACGTCTACCTATTCTGATGAAAACTTCTACGCAAAAAGAAACGTTTTATTTCGTGACACGTCAATCTAATTTTCAAAACTTTTTTCAACGTAAACAAAAGACGAAAAATCTATGTTTTACTAAGAAATGAAGGTGCTCACATTTCTCACGTTGTGAGCGTGTTAGTGAAAAAATCACTTGAAGGAGAAAAGGTATTGCTTATCTTCACTGTTCTCAGCTTTGCGGAAAACTTCTCAACAGAGAAGACTTAAAGAGAGCTATCAGAAACAGTCATCTGCGAGAGAGCCAGAAGAAAACAGCTGATTAGTAACGAAGCCTTTATATGGTCAAAAGGGTCGCGAAGAGAGGTCACCTGCTCGTGATGCGACTGTGAATGATGCTGGAAGACATCGGACCCAATGGATCTCCAAACAACTCTTCCAAATGGAATCTCCCGCAAGGGGCAGCGAGGACGGCTTCCCCCGAAAACTCATATTTTCTAACTCGGATGTTCAACATGTGTTCACAAAATTACTACAGTTACGTTGTGTTGCACTCACGGAGTGGTGCAATTATGAAAGTAGATTGATAAGATTTAACCTGACATCTCTCTATGCAAGAAGATTAGAAGCTGATATTCTTTTGGCTTTCAAAATTCTCAAAGGTTACACTGACGTTCCAGTTTGTAAATTTTTCACTTTCAAACAGTGTAACGGTCGCACCTCCTTCTATGCTTTCCATATAGGGCACACAAACAGAAACTCACTTTTTCACTCTTTCGCTTATCGGACATCTCGATTTTTTTATGAAATCACCGGTCAGTCTTCTCAGGAATCAAACCATTCTAAGTTTTCGGATAAATTTGTCATTGCTGGATGTTCCAGAGGTCTTAAACATCGATTTAAGTTTATAATAGTCGTTCATTCTCGTTCTCGTTGTTTGTTTTTTTTCTGTTTTTTTTATTATTATCTTTAGTTTTGTCAGCAGAGTCTTCCTCGTGTTGTTACATTGCAAAATGTATTTCAATAAACAAATAAATATTGCATGAGTCGGATGTTCATATAGCACTCATTCAAGAAACCAAAATGAATGCTAGCACTTCATCTCCTAATATCGCAGGATATACGATCATAAGAGAATGTCGCTTCAACTCTGGAGGAGATCTTGCGATACTAGTCAAAGAGAACATGCGTTATGCAAACGTAACTTTTCCTGTAACAGACGAGACAGCCGAAACACTCAGCGTAGACGTGCCATCTGACCAAGAAGTCATCCGAATCTGAAACGTTTATCTCTCGCCTCGATCGTCCTGCCTCAACACATACAAGCCAAAATTGAATCGACTCTCAACACAAAAGAAACCGTTCATCGTCCGAGGAGACTTCAATGCACACAATAAAGTTTGGAGCGAAGGGACAGAAGGCAGCAGAAGAGATGAACTATGCGACTTCATTGACGACAGTGACCTTATATGTATCAACAACTGAAATATGCCTACAAGAGAAAAAGCATCACCAGACATCACTTTCGCCTCGAAGGACATAGCCATCGACTGCAATTGGTCAACAATCAACATAATGAACTCTGACCACCTTCCATGCCTAATTGACGCCGAGACACAGCCATCCAACATTTCTTATGTACGCACGCTGTTTCACAAACTACAATAAAGCAAATTGGAAGGGCTTCGAAACGGATATCAACAAGATGCTTATGGACTTCCCATACACTGGCAACTCAGTTCAAATGCACAAATTTCTGACCACCACCTTAACCATAGCGGTGAAAAACAACATCCCCCGTAGACAGGTACCCAGAATACACGCCTCACTTGAGTGAAGATGTGAAGAACTTGATCATAAAACGAGACCTACTGAGGAAAGACAACCCCTTGACCCCTCCCTCACTCTCCTCAATAAAGGCCGAAATCCTATTCCGTATCAACCTCGAAAAGAAGAAGGCTTGTGAAAGTACACATCGGAAACAAGTCACAACGAACCGGGCAAAAAACTCTGGAAATTGATAAAAGCCATCGAAGGCAAATCGACGAAATCGACGCAAATGATCATCACCCACGAAGGAAAAAGCCTATGCCCGACATCAGCCTCAAATGCTTTTGCTGAAAAGCTGGCCAAGCAAGCCATGAAAGAAATCGACAAAACAGCAAGAAGCTCAATGCGACTGATTAAAAACCTCAAACGGACAGACACGGATCAAAGACGCCATCAAGAAAACCAAAGGCTCCGAATGTCCAGACAGTGAAGGGATCTGCATTCTACTAATCAAAATGGCTGGGGAAGGTTTCAGAATGTGTCTGTGCTTCCTCTTCAATAACACGGTTCGGACCGAAAGAATCCCGTCCAGATGGAAAGATGCAAGAGTCATAATGAGACTGAAACCGGGAAAAGACTCGACAAGCATGAATGGTTGTAGAAAAATATAAATATGTATTGTCGCCTGTAGGCTGCGCACTGTTTTGCTCACCGACCGTTTCTTACCGTAAAAAAGTAAAACTAATTTGCTCACATACAGTCAGATACATACGGGTTTGTTTGAATTTTTCCGTGCGGGAGCTCCCTGATTAGCAATAAAATGAACGCTGTGACTGTCCAAATGAATGTTTCAAAATGCAAAAGTTGCTCCATTTGGACAGTCACAGCGTTCATTTTATTGCTAATCAGGGAGCTCCCGCACGGAAAAATTCAAACAAAACCCGTATGTATCTGACTGTATGTGAGCAAATTGAATTGAATTGAATTGAATTAGCTTTATCATCAAAGGATAGCTTGTTATGGCTATCGCTGACATGGATGATGGGGAACTTGAGAGGGAATTTTGGAACTGTGGTTTTCTTGGACGCTTTCTCGAAATGTCAAGTCAAAAAGGAAGGTAGGCTTATGTATTGGGTCAGCGGGGAGTCTTCTAGGATCTTGACGAAGGCTTCGACTTCTTTGATCTCGGAATTATCATCGGCAATTGTGTTCCAGAGAGCAACGACGCGGTAGAAGAAAAATTGATTGTGTTAGTTTTGAAATTGAAAAATTGAAAAAAAATTGAAAAATTGATTGAAATTGAAAAAAAAATTGAAAAGAAATTGAAAAAAATTGAAAAATTAGTTTTACTTTTTACGGTAAAAAACGGTCGGTGAGCAAAACAGTGCGCAACCATAGCCAAAACATTCGAACGGTTCTTCGTACCATTTTTGGCGGAGGGCTTCCAAATCGCTGACTGAAAACATGGATTTCGCAAAGAAAACTCGACTACTACCGCGCTCAATGAAATCACCGGAAAAATATCTAACGGCTTCAATCGGAAACCACCCCCAGACCTCACTCCCATGGTTGCCCTTGCAGCATATGATTTAGTGAACATACCACTTCTATGCAATAAACTCACTGAAACTACTATGCCAAGAGCAATCGTCCGCATGAATTTCCATCTACCTAAGAGGCCGTACAATCAGTGTACACTTCCAAGGGAAAAGCAGTCGACGTCTCACATGCAGATTGGGAGTCCCCCAAGGAGCAGTACTAAGCCCCTCTCATTCTCTATATAAAAAAAACTTCCCGCAACCAACAGGAAACACGCAGATGACAGCCTACGTTAATGACTTCTTAATCCACTCCTCAAGCCTCTGTCTTGAAGTCCGTGAAGATCAGATCAACCGCTTCCTACCAAAACTCGTAGAAAAATTGGAACAACGCAAAATTATTGTTTCCAAAGAAAAGACGACCACCACTCTATTCACGACTCATACAGGCGAATGTACAAAAAGAGCACAAAGTCGTAATTCATGGAACCACGTTGCCGACCACTAAAACAGCCAGAATACTCGGTGTCGTCCGAGACCAACTCGGTACCTTTCGACAACATACAGAAGACCTGAAACAGAGGACATCAAAAAGACTGAACATATTACGTGCCCTCGAAGAAAGAACTTTGGGCCAACAGAAAAATATCCCTCTTGCAACCTACAAAACAATTACCAGATCCGTGCTCAAATATGCTGCACCAATTTACTCCTCACAATTGACAGAGACGAACTGGAAAAAACTGCAGGCAAACTATAATGAGGCATTTGAAAATGAAATGAAACCATAATAAGGCGATTCGGATAGCAACTGGAAACCTATGCATGGCCGGCACAGAGCACTTAGCTCTAGAAAGCCAAATGTTACCCGCAAAGGAGCATAATACGATGCTTACCAAGCAATTCGTCGCAAGAGCAAGACTCCTACCAAACGATCCCTCACATCGCCGTTGCACGGAACCTAAACCACCTAGAACGATACGTAAACACGCCAAGGACTTAGAACTGATGTTAGAAGACACTAATCAGAAAGCCGCACTCAAAAGAGTACATAATAAGACTGCAAGAAACATCCTTATCTCAAGCTCCTTAAACTCCGTTCTAGGTAAGAGACCACCCAGAACCCATAAATCAGCAAACCACAAACCAGGGAACAACAAATAACATTATCGCAGCTTCGTACCGGCTATGCAAGTTCCCTAAACAGCTACCTACACATAATAGGAGCTGCCCAATCACCTCTTTGCCCAAAATGTTTAGAAGAGCCACATACAACTAACCATTTATTCTCGTGCCACTGTGACCACACACTTTTGAGAAAAATAGATTTGTGGAATAGCCCGACGTCTGTTGTTAAGTTCTTAAACCAGTGATTCCTTTCTCTCTTAAAAAAACAGAAGAAAAAGGGGGAAAAAACAAACAAATGTGATTAGATAAATAATGTAAGTAAGAAAATTGTTTTCTGAGCCATAACCAAGAAGACCTCGTCTACCCAACCGGAGATCTTCAACAGGCAAACCACAACACAACATTAACTGGTCAATTTAACAACTTCCTAGTTCGTAACAGCGCTTCTGAATGAGTTTTTCTATTTTTAGTCCCTCTCTTCAGGGTCCCCCTAACCCCCTGTATGGTTAACTGCTTTCTTTAGCCCCCGTTTTTCTATCCCTTCTCCCACTTTGCTTAGGTAGGGCCCCCTTTTTACTTTAGGGCCCGATTCCTCTCCCTGATCAGGTAAACCCCTCTATCCCAACCCTCTTCTTAAATCGTTGCCTATTGAATTGTATTTATCAGGTGTAAAACTTTTCTTAATGAGATTACGTATTGTTGAACACAAAATCATACCTTGATATAAAATATTTATCTGAAAAAAGAGAAGAAGCAGAATTGTTAGTTGTTTGAATTTTTGTAGAAGTTTCACTGAAATAGGCTGACGTTTCATTAGAATGGGTAGACGTGTCACTGATTTAGATAGATGTTTTTTTCTCAAAAAAAGGTTGACTTGTCACTGAAATAACGGGACCATTTATTTGGGTCCATTTCAAAACGTTCCGGTTTTACGACTTTTTTCTCGAAAAATCGGTTCAATTTTTTTTCGAAATTTGTCGAAAAAATCGAGAATTGGAGAAATCGAAAAACGAAAAAAACACAGCCCTTCTAGCGACACCGCCGACTTCATTATTTCGAGTGCATCGTGGTCCTCTAGAACGATATCGCAGATCAATGTTTTGAGATTTCAGAAATTGAAGTTTCAGTTTTGACATTTGAGAAGTTAGTCAACAATTTCTCCAAATATTTTCCTTTTTCAAGATTGAAAAAAGTCAACCCTTTTTATTTAATTTTTAACTACTTGTTTTCTATCCTGGAGACTTTGACGATAAAATTTACATTAGAAAAATTGCCTGAATCCGAAGTGAATTGGATAACTAACGCCGTAAAAAAGCCCGATCCGCTCGGGCAGGTCAAATACAGTCTCACAGATAACGTTGACGAAAGGAACGCCGCAGAACTGAAAGGATACATGAATTGTTTTCAATTCTATAAACTCATTCACATGTTTTTTTTATGAATAACAAAATTCAATTACAGAGTCCTTAGAATTGTTTTTTTTCTTACCCGCAAAAATATTTTCTAATCTGTGCGCCTTCCAAAGAAGCCAATGATCAACACATTGTTTTTCCTCCGACTCTCGCCACCTCTCTGTCTCTCTTTCTCTCTCCCTACCTCTCTCTCTACCTCTCTCTCTCTACGTCTCTCTCTCTACCTCTCTCTATCCCTCTCTCTCTCTCTCTCTCTCTCTCTCTCTCTCTCTCTCTCTCTCTCTCTCTCTCTCTCTCTCTTTCTCCCTCTCACGCCCTCTTTCTCCCTCCTTTTTCTCTCTTTTCTCTCTGCCTCCATTACTCTTTCCCCACTTTCTCTTACTCTCTTCAAAAATCAGCCTTCCTGAATAGTTATAGAAAAAAAAATTTTTTTTCATTCCCGCAAAATTTTCTCATTCCCGCAAAATTTTCTCATTCCCGCAAAATTTTCTCGCAAAGGGTGGTTGCTCACCCCTTCGCTCCGTTTTATCGAATTTTCGTTAACTTTCTCTTATTCGACGGCTTGTGAGCGTGCCAGATTTCAGCCTGCGCAGCCACTCCGGTAGTACTTTGCATACTGGTAGCACCGATTCATACTTCCATCAACTGCTCCTTGTGCATTGTTTTCTACCGTGAAATAGAAGTCAAATCAGAGAATCTAAAACTGCTAAAAGAGATTTTTGCGGCGTAGCCCGACAGCTACTCAGCCATTTGAGCACTGCCCGTCTTTCTTTCTCTCTGTGTTACCTTTATCAGATTAAATTTCTCACGATCCTCAATGGCAGGGTCTCCAAGTCTTTCTGCTGAAGGAATCCTCCTAATGCAGCATATGAACGATCTCTTTGCGAAACAGCAAAAGAGTAATATGGAGGCGATCAATGCACTTAGAGATGTTGTCACTCAACAAACAACAATCTCTAACAACCTGATCGCAACAGTCTCTGGCCTCGTCTCTTCGGTCAATTCTCTTCTGTCTACCCTTTCGGGTTCAAACTCTAAATCTGCTCTCTCATCGACTCTTTCTTATGCGGCTGTCGCATCTGCCATGACACGGTCTCTCGCCACTAACGCAGAGGCCGAAGACAAGACAACGAGAGCAGTCCTTGTGAACATTGAAGAGATAGGGAACGACCGCGAGAATGAGGAAAACGACGAGGCACTGCTGATCTCTGTTCTCAAGTTAGCAAATGACCCTTCCTTACGCGCGCTCTTAACAACAGTAGGACAACTAGACAAGAAACGGGTCAGTCTTCACAGACATACTGGCAAAAGTTACAGTAAAGATACAGTCAATTACCGTCCGAGACCAATAAAAGTACAATTCGCAGATAGGAATACACGCGATTCTTTTCTTCAACACACTAGAAGCTCTCGTTGTATGACAATGTGCAGCAACAACGTTCACGCCTACGCCCGGCCGGATTACATGAAGCACCAACTGGAGTTTGATGCTGAGTTGCGTAGAGAATGCGGCAAAAAAAATCAGCAGGACGGTAAACTAGTACACATTGTGAGAGACTTGGGTAACGGACCAGAAATATATCAGCTACGTAATCCTCGCGAATTGCCTAGGAGACGGTCATACACACAAGAAGTACGAGTAGAGGCTGTTTCCCCAGACCCCTCTCAGCCTCCCGCTGCGGCGTCTGCTCAGGTTTCACCATACACACCACCTGTGACGAGACGAGGGCGAGGGTGTGGACGTGGACGAGTCACTGCAGCCAGCAAGTCACGTGGAGCCGGAAGAACATCTGCAAGGAAAGAACAAAGCGAAATAGCTTCTCTCGATCCTCTTGACCGAATCACTGAAGAAGCACTGCTGAGCGGAAGCACCGAGAATTTCCCTCCCTTGTCGGGAGGGCAGTCAGTCGTTTCCTTGCTTCCTCCATAGGATTCACCACAGACGGAACACATACAGTCATACAAAAAAAAGAAGTTTTCTGAAGTTACCTGTATATTAGTGAATATTCGTTCAGTTTCTTACAAAATCAACATCGTGGAAGATCTTATAACCCAGTACAATGCCCTGGTTGTAGCTATTACTGAAACTTGGGCCACATCTCAAACCATCCATGATTCCATGCTTTCGGTTGGTCAAAAATTTTCCGTTTTCCGTAGTGATAGAGTGAGTTCTTTTCCAGGTGGAGGTGTAGCTCTCCTAGTTCATAAATCAATCCATGCTTCTCTTCAGTGTTCCAAGTCATTCACAGAGTACTGCCAGATTGTTACTGTGAGACTGCATTTCGACCATCAGTCAGACCTCCTCCTTCACTGTGTCTACCGAAGTCCCAGCACAGTGCATTCCAAGACGCCTTAGACAACATTGAATTCAGTATCTTGACGTCCACTAACTGTGAGCATATAATAATTGGGGATTTCAACACTCCTGAAATAGACTGGTCCACTGGTAGAGTAACTGGGAATCCAGCTCTGGATCACCACTCTCGCTCCCTTACTCGGTTAGCTTCTCAGCATTGTTTACATCAACATGTGGACTCTCCTACACGTTTGAATAACATCCTAGATCTTGTGTTTTCATCTAGAAGTAACGTTATTTCAGGTTGTTGGGTAGGTCTACCTCCTCCTTCTTGTGACCACAACACCGTACTTTTCCAAATTTCATCTTGCTTTGAGAGTGTGAAAGGAAATAAAGAGTTCCTTTCTTTTAGAAAAGCAAACTTCGATTTGGCGAACAAACTCATCAGTTCAATAGATTGGCCTAGTCTCTTAGCCGTAAGCAATGATCCTAACTTAATTTACAGCATTTTTACAGATACTATTCAGGATATCATTCAAGAATGTGTTCCAAGATCGAAAGTTTCCAACAAAGCGAAAAAACTGCCTAATTTGGTTATCCGCATTCAACGCCATGTTTCTCGTCTCTACAAAAAAAGAGCTACAATTGGACTTTCCCCTTATATCAGAATGAATCGCAAGCTTAGGCGAGCTCACGACTCACATCGCCGCAATCTAGAGAAGTCACTTCTTCAGAGTGCGAATCTTGCTAAGTTGTATCGCTTTACGAGCTCAAACATCAAGGATGACTCGAAGATTGGACCTCTAATCCTGTCAAATGGTGATTGTATAACCGCTGACGCAGAAATAGCTAAAGCTTTTCAGCGACATTTCAAATCACTCTATCAAAGTCTCTGCAATGACTCGAAAACGTCTCCCCCAATCGAATCATTGACGTCCTCTAAGATAGACTCCTTTCAGGCTCATGCTCATGATGTTTATGCTCAACTAACTCGTCTCCCGCTCAAGCAGAACACATCGCCGGATGCAATACCCTATGTATTTCTAAAAAGAACTGCTCAAAGTATTGCCTTGCCCTTATCGATTCTTTTCAACCGTTTTCTACTTCACGGCATTTGTCCCGCTCTCTGGCTCACAGCAATCGTCAAGCCAGTCTACAAGCGGAAAGGACCAAGAACGGACTGTGGTAACTACAGGCCTATCAGCCTAACGACTTCAACTTCCAAGGTTTTAGAACGCATGGTGTGTTCCAGCCTTTTAGACTTTTTGGATGAGAACAATCTGATAGATCAAAACCAATACGGCTTTCGACCACGTCATTCTTGTGAATTAGCCCTCATTAAGTCACAGGTCGAATGGCATAGAAAGCTTGATAACAAAGATTTCATAAGTTGCGTACTGATAGATTTCAGTCGAGCCTTTGATGCCATCCCTTTGGAACACCTTATGAGAAAAATTGCTTCCTATGGTATTTCAGGTTCACTACTGAGATTCATTGAAAGTTTCCTCTACAACCGAGAGCAAAAGATTCTAATTGGAGATGAATACTCCTCTCCGTATGCAACTCCTTCTGGCGTACCACAGGGAAGTTGTCTGGGACCGCTGCTATTTTTGTTGTACATAAATGACCTTCCAAAGTTAGTGCCTCAAGATTGTGCAGTAACTATGTACGCAGATGACGTTAAAATCTCAACTGTTAATAATCCAGGGCTCCTACAATTAGCCATAGACAAAGTCTCCAATTGGTCCAAACAATGGGGAATATCGATCTCAAGCACTAAAACTGTTATTATACAGTTAGGAAATTATCATCCTTCTCATTCTTTCTACTTGGACGGTAAGTTATTACCTCGCTCAAATATGGTGAGAGATCTGGGGGTCGAGTACTCGGATAGTTTGAGTTTTTCGCAGCATATTGAAAACATTAACAATAAAGCAACTGCTAGGTGCAGTTTTATACTTAGAACCTTCAAATCGAAGAACTGGTCTCTATACAAAAAGCTTTTCATCTCATATGTGCGCCCTATGTTAGAATACTGCTCTACAATATGGACACCTAGTCAGAAAAACCAAATAAGTCTCTTAGAGAAGGTTCAACGTCGTTACTCCAAAATTGTTTGTAGGAGATCAGGGCTTTCAGAGATGTCTTATCCTGAAAGGCTTCGACTACTCCAACTAGAGTCTTTGGAGGAACGGAGAAACCATGCGGACTTGATGATGACTTTTAAAATCATCACTGGCAGAACCTCAATACCCGCTGAAAGTCTATTCCTGTTTCCTAACCATGACTACAATCTACGAGGTCACAGATACCACCTTCTCATGCCTAAGCTGAAGTCTTCTAAGCACTCTAACATTCTGCCTGTGAGGGTAGTAGACAGATGGAATTCTCTACCAGACTCGATTTTCTCAGCTCAATCCATCAAAGCGTTTAGAACTCTGGTAGTAAGCCTATGATTAATTTTTCATAGCTAACACATAGTATTTTAATAGTTTTTTTTTTCTCGTGTGTTTTTAAATGTGTTGTCCTAGTATCCTCTTTCTCTCTTTCTTTCTTTCTTTCTCACTTTAGTTAGTAAAGTGTCACGCATGTGTTAATTAGATTGTAACAGTTCATTATTTGCTTCCTTGCCGGTCATTCATACACATCGCGATAAAATATTATTATTATTATTAAGGTTATAGAAACCCTAATCGGCAGTATATTAAGAGCGGAAAAAAGTTGATGAGTTTACTTACGTTCTCCAAAAAAGGATCCTTGTAGCCATTGAAGAGAAGGTCTCCTACTTGTAACTCGAGGAAAGGTGTCTGAGCGAGGAGAGTCGTCGCTGCTGCTTTCATCGTTGGCCGAGAAGCTACTTCCACGAACTTCTGCATAGTCGAAAACTATTTCCCTCAGTTTTTTCTTCTAGGAATTCGACTTTGAGCACGAAAGGTCGTCGGTTTTCAATTGATGACAGACACTTACAAAAAGCCAAACAGAATTAGAGTCATTGTTTTTGAAATCAGATAGATGCAAGAAAGTAGTAAATTTTCAACCTTTTTTCGCATTTGAAAGGTATTTTTCTCAGCGAAAAAAGTAGCGCTTCGATAATACATCGTAGTTTTGGATGTATAAATATAGAAATGCGGCTAACATCAGAAATCTATCAGTCTTAAATAGAACTATGCAACTTATATTCAGCCTTTTCGCATTTGACCTCCACATTCCCACACTCCTTTTTATAAGAAATCAAAGAATTCGAACAGTTTATGTACCTCGACAACACGAAAAAAAAGTTTTAATTCTGAAGTGATCTATTCTAGTGGGGCTGACTTGATACATAAGGTTCGGGATCCATATCCGATTTCCGAGGATGCAAGTCGCGCACGACTCTTCTTCGTTGAAGTAGAACAAAGAGCGCCGCTTGAACTTTACTGTTCCGTTGCCCGCATGAAGTATCTGGAATAGATTTTTGTGAGCAAAAACTCATCACACTGTTCCTGCTTCGATCTTGCCACAGTGGTAATGACTAGCAGTAAGGAAGAGAAAGAGAAGGGAAATTATGAAAAGAAAGATAAAAAAGAAACAGAGAGATCGAGGTAAAAGTAACAAGTGCTAACTATTTATTTTTCAACAATCTATGAATCAATCAATAAGTCGATTCACAAGATCAAGTAGAGAAAAAAGTGGCGAACATCATAAATTCGCGAGAAAATGAGCATGTCTTTGAAGCTTTTTGCAAGTCGCAACGTAGTAAAACGGTTAAAGCCACAAAATCTATGACTTCAAAGCTCACGATAGAGCTGTTTATAGAATGAAAATGAGACAACCGACCAAAATACAGCGCTTCATTAATGAATATGCAGCGTAGCGGTTGTAATGCCACCATGAACCGTAATTTATATTAGTTTCAACCATAGGAACAAGGCTATGGCGTATTGGTAAAATCACCGGGTAATAGACAAAACAATAATCCGTTACACTTTCAATTTTATTGATTAGCTTCTTGCTTTTCTTAGTTCCTCAAAAGGCGAGAGCAGTCAACTTCCAGCTCAGAACGTGACAGTCCCAATACTGCAAAATTCATCAACAGCCTTGTCGTGGAAGCATCTGGCTTACATGAACGATTCAGTGATGCTAACTTATTGTGGGTCATCATAACAGTCACTGAAACATTCTTGCCTGTTTCCTCATTCTTGCCTGTTTCCTCGCTGCTTAGCAGTCACCCCAAGAAAAGTTCTCATATCGACTCCAACTCTTACAGTGGAACTGAATCAACTCGCGGCGAAAACCTAGTGCCAAGGTAATAATCTCTTCGAATGGCACCAAATTGAGTGAGTCAGATTCGATAATCTTCATTCTAACTCATCGCTTCTTTCCAAAGTAAATATACGATCAAGTCTAGAATGTCTTCGCCATCAGAAAATACTCAAATGTCCCCGCTCGCTTCTCTTGTTAACAGGATTCGCCCGTCAAGAAGAAAAGCTGATATCGGTGTTGGTTTAATAGAAGATCTTTAACGAATGGTCCAAACTGTCATCGCTCGCAACGAAGAACTGGAACAGAAATGCATCGAATTCGAAGAGCAGATATATCAGCAAAACGAGGCTATTTCTTCGTTGAAAGACCTTGTCGCAACACTTGTTTCTGACATTGTTTCTCAAAACAAAGATTTTTTGAAGATAATGGAACATCAGAAAGAAATAAGCCCATCCCGCACAGCTCCGAAGACCGCACCGACTTCTGTTCCGAAGCCTCCTCCCATCTCGGACCCCTCATTCCGCTACTTTGAGTCTGCGAATGAAATAGCCGATCGAAGAGAAATATATCGTTCAGTTGTGCTTTTCCGACTCCCAGAATCTACCTCCTCAAGTGCTGCCAACCGAGCCGATGATGACCTTTACAATGTCCGGAAGATCCTGAAAGATCTTGAAATTCAAGCAATTCCGGAAGAGGTTTATCGTATGCCGTCATATCTACCTGCTAATCCTCGTCACTCCAATTCTTGCCCAGTCAAAGTTGTTTTGCCAACGGTCGACTTCTAACAGGCCGTGCTTTCCAAAGCATTTCTTCTCCAAAAACACAACCTTTACACAGACCAAGTGTGAGCGTGCCTATGATCGCGCTGTCTTTGCCTGGCAAAAAGAACGCTCGAAACCGGTTACATACATACCCCATTTTCCCGTACCCCCCTTTTCTCGAAATCTCCACGAACTCTTCTTGATATTCATTCTTTCCTTATTCAAGCAAGAATGTCGGTCGCGTCCACGACTTTTCATCTTGACTCTTCTATTCTCGTGTACTAACAAAGCTACTAGTATTCTACTTGAACTCCGATTCAGAGGACTCTTTGGAAATATGATGATGAAAAGGTGAATGGTCCTATTAGGACTCTTCAGCGCAACGCCACAGTTGCTTATTCCACTTCTCAAGTTTACTCGAAACCCTCTCTGTCCACCATGTTAGTGATAACATTGAACAAGTTATCCTTTGGCGATAAAGGTATAAATGAAAAAAATATACCTCTACTCAACTATAGCTATGACTGATGGCGCAATTGTCTCAATTGGCTCAATTCTAAGCATCCCGATTCTCTTCTCCTCGCCAATTTTCGCGTGTATATAACTTGATTTGAAGCGATAGACATGGTAAGAAAGGAGGAGGAGCGCTCCTATTCATACACTCATCAATTAGTCATAGGCTTATTTCAAGCCAAAGTGTTCCAAATTCTCTGGAAATTTAGTAACAGACCTTGAAATAGATGATCATTGTTTTAGAATAACTCTAGAAAATTGTGTTCTTGATGCTAATATTGAATGCAATGCGAATATCATGAAGATACTGCTAGACTATCTAACTTGTTCGTATTCTCGTATTGTATTAGGAGACTTCAATTATCCTGATATTGATTGGAAAACAAATGTTCCAACTTCCACTAACTCTATTCATCCATTCGTCATTCTTAACTTATTGAAGAACCAACCAGGCGAGACGAAATATGAGATGTTATTCTGAGTAACTGCCCCGATATGATATCTTCATCAGGTGGGACGGTTCCCTTTTCTACATCTGACCACAACTCGATCACATTTACTCTCTCAGTTTATCATCAACTCCCTATATATACATATTATCAGAACTTCTCTAAAAATGATTATGATTTCTTAGCATGCGAGCTATGCAATATGGATTGGCATTCAACTCTCTCACCTCTTAGTAATGTCAACGAGATGTTTGATAAGTTTATAGAAATTCTGACAGAAGCGTCGAACTACTTAGCTCCTTGGGAGGAAGCTAGAATTTCCACTATTTCAATTCTGTCCAAAATTCCTACGTCTTCAGTAAACAAGAAGCTGACCATATAAAATATTCCCGATATAGTAAATTATGTGAAGAATACATAAGAAAATTTTATTTGAGTGTAGAAAATAAAATAATAGAAAGCAAACAGAAGAAGTTGTTTTTCAAATATATTCGTTCGTCTCTTTCTAAGAAACCAATGGGTGTTGATACCCTCTGTGATGATCAAAATAAGATGTTCTATTTAGACGAAGAAAGGACAAAGTCGCTCGCTAAATCATTTCAATACTCTTATTATTGATGATAATTTAACTCCTTTTTTTAATCCTCCTTTTCCGAATTGTACTCTTGAAAATGATGAAATGCTGTTTCCTAGACATCTCATTTGCTCTTTGATTGAAAAATGGAAGAAGTCTTCTTCCAAAACTCCAGACAATCTCAATATAGTTTTCATCAAAAAACTAGCTGTTCCTTTATCTATACCTCTAGAGATAATATTCAATGAATCATTCAATCGAAGTCAAGTACCTGAAAAATGACGTCATTCCCTAGAGACTCTTGTTAAAAAAACCACCTTTTTGCCAGCCCACTAACTATCGTCCTATTTCCATAACTTCATTCTTCTGTAGAGTATTTGAGAAGATTCTTGCCAGTTAAATTTGTTTTTATTTTAGTATCGAATGCGATAATACCTGATGAACAATATGGTTTTAGAAGAAAACGTTCAATAGAGCAATTGATGTTATTATTTTGAGATTACTGTAGTAATGAAACAGACAGAAAAAGTTTCATTCATGGTATTATTTTGAGATTACTGTAGTAATGAAACAGACAGAAAAAGTTTCATTCATGGTATTATTTTGTGATTACTGTAGTAATGAAATAGACAGAAAACGTTTCATTGATGTTATTTACGCCAAGGCTTTCGATAAAGTCTCTCATACTACGTTAATACAAGAACTGAAGGGTTATAACTTTCCGATATAAATAGTAAAGTGGATTGCAGCATACCTAACTAACAGAATCTTTCAAGTTAAAGTAAATGATTCTTTATCTGAGTCCCTTCCCTTCATTAGCGGAGTACTTTAAGGTAGTGTATTTGGTCCGCTTTAACTTATAATATACATACACTGCTGATATAGTAGAACCGATTATTGACTTAGATTGTCAAATAATGTTGTACGCAGATGATAGGGAAATAGTTAGATCTTGAAGAAATCAGAGACAATAATCATTTTGATCTGTGTCTTGCCTTGTTAATGCGTTGTTAAGAAGAATGGGACTTCGAACGTTTCGCTTTATAAAAGCATCGTCAGCGAATGGAATCACCTAAACACAATGGTGAGCACAGCAGAAATATGTATCAAAAAGGATAAGAATAACAAATACAAAGCAAAATAACGAACCAAGTAATGGTGATATAGCCAGAAGAGGGGGTGTGATATAGAACACAATTGAAAAACCACCGAAGAAATAATACGAGGGGAAAAACAAAAACAGAAATACAATATGGATCAAAACAAGCGAGATGATCCTAAGGAAGAGGCAGGAGGGAGAGATGAGAGAGCTCTTCTGCCATTTCGCTCTTGTTGTTAAGATCAGGTTTGTGAGTATCAATCAGCCAGGCCTCAATAAATCTACGGCGAAAAACGTTAGTTTCCACATGCAGAATAGAACCGGTGAGTTTCATCCGGATGAGAAACAAGAACGTGCTGGGAAAAGGCATTAGTTTTCAATTGTGTTCTATATCACACCCCCTCTTCTGGCTATATCACCAATACTTGGTTCGTTAGTTTGCTTTGTATTTGTTATTCTTATCCTTTTTACATATTTCTGCTGTGCACACCATTGTGTTTAGGTGATTCCATTCGCTGACGATGCTTTTATAAAGCGAAGCTTTCGAAGTCCCATTCTTCTTAACAACGCATCAACAAGGCAAGACACAAATAAAAGTGTATCGTCTACTGGATTCTCAATCCAATGCGTTTAACTCAGCACAAATTCTTCATAGAGAATAATCACTCCTTAAAGCTCGCCATAGACTTTGTGAACGAATGGTCGAACCCTTGGCAGTTCAGTTCAGCCCCTAAGAAATGTTATTGCTTGAGAACTGGTGACATCAGAAGCCCTTACTATCCGCACTCCCTCAATTGTATCCCAATACCGATCTAGGTTACTTGATTGATCCAAAGCTATCTTTTAGTAAGCATTGTTCTTCTATTGCTAAAAAAGCTCTTACTAAAGCTTATCTAACACTTAACGTTTTGAAATCAAAAAACGCTGATGTTTTAGCTAAAGCTTATTCTATATACATACGATCGGTTCTCGAGAACTGTAAACCAGTTTTCTCCCCATATCTTCTTCTTCTTAGCGTTGTCCCGCGCCGGCCGAGGTCGGAGTAGGGTCCGCTGTACGGCTTCTAGCTCTCCAGAAACATCTGTCCGTTGCGTCTTCCGATTGGAGTCTTACAAGGAGCAGGTCTTGGTTGAGCGTATCCATATATCTTGTCTTCGGTTTGCCTCGCGGGCGTTTGCTTGGTACTTCCATGTCAAGGGTGTGTCTTGCGATGTTGGTCGCGTCTCTTCGCATCCCGTGTCCATACCATCTAACTCTCCCTTCTCGCATCTTGTCTTGTATTGGGGCCACGCCGAGTCTCCCTCACACAATCGTGTTACGCACACAATCTAGGCGAGTCAGTCCTAGTGTCCAGCGTAACATTTTCATCTCATTCGTTTGGATAATGTTCTCGGATACACGCGTTGTAGGCCAGGTCTCCGTCGAATAGAGAAGCACGGGACGGATCGCTGTTTTATACATATTTCCGCGTATGCCAGCTGTGAAATTCCTATCACAGAGGACACCTGTAGCTTCTCTCCATTTCATCCAAGCCGCATTTACTCTTTGGCGTGCCGCTGCATTTGTTGACGTGTCTGAGGAGATGACAGAACCAAGGTACTTGAATTCGGAGGTCTTCGGGAGCGGTTCACCGCTGATGTGAACAGTTCCCGTCGTTTGCACTCCGATTTTCTGGTACTCGGTCTTCTTGATGTTGAGGCGTAAGCCATGTCTACTAAGAGCGTCATTCCATTCTTGGGTGCGTTTCTCGATTTCGGCACGTGTAGGAGCAGCAAGGAGAATGTCGTCGGCGTATGCGATGGTTGACGGAGCCGGAGTCAGTAGAGGACGCGTGAGGGTATCCATAACCAAAATTAAGAGAAGGGGAGACAAAGCACTCCCTTGGTGCACTCCAACGTTTACTGCGAATGGCTCTGTGATGCCGACCGGAGTTCTGACAGTACTCTTCGAATCATCGTACATCGCCATTGTCCATCGAATGTACTCTTCAGGAACCTGATGATTGCGCAATGCATATGAAATAAGATCATGAGGGACTCTGTCGAACGCCTTTTCCAAATCGAGGTAGGTTAGATGGAGAGGTGATCTTTTCTGCGTGCTTCTCGACGAGTAAACGGAGTGCAAATATTGCATCTGTTGTTCCTCTTCCGTTCACGAACCCGCATTGCTGAGCTGCGTGAAAATGCGTGAAAAAAAAGGAATATCGACGATATCTCGTATGCGTGAATCCAGTATCCTCTCAAATATCATCATAGTGTGGTTGAGAAGACGTTTCTCCCCATATCTCAGTAAAGATACTAAGGCATTAGCAAAGGTGCAGAACTATTATACTCGCTGAGTATACAATCTCTGCCTCAATACCTCCTACATTCAAATGCCTTCTAATAAAATAAGAAACTATAAGCTTGGACTTCAGAACTTGAGTAGTAGGAGGGAAACGAATGATTTTCATCTTTTAAACAAGCTTATATATCTGGTAATTCTTTTTAAAATTTGAAGTTTTCGACCCGAGGCTCAAAATTTAAAAAAAATCAATATAAAACTCCTCGAACTCCGAAAATTCAGTATAAACGAGTTGTAGGAAATTTAGTTTCGCTATAAGATCCGGTCGATTGCTCGATTGTATTTATATACGCTCGGATTCATTGTTCAGTTTTGTTTTTACCCATGTATTATTTAAAAATATCTATGACATTATGTATAATGTATGTATCTACCACGTGAATCTTTTCGCGTAACAAAAAGTTCAAAGTTCAAAGTTCAAAGTTAATTTAGCTATCACAAACCTCATGATGAATCTTCTTGTCGAATACGTAGGGTCCGCTTTCTCGAACCTCCGGGATAGAACCTTTCAAGACGTCATCCGGGTTTCGAACTGAGAACACCCATACCTTAAATTTGAAGCAGTTTGACCCAGAGAATAATATGTCCTGTTTTCTAATATTCTGCTCCTGGCGTATTCTTTGCGTAATCATAAGTAACTAAACATTATTTGTCCTTAGCATGCCTTTTCTCACAATGAGTCATTTTGCTCAATGTATTTCCTATGCGTGTGGCAGAGGCGCTTGATTAGGTTATAAACCCCTTGAAAAATTAAGACAAGAAAAGCAAAGATTATACCTTGAACTGCATTTTGTACTTGGGATCTTTCCATTTCTGTATCATGCGGCTTCCATTGAGTAGCACCGACTGCTTAAAAAAATCTTTAAAAAGTTGGATATCCAGTCATTTGAAACGTAGGAAAAAATTTTCAATAAAAAAAGTTATCATATCCCTTCCTACGCTCATATCCCTTCCTACGCTCATATCCCTTCCTACGCTCATATCCCTTCCTACGCTCATATCCCTTATACGCTCATATCCCTTCCTACGCACATATCCCTTCCTACGCTCATGTTGTTGTTGTAGATTGCCCGCCGTAGGTCTCCGGCTGGGTAGACGAGGTCTTCTTTGACATGGCTCAGAAAACAATAACCTTACTTACATCATTTATCTAATTACATTCATTCTCTTTCTCTCTCGGGGTTTATTTATTTATTTTATTTTTTTTTATTTATTTATTTATTTATTTATTTTTTTTTTTTTTTAATATTTTTTTTTCTTTTTTTTTTTTTTTCCCTTTTTTTTTTTTTTTTTTTTTTGAGAGAGAGAAAGGAATCACTGGTATAAGAACTTAACAACAGACGTCGGGCTATTCCACAAATCTATACTTCTTAAAAGTGTGTGGTCACAGCGACACGAGAATAAATGACTAGTTGTATGTGGCTCTTCTAAACATTTTGGGCAAAGAGGTGATAGGGCAGCTCCTATTCTGTGTAGGTAGCTGTTAAGGGAACTTGCATAGCCACTACGTAGTTGCGATAATGTTATTTGTTGTTCCCTGGGAAGTTGATTCGTTGATTTATGGATTCTGGGAGGTTTCTTACCTAGAACTGGGTTAGGTGAGCAAGATCTAATGAAATTTCTAACAGTTTCAGTATGTATTCTTTTAAGTGCGGCTTTCTGATCACTGTCTACTAGCATAATTTCTAAGTCCTTGGCATGTTTACGAATAGTTCTAGGTGGTTTGGGTTCCATGCATCGACGATGGGAGGGGTGGTTTGGGAGGAGTCTTGCTCTTGCAACGAATTGCTTGGTAAGCATCGTGTTGTGCTCCTTTATGGGTAACATTTCGCTTTCTAGAGCTAAGTGCTCTGTGCCGGCCATTGCTAGGTTTCCTGTTGCGATCCGAATTGCTCTATTTCGGTTTGCCTGTAGTTTTTTCCAGTTCGTCTCGGCCAATTGAGGGGAGTAAATTGGTGCGGCGTAGTTGAGAACGGATCTGGTCATTGTTTTGTAGGTTGCAAGAAGGGTGTTTTTCTGTTGGCCCCATGTTCTTCCTCCGAGGGCACGTAGTATATTCAGTCTTTTGGCCGTTCTCTGTTTAAGGTATTCTGCATGTTGTCGGAAGGTGCCGAGTTGGTCTAAGACGACACCGAGTATTTTGGGTGTTTTAGTTGTCGGCAGAAGGGTTCCGTGGATTTCTACCTTGGGTTCTTTTTTACATTCGCCTGTATGGGTTGTGAAAAGGGTGACCGTAGTCTTTTCCTTGGATATGATCATTTTACGTTGTTCCAATTCTTCTACGAGTTTCGGTAGGAAGTGGTTGATCTGATCTTCACAGGTTTCAATACAGGGGCTTGAGGAGAGAATTGATATGTCGTCGGCGTAGGCTGTCATCTGCGTGTTTCCTGTGGGTTGCGGGAGGTTGTTTATGTAGAGATTGAATAAGAGGGGGCTGAGCACTGCTCCTTGTGGGACACCAGATCTGCATGTGAGACGTCGACTGCTTTTTCCTTGGAAATCTACCTTGATTGTACGGCCTCTTAGGTAGCTGGACATCCATCGGACGATGGCTCTTGGCATATTCGTTTCAGTGAGTTTCTTGCAGAGAAGGGATATGTTCACTAAGTCATATGCTGCAGTGAGGTCAAGGGCGACCATGAGAGTGCGGTCCGGGGGTGGTTTCCGATTGAAGCCGTTTGTTATTTTCCCGGTTATTTCCAGGAGTGCGGTAGTAGTCGAGTGCTCTTTGCGGAATCCATGTTGCCAGTCAGCGATTTGAAAGCCTTCCGCCAGGAATGGTAATAAGACCCGTTCGAATGTTTTGGCTATAGGGGATAGTATTGATATTGGTCTATAGCCGTTCAGGTTGCTGGAGTCCTTTCCTGGTTTAGGTAACATTATCACTCTTGCATCTTTCCATCTGGACGGGATAATACCTGTCTGCAGCGTGTTATTGAAGAGGATGCAGAGGCATTTTCTGAAGTTTTCACCGGCCATTTTGAGTAGTAGAGGGCAGATGCCTTCACTGTCTGGGCATTTGGAACCTTTGGTTTTCTTGATTGCTTCTTCGATCTGTGCCAGGGAAATTTGGGGAGCGTCTGTCCGTTTGAGGCCTTTAATTAGTCGTGTTGTGCTTCTTGCTGATTTGTCGACCTCTTTAGGGGCTTGTTTAGCTAATTTTCTGGCAAAAGCGTTTGAGGCAGATGTTGGGCATAGACTTTTCCCGTCGTGGCTGATGGTCAAGTGCGTCGGTTTAATTGATTTGCCGTCGATAGCCTTTATCGTTTTCCAGAGTTTGTTGCCCGGTTCGTTGTGGCTAATTTCAGATATGTACTTTTCCCAAGCCTTCCTCTTTTCGAGGTTGATGCGGAAAGAGATTTCGGCCATTATTGAGGGGAGTGAGGGGTCCGTAGGATTGTCCCTCCTCATTTGGTCCCGTTCTGCAATCAGCTTCTTCACATCTTCACTCAAGTGAGGCGTGTATTTTGGCACCTTTCCACGGGGAATGTTGTTCTTAGCCGCTTTGGTCAAGGTGGTGGTCAGGAATTTGTGCATCTGAACTGAGTTGCCGGCGAATGGGAAATCCATGAGAATCTTGTTGATGTCCCTTTCGAAGCCTTCCCAATTCGCTTTGTTGTAATTTGTATAACAACGTGCGTTTGAGATGCTGGATGGCTGTGTTTCGACGTCAATCAGGCATGGGAGGTGGTCAGAGTTCATTCTGTTGATTGTTGACCAGTTGCAGTCGATGGCTATGTCGTTCGAGGCGAGAGTGATGTCTGGTGATGCTTTTTGTCTTGTGGGCATCTTTGAGTTGTTGAGACATACAAGATCGCTGTCGTCAATGAAGTCGCATAGTTCATCTCCTCTGCTATCCTCCGTACCTTCACTCCAAACTTTATTGTGTGCGTTGAAGTCTCCACCGACAATGAATGGTTTCTTCTGTGTTAGGAGTCGGTTGAAGTTCGGCGCGTATGTGTTGGGGCATGACGATCGAGGTGGGATGTAAATGTTGCAGATTCTTATGGTTCCTTGGTCGGTTGGCACGTCCACGCTGAGTGTTTCGGCTGTCTGGTCCGTTGTTGGGGAGGTCACGTTAGCATAGCGAATATTCTCTTTGACTAGTATCGCAAGTCCGCCTCCAAAGTTGGAGCGGTCTTTTCTTATGATCGTGTAACCTACGATATTCGGAGATGGAATATTAGCATCCATTTTGGTTTCTTGGATGAGTGCTACGTGAACATTCAACTCATGTAAAAGGTCCTCTAGCTCGGTTAGTCGGGCTCTCAGTCCATTAGCGTTCCATTGGATTATCCTCAGGTTAGCTACCGTCTGGGAGGCAGTCTGCTGGATCGGGGCTCTCTCACAAATTCTACATCTCCATTGGGGGTTCCAATCATTGAGATTGTTAAGGTTGGAACAGCGGAAATGTACCCATTTCTTACATTTGCTACAATTAACACAATTCGAAGGCGCGTTAAGAGAGCATACAGAACAAGGCCATCTTGGGCCTGGGTTAGTCTCGATACCAGCGATTTGGAGGAGTGTTCGGATCAGAGACGCTGGGTCTTTCTGATCCGTGTTAGAAAAAATGAGGTTTCGGGGGAAGCCGTCCTCGTTGTCCCTTGCGGGAGATTCCATTGGGAAGTTTTGTTTGGAGGTCCATTGGGTCCGACGCCATGTAGCGTCGTCCACAGTCGCACCGCGTGTAGGTGACCTCCGTCGCGACCTTCCTACGCTCATAGGAGTAGGTGACTTATTCCTATCTCCGCGACCGTATCCTGCCAAAAGCGCAAATGACCCTATCTCCCCAATCTCTCATTGACATCAACATTCCCTCAGTTCCCCTTCCCTTCGTCAGTTCACTTTTGAAAGATGTCATTCAACAAGCCATCGCCCCCCTACAACAACAAATCGTGGCCCAGGCGCTACAGCTACGAAGTCTGGAAAAAGAACTCTCCCTGATCAACATGTCTCTCTCGCCCGCCTCTCTACGGCCACATATCTACTCAGCTGTAGTAGAATCCACACTAAGAGACAGGGAAATGCTCGAGGGAAAGGCCAAGCGAGCGGTACTTCTTCGTCTTCCCGAAAAAGACAATGCTGAAAATACCCAAGCCAGTGACAGAAACACCATCCGCCACCTATTCGTGTGCCTGAAACAAGATAATCTTGTGAAGGCACTCGAAGACGGGGCCATTACTCATCACCGCCATCCCATCGACCGGCCTCGACTCTCTTCTGAAGTAGGACGGCCCATCAAGATTTCATTTGAAAACAGCTCTACACGGAACCAGTTCCTTGCTCTGACCAAAAAGACCAGGAATTGCCTCCCTTCTGGTTCCTCTGCTCGTGCCGATCTCTACCCTGTCGAACTTCTCGCCGAGCGCGACTGCAAGCGAATCGCTCTCAACCCTCTCCATCAGCCGGTTAAAGTTATCGACTCACACCTTGAACCAGCCTCACCAAACAATCATCCTGCCACTCAGTCTTACCGAAAAGTCCCCTATTCCGCAAAACCCCCGACTCAACCTAACATACCCTCCCTCTTCAACTTTCTCTGCGACGACTTTCATGCCTAAACCAGCAGCTACTACACGCTCCTCGCCTTCATCATCGTTTCCCAGTGAATCCCCTCCCCATCCAAATGACGAAGCATCGTTCCCCTCGCTGAACTCCACGTCCAAGAAGTCTACAGCAACTTTCTATTCTCCTGCTTCTCAAAGCTCGTCGCCCGTCGCTCATCGCTCGTCGCCCCTGGCTCGTGTCTTGGCTCGTGTCACCAGAATAGCGGCTACGCACTCAGCTCCACTGCCAACTCTGCCAGCGAATCGAGCCCCCAGAACGAGAGCAACCAGGGCCACTAAATAGGACAGATTTGGTGTGAGTTCATGTAGCATTACTTGCCTCTCATTCAATGCACGTTCCATTAGGAACAAGTTATACGACTTATATCACGTTCTCCGTTCCTCCTCTCCTGATATAATTTTTTTGTGCGAATCCTGGCTGTCATCATCTGATCCTGATTCTCTACTTAATGATGGCCTACCCTATCAAGTTTTCAGAGCCGATCGATTAGGCAGTGATAGAGGAGGAGGCTCAGCCCTGCTTATCAATTCACACTTGTCCCCAGCCTTTATTGATTCATTTGCTCATGGTTCCGTTGAATGTGTTGTATCCGATATTCATCCAAACTCTAGATTCTCCTTCCCGTATCCCTCTCTGCGCCTAATATCATGCTATCGCTCTCCCAACTCCCCTTTTGTCAGTGTCCAACCCTTCCTAGACTTTCTCTCTATGCATATATCTCTGTATTTTCCCACTATTATATACCTTCACCAAGCATTAACTGGCCTAACCTCACGTGTCCATCTAACTGCCCTATCTCTAACTCTTTTCTGCAATTCTTCCTTGATAGGCATATCAGTCAGCTGGTTAAGACACCCACCCGTCGGGCTAACATTCTCGACTATGTTCTCTGTACACATGCCTCCCTTATATCCAAATGTGCCACATCCCATCCCTTCTCGACTAGTGACCATCTATCTGTAACGTTCTCTGTCTCTGTGTCCTCCATCATCTCTAATGGTCTCTCCCCTTTACTCCATCCGTTATGGAAGAATGCTAATTGGACAGCCATTAACGAAGCGATCAACTCTGTAGACTGGACCATAACGTTCTCTTCCCTCACGATTGACCAGTGTGTTGAACATATAACCATATTTTTGAAGAATCTTATCTCCCTTCATATTCCGCATTCAAGGCACAAAAAAACCCATCTCCTCTATCCTAAAAAAATCCGCATGATATACAGCTTTTTACAAAGAAACATTAAACGCTCCTCTAACTCCACAACAACCCTCAAAGCCTGTAAAATGCTTCATCGAGAAATTTTCAAGTTTGAATGCAAACGTGAAGACACATTTGCTTTTCCTAAAAACTTCAAGTCATTTTACCGTATCATCGCGAATCGAACCAAACCTAAAATTACTCCCGCTTCTCTGATAGTTGACAATACTCCCATAACTTGTCCTACGCAATGCGCCAACGTCTTCGCCTCTCTTTTCTCTTCAAATGTGTCTGATCCTGTCACTGGCCCCCTACCCAGACCTACACCCCAAGTCATTATGTCCCCTAGCCACAATGTCTCGCTCTTTGAAGTTCACCGAATAATATATAAAATGTGCCCAAAAGTGAACTCCTCTCCCGACTTAATACCAAACATACTTATCAAAAACTGCATAAATTCTCTAAGCAATCCTCTCTCAATAATTTTTTCTAATTCATTTACCCTTGGATACTTTCCCAGTGCTTGGAGATCTGGAATTATCAAACCCATCTTCAAAAAAGGTAAAAGATCAGAGCCCAATAACTATCGTCCCATAACCCTCGTCTCTTCCTTCTCGAAAGTCTTTGAAAAACATATTTTTCACCTTATTTACAATCACCTCGAAAGCAACAACATCCTCAACCCAAATCAGTCTGGCTTTCGCTCCAAACATTCCACTGTTTCTTCCCTTGTACACGCTCACTCAGTCTATCTGTCTCTTTTGTTCAAAAAACAAGCCTTCGACATATGTCTCATTGACTTCACAAAGGCTTTTGATACTGTAGATCATAGGGCACTACTCTACAAACTTAGTTCTTGTGGTATAGACTCCTCCCTTCTCCTGCTGATCAAGTCATTTCTCTCTAAAAGGTCTTTCCGCGTCTCTGTTGACGGCTTCGAATCTGCAGATAGAGCAGTGACCACTGGGGTTCCTCACGGTAGCTGCCTCGGGCCTCTGCTTTTCTCTATTTTCATTAATGACATAGTAGAGCTTCTACCCTCAAATGTTTTTAGCTTTCTGTATGCAGACGATCTCAAAATTTTCTCCCAGTCTTCGTCCTCCCTTCAAAATGCTCTTCACAGAATCGCTGAATACGCTCAAACTTGGTCACTCACAATCTCATTCCCTAAATGCTATATTGTTCATTGCGGACCTAACAACCCTGACTTACCCTACACCTTAGAAAACCACAACCTGCCCTCACAATCAATCGTTAAAGACCTTGGTATTCATTTCGAATCTTCTCTCTCATTTAACCATCATATTACTACAATGATTCAAAAAGCCAGAACAGCCATTAACATTCTTCTTAGGTCTTTAAAAACCTCCTCCATCCCGGTCTTACTTCGCGCATACAAAACCTACGTTCTACCAATTCTGGAATATGGATGCGAACTCTGGTCACCTGTCTCTGTCGGTCTCATTAACGACATAGAGCGGGTACAAAGAAACTTCACCAGACGCATTCTCGCTAGAGCTGGCCAAATCTCTCAAAATTATTCTGCCCGTCTAAAATTATTAACCCTAACCACCTTGGAGTATAGGCGCACCATACTTGACCTATCTTTCATTCATAAAGCCATCCACAATAACGTTGTGCTTGGAACCACACATCTCTTTGTGATCAGGCCTTCCCCCTACAGCCAAAGAATCTCCCACACTCTCAGACTTATACTGCCCTTCAAAATGCCCGAAGGTCATGATACGTGTGTTTCTCGCCGTATTGATATTTGGAATTCCCTGCCCTCGCCTCTTGTTTCAATGCCATCCTCGTCACAATTTAAAAATGCTCTTCTTAGTTTACCAATTGATGTAATTGTACCCTCTTCTAAACTAAGACTCACATAGTATTTGAGTATTTCTCACCAATTATTAATTATGAACTCACACCTTGAACTTCTCGATCAATTGTAATTTAAATGCAAAAATTACGGTTAATGTACATACATATGTATTATCTTATTGCCTCGAACTGAATCACCCTGTGACAGTTATCCATTGTATATCAACCATGTGCAAAGGAATAAAATGAATATTATAGTCGCCTTTCCTTAAATAGAATAACATTCAATAGAAAAGGGCAACTTTAGGACAAGCTTCTCGGATGAGAAGCTGTTCACTGTGAAAGAGGCCTACAACCCTCAAAATGTGCGAATGCTGGCTCGGGAGTAACAGGCAGCTAAAAAAGCCTTTAGAGCTTCCCATCCTGCACAATTCATGGTTTGGGCCGGAGTGTCCGCCACCGGCGAAACTCCGACTTGTTTTTGTCGAACCGGGAGTCAAAATTGACCAGGAATACTACCGCCAGCATATTCTTCAAAAAGTATTGCTTCTTTGGTCTGCTTCCCACTACCGTAATACATCTTGGGTCTTCCAGCAATGTTCTGCGCCTCCTCACAAGGCTATCCGAGCACAGACATGGTGCAACGCTCATTTTCCCGACTTCATCTCCAGCGACAGAAGAATGAGATGGAGGGACTAATTTGTCAAAGCCGTTAGTCCCCAATTCCCAAGGAAGGCAGAGAACGCTGAGGAGTGGAGTCGTCACATGTCGCAACAGATCCCATAATCGATGATGTTATATTACCGATGTGGCTTGCTGGTATTGATAAAGCGTTTAAATTGAAATTGAAAAAAATCTCCAGCGCAGGATGGCCCTTCTAATCTCGCGACCTCAATCCACTGGACTATTCCGTGTGATTCTACCTTGACAGCAAAGTCAATGCTCATACCCACTTGAATCTTTAATTCCTTAAAAAAATCTTGCAGGAGGAGAGGTCGAAGATCGACGACAAGTACCTTCGTCCAGCGATCGAATCGTTCCCAAAGCGAATCTGAGCTGTCGTTCGAGCCAAATGAGACCGAATCGGATGATTTTTTGGATCCAATGTTTTTAATAATGTGAGCTTATAAATGTACAAATTTGAACACTCTTGCTCACTTATGCACTGAGGTACGCATTTGTACACGCGTTGCCGAGTTGCCGAGTTGCCGAATACATGGGCTACCCTATACACACACATTCACAGACACACACACATATATATATATATATATATATATATATATATATATATATATATATATATATATATATATATATATATATATATATATATATATATATATATATATATATATATATATATATATGTGTGTGTGTGTGTGTCTGTGAATGTCACTTATGCACCGAGGTACACATTTCGAAGTTTCATAGTTTGGGGCGCAATCCATGCCGGCGGTGTCGGACCATTGCATAAGATTGATGGTATTATGTGTCAAGAGGGGTATCTAGAGATCATGAAAAACATAATGTTACCTTATGGAGATGCTAGCATGGCTCGATGATGGTTGATACATCAAAATAATTACCCAAGTTATAGTTCGGTATTGGTCAAGAATTGGTTCGGTCAGAGAAGAGCAAAGCTTTTGGGCTGGCCAAGCCAGATCTAAATCCAAATAAACACGCTTGGGAAGAACGGAACATAGCACCCTAAAACTTTTTTGTTCTAAGTCGCTGCCTTTTATAACAATCGCAGGTTTTTCATGAGTAATCTAGCTCGATTGACTGTGAAACATACTTTTTCACACTGTTTCAGCCCATTT
>OZ057403.1:8681857-8809794 GCA_964056735.1 Allodiplogaster pararmata
CTTTGTTTCAAATTTTCTTGTATTCCTGGAACAGCCAGCTTTTATAGAAGAATTCAAAGAAATTAAAGGTTTCGAAGCGTTTGGAAAGGCACTAGAAGACATCAACTTCTCTGACCTCATAGCCTTACCAAACTTTCTGTTGACAAAATAAATAATCAACGTCGAAGATAATTAAATAATCGTGTTTTCTCCCCAAGTCTTCTCTTCTTCATTCCCTATTCCTTCCATTCATTCCATTCCAGTTTCCATTCTATTATTCCATGTAAGAGGTGGCCTTACAAGCTATCCTATGGTAATAAATAAATTTGAAATTGAAAGGTGGCTTTGATTCAAGGGTTCGAAGATTTCAGCGAGAAATACTGTGCCAATAGGAGAGAATACTGTCAGACAAAAGCTATATCTCGCTTCAAACTCAAATTCAGAAAGCCGGACAAAAAAATTTCAGATTCTTCAGACATTCAAACTTTCTAGTACTGAAAATCAGATCAAACTGTCGAAATACGGCTTTATATGATACGTTCAACAAAAAAACCGATGCAAAATTCTCCGCGGAGGTCCTTGCTACCCTAAATATATGGAGGGGATCAACTTTTTTTGATGAATTCAATCAAGTTGTCTTCAAATCAGAGACATTCTTGATTTTTTCTTCCCAACTTGTATCAAACTCGTTTTAAGACGTAACGGATAGTGTAGAGTTTTACTAAGCATAAGAACAAATATGAGAGATATCATCAAGCTAAACTAACTCTCAGGTTGAGATGACTAAGCCGGACGGCTTAGGAACAAAAACGTTCAAGATTCATAATATCATTGTAGCGATGGTACGTAAAGTTGAGTTTCAAAGCCTCGCAATCAGGGCTGGGCTTTTTTTGGTTGTTAGTTTTCTGATTTTTTATTACTTTTTTCAAAAAATTGTCTCAAAAAATCAAAAGTCTACAAAACCAAAAAAATCATAATTTTCACCAAATCATTTAAAGTGTATGTTTGTAAACAAATTCGGTTACCTTTTATCCTAAATAAC
The DNA here is from genome assembly GCA_964056735.1 of Allodiplogaster pararmata. Lineage (NCBI taxonomy): Eukaryota > Metazoa > Nematoda > Chromadorea > Rhabditida > Diplogasteridae > Allodiplogaster > Allodiplogaster pararmata. The sequence continues at coordinate 8,682,879 of OZ057403.1, forward strand.
TATTAAATCACACAATTCATGTGTTTCTAAAAATATTCAATTTTCAAACAAATTTCAAACGAATCTTTTCAACTTTTCAAAGTTGCTTTTCTTGAATCAGAACTTACAACTCATCGGCCTAGATGAATAAGAATTTTCGAATATGAAATTAGTGATAAGTTCATAATAGAAAAGGAGGCTCTAGTTAATAAAATGAAGTTTTTATCTATTTTTAGTACAGAAAAATCAAAATCACTATGATATTTTTCATGTTCTGTTTCTATTCCTAAAAGATGTTCACTTAAATTTTTCTAAAACTTACTCTTGGAATGATGAAATTTTTGATCCTGAATAAAACTCGAATTTATTGGTTTTCTGATAATTTTTAAAAATGGTAATACATTTCAATTATAATAGAACGGTGCTTTTCGAGTTCTCTTTCAGCACTTGAATTTTTTTTTGTTAAAGTTTTTCAAAGCTTTCATCTCACTTGCTTAACCATTCTTGAAATGACAAATAACGTTTTTTATAACAATTTTAGACCGTCGGAATGATTAATAATCTTTAGAGACCGCTGCACTATAACAAAATTATCGGAAAAACTTAGAATGAATCAGGTTTTCCTACGTAAATATGCTTCCCCAAGAAGAATAAATAATAAAAATCTTTTTGCAATCCTATTTCGAAAGAAAAATCTTTTTTCTGAGCATCCTATCTCAAAATTTGTTTTAGTGCTATTGTACGGTGGAGCGCGAGTTGTTTGATAGGTCAGATTTTACCATCATATTTTTTCTGCTGATGATTTGCTTTTCAATTTGAAAATAAGGTAACATAACTTCAAAAGTATTCGAACCATGATTTCTGTACTTGAAGACAAAAAAAAATTTTTTATTATCAGTTCCCTTTTCGAAAAATTAGAGAAGGGTAGTGGCAATTCCCTCACAAGCACGTTTCATAACTTTTTTAGCGTCGATAAAAACTTCTGATTTTTGGAGTTTATATTCTAAAGACTTCGAATAATCATTAAGTGGTGAATGGTTACTGAATGGGTGAATCAAAAGTAACCTTCGGAACAAAAAAGTTAAGGGTTGTTTTCTAGTGCTGGGCTACCTTTTAACCAGGCTAACGAAGAATTGCATTGTTACGAGTTTGAGCAAAAGATTCGAGACGTAATTTTTGTACCCAGATTTTCCTACTCAAAAAAATCAGAATTTTTGAAACTTTTTCATGTATCATCTCGAATTTTTAAAAGTTTATAATTTTTGAAGACAAACATTATATTGCTTATGGTGACTAAAGCTTATATCCATAAACTTTTTCACGCGGTTTAATTTCTTTATTTTTTTTGCGGAGCAATGTTAACACAATAATCGAACATTTGAAAGATAACAAATGAATTTATCAACACTTTCGACGACGTTTTTGATTTTAAGCGAGGAAAAGTTTGAAGTTTTCTTATTTTTCTCATAATGTATTAGTCACTCGACACAGAAAAAAGTTAGTCACTCATTTTTTCTGATTTTTTGTGTGAGTTGAGTATGAATATAACACATTCATCTTGCCAATGAAGTTTCTTAGTTTCTTAGTTGCAGATGAAAGAGTATTCAGGTTTTCGAGAAAAAGTGATCTTTAAAAAAATTCAGAATCCATGAAATATGTAAACTGACTTGGCGTCCATCTCTCAATTTTCTTTATACGTTTCGAGCAGGTGTTGCTCTTTTGAATTCAACAAGATTTCACTAAATTCTTTCAAATATCGACCTACTAAATGCCTTTTGAAAAAACGGAACTATAGAAATTTAAATAATACGGGTGCGAAATTACGTTTATTCGAGATGTTCGAAAAATCACAGGTACGAAAATCTATGCCACACTAAAATTCCCCAGCGGTCTCTAAATAATGATGTTGAAATTGTTGAAACTGAATATTTCTGTAGAAAATATGATACCCTCATGTTCTTTCAAAGACGCGTATCATCACTTTACTGTTATTGATTTACGAAAAGTGCCTACTGTTGGATCTCTTGAAATTGTCAGGGTTCATTTCCGGTTTTCGAGATTCTACTTGCTGTCATTTCATCAAAACTAGTTTTTTATCCTAAAATGTCAATGAACATTTTATTCAGGTTTTATCAGGAAAAAAAACATAACAAAAATGATCAATAAAAATGTGGTAAAAAATTTTATTAAAAAAAAACTTTTTTGACTTTTTTTTATTTTTTAGCTAAAAAACAATTTTTGACTTTTTTGATTTTTTTCGCCCAGCCCTAACCGCAATACATGATGAGTACCATTTTCCAAAGGTTTGGCCCTTTTGCAACTTTCAGAACGTTACAGTCAAAAGCATTAACTGTCAAAGAAGAATTCGAAAGAAAACTACGAATTTTTTGAAGTTGTTCGCTAATAAAAAATTCTAAAAAATGTTTTTTAAAAAAAAAAACAATCTTCTTCACCTTTATATGTATAAAAATTCTTTAAAGCGCATTACAAGTTCAATCCAACTAAAAAAGAACGTTGAGATACTCGCGCTGGAATTACGAGCAAATCTGCGAAAAATCATAGAGAGGTCAGTTGAATTAGAAAAAGAAAGTAGAACTCGAATGATGCATCGTAGCATCATTAATGAGGTGGCAAACGTGTAGTGCTAAATCGATGAAGAACTTTGTGTCTACAAAAAACATCGAAAATGATCTTAGCCTTGGATTCATTACTTACACCAATGTAGTGTTATGTTGAAACTCAACTTTTAATTGATTTTATTTCGCTTGTTACGGGTCGGGAGACGGCACAGAAACGATAGATTGAACGAGGAGATTAAGAAATGAATAGTGTCAGGGAGTACTAACAGGAGGACTTAGAGAATCAGAATTGAGATCGCCTACTAACATGGAAGGATTAATAGACGTCAAAAAAAGATCGGATAAGAAATCGCAGAACATTCGCATCTGATCAAAAGTATAACTGGGTGGACGGTAACCTACAACAACTCTTAGAAAACAGCCCGAAATGAGAATAACGATGGCTATAATTTCTGAGCAAGAAAAATCAATTGACGGCTTAGTGAAAGTGAATACATCACGTAGAACAATGGCAACAACTCCAACTCTCGAGTCACGGTCTGTTCGAATAACAACATAAGGAAGATTCTCAACGATTTCGCTATCTTTAATTCTCGCATGCAGCCAAATCTCAGACAAAGTGACAATATCAGGCTGTTCTACTTCGAGAAAACATCGGAAAGCTGCTAGTTTATTACAAATAGAACGCATATTGAAGTAAACAAACTTGAGAGGTTTCGTATCCGGACACCGTCCTAGTTAGACAAAGAAGAGGATGGAGGTCTCGCTGGCTTTACGGACTTCCCGTCTTTCTATCTCGTGTTGTACTGCCTTTTCTTGATTGGAGTGGCTTAATGTTGAGTCTGAGTGCCTTCTTTTCCTGATTCGCTTCGTTCCTTCTTTCTTTCCTCTTTCCTCCAATCCTCCCTATCCGCTGTTAGTCGACTCAGGCGAAGATTTCTTACGGTGAAGATCCGCTTGCCTCCTCCGTCGTTTCGCAGAATAGTTTCTGCCCAGGCCTGTCTGTAGACTTGGAGATCGGCAGCATTGTAGTCTGGTCGAGCCGTGAATGCAATTGGGTGCTGACGGCGGTGGAGATGTAACTTCCTCAGAAAGTGATATGCACTCTTTTAGACTCATTACTGCTCATCATGTAAGAAAAGGATAAGAATGAGAAACGGATGAGAATATTTGTCTCTCTTTGAAAAAAAAATCAATCTCACTCTGTTTCTTCATCTCATTCGTTCCTGCTTCTTATTTTTGGCTTACTTTCCATTTTATTGCGTGTAATCAGTAACTAAGTATTCAACAGATTTTACTAACATTGATACAAGTGATACTTTCGAAGTTCATGATATAGATAAACATTTTCATTGTATTGATTTCATCTAAATTATGCAATGCAAAACATTAAAACAGTTAAAAACACCATATAAAAATTAGCACCCGAAACGGAGGAAAATACTAATTCCACGTTTCTGATGTTCCTAGAAAAACCTTTTTCAACCATACTTCGATCGACCTTTCTTTCTCTTCGCATCTCTTTATTCTATTGTTTTATTTATTTTCATCTTCTAATTCGCTCTATCTGCTTTTTAAAATCTCTTCTACTTACCTTTTTTTAACAACTATAATTATTTTGCTCTCTTTTTCTCAGTTTTCTTCACTGCTCTCTTATCTTATCGCTTTATCTTCTTTTTTTTTTGTTTTTGACAAGTTTCTGTTTCTTTGTCTTTATCTCAATTCATCTCAGCTATATTTTTCCATCACCTTTGTAGTGACCGACGTTCCCGATAAAACAAGGGTTTGGAACGGTCTTGAAAACGAAACGGTTCCCGATGACAAGTGGTCAGATATTCAGGAAAGAAGATAGTTTTTCGAAGAGAAAAAGAGAGAGAGAGCATTCGCAAAGAAATCGCGTGAGAGAAGCAGAGACAAAGATTGAGATTCAAAGAATGAGAGCAATTCAGCCCCTTGGAGTAGATCTCCACAACCGGTCCTATTCCTGTTTTCCCTTTAGTCCATCGGTTAAATCAAGTGATGCTCCACCTTTTTATCCATAATTCACATCAAGACTTATTGCGCCAACAATTTTTTTTGGGTTTACAGCATGAATTCGCTGAGCTATGTTTGCTGATAAAACTTGAATTCTTGAAAGTACTTTTAACACAGAACGAACGTTCCAATTGGAATTAGAAAGACCGGATTTTTTGAATTGGCCTCTACTCTCATAGCGCCATTTTTTCAATAAAAGAAGTCCTGGTATTTCAGCCCCTTTACCTGAGCATAAGAAACTATACATTTTAAAGTTAAAAAAAACAATTTGAACAAAAATAATGAAAAAAAGTAGTCCATGGAAGCATAAAACAACTAACTTTATCGTGAAGCAGCATTCTATGTACAAATCCAGGGTTTAGAAAGGTGGGCAACTAAAGTATAATAAAAACTTGGAAGTTCATTTTGTACAGGACAGGAGGCTTAAGTAAAGTTTACCAAGTTTGAAAAAAATTTTGTTCAAAGAAATCTTTCGAAAGCTTTTGTGTTGTTGAAAAAGTGAAATTTTGAGGAAAAGACTAAAACTAGTCAATTCACTAAATCGCTAAAAACGAAGTTTTTTAGAACCTTGTATTGAACAAGCAGCTTAAAAAACAGTAAATGATTATTCGAGATTCACATTTAGTTGCGTAATTGGCACGGCTCAATTATGAAACTTGAAATAATTTACTTCGAAGTAAAAACTATTTTTATAGATCGAAAAAAGGACTTGACTAGGTCGGGGGTCAAATAGCCACCGTACGTGTGACATGTGAAACATACAAGTTCACGCCAAATATGATCTACATTAACTTCCTTTTCCGTTCCATTTTTACTTTAGTTGTGATTCCCTTTCCATTCTTTCTTTTAACCTTTCACTTTTCTCCTAGTATCCTTTCTTTTACCTTTCACAACTCGCTCGGTGCGTTCAAACATTCCTTTCACCAGTCTCATTCAACCCCTGGTTGGTACTTCGAACAATAAGTACTTTTTTACTTCACTGGTCTGAAGAAGAAAAAAACGCGCGAGGGGGGCGGATATATATATATATATATATATAAGGCAACAAAACATATCAAATGAGATTCGGGAAGTCGAAGTTTTCACGATGAAAAAAGTCTTTTTGAAACACAAAAATTCATTTGAAATCTTTTATTTATAGACACTACGTTCACATACCTAAGACCAATTTTCTTGTACCGAAATTCTAGCTTTCACCAATGGTTTGTTCATTGATGTAAACAGTCTTAGAACAAAAAAATGCGTATTGACTCTTGGTATTAATCGGTAGTGTGGAAGGAGCAGCTTTCCTTCTCAAATTTTAGTGTGGAAAAATTTTCTCAAATTTTAGCATCATAAGCACCGTTACTTGATGCCAGAAACAGGAAAATTCAATAAAGACTGTATAGTTCTAAAGGAAGTTGAATTAACTGCATTAAACAGAGCAAGTCCGCACGCACTAAAAACACTTTTCCGTACGTTAATGCTAACAGTTTCCTTACTCGAATAATTAAGCATACTGCATTGAAACTTTAAATCAGTTCGCACGGAGAAGGAAAGGTTTTAAGAACAATGAAAAGGGCTAGTGAGTCATGATGCGATTAGGAATGAGAACTTTCACCCCTAAGAGTAAATCGTTGCGAAGAAAAAGAGAAAGAAAAATAGAGAGAGAGAGAGGGATTGACAGGGAGCTAGAGAAGAGAGAGAAAAGAGAGAACAGAGAGAAGAAAGAGAACACTAAATGTTTAAAAGAGAAGAAATAGAAAAGGGAAGAGAGAGCAAAAAAGAGGAATACAACTCGAGGGAGAGAAGAAAAGAGAGGGGAAATTAGTGGACAGACGACTTAGAAAAACTATCAACTTTTGAGCAAAGAAGTAGAAAATTTTTAAGAGAACATTACATTAAACGAGAAAAGAGCTCAGATGAATAGAGAAAGGGATAGAGTGAGAAGAAAGAAGGGAAGATAAAACCTCAGTTGAATTATGTTCAGAAAAGAAGCGAAGAATTCAACTGTAGAAACTGGATGAATACATGTTACAGGTGAACTTGTTTTCAAACTGAAACTCCGCTGAATCAAAATACACATTTGTGACAAAAAACTTTGCGAAAACGAAAGAGATGAAAAGACTTATAGTGTGTGAAAAAGTGTGAACGGGTGCAGAGACGAAGTGTAAAAGAGCTAGAAACTGGGAAAAGAGACGTGAGTTGAAAAGGAGTTAAAAGAGGCGTGACCCCCTAAGCAAAGCACTACCCCCTCAAGTTACATTGTGCCACTAACGATTCATCGCTAACATGATGTCAACATTTTGACATAATATTATATTAACCAGGTTGTTTTCATCTTGGGGGGGCGCTTTACTTGGGGGGGGTTTAAAAATAACTTTTTTTCAAATATTGTTTTTACAACAAAAAAACGCTTAGGCTAAGAAAAAAAGTTCACGCTAACGAGACCGTACGGCTTAGGCGGTTCACGCTAACGAGACCGTACGGCTTATTATAAATATATATACACCACATAAGAAAGTTTAAGTTTTTTTGTATTTTTTAAATACATTTTTGAACGCACCGAGAAGAGCTCCCCCCAAGTAAAGCGGAGCCCCCAAGTTAAATTGTGCCGTTAACCAATAACCGCTAAAACGTTAGCTAAAAAAACATAAAAAATTGATGATTTTTCTGAAAAAAACATGTATGAAAATATTTCAAGAGTGCTATGAATTTTTTCCTTGCAAACTCACAAAGGAGGAATCTTGCTAATGCGAGTTCAAAAGTACCAAATAAGGGAAGGGTTTTTTTTCTGACGAGCTGGAGTTCATCTGATGGGGTGTTTGGGAGCCGAAGCGACCTCATGACAAATTACGGTGGAGTGGAGAAGAATTATGAGTAATCAGAAAAAAGAATGCGATGTAAGAAGTGCATTGTTTATTGTTTATTACGTGCAGTGTACATCAAAACATACAGAGAGCACGTGGTAATAAGAAATCATAATTGAAAGCAAATTAAGTTAATACAGAGAGAACGTGGTAATAAGAGATCGTAATTAAAAGCAAATAAAGTTAATAAAAGCAAACAACACGTGGTAATAAAAGCAAATAAAAGCAAACACGTGATAATAAAAGCAATTACTGAAGGCATTACAAATCTATTGAGAAGAACAAAATTATTATTCACAGAAGTTTACATTTGAGAAAATTATGGAAGATTCGAGTTTCTCTGGGTAAAAATACGAGCTGAACGAATGAAAAAAGAATTGAGTCGAGCAATAGAATGAGGGGTATGATAAAACAATTTAAAAGTGGAGCCTCTAGTGGTGGATGGTCTAAGGTTGTAAAAATGGTGATCCCGATTTGAGAATATAGTTATGCCTTGAACCAATCTAAGAAGTAGCTTCAAGTCTCTAGACTCTCTGATAGATTTTAGGGAAGGTAACCCGAGGTTGTCGTTCCTAACTCTACTCCTTGGCATGTCTTTGTAATCCTTACCGAAACATCGATGGAAAACGCGTCTGGTGCAAAAGTTCTGAACTTTCTCGAAGGGGGGGAATAAACTGTCGTGCAATGTTGGAGAATGGATTTAACATAGATATTATACGCATTAATAAGTGTTTTGGGGTTCTTACTTTTCAGAACTTTAAGAATCAAATGGCACTTACGTTGTGCTTTCAATGCAATTGCTGAACAATGGGAAGAAAATGTGAGACGATTGTCTAATATGAATCCTTAATCTCTAAGTTCATCTAAATATTTGAGGGGTTGCCCATTCACGGAATAAGGAAAGAGGAAAGGTGTCAGAGTACCTATACGCAAAACTCCACATTTGGGTAGGGAAAAAGGGAGTTGCCAAGCCTTTGACCATTTAAAACTGAGTCAATAGCTTCTTGTAATTGTACTGTATATGTATGAGAATCGGAGGGTTTGAAAGACTTTTCTTTTAAAGCTTCATATCGTCAGCATAAATTTTTATTTTACAACCGGCTGGTATTCGCTATTTCATGAACTATATCAGCTGTGAATATCATGAAAAAAGAGGGCCTAGTACGCTACCCTGAGGGACACCGCTAGTGATGGTTAAGCTTCTGGAAAGAGAGTTCCTGACGCGTACTTGGAATGTTCTGTCTCTGAGGTACTCGTACTTTTAATGTTCTGTCTCTGAGGTATATAAATTTCGTAGGGAAATGTAGCTCTTTCAGTTTAAATAAAAGTTTGACATGAGACACTTTGTCAAACGCTTTTTCATAATCAAAATAAATAACGTCAGTGAATTTCTTATTGTCTATTTCCGCGGAACAGTCATCTAAGAATAACAACATTAATTGCTCGATAGAACTCTTATGTCTGAAACCAAATTGGTCGTCTGGTAGAATATTATTCCTATCACAATGTATTTCCATTTCTCTCGCTAAATTTTTTTTCGAAAATACGGCAAAACAGAGAAGTAATACTGATAGGGCGATAATTTGCAGGGTTACTGAAAGGGGGCTTCTTCTTTACGGGGGTTACAATGGAGTGTCTCCATCTCTCTGGTATTTGGGAGCTTGTGAAAGAAATGTTAAAGACATGTGGTTTAAAGTGAATTCATGAAGGGATCTATGATTACAATCATAACATGTTCAACCGAAAGATTAGCGCCAATATGTATTAAAACATTCTCGCCAAGTCTATCAATGTGTTGACAAGAAACTGGTAGTTATAAATAGTTCGTGACCTTGGTGTTTGCAAAAATATTTCTCTAAGCTCCTTCTAGAACTTTCAATTCCGAAAATATCGTTCTTTATGAAAAGCTTTTCGTTATATACGTCTTTCATAACGGAAATATTGCTTTACAATCTGGTCAACTAACCAATAATCTTTCAAAAAGCTAAACAAGTTTCTCGAAGATCAAGATCACCCCATGAAGAGACACTACAGTATCCCCCCTTTCAGACTTTCGAGGCGCGAATAATCGGTGCAGTTCTTAACATGACATTCAAAATATTAACAAGGAAGACACCGAAGCTGTGTTCTCGACGAACAGTGTGACATCTTTTAGATATGAAATTCGGTCTTCGTGTTGTTCATGATAATCTCATGTCGCTTTTTGCGTGAATTAGTACCTCAAATTCAAGTAATTCAACCTTCATTTGATTAAAATGAACTAAGTAAAAAATAAAGACAAAAGTATAGGTACGTGGTATTAGCGTTCTTTTGAAATAAATGTTTTCTTACCATCAATATTATCTGAAGAAACTGTCTATCACATCATTTGTGTCATTTTGTCTATGTTTTGTCTCTGGTCTATGTCTAATTTGTCTCTGTCTATCACTTCATTTTGTATGTTTGTTTATGTTATCTATGTTTCTTTCGGCATGCAAGGCATTTCATGATGAATGACTCTAAGGAATAAAAATAGAAGAATACTTTACGTTCGAAATGACAAAGGTCTCACATGTACATAGAAACACTCAGAAGGAAAAATACATGTACATTCCTTGGGTTTTATTATGGTATAATCGAATTCCCGATTCCATTTCCTATCTTTTTAGTACATCAGCCAATGAGGTTGGCGTGCTATCGGCAATGAAATGGAGTCTGAGTAAAGGAAAAAGCAATCAAGATAATTTTGTAACATTTTTTAAGTCAATACATACAATAAAATAAACGGGGTGAAGTTTCATTCAGATCGGCCACCTTTGGCGCGCAATACATCGCAAAGCCTCTTAGGAAATGCATCTATCACTGGACATAGGTAGCTGACGTCGATGTTCTCCCACTCCTTTAGCAAAGCCTGCTTGAGTGACTCCAAATCCTGGTGAGGACGAGCATTGACTTTGCTTTCAAGGTACGACTACCGAGTACTCCATAGAAATCAGGTCCGGCGAGCACGATGGCCATTTGGCCGCGGAGATGAAGCTAGGAAAATGCTTCTCGCACCACTCTTGTGTCTGCTTTGATTCGTGAGCCGGAGCTGAATCTTGCTGGAATGTCCAGGGTTGATTTCTGTATTGATAACAGGACTAGGGTAGTAGTAGGTCTTCTATGATAAGTTTCTGATAATAATTTTTGTCGATCTTGACTCCAGGCTAGACGAATACTAAACCAGTTTTGCCTGTTGCGGAGGCATCATCCCAAACCATGATTTGAGATGGATGGGAGGCTCGTAGAACGTGTCTACCTGCTTGTCTACCAAGTCAACGATAATTATGGAGAGCTGTCCATTTTTCAAATAACTTTTTAAATACTTTCTTCCAGAAACGAGATTCATTTTTCGTATGTTATCGCAGGGGAAGAAGATGCTATAATAAAGTCCTCAATTATCTTTTTTTTTAATTTCCAAAAAATACAACTTTCAGATAGAAAAATAAAAAAAAGACACTGAGCCCCTATTGAAAGTGAAGTTTGAATTCTCAACCGCTTAATTGAACTTCACTTCTCAACTCATTCATTCAAACTAGTTCCGCTTTCAACTTCTCGACAATTAAAGAAGTGATTCTTTCAGGTGGGTAACTGCCTGTTTTTTTGCTGTCTATTTCCCTTCTTCTCGACTTTACTCAATCTTTTTGTGCCTCATTTTCCCTCTCGCTCTCATTCACTTCCTTATCCTCTCTCTACGTTAACCTTCCTCTCTTCGAAAACATCAAAGTTTTATGAATCGATTGATGGAAAAATAGTCGAGTCAAATATCATGATGATTGAGTCAGATATCACTATAGAGTCAAAATATCTAAACAGTTAATCAAGAATTTTCGTCTTTCTCTCTTTCTTATGTTCTCTTGCTCTTTTCCTCTACTATTTCTATATCTCTCTCTTCATCTATCATCTCGAATTTTATCGATTATATTCATGAATTCGCTAGGTGTTGAGAGCTTCCGCATTCAAAAACATGAATAAATAAATAGAATCACTACAAAGAGTAGTTGGTAAGCAGGAAAGTTTCGCTTTATTGAGAAAAAAGTTTTGAGGTAAACCTATCACGAAGGGTAGGGAAGAGATGGATTTTTATGAAAAGACTGGAATGTAATTTAAAAGTGAGAAAACGGTAGGAAAGGTTGGAGAACATAGTGTGTGTGCGAGGTGAAAATAGATGGAGAGATTTGGAAACGAAAAAAACCGACAGACAGAAAAATTATGGTCAACAGAGAATAAAAGGAATGGAAGGAAAAGGGATAGACATGAACAGAGGGAAACTCGAAGGCCGAATAAATTTGCTTGCGAGAAAAGCAGAGTTTTGAAAGGGAAGGAGGGAGTTCAGTGGAGAGGGGATCGGAAGAGAAAAAAGACATGAAATGTACATGAGAAGGAGTATATAGGTCAGAAATGTAGAAGTGCACAGAGACAGAAGAGCTGAGGCGAATGTCCAGAAAGACAGTTCCATACTCTTCAAGTGAAATCTATAGAAAAATGATGTTAGAGTTTATTGTGGACGAGGTGAGTACTGTGAAGGTTGTTGAGGGGAAGAGATATTTGGAATAGAAAGACCAAGTAAACAGGACTAGGAAGACCAAAATTGACAACATTTGGATATCAAGAGAGATAAAAAAAGAGAACTAAGGGAGGTGCTGAGATTTTTTTTGAGTTTTGTAAGAAAAAATATACGACTGATTCTTTAATAGAAAAAACTTTAGAGAACGAAGTGATAAGCATTGTTATCAACTAATTTTTTTATAAATATGTTTTTATCTTGTGTAATACTGCTTAAAACTTAACCTTTAAAACTCTTTTGAACCACTGATGAATGTACATTAAATCATACATCCTAATCTTTTGGTTAAACAAATTTTTTGGTCATTTGTGTCACAGATTCGCGGTTTTGTAATAAGTAATGGAAATAAACTAAATATACTCAAAATGAGCCTGTAAGAACAAGAAAAATATAAATTATCCTACAATGTACATGCCAATGTTAGTTCCCCTCCTAAGCCAGTACAAAATGTGTTTTTTCTGGGAGGGGCTAATGAGTGAGTGCCCAGAGAGAATTGTGCCATCTTGCGCACATTCGGACAGGAATACGTCTGTACTAGTAGGATATGGCAGTCGTCATCGAGCATAAAAGCCGTCCTGGTTGTGTTCGAAGTTGATATTTTGTTTCTCAGAAAAACGCTTGATTCCATTTTGAGGAAACTTTTTCTTTAGCCACTGACTCCATAGGCGAAGATACCAAATTGGGGGAGGGGGTGATTAAGGTGTAGAGCAGAAATGGAGTAAGCCTAAAGTAAAATGTTCACCATTTAACTTTAGTTCCCCACCTTACTGAGGTGAAAAGAAAGAACTTTTGCATAGGAACACGAAAAACAAAAAATCCAGAAGACTAAACTCTTTTAACGACCAGATATCCTTGTTAAACCAAGGTTATCCAGCAACCAAGAACTTGGACTTGAGCATTTTAGAATTTCTTTAACATTGTGCAAAGACCATGTAGAGCCTTCATTTATACCTCAAATGTAAGAACGTTTGTATAGGGACACGAAAAACACAAATTCGAGTTGATACAACTCACCTACCGACCAGCTATCCTTGCTAAACCAAGCTTTTCCAGCAACCAAGAACTTGGACTTGTGCATTTTTGAATTTCTCTAACAATGAAGGCGACGCAGGAGAACTGAAGCAATTTGAATGCAGTGAAGACCATCCAAGTTATGAAAACAACGGAGAATGCAGGAAGGCGAAGCAGGAGAAGCTATTCAAATGCAGTAAAGTTACGGCCGAGTCATGAAAACAACGCTAGAGGCATGAAGGCGACGCAGGAGAACTGAAGCAATTTGAATGCAGTGAAGTTCATCCGAGTTATGAAAACAACGGAGAAGGCAGGAAGGCGAAGCAGGAGAAGCGATTCAAATGCAGTAAAGTAACGGCCGAGTCATGAAAACAACTGTGGAGGAATGAATGAAGGCGAGGCAGGAGAACTGAAGCAATTTGAATGCAGTGAAGACCATCCAAGTTATGAAAACAACGGAGAATGCAGGAAGGCGAAGCAGGAGAAGCTATTCAAATGCAGTAAAGTAACGGCCGAGTCATGAAAACAACGCTAGAGGCATGAAGGCGACGCAGGAGAACTGAAGCAATTTGAATGCAGTGAAGTCCATCCGAGTTATGAAAGGTTGGAATATCCTTTGGTTGGAATTCGAAAAGGTTGGAATTTCCTCAGAGACTTTTCACAAAAAAAGCTTATTCTCGTTGTGGAAGTATTAGGTTGAGCTATCCCCAACGTCTCGCTGAATTCAATTTAGATTCACTAATCATTCGACGACTCCGTTCTGATTTATTGGTAGTTTTTCGTCTACTTTCTGATAGAGCGGATTGTCAGACGTGCCAAAAAGAGCTGAAGTTAAGAACTGAAACCAATCTCCGCACTTCAGACCGAACCTCCAAATTAACTCTGATGAACTTTAAACGATACAATGATCCACATTCTTTCTTTTCTAGAGCAATTGCTTTATGGAATAAAGTTACAGATAATTTCAAAGAGATTCAAGATATCGAGGCATTCGGCAAGGCTCTAGAAGAAATCGACCTCTCGAATGTCATAGTTTTACCGAACTTTCTGTTGTCAACAGCAAGAGTGGACACCAACGAAAATTGACCATCTTATTCCTCATTATTCCCCTTCCTATTTCATGATTCCATATAAGCGATGGCCTTACAAGCTATCCTATGGTAATAAAGAACTACACAAATGCAGTAAAGTAACGGCCGAGTCATGAAAACAACGCTAGAGGCATGAAGGCGACGCAGGAGAACTGAAGCAATTTGAATGCAGTGAAGTCCATCCGAGTTATGAAAACAACGGAGAAGACAGGAAGGCGAAGCAGGAGAAGCGATTCAAATGCAGTAAAGTAACGGCCGAGTCATGAAAACAACGGTGGAGGCATGAAGGCGACGCAGGAGAACTGAAGCAATTTGAATGCAGTGAAGTCCATCCGAGTTATGAAAACAACGGAGAAGGTAGGAAGGCGAAGCAGGAGAAGCGATTCAAATGCAGTAAAGTAACGGCCGAGTCATGAAAACAACTGTGGAGGAATGAATGAAGGCGACGCAGGAGAACTGAAGCAATTTGAATGCAGTTAAGACCATCCGAGTAATGAAAACAACCGAGAAGGCAGGAAGGCGAAGCAGGAGAAGCGATTCAAATGCAGTAAAGTAACGGCCGAATCATGAAAACAACTGTGGAGGAATGAATGAAGGCGACGCAGGAGAACTGAAGCAATTTGAATGCAGTGAAGACCATCCGAGTTATGAAAACAACGGAGAAGGCAGGAAGGCGAAGCAGGAGAAGCGATTCAAATGCAGTAAAGTAACGGCTGAGTCATGAAAACAACGCTAGAGGCATGAAGGCGACGCAGGAGAACTGAAGCAATTTGAATGCAGTGAAGTCCATCCGAGTTATGAAAACAACGGAGAAGGCAGGAAGGCGAAGCAGGAGAAGCGATTCAAATGCAGTAAAGTAACGGCCGAGTCATGAAAACAACAGTGGAGGAATGAATGAAGGCGACGCAGGACAACTGAAGCAATTTGAATGCAGTGAAGACCATCCGAGTTATGAAAACAACGGAGAAGGCAGGAAGGCGAAGCAGGAGAAGCGATTCAAATGCAGTAAAGTAACGGCCGAGTCATGAAAACAACGCTAGAGGCATGAAGGCGACGCAGGAGAACTGAAGCAATTTGAATGCAGTGAAGTCCATCCGAGTTATGAAAAAACGGAGAAGGCAGGAAGGCGAAGCAGGAGAAGCTATTCAAATGCAGTAAAGTAACGGCCGAGTCATGAAAACAACAGTGGAGGAATGAATGAAGGCGACGCAGGACAACTGAAGCAATTCTAATGCAGTGAAGACCATCCGAGTTATGAAAACAACGGAGAAGGCAGGAAGGCGAAGCAGGAGAAGCGATTCAAATGCAGTAAAGTAACGGCCGAGTCATGAAAACAACGCTAGAGGCATGAAGGCGACGCAAGAGAACTGAAGCAATTTGAATGCAGTGAAGTCCATCCGAGTTATGAAAACAACGGAGAAGGCAGGAAGGCGAAGCAGGAGAAGCGATTCAAATGCAGTAAAGTAACGGCCGAGTCATGAAAACAACGGTGGAGGAATGAAGGCGACGCAGGAGAACTGAAGCAATTTGAATGCAGTGAAGTCCATCCGAGTTATGAAAACAACGGAGAAGGCAGGAAGGCGAAGCAGGAGAAGCGATTCAAATGCAGTAAAGTGATGACCGAGTCATGAAAACAACTGTGGAGGAATGAATGAAGGCGACGCAGGAGAACTGTTGTATGGGCCTTAAAATGTGCATTATCATGTGTGCGTGTGTAGCTCAGTGGGGAGAGCATTCGCCCGGAACGCGAAAGGTCACGGATTCGGTTCCCGTCACACCACACGATTTTTGCACAAGTTTCTGCGAACAATCCGCTCCTCTGCTCGGTATAAAAATCCGTTGCTTGAGATCAAAGAGGAGTAGGGAATACTCTAGTTTACATGGTGGCCAAACCGGGATGAGAAGAGAGGATAAAAAGAGAAAAAGAAAAAAAAGAAAAAAAGAAGAAAACCCGAGCATGAGCTAGTTCGCAGAAACAAAGGCGCCTAGACCTCGAGAGACCTCGGTGTTGAGAGGGGGGCATGTTGTATGGGCCTTAAAATGTGCATTATCATGTGTGCGTGTGTAGCTCAGTGGGGAGAGCATTCGCCCGGAACGCGAAAGGTCACGGGTTCGGTTCCCGTCACACCACACGATTTTTGCACAAGTTTCTGCGAACAATCCGCTCCTCTGCTCGGTATAAAAATCCGTTGCTTGAGATCAACGAGGAGTAGGGAATACTGTAGTTTACAGAACTGAAGCAATTTGAATGCAGTGAAGACCATCCGAGTTATGAAAACAACGGAGAATATGAAAACAACGTAAGTCGAAGCAGGAGAAGCGATTCAAATGCAGTAAAGTAACGGCCGAGTCATGAAAACAACTGTGGAGGCATGGAGGCGACGCAGGAGAACTGAAGCAATTTGAATGCAGTGAAGTCCATCCGAGTTATGAAAACAACGGAAAAGGCAGAAAGGCGAAGCAGGAGAAGCGATTCAAATGCAGTAAAGTAACGGCCGAGTCATGGAAACAACTGTGGAGGAATGAATGAAGGCGACGCAGGAGAACTGAAGCAATTTGAATGCAGTGAAGACCATCCGAGTTATGAAAACAACGGAGAAGGCAGGAACGCGAAGCAGGAGAAGCGATTCAAATGCAGTAAAGTAACGGCCGAGTCATGAAAACAACGCTAGAGGCATGAAGGCGACTGTCACGGTCGGACGTTAATTATCTGTTAATTATGATTGTTAGTATTGAATGTTAGTATTGGTGATATTAAACATAGAACATTCAGATTGTTAAATAATTATTGGTAAATAGTTAGTAAGCTATTATGATAGACTACTTTTGGTGAGTCTGATAATTTTATGTACTGTAATTTTGCTCACGCTGTTCTACGGGGCAACTTCCCTACCAGACGCGAGAGCGGCCGCAACGCTGCCAACGCAACGCGACGCAACGCTGCCAACGCAACGCGACGCAACGCTGCCAACGCAACGCGCGAGAGGATTTCGTTTGGGCAGGGTGGTTGAGTTCTGAGTCAGTCGAGTGTTGTGTTGCTCTGGGAGCAAGTCGTGTGGATTGGTTTCTTTGTGATTTTTTTTGTGAGAAGATCGTAGCGGCGTGAGTCTTTAGGGGCTGCGTCCGTTACAGCTCCAGTTGTTCTACGGGTTCTAAGAGCTCGTAGGGTGACTCGAGTGTCTGAAAGGAGCTGTTTAGCCCGCTAACGGGCCTGGTGTAATCGATTGAAGAATTGTTGTGCTTCTCTGCGTTGAAGTTGTTATTTGGTGCTCCTTGTGAAATAAATATCGGCATCTAAAAACTCTGTTTGTGTTCGGCATTCCAAGTCAAAGCGTGAAACTAATTCGCGAACTACATTACATGGGGGCCGAACCGGTGCTTACTCAGTAATTTGTGCAATCTAACAAATTGTTGCAGTTTCTGAAAAGCAAATGAGCATCGAGGAAGAAATGAAAGATATGGAGCTGGACAAAAGAGGACAGGAACAGCATCAGGTCAGACTTATACAGGAGATGGAAGAAATTTTGAAAACGCAAGAGCTTGAAATCAACAATTGTCGATTTTCAAAAAAACAAATGTTAGAAGGATCGAGAGAAATTGTCCAAAAAGCTCGAATGATTGTTTCTGAAAAAAATAAAATTGCTGAAAGAATGGAGTGAGCCACTGTGGAAAAGCGTTCAGATGGTGGAGAGAACCGGAGTCGAACAGAATCACAGAAACGAAGAAAGAGGTCGAGAAGTATTGAAAGTCATAGAAGAGCGGGCAGAGATGAAAATTGATAAATGTAGAGAACTGGCGAAGGAATACCAAGACGTGTTTGCGCTAAGTGATGAGGAAATGGGTCGAACCTCACTGGTGGAGCATAACATAGACACCGGTATGCATGCACCGATTAGTCAAAAAGCCCGACCAGTGCCGCTAGGACTTCAAAAGGAAGTAAGAAACAAGCTGGGAGAGATGCTCAAAAACGGGGTTATTCGAGATAGCAGCTCACCATGGTCATCTCCGTTGGTAATTGCAATGAAAAAAGACAATACCCTCCGACTGTGCGTAGACTATCGGAAGCTAAATGAGATCACGAAGAAGGACGTTTTCCCGTTACCATCGATTGACCAGACACTACAATCTCTGAAAGGAAAGAAATGGTTTTCTACCATTGACTTAGTGGCGGGTTACTGGCAAGCCCCACTAGCAGAAGAAGCAAAAGAGAAATCGGCCTTTGCGACTATGGGCGGCCTCTACGAATACAATGTCATGCCGTTTGGATTAGCCACTTCCCCAGCAGTTTTTCAAAGACTGATGAACAAGGTGTTGCTAGGGATTCTGGGAGACTCAGTGAAAGTGTACTTAGATGATGTCATGATCGCCACAGAAGATGAAGAAAGTCATGAAAAAGAAATGAGGAAAGTCTTCGAAGCTTTCAGAAAGCACAACCTGAAAATTAAGGCCCAGAAGAGTGTGTTGGCCCAGGATAAGGTAGAATACCTGGGGCATGTAGTAGAAAAGGAGGGTTTGAGAGTTGATAAGGCGAAGGTAGAAAAGATTGTTTCTCAAAAAGCTCCTCGAAACGTGAAAGAATTGCGACAGTTCATTGGAATGGCGTCATATTATCGGAAGTTCATCTATGGGTTTGCTGAAAAAATTTCGCCACTGACTAAGCTGACGTCAGAGAAAAAAATGTGGGAATGGGGAGATAAGGAAGAAAGAGCGTTTGTTGAAATGAAAGAGAGACTGGCAAGCACACCCATACTAGCGCAACCAGACACAGCGAGAAGCGGGGAGAGACCATTCACAATTTATTGTGATGCAAGCAAAATCGCAGTAGGAGCAGTCCTTTGCCAAGAAGGTGAAGATGGGTACCTCCACCCAATCTATTTCGCGTCAAAAGTGTGTTCCCCGGCCGAGCGCAACTACCACGTGACAGACTCAGAAGCCTTAGCAGTCATGTTTGCGCTGCGAAAGTTCAAGAGTTTCTACCTAGGAACGAGGGTTCACGTGCGAACAGACCACCAACCACTCAGAGCCCTATTCAATAGCACAAATATTTCGGCGAGAGTGATGAGATGGGCATTAGAGCTACAGTGTTACGACGTGATAATAGAATACGTAAAAGGAAGCGCGAACAAGGTGGCGGATGCATTAAGCAGATGTGAGTTGATCGAAAGAGTGGGAAGCGAAGAAAGAGATGAAAAGACCGAGATCGAAAGAGTCATGAATCGAGTAGGGTTGGAAAATGTGAAAGAAAAATGGAAAAGAGCGACCGAGCAAGATGAGTTTGCGAAGCAGTGGATTGTAAGACTGAAGGAAACGGTAGGAGGAATGATAAGAGAAAAGGGAATAAGGTGGTCGCTCTCACCTGAAGAGTTACTAGTAGCGGAATGTTCAAAAGGAGGAAAAAGGTGGTATGTGCCAGAAAAGTTGAGAGAGGAGACTATCGAGGAAACCCACGACGGAAAACTAGGAGGACATTGGGGAATCGCAAAAACGGTGAAAAAGCTTAAAGAGTTCTACTGGGAAAACATGAAAAGAAGCGTTGAAGAGTACGTGAGAAAATGTAAAGAGTGCGCACTATTCAACCCGGTCGAAAAGATGATACCCCCGCTGAAGCCAATTGAAACGTCAGAACCATTGGAAATTGTAGGAATGGATTTGCTGGAAATAGGCACGGCAGAGTCAGGAAACAGATACTTGCTCACAATAATCGATTCGTTCAGCAAGTACGGTGCAGCGATTCCTCTAGAAGATAAGAGTGCAAGATCGGTAGCAATGGCGTTCGTATCGAAATGGGTAGCTGAAATGGGGTGGCTACCAAAGACGATTCTAACTGATCAAGGAACAGAGTTCGTGAACAGAGTAATTTCAGAGATTACAAAGTTATTGGAAGTAGACCACATTCTCACTAAAGGATACAACCCGAGAGAAAATGGGTTAACCGAGAGATTCAACCAAACAATCATACGGCTACTGCAGAAAAAGGTTAAAGAGATAGAGAAATGGGATGAAACGGTGCCATTCGCGGTCTGCGCGTACAACATAACTCCTCATGCGACAACAGGAGAAAGTCCATATTTTATAATGTACGGGAGAGACCCGAATCCGTTTGGAGAAAAATTGGGTAAATTGAAAGAGTCGAAATATGAGGAATTGGATGACTACAAGAGAACTCTGATAGGAAATTTGAAAATGATATAGGAAGAAGTAAGAGAGAAAGCCAAAGGCGAAAGAGAAAGGATGAAAAAGGAATATGATGAGAGGAATCATGTGGACAGAAAAAAACTACCGGAAATCGGCAATAGAGTTTTTGTGAACGTTCCGACAGAGAGAAGAAGCAGTGCATTCCCAAAATTGATTAGCGAGTGGGAGGGACCATACCGAGTGATAGAAGTGAGTGAAAACTCAGCAGCGCTTAAAGAGATAAATGGACAAAAAGAGTTGAGGATCCCATTTGATCAATTGAAAGTCGTGAGACCAGGTTTATCCAACGAGAGAGTAGAAACAGAGAAAAGAAGAGGGCGAAAAATAATGGTGGCTAATTGCAGACAACCGAGCATCGTTGTGTTGACGTCCACCACGGCATGCACTTTCCTGAAAAAGTACCAAGGAATCAGAGTCATCCCAACTGATGAACCTGGAGCGATGGAAGAAGGACTAAGAAAATTGGAGAGCGAGAACAAAGAAGATCTCGCAGGAGTGATAGCGATGATGCCATGGGCAGAGGGGAGCGAATGGTAGCCGGAGGTATGGATGCTCCAGACAGCTTGCCAGCGAGTTAAAGTGAAGATCGGCGAAGCCCCGCTAGTGATCTGCCCATCGATGCCATACTTGGAGCTGAAGAAGGAGGAATATGAAGGAGTAGCGCACGCGCTCGAAGCTCTAGAAGGAAACATCGGGGGAGGTAAATGTGTGAAGCTGGAGGCGAAGAAAGGTCTGCACCCCATACTCTACATCAACGGACTCAAGCCAAAAAAGGAGGAGTTCAAAGTCGCAGACCTGTGGCGCTTCATCGTGGCTATGGCGGAGTACACGGGGTGGCAGATCAACTCGAGCCCCATGAGAGAGCGCAAGGAAGACGAGAGCAAGGAAGACACGAGAGGAAAGAAAGAAGAAGCGGGACCGAAGACGAGGAATAGTTTCTTCAACGAAGACCGAAGAGCGACTGGAGGCTACCGCGGGCGAGGAGCGCAGTCAGGCTACTTCTTCAGCCCGTACAATCGCCGTGGACGTCGATTCTGAGGGGCCGGGGATGTCACGGTCGGACGTTAATTATCTGTTAATTATGATTGTTAGTATTGAATGTTAGTATTGGTGATATTAAACATAGAACATTCAGATTGTTAAATAATTATTGGTAAATAGTTAGTAAGCTATTATGATAGACTACTTTTGGTGAGTCTGATAATTTTATGTACTGTAATTTTGCTCACGCTGTTCTACGGGGCAACTTCCCTACCAGACGCGAGAGCGGCCGCAACGCTGCCAACGCAACGCGACGCAACGCTGCCAACGCAACGCGCGAGAGGATTTCGTTTGGGCAGGGTGGTTGAGTTCTGAGTCAGTCGAGTGTTGTGTTGCTCTGGGAGCAAGTCGTGTGGATTGGTTTCTTTGTGATTTTTTTTGTGAGAAGACCGTAGCGGCGTGAGTCTTTAGGGGCTGCGTCCGTTACAGCTCCAGTTGTTCTACGGGTTCTAAGAGCTCGTAGGGTGACTCGAGTGTCTGAAAGGAGCTGTTTAGCCCGCTAACGGGCCTGGTGTAATCGATTGAAGAATTGTTGTGCTTCTCTGCGTTGAAGTTGTTATTTGGTGCTCCTTGTGAAATAAATATCGGCATCTAAAAACTCTGTTTGTGTTCGGCATTCCAAGTCAAAGCGTGAAACTAATTCGCGAACTACATTACACGACGCAGGAGAACTGAAGCAATTTGAATGCAGTGAAGTCCATCCGAGTTATGAAAACAACGGAGAAGGCAGGAAGGCGAAGCAGGAGAAGCGATTCAAATGCATTAAAGTAACGGCCGAGTCATGAAAACAACTGTGGAGGAATGAATGAAGGCGACGCAGGAGAACTGAAGCAATTTGAATGCAGTGAAGTCCATCCGAGTTATGAAAACAACGGAGAAGGCAGAAAGGCGAAGCAGGAGAAGCGATTCAAATGCATTAAAGTAACGGCCGAGTCATGAAAACAACTGTGGAGGAATGAATGAAGGCGACGCAGGAGAACTGAAGCAATTTGAATGCAGTGAAGTCCATCCGAGTTATGAAAACAACGGAGAAGACAGGAAGGCGAAGCAGGAGAAGCGATTCAAATGCAGTAAAGTAACGGCCGAGTCATGAAAACAACGGTGGAGGCATGAAAGCGACACAGGAAAACTGAAGCAATTTGAATGCAGTGAAGTCCATCCGAGTTATGAAAACAACGGAGAAGGCAGGAAGGCGAAGCAGGAGAAGCGATTCAAATGCGAAGCAATTTGAATGCAGTGAAGTCCATCCGAGTTATGAAAACAACGGAGAAGGCAGGAAGGCGAAGCAGGAGAAGCGATTCAAATGCAGTAAAGTAACGGCCGAGTCATGAAAACAACGGTGGAGGCATGAAGGAGACGCAGGAGAACTGAAGCAATTTGAATGCAGTGAAGTCCATCCGAGTTATGAGAACAACGGAGAAGGCAGGAAGGCGAAGCAGGAGAAGCGATTCAAATGCAGTAAAGTAACGGCCGAGTCATGAAAACAACGGTGGAGGCATGGAGGCGACGTAGGAGAACTGAAGCAGTTTGAATGCAGTGAAGTCCATCCGAGTTATGAAAACAATGGAGAAGGCAGGAAGGCGAAGCAGGAGAAGCGATTCAAATGCAGTAAAGTAACGGCCGAGTCATGAAAACAACGGTGGAGGCATGAAGGCGACGCAGGAGAACTGAAGCAGTTTAAATGCAGTGAAGTCCATCCGAGTTATGAAAACAACGGAGAAGGAAGGAAGGCGAAGCAGGAAAAGAGATTCAAATGTAGTAAAGTAACGGCCGAGTCATGAAAACAACGGTGGATGCATGAAGGCGACGCAGGAGAACTGAAGCAATTTGAATGCAGTGAAGTCCATCCGAGTTATGAAAACAACGGAGAAGACAGGAAGGCGAAGCAGGAGAAGCGATTCAAATGCAGTAAAGTAACGGCCGAGTCATGAAAACAACGGTGGAGGCATGAAAGCGACACAGGAAAACTGAAGCAATTTGAATGCAGTGAAGTCCATCCGAGTTATGAAAACAACGGAGAAGGCAGGAAGGCGAAGCAGGAGAAGCGATTCAAATGCGAAGCAATTTGAATGCAGTGAAGTCCATCCGAGTTATGAAAACAACGGAGAAGGCAGGAAGGCGAAGCAGGAGAAGCGATTCAAATGCAGTAAAGTAACGGCCGAGTCATGAAAACAACGATGGAGGCATGAAGGCGACGCAGGAGAACTGAAGCAATTTGAATGCAGTGAAGTCCATCCGAGTTATGAGAACAACGGAGAAGGCAGGAAGGCGAAGCAGGAGAAGCGATTCAAATGCAGTAAAGTAACGGCCGAGTCATGAAAACAACGGTGGAGGCATGGAGGCGACGTAGGAGAACTGAAGCAGTTTGAATGCAGTGAAGTCCATCCGAGTTATGAAAACAATGGAGAAGGCAGGAAGGCGAAGCAGGAGAAGCGATTCAAATGCAGTAAAGTAACGGCCGAGTCATGAAAACAACGGTGGAGGCATGAAGGCGACGCAGGAGAACTGAAGCAGTTTAAATGCAGTGAAGTCCATCCGAGTTATGCAAACAACGGATAAGGAAGGAAGGCGAAGCAGGAAAAGAGATTCAAATGTAGTAAAGTAACGGCCGAGTCATGAAAACAACGGTGGATGCATGAAGGCGACGCAGGAGAACTGAAGCAATTTGAATGCAGTGAAGTCCATCCGAGTTATGAAAACAACGGAGAAGACAGGAAGGCGAAGCAGGAGAAGCGATTCAAATGCAGTAAAGTAACGGCCGAGTCATGAAAACAACAGTGGAGGCATGAAAGCGACACAGGAAAACTGAAGCAATTTGAATGCAGTGAAGTCCATCCGAGTTATGAAAACAACGGAGAAGGCAGGAAGGCGAAGCAGGAGAAGCGATTCAAATGCGAAGCAATTTGAATGCAGTGAAGTCCATCCGAGTTATGAAAACAACGGAGAAGGCAGGAAGGCGAAGCAGGAGAAGCGATTCAAATGCAGTAAAGTAACGGCCGAGTCATGAAAACAACGGTGGAGGCATGAAGGCGACGCAGGAGAACTGAAGCAATTTGAATGCAGTGAAGTCCATCCGAGTTATGAAAACAACGGAGAAGGCAGGAAGGCGAAGCAGGAGAAGCGATTCAAATGCAGTAAAGTAACGGCCGAGTCATGAAAAGAACGGTGGAGGCATGGAGGCGACGTAGGAGAACTGAAGCAGTTTGAATGCAGTGAAGTCCATCCGAGTTATGAAAACAATGGAGAAGGCAGGAAGGCGAAGCAGGAGAAGCGATTCAAATGCAGTAAAGTAACGGCCGAGTCATGAAAACAACGGTGGAGGCATGAAGGCGACGCAGGAGAACTGAAGCAGTTTAAATGCAGTGAAGTCCATCCGAGTTATGAAAACAACGGAGAAGGCAGGAAGGCGAAGCAGGAGAAGCGATTCAAATGCAGTTAAGTAACGGCCGAGTCATGAAAACAACGGTGGAGGCATGAAGGCGACGCAGGAGAACTGAAGCAATTTGAATGCAGTGAAGTCCATCCGAGTTATGAAAACAACGGAGAAGGAAGGAAGGCGAAGCAGGAAAAGAGATTCAAATGTAGTAAAGTAACGGCCGAGTCATGAAAACAACGGTGGATGCATGAAGGCGACGCAGGAGAACTGAAGTAATTTGAATGCAGTGAAGTCCATCCGAGTTATGAAAACCACGGAGAAGGCAGGAAGGCGAAGCAGGAAAAGCGATTCAAATGCAGTAACGTAACGGCCGAGTCATGAAAACAACTGTGGAGGCATGAAGGCGACGCAGGAGAACTGAAGCAATTTGAATGCAGTGAAGTCCATCCGAGTTATGAATACAACGGAGAAGGCAGGAAGGCGAAGCAGGAGAAGCGATTCAAATGCAGTTAAGTAACGGCCGAGTCATGAAAACAACGGTGGAGGCATGAAGGCGACGCAGGAGAACTGAAGCAATTTGAATGCAGTGAAGTCCATCCGAGTTATGAAAACAACGGAGAAGGCAGGAAGGCGAAGCAGGAGAAGCGATTCAAATGCATTGAAGTAACGGCCGAGTCATGAAAACAACTGTGGAGGCATGAAGGCGACGCAGGAGAACTGAATCAGTTTGAATGCAGTGAAGTCCATCCGAGTTATGAAAACAACGGAGAAGGCAGGAAGGCGAAGCAGGAGAAGCGATTCAAATGCAGTAAAGTAACGGCCGAGTCATGAAAACAAGGTGGAGGCATGAAGGCGACGCAGGAGAACTGAAGCAGTTTGAATGCAGTGAAGTCCATCCGAGTTATGAAAATAACGGAGAAGGCAGGAAGGCGAAGCAGGAGAAGCGATTCAAATGTAGTAAAGTAACGGCCGAGTCATGAAAACAACTGTGGAGGCATGAAGGCGACGCAGGAGAACTGAAGCAGTTTGAATGCAGTGAAGTCCATCCGAGTTATGAAAATAACGGAGAAGGCAGGAAGGCGAAGCAGGAGAAGCGATTCAAATGCAGTAAAGTAACGGCCGAGTCATGAAAACAACGGTGGAGGCATGGAGGCGACGTAGGAGAACTGAAGCAGTTTGAATGCAGTGAAGTCCATCCGAGTTATGAAAACAATGGAGGAGGCAGGAAGGCGAAGCAGGAGAAGCGATTCAAATGCAGTAAAGTAACGGCCGAGTCATGAAAACAACGGTGGAGGCATGAAGGCGACGCAGGAGAACTGAAGCAGTTTAAATGCAGTGAAGTCCATCCGAGTTATGAAAACAACGGAGAAGGCAGGAAGGCGAAGCAGGAGAAGCGATTCAAATGCAGTTTAGTAACGGCCGAGTCATGAAAACAACGGTGGATGCATGAAGGCGACGCAGGAGAACTGAAGTAATTTGAATGCAGTGAAGTCCATCCGAGTTATGAAAACCACGGAGAAGGCAGGAAGGCGAAGCAGGAAAAGCGATTCAAATGCAGTAACGTAACGGCCGAGTCATGAAAACAACTGTGGAGGCATGAAGGCGACGCAGGAGAACTGAAGCAATTTGAATGCAGTGAAGTCCATCCGAGTTATGAATACAACGGAGAAGGCAGGAAGGCGAAGCAGGAGAAGCGATTCAAATGCAGTTAAGTAACGACCGAGTCATGAAAACAACGGTGGAGGCATGAAGGCGACGCAGGAGAACTGAAGCAATTTGAATGCAGTGAAGTCCATCCGAGTTATGAAAACAACGGAGAAGGCAGGAAGGCGAAGCAGGAGAAGCGATTCAAATGCATTGAAGTAACGGCCGAGTCATGAAAACAACTGTGGAGGCATGAAGGCGACGCAGGAGAACTGAATCAGTTTGAATGCAGTGAAGTCCATCCGAGTTATGAAAACAACGGAGAAGGCAGGAAGGCGAAGCAGGAGAAGCGATTCAAATGCAGTAAAGTAACGGCCGAGTCATGAAAACAAGGTGGAGGCATGAAGGCGACGCAGGAGAACTGAAGCAGTTTGAATGCAGTGAAGTCCATCCGAGTTATGAAAATAACGGAGAAGGCAGGAAGGCGAAGCAGGAGAAGCGATTCAAATGTAGTAAAGTAACGGCCGAGTCATGAAAACAACTGTGGAGGCATGAAGGCGACGCAGGAGAACTGAAGCAGTTTGAATGCAGTGAAGTCCATCCGATTTATGAAAACAACGAAGAAGGCAGGAAGGCGAAGCAGGAGAAGCGATTCAAATGCATTAAAGTAACGGCCGAGTCATGAAAACAACTGTGGAGGCATGAAGGCGACGCAGGAGAACTGAATCAGTTTGAATGCAGTGAAGTCCATCCGAGTTATGAAAACAACGGAGAAGGCAGGAAGGCGAAGCAGGAGAAGCGATTCAAATGCAGTAAAGTAACGGCCGAGTCATGAAAACAAGGTGAAGGCATGAAGGCGACGCAGGAGAACTGAAGCAGTTTGAATGTAGTGAAGTCCATCCGAGTTATGAAAATAACGGAGAAGGCAGGAAGGCGAAGCAGGAGAAGCGATTCAAATGTAGTAAAGTAACGGCCGAGTCATGAAAACAACTGTGGAGGCATGAAGGCGACGCAGGAGAACTGAAGCAGTTTGAATGCAGTGAAGTCCATCCGATTTATGAAAACAACGAAGAAGGCAGGAAGGCGAAGCAGGAGAAGCGATTCAAATGCATTAAAGTAACGGCCGAGTCATGAAAACAACTGTAGAGTCATGAAGGCGACGCAGGAGAACTGAATCAGTTTGAATGCAGTGAAGTCCATCCGAGTTATGAAAACAACGGAGAAGGCAGGAAGGCGAAGCAGGAGAAGCGATTCAAATGCAGTAAAGTAACGGCCGAGTCATGAAAACAAGGTGGAGGCATGAAGGCGACGCAGGAGAACTGAAGCAGTTTGAATGCAGTGAAGTCCATCCGAGTTATGAAAATAACGGAGAAGGCAGGAAGGCGAAGCAGGAGAAGCGATTCAAATGTAGTAAAGTAACGGCCGAGTCATGAAAACAACTGTGGAGGCATGAAGGCGACGCAGGAGAACTGAAGCAGTTTGAATGCAGTGAAGTCCATCCGAGTTATAAAAACAACGGAGAAGGCAGGAAGGCGAAGCAGGAGAAGCGATTGAAATGCAGTAAAGTAACGGCCGAGTCATGAAAACAACGGTGGAGGCATGAAGGCGACGCAGGAGAACTGAAGCAATTTGAATGCAGTGAAGTCCATCCGAGTTATGAAAACAACGGAGAAGGCAGGAAGGCGAAGCAGGAGAAGCGATTGCAGTAAAGTAACGGCCGAGTCATGAAAACAGCGGTGGAGGCATGAAGGCGACGCAGGAGAACTGAAGCAATTTGAATGCAGTGAAGTCCATCCGAGTTATGAAAACAACGGAGGAGGCATGAAGGCGAAGCAGGAGAAGCGATTCAAATGCAGTAAAGTAACGGCCGAGTCATGAAAACAACGGTGGAGGCATGAAGGCGACGCAGGAGAACTGAAGCAGTTTGAATGCAGTGAAGTCCATCCGAGTTATGAAAACAACGGAGAAGGCAGGAAGGCGAAGCAGGAGAAGCGATTGCAGTAAAGTAACGGCCGAGTCATGAAAACAACTGTGGAGGCATGAAGGCGACGCAGGAGAACTGAAGCAATTTGAATGCAGTGAAGTCCATCCGAAGTTATGGAAACAACGGAGAAGGCAGGAAGGCGAAGCAGGAGAAGCGATTCAAATGCAGTAAAGTAACGGCCGAGTCATGAAAACAACGGTGGAGGCATGAAGGCGACGCAGGAGAACTGAAGCAATTTGAATGC
The DNA here is from genome assembly GCA_964056735.1 of Allodiplogaster pararmata. Classification (NCBI taxonomy): domain Eukaryota; kingdom Metazoa; phylum Nematoda; class Chromadorea; order Rhabditida; family Diplogasteridae; genus Allodiplogaster; species Allodiplogaster pararmata. Next base: position 8,711,491 of record OZ057403.1, read on the forward strand.
AGTGAAGTCCATCCGAGTTATGAAAACAACGGAGAAGGCAGGAAGGCGAAGCAGGAGAAGCGATTTAAATGCAGTAAAGTAACGACCGAGTCATGAAAACAACGGTGGAGGCATGAAGGCGACGCAGGAGAACTGAAGCAATTTGAATGCAGTGAAGTCCATCCGAGTTATGAAAACAACGGAGGAGGCAGGAAGGCGAAGCAGGAGAAGCGATTCAAATGCAGTAAAGTAACGGCCGAGTCATGAAAACAACGGTGGAGGCATGAAGGCGACGCAGGAGAACTGAAGCAGTTTGAATGCAGTGAAGTCCATCCGAGTTATGAAAACAACGGAGAAGGCAGGAAGGCGAAGCAGGAGAAGCGATTGCAGTAAAGTAACGGCCGAGTCATGAAAACAACTGTGGAGGTATGAAGGCGACGCAGGAGAACTGAAGCAATTTGAATGCAGTGAAGTCCATCCGAAGTTATGGAAACAACGGAGAAGGCAGGAAGGCGAAGCAGGAGAAGCGATTCAAATGCATTAAAGTAACGGCCGAGTCATGAAAACAACTGTGGAGGAATGAATGAAGGCGACGCAGGAGAACTGAAGCAATTTGAATGCAGTGAAGTCCATCCGAGTTATGAAAACAACGGAGAAGGCAGAAAGGCGAAGCAGGAGAAGCGATTCAAATGCATTAAAGTAACGGCCGAGTCATGAAAACAACTGTGGAGGAATGAATGAAGGCGACGCAGGAGAACTGAAGCAATTTGAATGCAGTGAAGTCCATCCGAGTTATGAAAACAACGGAGAAGACAGGAAGGCGAAGCAGGAGAAGCGATTCAAATGCAGTAAAGTAACGGCCGAGTCATGAAAACAACGGTGGAGGCATGGAGGCGACGTAGGAGAACTGAAGCAGTTTGAATGCAGTGAAGTCCATCCGAGTTATGAAAACAATGGAGAAGGCAGGAAGGCGAAGCAGGAGAAGCGATTCAAATGCAGTAAAGTAACGGCCGAGTCATGAAAACAACGGTGGAGGCATGAAGGCGACGCAGGAGAACTGAAGCAGTTTAAATGCAGTGAAGTCCATCCGAGTTATGAAAACAACGGAGAAGGAAGGAAGGCGAAGCAGGAAAAGAGATTCAAATGTAGTAAAGTAACGGCCGAGTCATGAAAACAACGGTGGATGCATGAAGGCGACGCAGGAGAACTGAAGCAATTTGAATGCAGTGAAGTCCATCCGAGTTATGAAAACAACGGAGAAGACAGGAAGGCGAAGCAGGAGAAGCGATTCAAATGCAGTAAAGTAACGGCCGAGTCATGAAAACAACGGTGGAGGCATGAAAGCGACACAGGAAAACTGAAGCAATTTGAATGCAGTGAAGTCCATCCGAGTTATGAAAACAACGGAGAAGGCAGGAAGGCGAAGCAGGAGAAGCGATTCAAATGCGAAGCAATTTGAATGCAGTGAAGTCCATCCGAGTTATGAAAACAACGGAGAAGGCAGGAAGGCGAAGCAGGAGAAGCGATTCAAATGCAGTAAAGTAACGGCCGAGTCATGAAAACAACGATGGAGGCATGAAGGCGACGCAGGAGAACTGAAGCAATTTGAATGCAGTGAAGTCCATCCGAGTTATGAGAACAACGGAGAAGGCAGGAAGGCGAAGCAGGAGAAGCGATTCAAATGCAGTGAAGTAACGGCCGAGTCATGAAAACAACGGTGGAGGCATGGAGGCGACGTAGGAGAACTGAAGCAGTTTGAATGCAGTGAAGTCCATCCGAGTTATGAAAACAATGGAGAAGGCAGGAAGGCGAAGCAGGAGAAGCGATTCAAATGCAGTAAAGTAACGGCCGAGTCATGAAAACAACGGTGGAGGCATGAAGGCGACGCAGGAGAACTGAAGCAGTTTAAATGCAGTGAAGTCCATCCGAGTTATGAAAACAACGGAGAAGGAAGGAAGGCGAAGCAGGAAAAGAGATTCAAATGTAGTAAAGTAACGGCCGAGTCATGAAAACAACGGTGGATGCATGAAGGCGACGCAGGAGAACTGAAGCAATTTGAATGCAGTGAAGTCCATCCGAGTTATGAAAACAACGGAGAAGACAGGAAGGCGAAGCAGGAGAAGCGATTCAAATGCAGTAAAGTAACGGCCGAGTCATGAAAACAACGGTGGAGGCATGAAAGCGACACAGGAAAACTGAAGCAATTTGAATGCAGTGAAGTCCATCCGAGTTATGAAAACAACGGAGAAGGCAGGAAGGCGAAGCAGGAGAAGCGATTCAAATGCGAAGCAATTTGAATGCAGTGAAGTCCATCCGAGTTATGAAAACAACGGAGAAGGCAGGAAGGCGAAGCAGGAGAAGCGATTCAAATGCAGTAAAGTAACGGCCGAGTCATGAAAACAACGGTGGAGGCATGAAGGCGACGCAGGAGAACTGAAGCAATTTGAATGCAGTGAAGTCCATCCGAGTTATGAAAACAACGGAGAAGGCAGGAAGGCGAAGCAGGAGAAGCGATTCAAATGCAGTAAAGTAACGGCCGAGTCATGAAAAGAACGGTGGAGGCATGGAGGCGACGTAGGAGAACTGAAGCAGTTTGAATGCAGTGAAGTCCATCCGAGTTATGAAAACAATGGAGAAGGCAGGAAGGCGAAGCAGGAGAAGCGATTCAAATGCAGTAAAGTAACGGCCGAGTCATGAAAACAACGGTGGAGGCATGAAGGCGACGCAGGAGAACTGAAGCAGTTTAAATGCAGTGAAGTCCATCCGAGTTATGAAAACAACGGAGAAGGCAGGAAGGCGAAGCAGGAGAAGCGATTCAAATGCAGTTAAGTAACGGCCGAGTCATGAAAACAACGGTGGAGGCATGAAGGCGACGCAGGAGAACTGAAGCAATTTGAATGCAGTGAAGTCCATCCGAGTTATGAAAACAACGGAGAAGGAAGGAAGGCGAAGCAGGAAAAGAGATTCAAATGTAGTAAAGTAACGGCCGAGTCATGAAAACAACGGTGGATGCATGAAGGCGACGCAGGAGAACTGAAGTAATTTGAATGCAGTGAAGTCCATCCGAGTTATGAAAACCACGGAGAAGGCAGGAAGGCGAAGCAGGAAAAGCGATTCAAATGCAGTAACGTAACGGCCGAGTCATGAAAACAACTGTGGAGGCATGAAGGCGACGCAGGAGAACTGAAGCAATTTGAATGCAGTGAAGTCCATCCGAGTTATGAATACAACGGAGAAGGCAGGAAGGCGAAGCAGGAGAAGCGATTCAAATGCAGTTAAGTAACGGCCGAGTCATGAAAACAACGGTGGAGGCATGAAGGCGACGCAGGAGAACTGAAGCAATTTGAATGCAGTGAAGTCCATCCGAGTTATGAAAACAACGGAGAAGGCAGGAAGGCGAAGCAGGAGAAGCGATTCAAATGCATTGAAGTAACGGCCGAGTCATGAAAACAACTGTGGAGGCATGAAGGCGACGCAGGAGAACTGAATCAGTTTGAATGCAGTGAAGTCCATCCGAGTTATGAAAACAACGGAGAAGGCAGGAAGGCGAAGCAGGAGAAGCGATTCAAATGCAGTAAAGTAACGGCCGAGTCATGAAAACAAGGTGGAGGCATGAAGGCGACGCAGGAGAACTGAAGCAGTTTGAATGCAGTGAAGTCCATCCGAGTTATGAAAATAACGGAGAAGGCAGGAAGGCGAAGCAGGAGAAGCGATTCAAATGTAGTAAAGTAACGGCCGAGTCATGAAAACAACTGTGGAGGCATGAAGGCGACGCAGGAGAACTGAAGCAGTTTGAATGCAGTGAAGTCCATCCGAGTTATGAAAATAACGGAGAAGGCAGGAAGGCGAAGCAGGAGAAGCGATTCAAATGCAGTAAAGTAACGGCCGAGTCATGAAAACAACGGTGGAGGCATGGAGGCGACGTAGGAGAACTGAAGCAGTTTGAATGCAGTGAAGTCCATCCGAGTTATGAAAACAATGGAGGAGGCAGGAAGGCGAAGCAGGAGAAGCGATTCAAATGCAGTAAAGTAACGGCCGAGTCATGAAAACAACGGTGGAGGCATGAAGGCGACGCAGGAGAACTGAAGCAGTTTAAATGCAGTGAAGTCCATCCGAGTTATGAAAACAACGGAGAAGGCAGGAAGGCGAAGCAGGAGAAGCGATTCAAATGCAGTTTAGTAACGGCCGAGTCATGAAAACAACGGTGGATGCATGAAGGCGACGCAGGAGAACTGAAGTAATTTGAATGCAGTGAAGTCCATCCGAGTTATGAAAACCACGGAGAAGGCAGGAAGGCGAAGCAGGAAAAGCGATTCAAATGCAGTAACGTAACGGCCGAGTCATGAAAACAACTGTGGAGGCATGAAGGCGACGCAGGAGAACTGAAGCAATTTGAATGCAGTGAAGTCAATCCGAGTTATGAATACAACGGAGAAGGCAGGAAGGCGAAGCAGGAGAAGCGATTCAAATGCAGTTAAGTAACGGCCGAGTCATGAAAACAACGGTGGAGGCATGAAGGCGACGCAGGAGAACTGAAGCAATTTGAATGCAGTGAAGTCCATCCGAGTTATGAAAACAACGGAGAAGGCAGGAAGGCGAAGCAGGAGAAGCGATTCAAATGCATTGAAGTAACGGCCGAGTCATGAAAACAACTGTGGAGGCATGAAGGCGACGCAGGAGAACTGAATCAGTTTGAATGCAGTGAAGTCCATCCGAGTTATGAAAACAACGGAGAAGGCAGGAAGGCGAAGCAGGAGAAGCGATTCAAATGCAGTAAAGTAACGGCCGAGTCATGAAAACAACGATGGAGGCATGAAGGCGACGCAGGAGAACTGAAGCAATTTGAATGCAGTGAAGTCCATCCGAGTTATGAGAACAACGGAGAAGGCAGGAAGGCGAAGCAGGAGAAGCGATTCAAATGCAGTGAAGTAACGGCCGAGTCATGAAAACAACGGTGGAGGCATGGAGGCGACGTAGGAGAACTGAAGCAGTTTGAATGCAGTGAAGTCCATCCGAGTTATGAAAACAATGGAGAAGGCAGGAAGGCGAAGCAGGAGAAGCGATTCAAATGCAGTAAAGTAACGGCCGAGTCATGAAAACAACGGTGGAGGCATGAAGGCGACGCAGGAGAACTGAAGCAGTTTAAATGCAGTGAAGTCCATCCGAGTTATGAAAACAACGGAGAAGGAAGGAAGGCGAAGCAGGAAAAGAGATTCAAATGTAGTAAAGTAACGGCCGAGTCATGAAAACAACGGTGGATGCATGAAGGCGACGCAGGAGAACTGAAGCAATTTGAATGCAGTGAAGTCCATCCGAGTTATGAAAACAACGGAGAAGACAGGAAGGCGAAGCAGGAGAAGCGATTCAAATGCAGTAAAGTAACGGCCGAGTCATGAAAACAACGGTGGAGGCATGAAAGCGACACAGGAAAACTGAAGCAATTTGAATGCAGTGAAGTCCATCCGAGTTATGAAAACAACGGAGAAGGCAGGAAGGCGAAGCAGGAGAAGCGATTCAAATGCGAAGCAATTTGAATGCAGTGAAGTCCATCCGAGTTATGAAAACAACGGAGAAGGCAGGAAGGCGAAGCAGGAGAAGCGATTCAAATGCAGTAAAGTAACGGCCGAGTCATGAAAACAACGGTGGAGGCATGAAGGCGACGCAGGAGAACTGAAGCAATTTGAATGCAGTGAAGTCCATCCGAGTTATGAAAACAACGGAGAAGGCAGGAAGGCGAAGCAGGAGAAGCGATTCAAATGCAGTAAAGTAACGGCCGAGTCATGAAAAGAACGGTGGAGGCATGGAGGCGACGTAGGAGAACTGAAGCAGTTTGAATGCAGTGAAGTCCATCCGAGTTATGAAAACAATGGAGAAGGCAGGAAGGCGAAGCAGGAGAAGCGATTCAAATGCAGTAAAGTAACGGCCGAGTCATGAAAACAACGGTGGAGGCATGAAGGCGACGCAGGAGAACTGAAGCAGTTTAAATGCAGTGAAGTCCATCCGAGTTATGAAAACAACGGAGAAGGCAGGAAGGCGAAGCAGGAGAAGCGATTCAAATGCAGTTAAGTAACGGCCGAGTCATGAAAACAACGGTGGAGGCATGAAGGCGACGCAGGAGAACTGAAGCAATTTGAATGCAGTGAAGTCCATCCGAGTTATGAAAACAACGGAGAAGGAAGGAAGGCGAAGCAGGAAAAGAGATTCAAATGTAGTAAAGTAACGGCCGAGTCATGAAAACAACGGTGGATGCATGAAGGCGACGCAGGAGAACTGAAGTAATTTGAATGCAGTGAAGTCCATCCGAGTTATGAAAACCACGGAGAAGGCAGGAAGGCGAAGCAGGAAAAGCGATTCAAATGCAGTAACGTAACGGCCGAGTCATGAAAACAACTGTGGAGGCATGAAGGCGACGCAGGAGAACTGAAGCAATTTGAATGCAGTGAAGTCCATCCGAGTTATGAATACAACGGAGAAGGCAGGAAGGCGAAGCAGGAGAAGCGATTCAAATGCAGTTAAGTAACGGCCGAGTCATGAAAACAACGGTGGAGGCATGAAGGCGACGCAGGAGAACTGAAGCAATTTGAATGCAGTGAAGTCCATCCGAGTTATGAAAACAACGGAGAAGGCAGGAAGGCGAAGCAGGAGAAGCGATTCAAATGCATTGAAGTAACGGCCGAGTCATGAAAACAACTGTGGAGGCATGAAGGCGACGCAGGAGAACTGAATCAGTTTGAATGCAGTGAAGTCCATCCGAGTTATGAAAACAACGGAGAAGGCAGGAAGGCGAAGCAGGAGAAGCGATTCAAATGCAGTAAAGTAACGGCCGAGTCATGAAAACAAGGTGGAGGCATGAAGGCGACGCAGGAGAACTGAAGCAGTTTGAATGCAGTGAAGTCCATCCGAGTTATGAAAATAACGGAGAAGGCAGGAAGGCGAAGCAGGAGAAGCGATTCAAATGTAGTAAAGTAACGGCCGAGTCATGAAAACAACTGTGGAGGCATGAAGGCGACGCAGGAGAACTGAAGCAGTTTGAATGCAGTGAAGTCCATCCGAGTTATGAAAATAACGGAGAAGGCAGGAAGGCGAAGCAGGAGAAGCGATTCAAATGCAGTAAAGTAACGGCCGAGTCATGAAAACAACGGTGGAGGCATGGAGGCGACGTAGGAGAACTGAAGCAGTTTGAATGCAGTGAAGTCCATCCGAGTTATGAAAACAATGGAGGAGGCAGGAAGGCGAAGCAGGAGAAGCGATTCAAATGCAGTAAAGTAACGGCCGAGTCATGAAAACAACGGTGGAGGCATGAAGGCGACGCAGGAGAACTGAAGCAGTTTAAATGCAGTGAAGTCCATCCGAGTTATGAAAACAACGGAGAAGGCAGGAAGGCGAAGCAGGAGAAGCGATTCAAATGCAGTTTAGTAACGGCCGAGTCATGAAAACAACGGTGGATGCATGAAGGCGACGCAGGAGAACTGAAGTAATTTGAATGCAGTGAAGTCCATCCGAGTTATGAAAACCACGGAGAAGGCAGGAAGGCGAAGCAGGAAAAGCGATTCAAATGCAGTAACGTAACGGCCGAGTCATGAAAACAACTGTGGAGGCATGAAGGCGACGCAGGAGAACTGAAGCAATTTGAATGCAGTGAAGTCAATCCGAGTTATGAATACAACGGAGAAGGCAGGAAGGCGAAGCAGGAGAAGCGATTCAAATGCAGTTAAGTAACGGCCGAGTCATGAAAACAACGGTGGAGGCATGAAGGCGACGCAGGAGAACTGAAGCAATTTGAATGCAGTGAAGTCCATCCGAGTTATGAAAACAACGGAGAAGGCAGGAAGGCGAAGCAGGAGAAGCGATTCAAATGCATTGAAGTAACGGCCGAGTCATGAAAACAACTGTGGAGGCATGAAGGCGACGCAGGAGAACTGAATCAGTTTGAATGCAGTGAAGTCCATCCGAGTTATGAAAACAACGGAGAAGGCAGGAAGGCGAAGCAGGAGAAGCGATTCAAATGCAGTAAAGTAACGGCCGAGTCATGAAAACAAGGTGGAGGCATGAAGGCGACGCAGGAGAACTGAAGCAGTTTGAATGCAGTGAAGTCCATCCGAGTTATGAAAATAACGGAGAAGGCAGGAAGGCGAAGCAGGAGAAGCGATTCAAATGTAGTAAAGTAACGGCCGAGTCATGAAAACAACTGTGGAGGCATGAAGGCGACGCAGGAGAACTGAAGCAGTTTGAATGCAGTGAAGTCCATCCGAGTTATGAAAATAACGGAGAAGGCAGGAAGGCGAAGCAGGAGAAGCGATTCAAATGCAGTAAAGTAACGGCCGAGTCATGAAAACAACGGTGGAGGCATGGAGGCGACGTAGGAGAACTGAAGCAGTTTGAATGCAGTGAAGTCCATCCGAGTTATGAAAACAATGGAGGAGGCAGGAAGGCGAAGCAGGAGAAGCGATTCAAATGCAGTAAAGTAACGGCCGAGTCATGAAAACAACGGTGGAGGCATGAAGGCGACGCAGGAGAACTGAAGCAGTTTAAATGCAGTGAAGTCCATCCGAGTTATGAAAACAACGGAGAAGGCAGGAAGGCGAAGCAGGAGAAGCGATTCAAATGCAGTTTAGTAACGGCCGAGTCATGAAAACAACGGTGGATGCATGAAGGCGACGCAGGAGAACTGAAGTAATTTGAATGCAGTGAAGTCCATCCGAGTTATGAAAACCACGGAGAAGGCAGGAAGGCGAAGCAGGAAAAGCGATTCAAATGCAGTAACGTAACGGCCGAGTCATGAAAACAACTGTGGAGGCATGAAGGCGACGCAGGAGAACTGAAGCAATTTGAATGCAGTGAAGTCCATCCGAGTTATGAATACAACGGAGAAGGCAGGAAGGCGAAGCAGGAGAAGCGATTCAAATGCAGTTAAGTAACGACCGAGTCATGAAAACAACGGTGGAGGCATGAAGGCGACGCAGGAGAACTGAAGCAATTTGAATGCAGTGAAGTCCATCCGAGTTATGAAAACAACGGAGAAGGCAGGAAGGCGAAGCAGGAGAAGCGATTCAAATGCATTGAAGTAACGGCCGAGTCATGAAAACAACTGTGGAGGCATGAAGGCGACGCAGGAGAACTGAATCAGTTTGAATGCAGTGAAGTCCATCCGAGTTATGAAAACAACGGAGAAGGCAGGAAGGCGAAGCAGGAGAAGCGATTCAAATGCAGTAAAGTAACGGCCGAGTCATGAAAACAAGGTGGAGGCATGAAGGCGACGCAGGAGAACTGAAGCAGTTTGAATGCAGTGAAGTCCATCCGAGTTATGAAAATAACGGAGAAGGCAGGAAGGCGAAGCAGGAGAAGCGATTCAAATGTAGTAAAGTAACGGCCGAGTCATGAAAACAACTGTGGAGGCATGAAGGCGACGCAGGAGAACTGAAGCAGTTTGAATGCAGTGAAGTCCATCCGATTTATGAAAACAACGAAGAAGGCAGGAAGGCGAAGCAGGAGAAGCGATTCAAATGCATTAAAGTAACGGCCGAGTCATGAAAACAACTGTGGAGGCATGAAGGCGACGCAGGAGAACTGAATCAGTTTGAATGCAGTGAAGTCCATCCGAGTTATGAAAACAACGGAGAAGGCAGGAAGGCGAAGCAGGAGAAGCGATTCAAATGCAGTAAAGTAACGGCCGAGTCATGAAAACAAGGTGAAGGCATGAAGGCGACGCAGGAGAACTGAAGCAGTTTGAATGCAGTGAAGTCCATCCGAGTTATGAAAATAACGGAGAAGGCAGGAAGGCGAAGCAGGAGAAGCGATTCAAATGTAGTAAAGTAACGGCCGAGTCATGAAAACAACTGTGGAGGCATGAAGGCGACGCAGGAGAACTGAAGCAGTTTGAATGCAGTGAAGTCCATCCGATTTATGAAAACAACGAAGAAGGCAGGAAGGCGAAGCAGGAGAAGCGATTCAAATGCATTAAAGTAACGGCCGAGTCATGAAAACAACTGTAGAGTCATGAAGGCGACGCAGGAGAACTGAATCAGTTTGAATGCAGTGAAGTCCATCCGAGTTATGAAAACAACGGAGAAGGCAGGAAGGCGAAGCAGGAGAAGCGATTCAAATGCAGTAAAGTAACGGCCGAGTCATGAAAACAAGGTGGAGGCATGAAGGCGACGCAGGAGAACTGAAGCAGTTTGAATGCAGTGAAGTCCATCCGAGTTATGAAAATAACGGAGAAGGCAGGAAGGCGAAGCAGGAGAAGCGATTCAAATGTAGTAAAGTAACGGCCGAGTCATGAAAACAACTGTGGAGGCATGAAGGCGACGCAGGAGAACTGAAGCAGTTTGAATGCAGTGAAGTCCATCCGAGTTATAAAAACAACGGAGAAGGCAGGAAGGCGAAGCAGGAGAAGCGATTGAAATGCAGTAAAGTAACGGCCGAGTCATGAAAACAACGGTGGAGGCATGAAGGCGACGCAGGAGAACTGAAGCAATTTGAATGCAGTGAAGTCCATCCGAGTTATGAAAACAACGGAGAAGGCAGGAAGGCGAAGCAGGAGAAGCGATTGCAGTAAAGTAACGGCCGAGTCATGAAAACAGCGGTGGAGGCATGAAGGCGACGCAGGAGAACTGAAGCAATTTGAATGCAGTGAAGTCCATCCGAGTTATGAAAACAACGGAGGAGGCATGAAGGCGAAGCAGGAGAAGCGATTCAAATGCAGTAAAGTAACGGCCGAGTCATGAAAACAACGGTGGAGGCATGAAGGCGACGCAGGAGAACTGAAGCAGTTTGAATGCAGTGAAGTCCATCCGAGTTATGAAAACAACGGAGAAGGCAGGAAGGCGAAGCAGGAGAAGCGATTGCAGTAAAGTAACGGCCGAGTCATGAAAACAACTGTGGAGGCATGAAGGCGACGCAGGAGAACTGAAGCAATTTGAATGCAGTGAAGTCCATCCGAAGTTATGGAAACAACGGAGAAGGCAGGAAGGCGAAGCAGGAGAAGCGATTCAAATGCAGTAAAGTAACGGCCGAGTCATGAAAACAACGGTGGAGGCATGAAGGCGACGCAGGAGAACTGAAGCAATTTGAATGCAGTGAAGTCCATCCGAGTTATGAAAACAACGGAGAAGGCAGGAAGGCGAAGCAGGAGAAGCGATTTAAATGCAGTAAAGTAACGACCGAGTCATGAAAACAACGGTGGAGGCATGAAGGCGACGCAGGAGAACTGAAGCAATTTGAATGCAGTGAAGTCCATCCGAGTTATGAAAACAACGGAGGAGGCAGGAAGGCGAAGCAGGAGAAGCGATTCAAATGCAGTAAAGTAACGGCCGAGTCATGAAAACAACGGTGGAGGCATGAAGGCGACGCAGGAGAACTGAAGCAGTTTGAATGCAGTGAAGTCCATCCGAGTTATGAAAACAACAGAGAAGGCAGGAAGGCGAAGCAGGAGAAGCGATTGCAGTAAAGTAACGGCCGAGTCATGAAAACAACTGTGGAGGTATGAAGGCGACGCAGGAGAACTGAAGCAATTTGAATGCAGTGAAGTCCATCCGAAGTTATGGAAACAACGGAGAAGGCAGGAAGGCGAAGCAGGAGAAGCGATTCAAATGCAGTAAAGTAACGACCGAGTCATGAAAACAACTGTGGAGGAATGCATGAAGGCGACGCAGGAGAACTGAAGCAATTTGAATGCAGTGAAGTCCATACGAGTTATGAAAACAACGGAGAAGGCAGGGAGGCGAAGCAGGAGAAGCGATTCAAATGCAGTAAAGTAACGGCCGAGTCATGAAAACAACGGTGGAGGCATGAAGGCGACGCAGGAGAACTGAAGCAATTTGAATGCAGTGAAGTTCATCCGAGTTATGAAAACAACGGAGAATGCAGGAAGGCGAAGCAGGATAAGCTATTCAAATGCAGTAAAGTAACGGCCGAGTCATGAAAACAACTGTTAGGAATGAATGAAGGCGACGCAGGAGAACTGAAGCAATTTGAATGCAGTGAAGTCCATCCGAGTTATGAAAACAACGGAGAAGGCAGGGAGGCGAAGCAGGAGAAGCGATTTAAATGCAGTAAAGTAACGGCCGAGTCATGAAAACAACTGTGGAGGAATGCATGAAGGCGATGCAGGAGAACTGAAGCAATTTGAATGCAGTGAAGTCCATCCGAGTTATGAAAACAACGGAGAAGGCAGGGAGGCGAAGCAGGAGAAGCGATTCAAATGCAGTAAAGTAACGGCCGAGTCATGAAAACAACTGTGGAGGCATGAAGGCGACGCAGGAGAACTGAAGCAATTTGAATGCAGTGAAGTCCATCCGAGTTATGAAAACAACGGAGAAGGCAGGAAGGCGAAGCAGGAGAAGCGATTCAAATGCAGTAAAGTAACGGCCGAGTCATGAAAACAACGGTGGAGGCATGAAGGCGACGCAGGAGAACTGAAGCAATTTGAATGCAGTGAAGTTCATCCGAGTTATGAAAACAACGGAGAAGGCAGGAAGGCGAAGCATGAGAAGCGATTTAAATGCAGTGAAGTCACGGCAGAATCATGAAAACAACGTTGGAGGCATGAAGGCGACGCTGGAGAACTGAAGCGATTTGGATGCAGTGAAGACCATCCGAATTATAAAAACAACGGAGAAGGCAGTAAGGCGGAGCATGAGAAGCGATTTAAATGCAGTAAAGTCACGGCCGAGTCATGAAAACAACGGTGGAGGCATGAAGGCGACACAGGAGAACTGAAGCAATTTGAATGCAGTGAAGTTCATCCGAGTTATGAAAACAACGGAGAAGGCGAAGCATGAGAAGCGATTTAAATGCAGTGAAGTCACGGCAGAATCATGAAAACAACGTTGGAGGCATGAAGGCGACGCTGGAGAACTGAAGCGATTTGGATGCAGTGAAGACCATCCAAATTATAAAAACAACGGAGAAGGCAGTAAGGCGGAGCATGAGAAGCGATTTAAATGCAGTAAAGTCACGGCCGAGTCATGAAAACAACGGTGGAGGCATGAAGGCGACGCAGGAGAACTGAAGCGATTTGAATGCAGTGAAGTCCATCCGAGTTATGAAAACAACGGAGAAGGCAGGAAGGCGAAGCAGGAGAAGCGATTTAAATGCAGTAAAGACACGGCCGAGTCATGAAAACAACGCTGGAAGCATGAAGGCGACGTAGGGGAACTGAAGCGATTTGAATGCAGTGGAGTCCATCCGAAATATAGAAAGAACGGAGGAGGCAGGAAGGCGAAGCAGGAGAAGCGTTTTAAATGCAGTAAAGTAAAGGCCGAGTCATGAAAACAACGTTGGCGGCATGAAGGCGACGCAGGAGAACTGAAGCGATTCGAATGCAGTGAAGTGAATCCTAGTTATGAAAACAACACGGAGAAGGCAGGAAGGCGACGCAGGAGAACTGAAGCGATTTGAATGCAGTGAAGTCACGGCAGAATCATGAAAACAACGTTGGAGGCATGAAGGCGACGCTGGAGAACTGAAGCAATTTGAATGCAGTGAAGTTCATCCGAGTTATGAAAACAACGGAGAAGGCGAAGCATGAGAAGCGATTTAAATGCAGTGAAGTCACGGCAGAATCATGAAAACAACGTTGGAGGCATGAAGGCGACGCTGGAGAACTGAAGCGATTTGAATGCAGTGAAGACCATCCGAGTTATAAAAACAACGGAGAAGGCAGTAAGGCGGAGCAGGAGAAGCGTTTTAAATGCAGTAAAGTAAAGGCCGAGTCATGAAAACAACGTTGGCGGCATGAAGGCGACGCAGGAGAACTGAAGCGATTCGAATGCAGTGAAGTGAATCCTAGTTATGAAAACAACACGGAGAAGGCAGGAAGGCGACGCAGGAGAACTGAAGCGATTTGAATGCAGTGAAGTCACGGCAGAATCATGAAAACAACGTTGGAGGCATGAAGGCGACGCAGGAGAACTGAAGCAGTTTGAATGCAGTGAAGTCCATCCGAGTTATGAAAATAACGGAGAAGGCAGGAAGGCGAAGCAGGAGAAGCGATTCAAATGTAGTAAAGTAACGGCCGAGTCATGAAAACAACTGTGGAGGCATGAAGGCGACGCAGGAGAACTGAAGCAGTTTGAATGCAGTGAAGTCCATCCGATTTATGAAAACAACGAAGAAGGCAGGAAGGCGAAGCAGGAGAAGCGATTCAAATGCATTAAAGTAACGGCCGAGTCATGAAAACAACTGTGGAGGCATGAAGGCGACGCAGGAGAACTGAATCAGTTTGAATGCAGTGAAGTCCATCCGAGTTATGAAAACAACGGAGAAGGCAGGAAGGCGAAGCAGGAGAAGCGATTCAAATGCAGTAAAGTAACGGCCGAGTCATGAAAACAAGGTGGAGGCATGAAGGCGACGCAGGAGAACTGAAGCAGTTTGAATGCAGTGAAGTCCATCCGAGTTATGAAAATAACGGAGAAGGCAGGAAGGCGAAGCAGGAGAAGCGATTCAAATGTAGTAAAGTAACGGCCGAGTCATGAAAACAACTGTGGAGGCATGAAGGCGACGCAGGAGAACTGAAGCAATTTGAATGCAGTGAAGTCCATCCGAAGTTATGGAAACAACGGAGAAGGCAGGAAGGCGAAGCAGGAGAAGCGATTCAAATGCAGTAAAGTAACGACCGAGTCATGAAAACAACGGTGGAGGCATGAAGGCGACGCAGGAGAACTGAAGCAATTTGAATGCAGTGAAGTCCATCCGAGTTATGAAAACAACGGAGAAGGCAGGGAGGCGAAGCAGGAGAAGCGATTTAAATGCAGTAAAGTAACGGCCGAGTCATGAAAACAACTGTGGAGGAATGCATGAAGGCGATGCAGGAGAACTGAAGCAATTTGAATGCAGTGAAGTCCATCCGAGTTATGAAAACAACGGAGAAGGCAGGGAGGCGAAGCAGGAGAAGCGATTCAAATGCAGTAAAGTAACGGCCGAGTCATGAAAACAACTGTGGAGGCATGAAGGCGACGCAGGAGAACTGAAGCAATTTGAATGCAGTGAAGTCCATCCGAGTTATGAAAACAACGGAGAAGGCAGGAAGGCGAAGCAGGAGAAGCGATTCAAATGCAGTAAAGTAACGGCCGAGTCATGAAAACAACGGTGGAGGCATGAAGGCGACGCAGGAGAACTGAAGCAATTTGAATGCAGTGAAGTTCATCCGAGTTATGAAAACAACGGAGAAGGCAGGAAGGCGAAGCATGAGAAGCGATTTAAATGCAGTGAAGTCACGGCAGAATCATGAAAACAACGTTGGAGGCATGAAGGCGACGCTGGAGAACTGAAGCGATTTGGATGCAGTGAAGACCATCCGAATTATAAAAACAACGGAGAAGGCAGTAAGGCGGAGCATGAGAAGCGATTTAAATGCAGTAAAGTCACGGCCGAGTCATGAAAACAACGGTGGAGGCATGAAGGCGACACAGGAGAACTGAAGCAATTTGAATGCAGTGAAGTTCATCCGAGTTATGAAAACAACGGAGAAGGCGAAGCATGAGAAGCGATTTAAATGCAGTGAAGTCACGGCAGAATCATGAAAACAACGTTGGAGGCATGAAGGCGACGCTGGAGAACTGAAGCGATTTGGATGCAGTGAAGACCATCCAAATTATAAAAACAACGGAGAAGGCAGTAAGGCGGAGCATGAGAAGCGATTTAAATGCAGTAAAGTCACGGCCGAGTCATGAAAACAACGGTGGAGGCATGAAGGCGACGCAGGAGAACTGGAGCGATTTGAATGCAGTGAAGTCCATCCGAGTTATGAAAACAACGGAGAAGGCAGGAAGGCGAAGCAGGAGAAGCGATTTAAATGCAGTAAAGACACGGCCGAGTCATGAAAACAACGCTGGAAGCATGAAGGCGACGTAGGGGAACTGAAGCGATTTGAATGCAGTGGAGTCCATCCGAAATATAGAAAGAACGGAGGAGGCAGGAAGGCGAAGCAGGAGAAGCGTTTTAAATGCAGTAAAATAAAGGCCGAGTCATGAAAACAACGTTGGCGGCATGAAGGCGACGCAGGAGAACTGAAGCGATTCGAATGCAGTGAAGTGAATCCTAGTTATGAAAACAACACGGAGAAGGCAGGAAGGCGACGCAGGAGAACTGAAGCGATTTGAATGCAGTGAAGTCACGGCAGAATCATGAAAACAACGTTGGAGGCATGAAGGCGACGCTGGAGAACTGAAGCGATTTGAATGCAGTGAAGACCATCCGAGTTATAAAAACAACGGAGAAGGCAGTAAGGCGGAGCATGAGAAGCGATTTAAATGCAGTAAAGTCACGGCCGAGTCATGAAAACAACGGTGGAGGCATGAAGGCGACACAGGAGAACTGAAGCAATTTGAATGCAGTGAAGTTCATCCGAGTTATGAAAACAACGGAGAAGGCGAAGCATGAGAAGCGATTTAAATGTAGTGAAGTCACGGCAGAATCATGAAAACAACGTTGGAGGCATGAAGGCGACGCTGGAGAACTGAAGCGATTTGAATGCAGTGAAGACCATCCGAATTATAAAAACAACGGAGAAGGCAGTAAGGCGGAGCATGAGAAGCGATTTAAATGCAGTAAAGTCACGGCCGAGTCATGAAAACAACGGTGGAGGCATGAAGGCGACACAGGAGAACTGAAGCAATTTGAATGCAGTGAAGTTCATCCGAGTTATGAAAACAACGGAGAAGGCGAAGCATGAGAAGCGATTTAAATGCAGTGAAGTCACGGCAGAATCATGAAAACAACGTTGGAGGCATGAAGGCGACGCTGGAGAACTGAAGCGATTTGGATGCAGTGAAGACCATCCAAATTATAAAAACAACGGAGAAGGCAGTAAGGCGGAGCATGAGAAGCGATTTAAATGCAGTAAAGTCACGGCCGAGTCATGAAAACAACGGTGGAGGCATGAAGGCGACGCAGGAGAACTGGAGCGATTTGAATGCAGTGAAGTCCATCCGAGTTATGAAAACAACGGAGAAGGCAGGAAGGCGAAGCAGGAGAAGCGATTTAAATGCAGTAAAGACACGGCCGAGTCATGAAAACAACGCTGGAAGCATGAAGGCGACGTAGGGGAACTGAAGCGATTTGAATGCAGTGGAGTCCATCCGAAATATAGAAAGAACGGAGGAGGCAGGAAGGCGAAGCAGGAGAAGCGTTTTAAATGCAGTAAAGTAAAGGCCGAGTCATGAAAACAACGTTGGCGGCATGAAGGCGACGCAGGAGAACTGAAGCGATTCGAATGCAGTGAAGTGAATCCTAGTTATGAAAACAACACGGAGAAGGCAGGAAGGCGACGCAGGAGAACTGAAGCGATTTGAATGCAGTGAAGTCACGGCAGAATCATGAAAACAACGTTGGAGGCATGAAGGCGACGCTGGAGAACTGAAGCGATTTGAATGCAGTGAAGACCATCCGAGTTATAAAAACAACGGAGAAGGCAGTAAGGCGGAGCATGAGAAGCGATTTAAATGCAGTAAAGTCACGGCCGAGTCATGAAAACAACGGTGGAGGCATGAAGGCGACACAGGAGAACTGAAGCAATTTGAATGCAGTGAAGTTCATCCGAGTTATGAAAACAACGGAGAAGGCGAAGCATGAGAAGCGATTTAAATGTAGTGAAGTCACGGCAGAATCATGAAAACAACGTTGGAGGCATGAAGGCGACGCTGGAGAACTGAAGCGATTTGAATGCAGTGAAGACCATTCGAATTATAAAAACAACGGAGAACGCAGTAAGGCGGAGCATGAGAAGCGATTTAAATGCAGTAAAGTCACGGCCGAGTCATGAAAACAACGGTGGAGGCATGAAGGCGACGCAGGAGAACTGAAGCGATTTGAATGCAGTGAAGTCCATCCGAGTTATGAAAACAACGGAGAAGGCAGGAAGGCGAAGCAGGAGAAGCGATTTAAATGCAGTAAAGACACGGCCGAGTCATGAAAACAACGCTGGAAGCATGAAGGCGACGTAGGGGAACTGAAGCGATTTGAATGCAGTGGAGTCCATCCGAGTTATAGAAACAACGGAGGAGGCAGGAAGGCGAAGCAGGAGAAGCGTTTTAAATGCAGTAAAGTAAAGGCCGAGTCATGAAAACAACGTTGGCGGCATGAAGGCGACGCAGGAGAACTGAAGCGATTCGAATGCAGTGAAGTGAATCCTAGTTATGAAAACAACACGGAGAAGGCAGGAAGGCGACGCAGGAGAACTGAAGCGATTTGAATGCAGTGAAGTCACGGCAGAATCATGAAAACAACGTTGGAGGCATGAAGGCGACGCAGGAGAACTGAAGCAGTTTGAATGCAGTGAAGTCCATCCGAGTTATGAAAATAACGGAGAAGGCAGGAAGGCGAAGCAGGAGAAGCGATTCAAATGTAGTAAAGTAACGGCCGAGTCATGAAAACAACTGTGGAGGCATGAAGGCGACGCAGGAGAACTGAAGCAGTTTGAATGCAGTGAAGTCCATCCGATTTATGAAAACAACGAAGAAGGCAGGAAGGCGAAGCAGGAGAAGCGATTCAAATGCATTAAAGTAACGGCCGATTCATGAAAACAACTGTGGAGGCATGAAGGCGACGCAGGAGAACTGAATCAGTTTGAATGCAGTGAAGTCCATCCGAGTTATGAAAACAACGGAGAAGGCAGGAAGGCGAAGCAGGAGAAGCGATTCAAATGTAGTAAAGTAACGGCCGAGTCATGAAAACAACTGTGGAGGCATGAAGGCGACGCAGGAGAACTGAAGCAGTTTGAATGCAGTGAAGTCCATCCGATTTATGAAAACAACGAAGAAGGCAGGAAGGCGAAGCAGGAGAAGCGATTCAAATGCAGTAAAGTAACGGCCGAGTCATGAGAACAACGGTGGAGGCATGAAGGCGACGCAGGAGAACTGAAGCAATTTGAATGCAGTGAAGTCCATCCGAGTTATGAAAACAACGGAGAAGGCAGGAAGGCGAAGCAGGAGAAGCGATTGCAGTAAAGTAACGGCCGAGTCATGAAAACAACTGTGGAGGCATGAAGGCGACGCAGGAGAACTGAAGCAATTTGAATGCAGTGAAGTCCATCCGAAGTTATGGAAACAACGGAGAAGGCAGGAAGGCGAAGCAGGAGAAGCGATTCAAATGCAGTAAAGTAACGGCCGAGTCATGAAAACAACGGTGGAGGCATGAAGGCGACGCAGGAGAACTGAAGCAGTTTAAATGCAGTGAAGTCCATCCGAGTTATGAAAACAACGGAGAAGGCAGGAAGGCGAAGCAGGAGAAGCGATTCAAATGCAGTTTAGTAACGGCCGAGTCATGAAAACAACGGTGGAGGCATGAAGGCGACGCAGGAGAACTGAAGCAATTTGAATGCAGTGAAGTCCATCCGAGTTATGAAAACAACGGAGAAGGAAGGAAGGCGAAGCAGGAAAAGAGATTCAAATGTAGTAAAGTAACGGCCGAGTCATGAAAACAACGGTGGATGCATGAAGGCGACGCAGGAGAACTGAAGTAATTTGAATGCAGTGAAGTCCATCCGAGTTATGAAAACCACGGAGAAGGCAGGAAGGCGAAGCAGGAAAAGCGATTCAAATGCAGTAACGTAACGGCCGAGTCATGAAAACAACTGTGGAGGCATGAAGGCGACGCAGGAGAACTGAAGCAATTTGAATGCAGTGAAGTCCATCCTAGTTATGAATACAACGGAGAAGGCAGGAAGGCGAAGCAGGAGAAGCGATTCAAATGCAGTTAAGTAACGGCCGAGTCATGAAAACAACGGTGGAGGCATGAAGGCGACGCAGGAGAACTGAAGCAATTTGAATGCAGTGAAGTCCATCCGAGTTATGAATACAACGGAGAAGGCAGGAAGGCGAAGCAGGAGAAGCGATTCAAATGCAGTTAAGTAACGGCCGAGTCATGAAAACAACGGTGGAGGCATGAAGGCGACGCAGGAGAACTGAAGCAATTTGAATGCAGTGAAGTCCATCCGAGTTATGAAAACAACGGAGTAGGCAGGAAGGCGAAGCAGGAGAAGCGATTGCAGTAAAGTAACGGCCGAGTCATGAAAACAACTGTGAAGGTATGAAGGCGACGCAGGAGAACTGAAGCAATTTGAATGCAGTGAAGTCCATCCGAAGTTATGGAAACAACGGAGGAGGCAGGAAGGCGAAGCAGGAGAAGCGATTCAAATCCAGTAAAGTAACGGCCGAGTCATGAAAACAACTGTGGAGGAATGCATGAAGGCGACGCAGGAGAACTGAAGCAATTTGAATGCAGTGAAGTCCATACGAGTTATGAAAACAACGGAGAAGGCAGGGAGGCGAAGCAGGAGAAGCGATTCAAATGCAGTAAAGTAACGGCCGAGTCATGAAAACAACGGTGGAGGAATGAATGCGACGCAGGAGAACTGAAGCAATTTGAATGCAGTGAAGTTCATCCGAGTTATGAAAAAAACGGAGAATGCAGGAAGGCGAAGCAGGATAAGCGATTCAAATGCATTAAAGTAACGGCCGAGTCATGAAAACAACTGTGAGGAATGAATGAAGGCGACGCAGGAGAACTGAAGCAATTTGAATGCAGTGAAGTCCATCCGAGTTATGAAAACAACGGAGAAGGCAGGGAGGCGAAGCAGGAGAAGCGATTTAAATGCAGTAAAGTAACGGCCGAGTCATGAAAACAACTGTGGAGGAATGTATGAAGGCGATGCAGGAGAACTGAAGCAGTTTGAATGCAGTGAAGTCCATCCGAGTTATGAAAATAACGGAGAAGGCAGGAAGGCGAAGCAGGAGAAGCGATTCAAATGCAGTAAAGTAACGGCCGAGTCATGAAAACAAGGTGGAGGCATGAAGGCGACGCAGGAGAACTGAAGCAGTTTGAATGCAGTGAAGTCCATCCGAGTTATGAAAATAACGGAGAAGGCAGGAAGGCGAAGCAGGAGAAGCGATTCAAATGTAGTAAAGTAACGGCCGAGTCATGAAAACAACTGTGGAGGCATGAAGGCGACGCAGGAGAACTGAAGCAGTTTGAATGCAGTGAAGTCCATCCGATTTATGAAAACAACGAAGAAGGCAGGAAGGCGAAGCAGGAGAAGCGATTCAAATGCATTAAAGTAACGGCCGAGTCATGAAAACAACTGTGGAGGCATGAAGGCGACGCAGGAGAACTGAATCAGTTTGAATGCAGTGAAGTCCATCCGAGTTATGAAAACAACGGAGAAGGCAGGAAGGCGAAGCAGGAGAAGCGATTCAAATGCAGTAAAGTAACGGCCGAGTCATGAAAACAAGGTGAAGGCATGAAGGCGACGCAGGAGAACTGAAGCAGTTTGAATGCAGTGAAGTCCATCCGAGTTATGAAAATAACGGAGAAGGCAGGAAGGCGAAGCAGGAGAAGCGATTCAAATGTAGTAAAGTAACGGCCGAGTCATGAAAACAACTGTGGAGGCATGAAGGCGACGCAGGAGAACTGAAGCAGTTTGAATGCAGTGAAGTCCATCCGATTTATGAAAACAACGAAGAAGGCAGGAAGGCGAAGCAGGAGAAGCGATTCAAATGCATTAAAGTAACGGCCGAGTCATGAAAACAACTGTAGAGTCATGAAGGCGACGCAGGAGAACTGAATCAGTTTGAATGCAGTGAAGTCCATCCGAGTTATGAAAACAACGGAGAAGGCAGGAAGGCGAAGCAGGAGAAGCGATTCAAATGCAGTAAAGTAACGGCCGAGTCATGAAAACAAGGTGGAGGCATGAAGGCGACGCAGGAGAACTGAAGCAGTTTGAATGCAGTGAAGTCCATCCGAGTTATGAAAATAACGGAGAAGGCAGGAAGGCGAAGCAGGAGAAGCGATTCAAATGTAGTAAAGTAACGGCCGAGTCATGAAAACAACTGTGGAGGCATGAAGGCGACGCAGGAGAACTGAAGCAGTTTGAATGCAGTGAAGTCCATCCGAGTTATAAAAACAACGGAGAAGGCAGGAAGGCGAAGCAGGAGAAGCGATTGAAATGCAGTAAAGTAACGGCCGAGTCATGAAAACAACGGTGGAGGCATGAAGGCGACGCAGGAGAACTGAAGCAATTTGAATGCAGTGAAGTCCATCCGAGTTATGAAAACAACGGAGAAGGCAGGAAGGCGAAGCAGGAGAAGCGATTGCAGTAAAGTAACGGCCGAGTCATGAAAACAGCGGTGGAGGCATGAAGGCGACGCAGGAGAACTGAAGCAATTTGAATGCAGTGAAGTCCATCCGAGTTATGAAAACAACGGAGGAGGCATGAAGGCGAAGCAGGAGAAGCGATTCAAATGCAGTAAAGTAACGGCCGAGTCATGAAAACAACGGTGGAGGCATGAAGGCGACGCAGGAGAACTGAAGCAGTTTGAATGCAGTGAAGTCCATCCGAGTTATGAAAACAACGGAGAAGGCAGGAAGGCGAAGCAGGAGAAGCGATTGCAGTAAAGTAACGGCCGAGTCATGAAAACAACTGTGGAGGCATGAAGGCGACGCAGGAGAACTGAAGCAATTTGAATGCAGTGAAGTCCATCCGAAGTTATGGAAACAACGGAGAAGGCAGGAAGGCGAAGCAGGAGAAGCGATTCAAATGCAGTAAAGTAACGGCCGAGTCATGAAAACAACGGTGGAGGCATGAAGGCGACGCAGGAGAACTGAAGCAATTTGAATGCAGTGAAGTCCATCCGAGTTATGAAAACAACGGAGAAGGCAGGAAGGCGAAGCAGGAGAAGCGATTTAAATGCAGTAAAGTAACGACCGAGTCATGAAAACAACGGTGGAGGCATGAAGGCGACGCAGGAGAACTGAAGCAATTTGAATGCAGTGAAGTCCATCCGAGTTATGAAAACAACGGAGGAGGCAGGAAGGCGAAGCAGGAGAAGCGATTCAAATGCAGTAAAGTAACGGCCGAGTCATGAAAACAACGGTGGAGGCATGAAGGCGACGCAGGAGAACTGAAGCAGTTTGAATGCAGTGAAGTCCATCCGAGTTATGAAAACAACGGAGAAGGCAGGAAGGCGAAGCAGGAGAAGCGATTGCAGTAAAGTAACGGCCGAGTCATGAAAACAACTGTGGAGGTATGAAGGCGACGCAGGAGAACTGAAGCAATTTGAATGCAGTGAAGTCCATCCGAAGTTATGGAAACAACGGAGAAGGCAGGAAGGCGAAGCAGGAGAAGCGATTCAAATGCAGTAAAGTAACGACCGAGTCATGAAAACAACTGTGGAGGAATGCATGAAGGCGACGCAGGAGAACTGAAGCAATTTGAATGCAGTGAAGTCCATACGAGTTATGAAAACAACGGAGAAGGCAGGGAGGCGAAGCAGGAGAAGCGATTCAAATGCAGTAAAGTAACGGCCGAGTCATGAAAACAACGGTGGAGGCATGAAGGCGACGCAGGAGAACTGAAGCAATTTGAATGCAGTGAAGTTCATCCGAGTTATGAAAACAACGGAGAATGCAGGAAGGCGAAGCAGGATAAGCTATTCAAATGCAGTAAAGTAACGGCCGAGTCATGAAAACAACTGTGAGGAATGAATGAAGGCGACGCAGGAGAACTGAAGCAATTTGAATGCAGTGAAGTCCATCCGAGTTATGAAAACAACGGAGAAGGCAGGGAGGCGAAGCAGGAGAAGCGATTTAAATGCAGTAAAGTAACGGCCGAGTCATGAAAACAACTGTGGAGGAATGCATGAAGGCGATGCAGGAGAACTGAAGCAATTTGAATGCAGTGAAGTCCATCCGAGTTATGAAAACAACGGAGAAGGCAGGGAGGCGAAGCAGGAGAAGCGATTCAAATGCAGTAAAGTAACGGCCGAGTCATGAAAACAACTGTGGAGGCATGAAGGCGACGCAGGAGAACTGAAGCAATTTGAATGCAGTGAAGTCCATCCGAGTTATGAAAACAACGGAGAAGGCAGGAAGGCGAAGCAGGAGAAGCGATTCAAATGCAGTAAAGTAACGGCCGAGTCATGAAAACAACGGTGGAGGCATGAAGGCGACGCAGGAGAACTGAAGCAATTTGAATGCAGTGAAGTTCATCCGAGTTATGAAAACAACGGAGAAGGCAGGAAGGCGAAGCATGAGAAGCGATTTAAATGCAGTGAAGTCACGGCAGAATCATGAAAACAACGTTGGAGGCATGAAGGCGACGCTGGAGAACTGAAGCGATTTGGATGCAGTGAAGACCATCCGAATTATAAAAACAACGGAGAAGGCAGTAACGCGGAGCATGAGAAGCGATTTAAATGCAGTAAAGTCACGACCGAGTCATGAAAACAACGGTGGAGGCATGAAGGCGACACAGGAGAACTGAAGCAATTTGAATGCAGTGAAGTTCATCCGAGTTATGAAAACAACGGAGAAGGCGAAGCATGAGAAGCGATTTAAATGCAGTGAAGTCACGGCAGAATCATGAAAACAACGTTGGAGGCATGAAGGCGACGCTGGAGAACTGAAGCGATTTGGATGCAGTGAAGACCATCCAAATTATAAAAACAACGGAGAAGGCAGTAAGGCGGAGCATGAGAAGCGATTTAAATGCAGTAAAGTCACGGCCGAGTCATGAAAACAACGGTGGAGGCATGAAGGCGACGCAGGAGAACTGAAGCGATTTGAATGCAGTGAAGTCCATCCGAGTTATGAAAACAACGGAGAAGGCAGGAAGGCGAAGCAGGAGAAGCGATTTAAATGCAGTAAAGACACGGCCGAGTCATGAAAACAACGCTGGAAGCATGAAGGCGACGTAGGGGAACTGAAGCGATTTGAATGCAGTGGAGTCCATCCGAAATATAGAAAGAACGGAGGAGGCAGGAAGGCGAAGCAGGAGAAGCGTTTTAAATGCAGTAAAGTAAAGGCCGAGTCATGAAAACAACGTTGGCGGCATGAAGGCGACGCAGGAGAACTGAAGCGATTCGAATGCAGTGAAGTGAATCCTAGTTATGAAAACAACACGGAGAAGGCAGGAAGGCGACGCAGGAGAACTGAAGCGATTTGAATGCAGTGAAGTCACGGCAGAATCATGAAAACAACGTTGGAGGCATGAAGGCGACGCTGGAGAACTGAAGCAATTTGAATGCAGTGAAGTTCATCCGAGTTATGAAAACAACGGAGAAGGCGAAGCATGAGAAGCGATTTAAATGCAGTGAAGTCACGGCAGAATCATGAAAACAACGTTGGAGGCATGAAGGCGACGCTGGAGAACTGAAGCGATTTGAATGCAGTGAAGACCATCCGAGTTATAAAAACAACGGAGAAGGCAGTAAGGCGGAGCAGGAGAAGCGTTTTAAATGCAGTAAAGTAAAGGCCGAGTCATGAAAACAACGTTGGCGGCATGAAGGCGACGCAGGAGAACTGAAGCGATTCGAATGCAGTGAAGTGAATCCTAGTTATGAAAACAACACGGAGAAGGCAGGAAGGCGACGCAGGAGAACTGAAGCGATTTGAATGCAGTGAAGTCACGGCAGAATCATGAAAACAACGTTGGAGGCATGAAGGCGACGCAGGAGAACTGAAGCAGTTTGAATGCAGTGAAGTCCATCCGAGTTATGAAAATAACGGAGAAGGCAGGAAGGCGAAGCAGGAGAAGCGATTCAAATGTAGTAAAGTAACGGCCGAGTCATGAAAACAACTGTGGAGGCATGAAGGCGACGCAGGAGAACTGAAGCAGTTTGAATGCAGTGAAGTCCATCCGATTTATGAAAACAACGAAGAAGGCAGGAAGGCGAAGCAGGAGAAGCGATTCAAATGCATTAAAGTAACGGCCGAGTCATGAAAACAACTGTGGAGGCATGAAGGCGACGCAGGAGAACTGAATCAGTTTGAATGCAGTGAAGTCCATCCGAGTTATGAAAACAACGGAGAAGGCAGGAAGGCGAAGCAGGAGAAGCGATTCAAATGCAGTAAAGTAACGGCCGAGTCATGAAAACAAGGTGGAGGCATGAAGGCGACGCAGGAGAACTGAAGCAGTTTGAATGCAGTGAAGTCCATCCGAGTTATGAAAATAACGGAGAAGGCAGGAAGGCGAAGCAGGAGAAGCGATTCAAATGTAGTAAAGTAACGGCCGAGTCATGAAAACAACTGTGGAGGCATGAAGGCGACGCAGGAGAACTGAAGCAATTTGAATGCAGTGAAGTCCATCCGAAGTTATGGAAACAACGGAGAAGGCAGGAAGGCGAAGCAGGAGAAGCGATTCAAATGCAGTAAAGTAACGACCGAGTCATGAAAACAACTGTGGAGGAATGCATGAAGGCGACGCAGGAGAACTGAAGCAATTTGAATGCAGTGAAGTCCATACGAGTTATGAAAACAACGGAGAAGGCAGGGAGGCGAAGCAGGAGAAGCGATTCAAATGCAGTAAAGTAACGGCCGAGTCATGAAAACAACGGTGGAGGCATGAAGGCGACGCAGGAGAACTGAAGCAATTTGAATGCAGTGAAGTTCATCCGAGTTATGAAAACAACGGAGAATGCAGGAAGGCGAAGCAGGATAAGCTATTCAAATGCAGTAAAGTAACGGCCGAGTCATGAAAACAACTGTGAGGAATGAATGAAGGCGACGCAGGAGAACTGAAGCAATTTGAATGCAGTGAAGTCCATCCGAGTTATGAAAACAACGGAGAAGGCAGGGAGGCGAAGCAGGAGAAGCGATTTAAATGCAGTAAAGTAACGGCCGAGTCATGAAAACAACTGTGGAGGAATGCATGAAGGCGATGCAGGAGAACTGAAGCAATTTGAATGCAGTGAAGTCCATCCGAGTTATGAAAACAACGGAGAAGGCAGGGAGGCGAAGCAGGAGAAGCGATTCAAATGCAGTAAAGTAACGGCCGAGTCATGAAAACAACTGTGGAGGCATGAAGGCGACGCAGGAGAACTGAAGCAATTTGAATGCAGTGAAGTCCATCCGAGTTATGAAAACAACGGAGAAGGCAGGAAGGCGAAGCAGGAGAAGCGATTCAAATGCAGTAAAGTAACGGCCGAGTCATGAAAACAACGGTGGAGGCATGAAGGCGACGCAGGAGAACTGAAGCAATTTGAATGCAGTGAAGTTCATCCGAGTTATGAAAACAACGGAGAAGGCAGGAAGGCGAAGCATGAGAAGCGATTTAAATGCAGTGAAGTCACGGCAGAATCATGAAAACAACGTTGGAGGCATGAAGGCGACGCTGGAGAACTGAAGCGATTTGGATGCAGTGAAGACCATCCGAATTATAAAAACAACGGAGAAGGCAGTAAGGCGGAGCATGAGAAGCGATTTAAATGCAGTAAAGTCACGGCCGAGTCATGAAAACAACGGTGGAGGCATGAAGGCGACACAGGAGAACTGAAGCAATTTGAATGCAGTGAAGTTCATCCGAGTTATGAAAACAACGGAGAAGGCGAAGCATGAGAAGCGATTTAAATGCAGTGAAGTCACGGCAGAATCATGAAAACAACGTTGGAGGCATGAAGGCGACGCTGGAGAACTGAAGCGATTTGGATGCAGTGAAGACCATCCAAATTATAAAAACAACGGAGAAGGCAGTAAGGCGGAGCATGAGAAGCGATTTAAATGCAGTAAAGTCACGGCCGAGTCATGAAAACAACGGTGGAGGCATGAAGGCGACGCAGGAGAACTGGAGCGATTTGAATGCAGTGAAGTCCATCCGAGTTATGAAAACAACGGAGAAGGCAGGAAGGCGAAGCAGGAGAAGCGATTTAAATGCAGTAAAGACACGGCCGAGTCATGAAAACAACGCTGGAAGCATGAAGGCGACGTAGGGGAACTGAAGCGATTTGAATGCAGTGGAGTCCATCCGAAATATAGAAAGAACGGAGGAGGCAGGAAGGCGAAGCAGGAGAAGCGTTTTAAATGCAGTAAAGTAAAGGCCGAGTCATGAAAACAACGTTGGCGGCATGAAGGCGACGCAGGAGAACTGAAGCGATTCGAATGCAGTGAAGTGAATCCTAGTTATGAAAACAACACGGAGAAGGCAGGAAGGCGACGCAGGAGAACTGAAGCGATTTGAATGCAGTGAAGTCACGGCAGAATCATGAAAACAACGTTGGAGGCATGAAGGCGACGCTGGAGAACTGAAGCGATTTGAATGCAGTGAAGACCATCCGAGTTATAAAAACAACGGAGAAGGCAGTAAGGCGGAGCATGAGAAGCGATTTAAATGCAGTAAAGTCACGGCCGAGTCATGAAAACAACGGTGGAGGCATGAAGGCGACACAGGAGAACTGAAGCAATTTGAATGCAGTGAAGTTCATCCGAGTTATGAAAACAACGGAGAAGGCGAAGCATGAGAAGCGATTTAAATGCAGTGAAGTCACGGCAGAATCATGAAAACAACGTTGGAGGCATGAAGGCGACGCTGGAGAACTGAAGCAATTTGAATGCAGTGAAGACCATTCGAATTATAAAAACAACGGAGAACGCAGTAAGGCGGAGCATGAGAAGCGATTTAAATGCAGTAAAGTCACGGCCGAGTCATGAAAACAACGGTGGAGGCATGAAGGCGACGCAGGAGAACTGAAGCGATTTGAATGCAGTGAAGTCCATCCGAGTTATGAAAACAACGGAGAAGGCAGGAAGGCGAAGCAGGAGAAGCGATTTAAATGCAGTAAAGACACGGCCGAGTCATGAAAACAACGCTGGAAGCATGAAGGCGACGTAGGGGAACTGAAGCGATTTGAATGCAGTGGAGTCCATCCGAGTTATAGAAACAACGGAGGAGGCAGGAAGGCGAAGCAGGAGAAGCGTTTTAAATGCAGTAAAGTAAAGGCCGAGTCATGAAAACAACGTTGGCGGCATGAAGGCGACGCAGGAGAACTGAAGCGATTCGAATGCAGTGAAGTGAATCCTAGTTATGAAAACAACACGGAGAAGGCAGGAAGGCGACGCAGGAGAACTGAAGCGATTTGAATGCAGTGAAGTCACGGCAGAATCATGAAAACAACGTTGGAGGCATGAAGGCGACGCAGGAGAACTGAAGCAGTTTGAATGCAGTGAAGTCCATCCGAGTTATGAAAATAACGGAGAAGGCAGGAAGGCGAAACAGGAGAAGCGATTCAAATGTAGTAAAGTAACGGCCGAGTCATGAAAACAACTGTGGAGGCATGAAGGCGACGCAGGAGAACTGAAGCAGTTTGAATGCAGTGAAGTCCATCCGATTTATGAAAACAACGAAGAAGGCAGGAAGGCGAAGCAGGAGAAGCGATTCAAATGCATTAAAGTAACGGCCGATTCATGAAAACAACTGTGGAGGCATGAAGGCGACGCAGGAGAACTGAATCAGTTTGAATGCAGTGAAGTCCATCCGAGTTATGAAAACAACGGAGAAGGCAGGAAGGCGAAGCAGGAGAAGCGATTCAAATGCAGTAAAGTAACGGCCGAGTCATGAAAACAAAGTGGAGGCATGAAGGCGACGCAGGAGAACTGAAGCAGTTTGAATGCAGTGAAGTCCATCCGAGTTATGAAAATAACGGAGAAGGCAGGAAGGCGAAGCAGGAGAAGCGATTCAAATGTAGTAAAGTAACGGCCGAGTCATGAAAACAACTGTGGAGGCATGAAGGCGACGCAGGAGAACTGAAGCAGTTTGAATGCAGTGAAGTCCATCCGAGTTATAAAAACAACGGAGAAGGCAGGAAGGCGAAGCAGGAGAAGCGATTCAAATGCAGTAAAGTAACGGCCGAGTCATGAGAACAACGGTGGAGGCATGAAGGCGACGCAGGAGAACTGAAGCAATTTGAATGCAGTGAAGTCCATCCGAGTTATGAAAACAACGGAGAAGGCAGGAAGGCGAAGCAGGAGAAGCGATTGCAGTAAAGTAACGGCCGAGTCATGAAAACAACTGTGGAGGCATGAAGGCGACGCAGGAGAACTGAAGCAATTTGAATGCAGTGAAGTCCATCCGAAGTTATGGAAACAACGGAGAAGGCAGGAAGGCGAAGCAGGAGAAGCGATTCAAATGCAGTAAAGTAACGGCCGAGTCATGAAAACAACGGTGGAGGCATGAAGGCGACGCAGGAGAACTGAAGCAGTTTAAATGCAGTGAAGTCCATCCGAGTTATGAAAACAACGGAGAAGGCAGGAAGGCGAAGCAGGAGAAGCGATTCAAATGCAGTTTAGTAACGGCCGAGTCATGAAAACAACGGTGGAGGCATGAAGGCGACGCAGGAGAACTGAAGCAATTTGAATGCAGTGAAGTCCATCCGAGTTATGAAAACAACGGAGAAGGAAGGAAGGCGAAGCAGGAAAAGAGATTCAAATGTAGTAAAGTAACGGCCGAGTCATGAAAACAACGGTGGATGCATGAAGGCGACGCAGGAGAACTGAAGTAATTTGAATGCAGTGAAGTCCATCCGAGTTATGAAAACCACGGAGAAGGCAGGAAGGCGAAGCAGGAAAAGCGATTCAAATGCAGTAACGTAACGGCCGAGTCATGAAAACAACTGTGGAGGCATGAAGGCGACGCAGGAGAACTGAAGCAATTTGAATGCAGTGAAGTCCATCCTAGTTATGAATACAACGGAGAAGGCAGGAAGGCGAAGCAGGAGAAGCGATTCAAATGCAGTTAAGTAACGGCCGAGTCATGAAAACAACGGTGGAGGCATGAAGGCGACGCAGGAGAACTGAAGCAATTTGAATGCAGTGAAGTCCATCCGAGTTATGAATACAACGGAGAAGGCAGGAAGGCGAAGCAGGAGAAGCGATTCAAATGCAGTTAAGTAACGGCCGAGTCATGAAAACAACGGTGGAGGCATGAAGGCGACGCAGGAGAACTGAAGCAATTTGAATGCAGTGAAGTCCATCCGAGTTATGAAAACAACGGAGAAGGCAGGAAGGCGAAGCAGGAGAAGCGATTGCAGTAAAGTAACGGCCGAGTCATGAAAACAACTGTGAAGGTATGAAGGCGACGCAGGAGAACTGAAGCAATTTGAATGCAGTGAAGTCCATCCGAAGTTATGGAAACAACGGAGGAGGCAGGAAGGCGAAGCAGGAGAAGCGATTCAAATCCAGTGAAGTAACGGCCGAGTCATGAAAACAACTGTGGAGGAATGCATGAAGGCGACGCAGGAGAACTGAAGCAATTTGAATGCAGTGAAGTCCATACGAGTTATGAAAACAACGGAGAAGGCAGGGAGGCGAAGCAGGAGAAGCGATTCAAATGCAGTAAAGTAACGGCCGAGTCATGAAAACAACGGTGGAGGAATGAATGCGACGCAGGAGAACTGAAGCAATTTGAATGCAGTGAAGTTCATCCGAGTTATGAAAAAAACGGAGAATGCAGGAAGGCGAAGCAGGATAAGCGATTCAAATGCATTAAAGTAACGGCCGAGTCATGAAAACAACTGTGAGGAATGAATGAAGGCGACGCAGGAGAACTGAAGCAATTTGAATGCAGTGAAGTCCATCCGAGTTATGAAAACAACGGAGAAGGCAGGGAGGCGAAGCAGGAGAAGCGATTTAAATGCAGTAAAGTAACGGCCGAGTCATGAAAACAACTGTGGAGGAATGTATGAAGGCGATGCAGGAGAACTGAAGCAGTTTGAATGCAGTGAAGTCCATCCGAGTTATGAAAATAACGGAGAAGGCAGGAAGGCGAAGCAGGAGAAGCGATTCAAATGTAGTAAAGTAACGGCCGAGTCATGAAAACAACTGTGGAGGCATGAAGGCGACGCAGGAGAACTGAAGCAGTTTGAATGCAGTGAAGTCCATCCGAGTTATAAAAACAACGGAGAAGGCAGGAAGGCGAAGCAGGAGAAGCGATTCAAATGCAGTAAAGTAACGGCCGAGTCATGAAAACAACGGTGGAGGCATGAAGGCGACGCAGGAGAACTGAAGCAATTTGAATGCAGTGAAGTCCATCCGAGTTATGAAAACAACGGAGAAGGCAGGAAGGCGAAGCAGGAGAAGCGATTGCAGTAAAGTAACGGCCGAGTCATGAAAACAACTGTGGAGGCATGAAGGCGACGCAGGAGAACTGAAGCAATTTGAATGCAGTGAAGTCCATCCGAAGTTATGGAAACAACGGAGAAGGCAGGAAGGCGAAGCAGGAGAAGCGATTCAAATGCAGTAAAGTAACGGCCGAGTCATGAAAACAACGGTGGAGGCATGAAGGCGACGCAGGAGAACTGAAGCAATTTGAATGCAGTGAAGTCCATCCGAGTTATGAAAACAACGGAGAAGGCAGGAAGGCGAAGCAGGAGAAGCGATTCAAATGCAGTAAAGTAACGGCCGAGTCATGAAAACAACGGTGGAGGCATGAAGGCGACGCAGGAGAACTGAAGCAATTTGAATGCAGTGAAGTCCATCCGAGTTATGAAAACAACGGAGAAGGCAGGAAGGCGAAGCAGGAGAAGCGATTG
Source organism: Allodiplogaster pararmata (assembly GCA_964056735.1). Classification (NCBI taxonomy): domain Eukaryota; kingdom Metazoa; phylum Nematoda; class Chromadorea; order Rhabditida; family Diplogasteridae; genus Allodiplogaster; species Allodiplogaster pararmata. Next base: position 8,743,761 of record OZ057403.1, read on the forward strand.
CAGTAAAGTAACGGCCGAGTCATGAAAACAACTGTGGAGGCATGAAGGCGACGCAGGAGAACTGAAGCAATTTGAATGCAGTGAAGTCCATCCGAAGTTATGGAAACAACGGAGAAGGCAGGAAGGCGAAGCAGGAGAAGCGATTCAAATGCAGTAAAGTAACGGCCGAGTCATGAAAACAACGGTGGAGGCATGAAGGCGACGCAGGAGAACTGAAGCAATTTGAATGCAGTGAAGTCCATCCGAGTTATGAAAACAACGGAGAAGGCAGGAAGGCGAAGCAGGAGAAGCGATTTAAATGCAGTAAAGTAACGGCCGAGTCATGAAAACAACGGTGGAGGCATGAAGGCGACGCAGGAGAACTGAAGCAATTTGAATGCAGTGAAGTCCATCCGAGTTATGAAAACAACGGAGGAGGCAGGAAGGCGAAGCAGGAGAAGCGATTCAAATGCAGTAAAGTAACGGCCGAGTCATGAAAACAACGGTGGAGGCATGAAGGCGACGCAGGAGAACTGAAGCAGTTTGAATGCAGTGAAGTCCATCCGAGTTATGAAAACAACGGAGAAGGCAGGAAGGCGAAGCAGGAGAAGCGATTGCAGTAAAGTAACGGCCGAGTCATGAAAACAACTGTGGAGGTATGAAGGCGACGCAGGAGAACTGAAGCAATTTGAATGCAGTGAAGTCCATCCGAAGTTATGGAAACAACGGAGAAGGCAGGAAGGCGAAGCAGGAGAAGCGATTCAAATGCAGTAAAGTAACGGCCGAGTCATGAAAACAACTGTGGAGGAATGCATGAAGGCGACGCAGGAGAACTGAAGCAATTTGAATGCAGTGAAGTCCATACGAGTTATGAAAACAACGGAGAAGGCAGGGAGGCGAAGCAGGAGAAGCGATTCAAATGCAGTAAAGTAACGGCCGAGTCATGAAAACAACGGTGGAGGTATGAAGGCGACGCAGGAGAACTGAAGCAATTTGAATGCAGTGAAGTTCATCCGAGTTATGAAAACAACGGAGAATGCAGGAAGGCGAAGCAGGATAAGCTATTCAAATGCAGTAAAGTAACGGCCGAGTCATGAAAACAACTGTGAGGAATGAATGAAGGCGACGCAGGAGAACTGAAGCAATTTGAATGCAGTGAAGTCCATCCGAGTTATGAAAACAACGGAGAAGGCAGGGAGGCGAAGCAGGAGAAGCGATTTAAATGCAGTAAAGTAACGGCCGAGTCATGAAAACAACTGTGAGGAATGAATGAAGGCGACGCAGGAGAACTGAAGCAATTTGAATGCAGTGAAGTCCATCCGAGTTATGAAAACAACGGAGAAGGCAGGAAGGCGAAGCAGGAGAAGCGATTGCAGTAAAGTAACGGCCGAGTCATAAAAACAACTGTGGAGGCATGAAGGCGACGCAGGAGAACTGAAGCAATTTGAATGCAGTGAAGTCCATCCGAAGTTATGGAAACAACGGAGAAGGCAGGAAGGCGAAGCAGGAGAAGCGATTCAAATGCAGTAAAGTAACGGCCGAGTCATGAAAACAACGGTGGAGGCATGAAGGCGACGCAGGAGAACTGAAGCAATTTGAATGCAGTGAAGTCCATCCGAGTTATGAAAACAACGGAGAAGGCAGGAAGGCGAAGCAGGAGAAGCGATTTAAATGCAGTAAAGTAACGGCCGAGTCATGAAAACAACGGTGGAGGCATGAAGGCGACGCAGGAGAACTGAAGCAATTTGAATGCAGTGAAGTCCATCCGAGTTATGAAAACAACGGAGGAGGCAGGAAGGCGAAGCAGGAGAAGCGATTCAAATGCAGTAAAGTAACGGCCGAGTCATGAAAACAACGGTGGAGGCATGAAGGCGACGCAGGAGAACTGAAGCAGTTTGAATGCAGTGAAGTCCATCCGAGTTATGAAAACAACGGAGAAGGCAGGAAGGCGAAGCAGGAGAAGCGATTGCAGTAAAGTAACGGCCGAGTCATGAAAACAACTGTGGAGGTATGAAGGCGACGCAGGAGAACTGAAGCAATTTGAATGCAGTGAAGTCCATCCGAAGTTATGGAAACAACGGAGAAGGCAGGAAGGCGAAGCAGGAGAAGCGATTCAAATGTAGTAAAGTAACGGCCGAGTCATGAAAACAACTGTGGAGGCATGAAGGCGACGGGGAGAACTGAAGCAGTTTGAATGCAGTGAAGTCCATCCGAGTTATAAAAACAACGGAGAAGGCAGGAAGGCGAAGCAGGAGAAGCGATTCAAATGCAGTAAAGTAACGGCCGAGTCATGAGAACAACGGTGGAGGCATGAAGGCGACGCAGGAGAACTGAAGCAATTTGAATGCAGTGAAGTCCATCCGAGTTATGAAAACAACGGAGAAGGCAGGAAGGCGAAGCAGGAGAAGCGATTGCAGTAAAGTAACGGCCGAGTCATGAAAACAACTGTGGAGGCATGAAGGCGACGCAGGAGAACTGAAGCAATTTGAATGCAGTGAAGTCCATCCGAAGTTATGGAAACAACGGAGAAGGCAGGAAGGCGAAGCAGGAGAAGCGATTCAAATGCAGTAAAGTAACGGCCGAGTCATGAAAACAACGGTGGAGGCATGAAGGCGACGCAGGAGAACTGAAGCAGTTTAAATGCAGTGAAGTCCATCCGAGTTATGAAAACAACGGAGAAGGCAGGAAGGCGAAGCAGGAGAAGCGATTCAAATGCAGTTTAGTAACGGCCGAGTCATGAAAACAACGGTGGAGGCATGAAGGCGACGCAGGAGAACTGAAGCAATTTGAATGCAGTGAAGTCCATCCGAGTTATGAAAACAACGGAGAAGGAAGGAAGGCGAAGCAGGAAAAGAGATTCAAATGTAGTAAAGTAACGGCCGAGTCATGAAAACAACGGTGGATGCATGAAGGCGACGCAGGAGAACTGAAGTAATTTGAATGCAGTGAAGTCCATCCGAGTTATGAAAACCACGGAGAAGGCAGGAAGGCGAAGCAGGAAAAGCGATTCAAATGCAGTAACGTAACGGCCGAGTCATGAAAACAACTGTGGAGGCATGAAGGCGACGCAGGAGAACTGAAGCAATTTGAATGCAGTGAAGTCCATCCGAGTTATGAAAACAACGGAGAAGGCAGGAAGGCGAAGCAGGAGAAGCGATTCAAATGCAGTTAAGTAACGGCCGAGTCATGAAAACAACGGTGGAGGCATGAAGGCGACGCAGGAGAACTGAAGCAATTTGAATGCAGTGAAGTCCATCCGAGTTATGAAAACAACGGAGAAGGCAGGAAGGCGAAGCAGGAGAAGCGATTGCAGTAAAGTAACGGCCGAGTCATGAAAACAACTGTGGAGGTATGAAGGCGACGCAGGAGAACTGAAGCAATTTGAATGCAGTGAAGTCCATCCGAAGTTATGGAAACAACGGAGAAGGCAGGAAGGCGAAGCAGGAGAAGCGATTCAAATCCAGTAAAGTAACGGCCGAGTCATGAAAACAACTGTGGAGGAATGCATGAAGGCGACGCAGGAGAACTGAAGCAATTTGAATGCAGTGAAGTCCATACGAGTTATGAAAACAACGGAGAAGGCAGGGAGGCGAAGCAGGAGAAGCGATTCAAATGCAGTAAAGTAACGGCCGAGTCACGAAAACAACGGTGGAGGAATGAAGGCGACGCAGGAGAACTGAAGCAATTTGAATGCAGTGAAGTTCATCCGAGTTATGAAAACAACGGAGAATGCAGGAAGGCGAAGCAGGATAAGCTACTCAAATGCAGTAAAGTAACGGCCGAGTCATGAAAACAACTGTGAGGAATGAATGAAGGTGACGCAGGAGAACTGAAGCAATTTGAATGCAGTGAAGTCCATCCGAGTTATGAAAACAACGGAGAAGGCAGGGAGGCGAAGCAGGAGAAGCGATTTAAATGCAGTAAAGTAACGGCCGAGTCATGAAAACAACTGTGGAGGAATGCATGAAGGCGATGCAGGAGAACTGAAGCAGTTTGAATGCAGTGAAGTCCATCCGAGTTATGAAAATAACGGAGAAGGCAGGAAGGCGAAGCAGGAGAAGCGATTCAAATGTAGTAAAGTAACGGCCGAGTCATGAAAACAACTGTGGAGGCATGAAGGCGACGCAGGAGAACTGAAGCAGTTTGAATGCAGTGAAGTCCATCCGAGTTATAAAAACAACGGAGAAGGCAGGAAGGCGAAGCAGGAGAAGCGATTCAAATGCAGTAAAGTAACGGCCGAGTCATGAAAACAACGGTGGAGGCATGAAGGCGACGCAGGAGAACTGAAGCAATTTGAATGCAGTGAAGTCCATCCGAGTTATGAAAACAACGGAGAAGGCAGGAAGGCGAAGCAGGAGAAGCGATTGCAGTAAAGTAACGGCCGAGTCATGAAAACAACTGTGGAGGCATGAAGGCGACGCAGGAGAACTGAAGCAATTTGAATGCAGTGAAGTCCATCCGAAGTTATGGAAACAACGGAGAAGGCAGGAAGGCGAAGCAGGAGAAGCGATTCAAATGCAGTAAAGTAACGGCCGAGTCATGAAAACAACGGTGGAGGCATGAAGGCGACGCAGGAGAACTGAAGCAATTTGAATGCAGTGAAGTCCATCCGAGTTATGAAAACAACGGAGAAGGCAGGAAGGCGAAGCAGGAGAAGCGATTTAAATGCAGTAAAGTAACGGCCGAGTCATGAAAACAACGGTGGAGGCATGAAGGCGACGCAGGAGAACTGAAGCAATTTGAATGCAGTGAAGTCCATCCGAGTTATGAAAACAACGGAGGAGGCAGGAAGGCGAAGCAGGAGAAGCGGTTCAAATGCAGTAAAGTAACGGCCGAGTCATGAAAACAACGGTGGAGGCATGAAGGCGACGCAGGAGAACTGAAGCAGTTTGAATGCAGTGAAGTCCATCCGAGTTATGAAAACAACGGAGAAGGCAGGAAGGCGAAGCAGGAGAAGCGATTGCAGTAAAGTAACGGCCGAGTCATGAAAACAACTGTGGAGGTATGAAGGTGACGCAGGAGAACTGAAGCAATTTGAATGCAGTGAAGTCCATCCGAAGTTATGGAAACAACGGAGAAGGCAGGAAGGCGAAGCAGGAGAAGCGATTCAAATGCAGTAAAGTAACGGCCGAGTCATGAAAACAACTGTGGAGGAATGCATGAAGGCGACGCAGGAGAACTGAAGCAATTTGAATGCAGTGAAGTCCATACGAGTTATGAAAACAACGGAGAAGGCAGGGAGGCGAAGCAGGAGAAGCGATTCAAATGCAGTAAAGTAACGGCCGAGTCATGAAAACAACGGTGGAGGCATGAAGGCGACGCAGGAGAACTGAAGCAATTTGAATGCAGTGAAGTTCATCCGAGTTATGAAAACAACGGAGAATGCAGGAAGGCGAAGCAGGATAAGCTATTCAAATGCAGTAAAGTAACGGCCGAGTCATGAAAACAACTGTGAGGAATGAATGAAGGCGACGCAGGAGAACTGAAGCAATTTGAATGCAGTGAAGTCCATCCGAGTTATGAAAACAACGGAGAAGGCAGGGAGGCGAAGCAGGAGAAGCGATTTAAATGCAGTAAAGTAACGGCCGAGTCATGAAAACAACTGTGAGGAATGAATGAAGGCGACGCAGGAGAACTGAAGCAATTTGAATGCAGTGAAGTCCATCCGAGTTATGAAAACAACGGAGAAGGCAGGAAGGCGAAGCAGGAGAAGCGATTGCAGTAAAGTAACGGCCGAGTCATGAAAACAACTGTGGAGGCATGAAGGCGACGCAGGAGAACTGAAGCAATTTGAATGCAGTGAAGTCCATCCGAAGTTATGGAAACAACGGAGAAGGCAGGAAGGCGAAGCAGGAGAAGCGATTCAAATGCAGTAAAGTAACGGCCGAGTCATGAAAACAACGGTGGAGGCATGAAGGCGACGCAGGAGAACTGAAGCAATTTGAATGCAGTGAAGTCCATCCGAGTTATGAAAACAACGGAGAAGGCAGGAAGGCGAAGCAGGAGAAGCGATTTAAATGCAGTAAAGTAACGGCCGAGTCATGAAAACAACGGTGGAGGCATGAAGGCGACGCAGGAGAACTGAAGCAATTTGAATGCAGTGAAGTCCATCCGAGTTATGAAAACAACGGAGGAGGCAGGAAGGCGAAGCAGGAGAAGCGATTGCAGTAAAGTAACGGCCGAGTCATGAAAACAACTGTGGAGGTATGAAGGCGACGCAGGAGAACTGAAGCAATTTGAATGCAGTGAAGTTCATCCGAGTTATGAAAACAACGGAGAATGCAGGAAGGCGAAGCAGGATAAGCTATTCAAATGCAGTAAAGTAACGGCCGAGTCATGAAAACAACTGTGAGGAATGAATGAAGGCGACGCAGGAGAACTGAAGCAATTTGAATGCAGTGAAGTCCATCCGAGTTATGAAAACAACGGAGAAGGCAGGGAGGCGAAGCAGGAGAAGCGATTTAAATGCAGTAAAGTAACGGCCGAGTCATGAAAACAACTGTGGAGGAATGCATGAAGGCGATGCAGGAGAACTGAAGCAGTTTGAATGCAGTGAAGTCCATCCGAGTTATGAAAATAACGGAGAAGGCAGGAAGGCGAAGCAGGAGAAGCGATTCAAATGTAGTAAAGTAACGGCCGAGTCATGAAAACAACTGTGGAGGCATGAAGGCGACGCAGGAGAACTGAAGCAGTTTGAATGCAGTGAAGTCCATCCGAGTTATAAAAACAACGGAGAAGGCAGGAAGGCGAAGCAGGAGAAGCGATTCAAATGCAGTAAAGTAACGGCCGAGTCATGAAAACAACGGTGGAGGCATGAAGGCGACGCAGGAGAACTGAAGCAATTTGAATGCAGTGAAGTCCATCCGAGTTATGAAAACAACGGAGAAGGCAGGAAGGCGAAGCAGGAGAAGCGATTGCAGTAAAGTAACGGCCGAGTCATGAAAACAACGGTGGAGGCATGAAGGCGACGCAGGAGAACTGAAGCAATTTGAATGCAGTGAAGTCCATCCGAGTTATGAAAACAACGGAGGAGGCAGGAAGGCGAAGCAGGAGAAGCGATTGCAGTAAAGTAACGGCCGAGTCATGAAAACAACTGTGGAGGTATGAAGGCGACGCAGGAGAACTGAAGCAATTTGAATGCAGTGAAGTTCATCCGAGTTATGAAAACAACGGAGAATGCAGGAAGGCGAAGCAGGATAAGCTATTCAAATGCAGTAAAGTAACGGCCGAGTCATGAAAACAACTGTGAGGAATGAATGAAGGCGACGCAGGAGAACTGAAGCAATTTGAATGCAGTGAAGTCCATCCGAGTTATGAAAACAACGGAGAAGGCAGGGAGGCGAAGCAGGAGAAGCGATTTAAATGCAGTAAAGTAACGGCCGAGTCATGAAAACAACTGTGGAGGAATGCATGAAGGCGATGCAGGAGAACTGAAGCAGTTTGAATGCAGTGAAGTCCATCCGAGTTATGAAAATAACGGAGAAGGCAGGAAGGCGAAGCAGGAGAAGCGATTCAAATGTAGTAAAGTAACGGCCGAGTCATGAAAACAACTGTGGAGGCATGAAGGCGACGCAGGAGAACTGAAGCAGTTTGAATGCAGTGAAGTCCATCCGAGTTATAAAAACAACGGAGAAGGCAGGAAGGCGAAGCAGGAGAAGCGATTCAAATGCAGTAAAGTAACGGCCGAGTCATGAAAACAACGGTGGAGGCATGAAGGCGACGCAGGAGAACTGAAGCAATTTGAATGCAGTGAAGTCCATCCGAGTTATGAAAACAACGGAGAAGGCAGGAAGGCGAAGCAGGAGAAGCGATTGCAGTAAAGTAACGGCCGAGTCATGAAAACAACTGTGGAGGCATGAAGGCGACGCAGGAGAACTGAAGCAATTTGAATGCAGTGAAGTCCATCCGAAGTTATGGAAACAACGGAGAAGGCAGGAAGGCGAAGCAGGAGAAGCGATTCAAATGCAGTAAAGTAACGGCCGAGTCATGAAAACAACGGTGGAGGCATGAAGGCGACGCAGGAGAACTGAAGCAATTTGAATGCAGTGAAGTCCATCCGAGTTATGAAAACAACGGAGAAGGCAGGAAGGCGAAGCAGGAGAAGCGATTTAAATGCAGTAAAGTAACGGCCGAGTCATGAAAACAACGGTGGAGGCATGAAGGCGACGCAGGAGAACTGAAGCAATTTGAATGCAGTGAAGTCCATCCGAGTTATGAAAACAACGGAGGAGGCAGGAAGGCGAAGCAGGAGAAGCGATTCAAATGCAGTAAAGTAACGGCCGAGTCATGAAAACAACGGTGGAGGCATGAAGGCGACGCAGGAGAACTGAAGCAGTTTGAATGCAGTGAAGTCCATCCGAGTTATGAAAACAACGGAGAAGGCAGGAAGGCGAAGCAGGAGAAGCGATTGCAGTAAAGTAACGGCCGAGTCATGAAAACAACTGTGAGGAATGAATGAAGGCGACGCAGGAGAACTGAAGCAATTTGAATGCAGTGAAGTCCATCCGAGTTATGAAAACAACGGAGAAGGCAGGAAGGCGAAGCAGGAGAAGCGATTGCAGTAAAGTAACGGCCGAGTCATGAAAACAACTGTGGAGGCATGAAGGCGACGCAGGAGAACTGAAGCAATTTGAATGCAGTGAAGTCCATCCGAAGTTATGGAAACAACGGAGAAGGCAGGAAGGCGAAGCAGGAGAAGCGATTCAAATGCAGTAAAGTAACGGCCGAGTCATGAAAACAACGGTGGAGGCATGAAGGCGACGCAGGAGAACTGAAGCAATTTGAATGCAGTGAAGTCCATCCGAGTTATGAAAACAACGGAGAAGGCAGGAAGGCGAAGCAGGAGAAGCGATTTAAATGCAGTAAAGTAACGGCCGAGTCATGAAAACAACGGTGGAGGCATGAAGGCGACGCAGGAGAACTGAAGCAATTTGAATGCAGTGAAGTCCATCCGAGTTATGAAAACAACGGAGGAGGCAGGAAGGCGAAGCAGGAGAAGCGATTGCAGTAAAGTAACGGCCGAGTCATGAAAACAACTGTGGAGGTATGAAGGCGACGCAGGAGAACTGAAGCAATTTGAATGCAGTGAAGTTCATCCGAGTTATGAAAACAACGGAGAATGCAGGAAGGCGAAGCAGGATAAGCTATTCAAATGCAGTAAAGTAACGGCCGAGTCATGAAAACAACTGTGGAGGAATGCATGAAGGCGACGCAGGAGAACTGAAGCAATTTGAATGCAGTGAAGTCCATACGAGTTATGAAAACAACGGAGAAGGCAGGGAGGCGAAGCAGGAGAAGCGATTCAAATGCAGTAAAGTAACGGCCGAGTCATGAAAACAACGGTGGAGGCATGAAGGCGACGCAGGAGAACTGAAGCAATTTGAATGCAGTGAAGTTCATCCGAGTTATGAAAACAACGGAGAATGCAGGAAGGCGAAGCAGGATAAGCTATTCAAATGCAGTAAAGTAACGGCCGAGTCATGAAAACAACTGTGAGGAATGAATGAAGGCGACGCAGGAGAACTGAAGCAATTTGAATGCAGTGAAGTCCATCCGAGTTATGAAAACAACGGAGAAGGCAGGGAGGCGAAGCAGGAGAAGCGATTTAAATGCAGTAAAGTAACGGCCGAGTCATGAAAACAACTGTGAGGAATGAATGAAGGCGACGCAGGAGAACTGAAGCAATTTGAATGCAGTGAAGTCCATCCGAGTTATGAAAACAACGGAGAAGGCAGGAAGGCGAAGCAGGAGAAGCGATTGCAGTAAAGTAACGGCCGAGTCATGAAAACAACTGTGGAGGCATGAAGGCGACGCAGGAGAACTGAAGCAATTTGAATGCAGTGAAGTCCATCCGAAGTTATGGAAACAACGGAGAAGGCAGGAAGGCGAAGCAGGAGAAGCGATTCAAATGCATTAAAGTAACGGCCGAGTCATGAAAACAACGGTGGAGGCATGAAGGCGACGCAGGAGAACTGAAGCAATTTGAATGCAGTGAAGTCCATCCGAGTTATGAAAACAACGGAGAAGGCAGGAAGGCGAAGCAGGAGAAGCGATTTAAATGCAGTAAAGTAACGGCCGAGTCATGAAAACAACGGTGGAGGCATGAAGGCGACGCAGGAGAACTGAAGCAATTTGAATGCAGTGAAGTCCATCCGAGTTATGAAAACAACGGAGGAGGCAGGAAGGCGAAGCAGGAGAAGCGATTGCAGTAAAGTAACGGCCGAGTCATGAAAACAACTGTGGAGGTATGAAGGCGACGCAGGAGAACTGAAGCAATTTGAATGCAGTGAAGTTCATCCGAGTTATGAAAACAACGGAGAATGCAGGAAGGCGAAGCAGGATAAGCTATTCAAATGCAGTAAAGTAACGGCCGAGTCATGAAAACAACTGTGAGGAATGAATGAAGGCGACGCAGGAGAACTGAAGCAATTTGAATGCAGTGAAGTCCATCCGAGTTATGAAAACAACGGAGAAGGCAGGGAGGCGAAGCAGGAGAAGCGATTTAAATGCAGTAAAGTAACGGCCGAGTCATGAAAACAACTGTGGAGGAATGCATGAAGGCGATGCAGGAGAACTGAAGCAGTTTGAATGCAGTGAAGTCCATCCGAGTTATGAAAATAACGGAGAAGGCAGGAAGGCGAAGCAGGAGAAGCGATTCAAATGTAGTAAAGTAACGGCCGAGTCATGAAAACAACTGTGGAGGCATGAAGGCGACGCAGGAGAACTGAAGCAGTTTGAATGCAGTGAAGTCCATCCGAGTTATAAAAACAACGGAGAAGGCAGGAAGGCGAAGCAGGAGAAGCGATTCAAATGCAGTAAAGTAACGGCCGAGTCATGAAAACAACGGTGGAGGCATGAAGGCGACGCAGGAGAACTGAAGCAATTTGAATGCAGTGAAGTCCATCCGAGTTATGAAAACAACGGAGAAGGCAGGAAGGCGAAGCAGGAGAAGCGATTGCAGTAAAGTAACGGCCGAGTCATGAAAACAACTGTGGAGGCATGAAGGCGACGCAGGAGAACTGAAGCAATTTGAATGCAGTGAAGTCCATCCGAAGTTATGGAAACAACGGAGAAGGCAGGAAGGCGAAGCAGGAGAAGCGATTCAAATGCAGTAAAGTAACGGCCGAGTCATGAAAACAACGGTGGAGGCATGAAGGCGACGCAGGAGAACTGAAGCAATTTGAATGCAGTGAAGTCCATCCGAGTTATGAAAACAACGGAGAAGGCAGGAAGGCGAAGCAGGAGAAGCGATTTAAATGCAGTAAAGTAACGGCCGAGTCATGAAAACAACGGTGGAGGCATGAAGGCGACGCAGGAGAACTGAAGCAATTTGAATGCAGTGAAGTCCATCCGAGTTATGAAAACAACGGAGGAGGCAGGAAGGCGAAGCAGGAGAAGCGATTCAAATGCAGTAAAGTAACGGCCGAGTCATGAAAACAACGGTGGAGGCATGAAGGCGACGCAGGAGAACTGAAGCAGTTTGAATGCAGTGAAGTCCATCCGAGTTATGAAAACAACGGAGAAGGCAGGAAGGCGAAGCAGGAGAAGCGATTGCAGTAAAGTAACGGCCGAGTCATGAAAACAACTGTGAGGAATGAATGAAGGCGACGCAGGAGAACTGAAGCAATTTGAATGCAGTGAAGTCCATCCGAGTTATGAAAACAACGGAGAAGGCAGGAAGGCGAAGCAGGAGAAGCGATTGCAGTAAAGTAACGGCCGAGTCATGAAAACAACTGTGGAGGCATGAAGGCGACGCAGGAGAACTGAAGCAATTTGAATGCAGTGAAGTCCATCCGAAGTTATGGAAACAACGGAGAAGGCAGGAAGGCGAAGCAGGAGAAGCGATTCAAATGCAGTAAAGTAACGGCCGAGTCATGAAAACAACGGTGGAGGCATGAAGGCGACGCAGGAGAACTGAAGCAATTTGAATGCAGTGAAGTCCATCCGAGTTATGAAAACAACGGAGAAGGCAGGAAGGCGAAGCAGGAGAAGCGATTTAAATGCAGTAAAGTAACGGCCGAGTCATGAAAACAACGGTGGAGGCATGAAGGCGACGCAGGAGAACTGAAGCAATTTGAATGCAGTGAAGTCCATCCGAGTTATGAAAACAACGGAGGAGGCAGGAAGGCGAAGCAGGAGAAGCGATTGCAGTAAAGTAACGGCCGAGTCATGAAAACAACTGTGGAGGTATGAAGGCGACGCAGGAGAACTGAAGCAATTTGAATGCAGTGAAGTTCATCCGAGTTATGAAAACAACGGAGAATGCAGGAAGGCGAAGCAGGATAAGCTATTCAAATGCAGTAAAGTAACGGCCGAGTCATGAAAACAACTGTGAGGAATGAATGAAGGCGACGCAGGAGAACTGAAGCAATTTGAATGCAGTGAAGTCCATCCGAGTTATGAAAACAACGGAGAAGGCAGGGAGGCGAAGCAGGAGAAGCGATTTAAATGCAGTAAAGTAACGGCCGAGTCATGAAAACAACTGTGGAGGAATGCATGAAGGCGATGCAGGAGAACTGAAGCAGTTTGAATGCAGTGAAGTCCATCCGAGTTATGAAAATAACGGAGAAGGCAGGAAGGCGAAGCAGGAGAAGCGATTCAAATGTAGTAAAGTAACGGCCGAGTCATGAAAACAACTGTGGAGGCATGAAGGCGACGCAGGAGAACTGAAGCAGTTTGAATGCAGTGAAGTCCATCCGAGTTATAAAAACAACGGAGAAGGCAGGAAGGCGAAGCAGGAGAAGCGATTCAAATGCAGTAAAGTAACGGCCGAGTCATGAAAACAACGGTGGAGGCATGAAGGCGACGCAGGAGAACTGAAGCAATTTGAATGCAGTGAAGTCCATCCGAGTTATGAAAACAACGGAGGAGGCAGGAAGGCGAAGCAGGAGAAGCGATTCAAATGCAGTAAAGTAACGGCCGAGTCAAGAAAACAACGGTGGAGGCATGAAGGCGACGCAGGAGAACTGAAGCAGTTTGAATGCAGTGAAGTCCATCCGAGTTATGAAAACAACGGAGAAGGCAGGAAGGCGAAGCAGGAGAAGCGATTGCAGTAAAGTAACGGCCGAGTCATGAAAACAACTGTGGAGGTATGAAGGCGACGCAGGAGAACTGAAGCAATTTGAATGCAGTGAAGTCCATCCGAAGTTATGGAAACAACGGAGAAGGCAGGAAGGCGAAGCAGGAGAAGCGATTCAAATGCAGTAAAGTAACGGCCGAGTCATGAAAACAACTGTGGAGGAATGCATGAAGGCGACGCAGGAGAACTGAAGCAATTTGAATGCAGTGAAGTCCATACGAGTTATGAAAACAACGGAGAAGGCAGGGAGGCGAAGCAGGAGAAGCGATTCAAATGCAGTAAAGTAACGGCCGAGTCATGAAAACAACGGTGGAGGCATGAAGGCGACGCAGGAGAACTGAAGCAATTTGAATGCAGTGAAGTTCATCCGAGTTATGAAAACAACGGAGAATGCAGGAAGGCGAAGCAGGATAAGCTATTCAAATGCAGTAAAGTAACGGCCGAGTCATGAAAACAACTGTGAGGAATGAATGAAGGCGACGCAGGAGAACTGAAGCAATTTGAATGCAGTGAAGTCCATCCGAGTTATGAAAACAACGGAGGAGGCAGGAAGGCGAAGCAGGAGAAGCGATTCAAATGCAGTAAAGTAACGGCCGAGTCATGAAAACAACGGTGGAGGCATGAAGGCGACGCAGGAGAACTGAAGCAGTTTGAATGCAGTGAAGTCCATCCGAGTTATGAAAACAACGGAGAAGGCAGGAAGGCGAAGCAGGAGAAGCGATTGCAGTAAAGTAACGGCCGAGTCATGAAAACAACTGTGAGGAATGAATGAAGGCGACGCAGGAGAACTGAAGCAATTTGAATGCAGTGAAGTCCATCCGAGTTATGAAAACAACGGAGAAGGCAGGAAGGCGAAGCAGGAGAAGCGATTGCAGTAAAGTAACGGCCGAGTCATGAAAACAACTGTGGAGGCATGAAGGCGACGCAGGAGAACTGAAGCAATTTGAATGCAGTGAAGTCCATCCGAAGTTATGGAAACAACGGAGAAGGCAGGAAGGCGAAGCAGGAGAAGCGATTCAAATGCAGTAAAGTAACGGCCGAGTCATGAAAACAACGGTGGAGGCATGAAGGCGACGCAGGAGAACTGAAGCAATTTGAATGCAGTGAAGTCCATCCGAGTTATGAAAACAACGGAGAAGGCAGGAAGGCGAAGCAGGAGAAGCGATTTAAATGCAGTAAAGTAACGGCCGAGTCATGAAAACAACGGTGGAGGCATGAAGGCGACGCAGGAGAACTGAAGCAATTTGAATGCAGTGAAGTCCATCCGAGTTATGAAAACAACGGAGGAGGCAGGAAGGCGAAGCAGGAGAAGCGATTGCAGTAAAGTAACGGCCGAGTCATGAAAACAACTGTGGAGGTATGAAGGCGACGCAGGAGAACTGAAGCAATTTGAATGCAGTGAAGTTCATCCGAGTTATGAAAACAACGGAGAATGCAGGAAGGCGAAGCAGGATAAGCTATTCAAATGCAGTAAAGTAACGGCCGAGTCATGAAAACAACTGTGAGGAATGAATGAAGGCGACGCAGGAGAACTGAAGCAATTTGAATGCAGTGAAGTCCATCCGAGTTATGAAAACAACGGAGAAGGCAGGGAGGCGAAGCAGGAGAAGCGATTTAAATGCAGTAAAGTAACGGCCGAGTCATGAAAACAACTGTGGAGGAATGCATGAAGGCGATGCAGGAGAACTGAAGCAGTTTGAATGCAGTGAAGTCCATCCGAGTTATGAAAATAACGGAGAAGGCAGGAAGGCGAAGCAGGAGAAGCGATTCAAATGTAGTAAAGTAACGGCCGAGTCATGAAAACAACTGTGGAGGCATGAAGGCGACGCAGGAGAACTGAAGCAGTTTGAATGCAGTGAAGTCCATCCGAGTTATAAAAACAACGGAGAAGGCAGGAAGGCGAAGCAGGAGAAGCGATTCAAATGCAGTAAAGTAACGGCCGAGTCATGAAAACAACGGTGGAGGCATGAAGGCGACGCAGGAGAACTGAAGCAATTTGAATGCAGTGAAGTCCATCCGAGTTATGAAAACAACGGAGGAGGCAGGAAGGCGAAGCAGGAGAAGCGATTCAAATGCAGTAAAGTAACGGCCGAGTCAAGAAAACAACGGTGGAGGCATGAAGGCGACGCAGGAGAACTGAAGCAGTTTGAATGCAGTGAAGTCCATCCGAGTTATGAAAACAACGGAGAAGGCAGGAAGGCGAAGCAGGAGAAGCGATTGCAGTAAAGTAACGGCCGAGTCATGAAAACAACTGTGGAGGTATGAAGGCGACGCAGGAGAACTGAAGCAATTTGAATGCAGTGAAGTCCATCCGAAGTTATGGAAACAACGGAGAAGGCAGGAAGGCGAAGCAGGAGAAGCGATTCAAATGCAGTAAAGTAACGGCCGAGTCATGAAAACAACTGTGGAGGAATGCATGAAGGCGACGCAGGAGAACTGAAGCAATTTGAATGCAGTGAAGTCCATACGAGTTATGAAAACAACGGAGAAGGCAGGGAGGCGAAGCAGGAGAAGCGATTCAAATGCAGTAAAGTAACGGCCGAGTCATGAAAACAACGGTGGAGGCATGAAGGCGACGCAGGAGAACTGAAGCAATTTGAATGCAGTGAAGTTCATCCGAGTTATGAAAACAACGGAGAATGCAGGAAGGCGAAGCAGGATAAGCTATTCAAATGCAGTAAAGTAACGGCCGAGTCATGAAAACAACTGTGAGGAATGAATGAAGGCGACGCAGGAGAACTGAAGCAATTTGAATGCAGTGAAGTCCATCCGAGTTATGAAAACAACGGAGAAGGCAGGGAGGCGAAGCAGGAGAAGCGATTTAAATGCAGTAAAGTAACGGCCGAGTCATGAAAACAACTGTGAGGAATGAATGAAGGCGACGCAGGAGAACTGAAGCAATTTGAATGCAGTGAAGTCCATCCGAGTTATGAAAACAACGGAGAAGGCAGGAAGGCGAAGCAGGAGAAGCGATTGCAGTAAAGTAACGGCCGAGTCATGAAAACAACTGTGGAGGCATGAAGGCGACGCAGGAGAACTGAAGCAATTTGAATGCAGTGAAGTCCATCCGAAGTTATGGAAACAACGGAGAAGGCAGGAAGGCGAAGCAGGAGAAGCGATTCAAATGCAGTAAAGTAACGGCCGAGTCATGAAAACAACGGTGGAGGCATGAAGGCGACGCAGGAGAACTGAAGCAATTTGAATGCAGTGAAGTCCATCCGAGTTATGAAAACAACGGAGAAGGCAGGAAGGCGAAGCAGGAGAAGCGATTTAAATGCAGTAAAGTAACGGCCGAGTCATGAAAACAACGGTGGAGGCATGAAGGCGACGCAGGAGAACTGAAGCAATTTGAATGCAGTGAAGTCCATCCGAGTTATGAAAACAACGGAGGAGGCAGGAAGGCGAAGCAGGAGAAGCGATTCAAATGCGGTAAAGTAACGGCCGAGTCATGAAAACAACGGTGGAGGCATGAAGGCGACGCAGGAGAACTGAAGCAGTTTGAATGCAGTGAAGTCCATCCGAGTTATGAAAACAACGGAGAAGGCAGGAAGGCGAAGCAGGAGAAGCGATTGCAGTAAAGTAACGGCCGAGTCATGAAAACAACTGTGGAGGTATGAAGGCGACGCAGGAGAACTGGAGCAATTTGAATGCAGTGAAGTCCATCCGAAGTTATGGAAACAACGGAGAAGGCAGGAAGGCGAAGCAGGAGAAGCGATTCAAATGCAGTAAAGTAACGGCCGAGTCATGAAAACAACTGTGGAGGAATGCATGAAGGCGACGCAGGAGAACTGAAGCAATTTGAATGCAGTGAAGTCCATACGAGTTATGAAAACAACGGAGAAGGCAGGGAGGCGAAGCAGGAGAAGGGATTCAAATGCAGTAAAGTAACGGCCGAGTCATGAAAACAACGGTGGAGGCATGAAGGCGACGCAGGAGAACTGAAGCAATTTGAATGCAGTGAAGTTCATCCGAGTTATGAAAACAACGGAGAATGCAGGAAGGCGAAGCAGGATAAGCTATTCAAATGCAGTAAAGTAACGGCCGAGTCATGAAAACAACTGTGAGGAATGAATGAAGGCGACGCAGGAGAACTGAAGCAATTTGAATGCAGTGAAGTCCATCCGAGTTATGAAAACAACGGAGAAGGCAGGGAGGCGAAGCAGGAGAAGCGATTTAAATGCAGTAAAGTAACGGCCGAGTCATGAAAACAACTGTGGAGGAATGCATGAAGGCGATGCAGGAGAACTGAAGCAATTTGAATGCAGTGAAGTCCATCCTAGTTATGAAAACAACGGAGAAGGCAGGGAGGCGAAGCAGGAGAAGCGATTCAAATGCAGTAAAGTAACGGCCGAGTCATGAAAACAACTGTGGAGGAATGCATGAAGGCGACGCAGGAGAACTGAAGCAATTTGAATGCAGTGAAGTCCATACGAGTTATGAAAACAACGGAGAAGGCAGGGAGGCGAAGCAGGAGAAGGGATTCAAATGCAGTAAAGTAACGGCCGAGTCATGAAAACAACGGTGGAGGCATGAAGGCGACGCAGGAGAACTGAAGCAATTTGAATGCAGTGAAGTTCATCCGAGTTATGAAAACAACGGAGAATGCAGGAAGGCGAAGCAGGATAAGCTATTCAAATGCAGTAAAGTAACGGCCGAGTCATGAAAACAACTGTGAGGAATGAATGAAGGCGACGCAGGAGAACTGAAGCAATTTGAATGCAGTGAAGTCCATCCGAGTTATGAAAACAACGGAGAAGGCAGGGAGGCGAAGCAGGAGAAGCGATTTAAATGCAGTAAAGTAACGGCCGAGTCATGAAAACAACTGTGGAGGAATGCATGAAGGCGATGCAGGAGAACTGAAGCAATTTGAATGCAGTGAAGTCCATCCTAGTTATGAAAACAACGGAGAAGGCAGGGAGGCGAAGCAGGAGAAGCGATTCAAATGCAGTAAAGTAACGGCCGAGTCATGAAAACAACTGTGGAGGCATGAAGGCGACGCAGGAGAACTGAAGCAATTTGAATGCAGTGAAGTCCATCCGAGTTATGAAAACAACGGAGAAGGCAGGAAGGCGAAGCAGGAGAAGCGATTCAAATGCAGTAAAGTAACGGCCGAGTCATGAAAACAACGGTGGAGGCATGAAGGCGACGCAGGAGAACTGAAGCAATTTGAATGCAGTGAAGTTCATCCGAGTTATGAAAACAACGGAGAAGGCAGGAAGGCGAAGCATGAGAAGCGATTTAAATGCAGTGAAGTCACGGCAGAATCATGAAAACAACGTTGGAGGCATGAAGGCGACGCTGGAGAACTGAAGCGATTTGGATGCAGTGAAGACCATCCGAATTATAAAAACAACGGAGAAGGCAGTAAGGCGGAGCATGAGAAGCGATTTAAATGCAGTAAAGTCACGGCCGATTCATGAAAACAACGGTGGAGGCATGAAGGCGACACAGGAGAACTGAAGCAATTTGAATGCAGTGAAGTTCATCCGAGTTATGAAAACAACGGAGAAGGCGAAGCATGAGAAGCGATTTAAATGCAGTGAAGTCACGGCAGAATCATGAAAACAACGTTGGAGGCATGAAGGCGACGCTGGAGAACTGAAGCGATTTGGATGCAGTGAAGACCATCCGAATTATAAAAACAACGGAGAAGGCAGTAAGGCGGAGCATGAGAAGCGATTTAAATGCAGTAAAGTCACGGCCGAGTCATGAAAACAACGGTGGAGGCATGAAGGCGACGCAGGAGAACTGAAGCGATTTGAATGCAGTGAAGTCCATCCGAGTTATGAAAACAACGGAGAAGGCAGGAAGGCGAAGCAGGAGAAGCGATTTAAATGCAGTAAAGACACGGCCGAGTCATGAAAACAACGCTGGAAGCATGAAGGCGACGTAGGGGAACTGAAGCGATTTGAATGCAGTGGAGTCCATCCGAGTTATAGAAACAACGGAGGAGGCAGGAAGGCGAAGCAGGAGAAGCGTTTTAAATGCAGTAAAGTAAAGGCCGAGTCATGAAAACAACGTTGGCGGCATGAAGGCGACGCAGGAGAACTGAAGCGATTCGAATGCAGTGAAGTGAATCCTAGTTATGAAAACAACACGGAGAAGGCAGGAAGGCGACGCAGGAGAACTGAAGCGATTTGAATGCAGTGAAGTCACGGCAGAATCATGAAAACAACGTTGGAGGCAAGAAGGCGACGCTGGAGAACTGAAGCGATTTGAATGCAGTGAAGACCATCCGAGTTATAAAAACAACGGAGAAGGCAGTAAGGCGAAGCATGAAAAGCGATTTAAATGCAGTAAAGTCACAGTCGAGTCATGAAAACAACGGTGGAGGCATGAAGGCGACACAGGAGAACTGAAGCAATTTGAATGCAGTGAAGTTCATCCGAGTTATGAAAACAACGGAGAAGGCGAAGCATGAGAAGCGATTTAAATGCAGTGAAGTCACGGCAGAATCATGAAAACAACGTTGGAGGCATGAAGGCGACGCTGGAGAACTGAAGCGATTTGAATGCAGTGAAGACCATCCGAGTTATAGAAACAACGGAGAAGGCAGTAAGGCGGAGCATGAGAAGCGATTTAAATGCAGTAAAGTCACGGCCGAGTCATGAAAACAACGGTGGAGGCATGAAGGCGACACAGGAGAACTGAAGCAATTTGAATGCAGTGAAGTTCATCCGAGTTATGAAAACAACGGAGAAGGCGAAGCATGAGAAGCGATTTAAATGCAGTGAAGTCACGGCAGAATCATGAAAACAACGTTGGAGGCATGAAGGCGACGCTGGAGAACTGAAGCGATTTGAATGCAGTGAAGAGCATTCGAATTATAAAAACAACGGAGAAGGCAGTAAGGCGGAGCATGAGAAGCGATTTAAATGCAGTAAAGTCACGGCAGAATCATGAAAACAACGTTGGAGGCATGAAGGCGACGCTGGAGAACTGAAGCGATTTGAATGCAGTGAAGACCATTCGAATTATAAAAACAACGGAGAAGGCAGTAAGGCGGAGCATGAGAAGCGATTTAAATGCAGTAAAGTCACGGCCGAGTCATGAAAACAACGGTGGAGGCATGAAGGCGACGCAGGAGAACTGAAGCGATTTGAATGCAGTGAAGTCCATCCGAGTTATGAAAACAACGGAGAAGGCAGGAAGGTGAAGCAGGAGAAGCGATTTAAATGCAGTAAAGACACGGCCGAGTCATGAAAACAACGCTGGAAGCATGAAGGCGACGTAGGGGAACTGAAGCGATTTGAATGCAGTGGAGTCCATCCGAGTTATAGAAACAACGGAGGAGGCAGGAAGGCGAAGCAGGAGAAGCGTTTTAAATGCAGTAAAGTAAAGGCCGAGTCATGAAAACAACGTTGGCGGCATGAAGGCGACGCAGGAGAACTGAAGCGATTCGAATGCAGTGAAGTGAATCCTAGTTATGAAAACAACACGGAGAAGGCAGGAAGGCGACGCAGGAGAACTGAAGCGATTTGAATGCAGTGAAGTCACGGCAGAATCATGAAAACAACGTTGGAGGCATGAAGGCGAAGCAGGAGAACTGAAGCAGTTTGAATGCAGTGAAGTCCATCCGAGTTATGAAAATAACGGAGAAGGCAGGAAGGCGAAGCAGGAGAAGCGATTCAAATGTAGTAAAGTAACGGCCGAGTCATGAAAACAACTGTGGAGGCATGAAGGCGACGCAGGAGAACTGAAGCAGTTTGAATGCAGTGAAGTCCATCCGATTTATGAAAACAACGAAGAAGGCAGGAAGGCGAAGCAGGAGAAGCGATTCAAATGCATTAAAGTAACGGCTGAGTCATGAAAACAACTGTGGAGGCATGAAGGCGACGCAGGAGAACTGAATCAGTTTGAATGCAGTGAAGTCCATCCGAGTTATGAAAACAACGGAGAAGGCAGGAAGGCGAAGCAGGAGAAGCGATTCAAATGCAGTAAAGTAACGGCCGAGTCATGAAAACAAGGTGGAGGCATGAAGGCGACGCAGGAGAACTGAAGCAGTTTGAATGCAGTGAAGTCCATCCGAGTTATGAAAATAACGGAGAAGGCAGGAAGGCGAAGCAGGAGAAGCGATTCAAATGTAGTAAAGTAACGGCCGAGTCATGAAAACAACTGTGGAGGCATGAAGGCGACGCAGGAGAACTGAAGCAGTTTGAATGCAGTGAAGTCCATCCGAGTTATGAAAACAACGGAGAAGGCAGGAAGGCGAAGCAGGAGAAGCGATTCAAATGCAGTAAAGTAACGGCCGAGTCATGAAAACAACGGTGGAGGCATGAAGGCGACGCAGGAGAACTGAAGCAATTTGAATGCAGTGAAGTTCATCCGAGTTATGAAAACAACGGAGAAGGCAGGAAGGCGAAGCATGAGAAGCGATTTAAATGCAGTGAAGTCACGGCAGAATCATGAAAACAACGTTGGAGGCATGAAGGCGACGCTGGAGAACTGAAGCGATTTGGATGCAGTGAAGACCATCCGAATTATAAAAACAACGGAGAAGGCAGTAAGGCGGAGCATGAGAAGCGATTTAAATGCAGTAAAGTCACGGCCGATTCATGAAAACAACGGTGGAGGCATGAAGGCGACACAGGAGAACTGAAGCAATTTGAATGCAGTGAAGTTCATCCGAGTTATGAAAACAACGGAGAAGGCGAAGCATGAGAAGCGATTTAAATGCAGTGAAGTCACGGCAGAATCATGAAAACAACGTTGGAGGCATGAAGGCGACGCTGGAGAACTGAAGCGATTTGGATGCAGTGAAGACCATCCGAATTATAAAAACAACGGAGAAGGCAGTAAGGCGGAGCATGAGAAGCGATTTAAATGCAGTAAAGTCACGGCCGAGTCATGAAAACAACGGTGGAGGCATGAAGGCGACGCAGGAGAACTGAAGCGATTTGAATGCAGTGAAGTCCATCCGAGTTATGAAAACAACGGAGAAGGCAGGAAGGCGAAGCAGGAGAAGCGATTTAAATGCAGTAAAGACACGGCCGAGTCATGAAAACAACGCTGGAAGCATGAAGGCGACGTAGGGGAACTGAAGCGATTTGAATGCAGTGGAGTCCATCCGAGTTATAGAAACAACGGAGGAGGCAGGAAGGCGAAGCAGGAGAAGCGTTTTAAATGCAGTAAAGTAAAGGCCGAGTCATGAAAACAACGTTGGCGGCATGAAGGCGACGCAGGAGAACTGAAGCGATTCGAATGCAGTGAAGTGAATCCTAGTTATGAAAACAACACGGAGAAGGCAGGAAGGCGACGCAGGAGAACTGAAGCGATTTGAATGCAGTGAAGTCACGGCAGAATCATGAAAACAACGTTGGAGGCAAGAAGGCGACGCTGGAGAACTGAAGCGATTTGAATGCAGTGAAGACCATCCGAGTTATAAAAACAACGGAGAAGGCAGTAAGGCGAAGCATGAAAAGCGATTTAAATGCAGTAAAGTCACAGTCGAGTCATGAAAACAACGGTGGAGGCATGAAGGCGACACAGGAGAACTGAAGCAATTTGAATGCAGTGAAGTTCATCCGAGTTATGAAAACAACGGAGAAGGCGAAGCATGAGAAGCGATTTAAATGCAGTGAAGTCACGGCAGAATCATGAAAACAACGTTGGAGGCATGAAGGCGACGCTGGAGAACTGAAGCGATTTGAATGCAGTGAAGACCATCCGAGTTATAGAAACAACGGAGAAGGCAGTAAGGCGGAGCATGAGAAGCGATTTAAATGCAGTAAAGTCACGGCCGAGTCATGAAAACAACGGTGGAGGCATGAAGGCGACACAGGAGAACTGAAGCAATTTGAATGCAGTGAAGTTCATCCGAGTTATGAAAACAACGGAGAAGGCGAAGCATGAGAAGCGATTTAAATGCAGTGAAGTCACGGCAGAATCATGAAAACAACGTTGGAGGCATGAAGGCGACGCTGGAGAACTGAAGCGATTTGAATGCAGTGAAGAGCATTCGAATTATAAAAACAACGGAGAAGGCAGTAAGGCGGAGCATGAGAAGCGATTTAAATGCAGTAAAGTCACGGCAGAATCATGAAAACAACGTTGGAGGCATGAAGGCGACGCTGGAGAACTGAAGCGATTTGAATGCAGTGAAGACCATTCGAATTATAAAAACAACGGAGAAGGCAGTAAGGCGGAGCATGAGAAGCGATTTAAATGCAGTAAAGTCACGGCCGAGTCATGAAAACAACGGTGGAGGCATGAAGGCGACGCAGGAGAACTGAAGCGATTTGAATGCAGTGAAGTCCATCCGAGTTATGAAAACAACGGAGAAGGCAGGAAGGCGAAGCAGGAGAAGCGATTTAAATGCAGTAAAGACACGGCCGAGTCATGAAAACAACGCTGGAAGCATGAAGGCGACGTAGGGGAACTGAAGCGATTTGAATGCAGTGGAGTCCATCCGAGTTATAGAAACAACGGAGGAGGCAGGAAGGCGAAGCAGGAGAAGCGTTTTAAATGCAGTAAAGTAAAGGCCGAGTCATGAAAACAACGTTGGCGGCATGAAGGCGACGCAGGAGAACTGAAGCGATTCGAATGCAGTGAAGTGAATCCTAGTTATGAAAACAACACGGAGAAGGCAGGAAGGCGACGCAGGAGAACTGAAGCGATTTGAATGCAGTGAAGTCACGGCAGAATCATGAAAACAACGTTGGAGGCATGAAGGCGAAGCAGGAGAACTGAAGCAGTTTGAATGCAGTGAAGTCCATCCGAGTTATGAAAATAACGGAGAAGGCAGGAAGGCGAAGCAGGAGAAGCGATTCAAATGTAGTAAAGTAACGGCCGAGTCATGAAAACAACTGTGGAGGCATGAAGGCGACGCAGGAGAACTGAAGCAGTTTGAATGCAGTGAAGTCCATCCGATTTATGAAAACAACGAAGAAGGCAGGAAGGCGAAGCAGGAGAAGCGATTCAAATGCATTAAAGTAACGGCTGAGTCATGAAAACAACTGTGGAGGCATGAAGGCGACGCAGGAGAACTGAATCAGTTTGAATGCAGTGAAGTCCATCCGAGTTATGAAAACAACGGAGAAGGCAGGAAGGCGAAGCAGGAGAAGCGATTCAAATGCAGTAAAGTAACGGCCGAGTCATGAAAACAAGGTGGAGGCATGAAGGCGACGCAGGAGAACTGAAGCAGTTTGAATGCAGTGAAGTCCATCCGAGTTATGAAAATAACGGAGAAGGCAGGAAGGCGAAGCAGGAGAAGCGATTCAAATGTAGTAAAGTAACGGCCGAGTCATGAAAACAACTGTGGAGGCATGAAGGCGACGCAGGAGAACTGAAGCAGTTTGAATGCAGTGAAGTCCATCCGAGTTATAAAAACAACGGAGAAGGCAGGAAGGCGAAGCAGGAGAAGCGATTCAAATGCAGTAAAGTAACGGCCGAGTCATGAAAACAACGGTGGAGGCATGAAGGCGACGCAGGAGAACTGAAGCAATTTGAATGCAGTGAAGTCCATCCGAGTTATGAAAACAACGGAGAAGGCAGGAAGGCGAAGCAGGAGAAGCGATTGCAGTAAAGTAACGGCCGAGTCATGAAAACAACTGTGGAGGCATGAAGGCGACGCAGGAGAACTGAAGCAATTTGAATGCAGTGAAGTCCATCCGAAGTTATGGAAACAACGGAGAAGGCAGGAAGGCGAAGCAGGAGAAGCGATTCAAATGCAGTAAAGTAACGGCCGAGTCATGAAAACAACGGTGGAGGCATGAAGGCGACGCAGGAGAACTGAAGCAATTTGAATGCAGTGAAGTCCATCCGAGTTATGAAAACAACGGAGAAGGCAGGAAGGCGAAGCAGGAGAAGCGATTTAAATGCAGTAAAGTAACGGCCGAGTCATGAAAACAACGGTGGAGGCATGAAGGCGACGCAGGAGAACTGAAGCAATTTGAATGCAGTGAAGTCCATCCGAGTTATGAAAACAACGGAGGAGGCAGGAAGGCGAAGCAGGAGAAGCGATTCAAATGCAGTAAAGTAACGGCCGAGTCATGAAAACAACGGTGGAGGCATGAAGGCGACGCAGGAGAACTGAAGCAGTTTGAATGCAGTGAAGTCCATCCGAGTTATGAAAACAACGGAGAAGGCAGGAAGGCGAAGCAGGAGAAGCGATTGCAGTAAAGTAACGGCCGAGTCATGAAAACAACTGTGGAGGTATGAAGGCGACGCAGGAGAACTGAAGCAATTTGAATGCAGTGAAGTCCATCCGAAGTTATGGAAACAACGGAGAAGGCAGGAAGGCGAAGCAGGAGAAGCGATTCAAATGCAGTAAAGTAACGGCCGAGTCATGAAAACAACTGTGGAGGAATGCATGAAGGCGACGCAGGAGAACTGAAGCAATTTGAATGCAGTGAAGTCCATACGAGTTATGAAAACAACGGAGAAGGCAGGGAGGCGAAGCAGGAGAAGCGATTCAAATGCAGTAAAGTAACGGCCGAGTCATGAAAACAACGGTGGAGGCATGAAGGCGACGCAGGAGAACTGAAGCAATTTGAATGCAGTGAAGTTCATCCGAGTTATGAAAATAACGGAGAATGCAGGAAGGCGAAGCAGGATAAGCTATTCAAATGCAGTAAAGTAACGGCCGAGTCATGAAAACAACTGTGAGGAATGAATGAAGGCGACGCAGGAGAACTGAAGCAATTTGAATGCAGTGAAGTCCATCCGAGTTATGAAAACAACGGAGAAGGCAGGGAGGCGAAGCAGGAGAAGCGATTTAAATGCAGTAAAGTAACGGCCGAGTCATGAAAACAACTGTGGAGGAATGCATGAAGGCGATGCAGGAGAACTGAAGCAATTTGAATGCAGTGAAGTCCATCCGAGTTATGAAAACAACGGAGAAGGCAGGGAGGCGAAGCAGGAGAAGCGATTCAAATGCAGTAAAGTAACGGCCGAGTCATGAAAACAACTGTGGAGGCATGAAGGCGACGCAGGAGAACTGAAGCAATTTGAATGCAGTGAAGTCCATCCGAGTTATGAAAACAACGGAGAAGGCAGGAAGGCGAAGCAGGAGAAGCGATTAAAATGCAGTAAAGTAACGGCCGAGTCATGAAAACAACGGTGGAGGCATGAAGGCGACACAGGAGAACTGAAGCAATTTGAATGCAGTGAAGTTCATCCGAGTTATGAAAACAACGGAGAAGGCGAAGCATGAGAAGCGATTTAAATGCAGTGAAGTCACGGCAGAATCATGAAAACAACGTTGGAGGCATGAAGGCGACGCTGGAGAATTGAAGCGATTTGGATGCAGTGGAGTCCATCCGAGTTATAGAAACAACGGAGGAGGCAGGAAGGCGAAGCAGGAGAAGCGTTTTAAATGCAGTAAAGTAAAGGCCGAGTCATGAAAACAACGTTGGCGGCATGAAGGCGACGCAGGAGAACTGAAGCGATTCGAATGCAGTGAAGTGAATCCTAGTTATGAAAACAACACGGAGAAGGCAGGAAGGCGACGCAGGAGAACTGAAGCGATTTGAATGCAGTGAAGTCACGGCAGAATCATGAAAACAACGTTGGAGGCATGAAGGCGACGCTGGAGAACTGAAGCGATTTGAATGCAGTGAAGACCATCCGAGTTATAAAAACAACGGAGAAGGCAGTAAGGCGAAGCATGAAAAGCGATTTAAATGCAGTAAAGTCACAGTCGAGTCATGAAAACAACGGTGGAGGCATGAAGGCGACACAGGAGAACTGAAGCAATTTGAATGCAGTGAAGTTCATCCGAGTTATGAAAACAACGGAGAAGGCGAAGCATGAGAAGCGATTTAAATGCAGTGAAGTCACGGCAGAATCATGAAAACAACGTTGGAGGCATGAAGGCGACGCTGGAGAACTGAAGCGATTTGAATGCAGTGAAGACCATCCGAGTTATAAAAACAACGGAGAAGGCAGTAAGGCGGAGCATGAGAAGCGATTTAAATGCAGTAAAGTCACAGCCGAGTCATGAAAACAACGGTGGAGGCATGAAGGCGACACAGGAGAACTGAAGCAATTTGAATGCAGTGAAGTTCATCCGAGTTATGAAAACAACGGAGAAGGCGAAGCATGAGAAGCGATTTAAATGCAGTGAAGTCACGGCAGAATCATGAAAACAACGTTGGAGGCATGAAGGCGACGCTGGAGAACTGAAGCGATTTGAATGCAGTGAAGACCATTCGAATTATAAAAACAACGGAGAAGGCAGTAAGGCGGAGCATGAGAAGCGATTTAAATGCAGTGAAGTCACGGCAGAATCATGAAAACAACGTTGGAGGCATGAAGGCGACGCTGGAGAACTGAAGCGATTTGGATGCAGTGAAGAAGATCCGAATTATAAAAACAACGGAGAAGGCAGTAAGGCGGAGCATGAGAAGCGATTTAAATGCAGTAAAGTCACGGCCGAGTCATGAAAACAACGGTGGAGGCATGAAGGCGACACAGGAGAACTGAAGCAATTTGAATGCAGTGAAGTTCATCCGAGTTATGAAAACAACGGAGAAGGCGAAGAATGAGAAGCGATTTAAATGCAGTGAAGTCACGGCAGAATCATGAAAACAACGTTGGAGGCATGAAGGCGACGCTGGAGAATTGAAGCGATTTGGATGCAGTGAAGACCATCCGAATTATAAAAACAACGGAGAAGGCAGTAAGGCGGAGCATGAGAAGCGATTTAAATGCAGTAAAGTCACGGCCGAGTCATGAAAACAACGGTGGAGGCATGAAGGCGACGCAGGAGAACTGAAGCGATTTGAATGCAGTGAAGTCCATCCGAGTTATGAAAACAACGGAGAAGGCAGGAAGGCGAAGCAGGAGAAGCGATTTAAATGCAGTAAAGACACGGCCGAGTCATGAAAACAACGCTGGAAGCATGAAGGCGACGTAGGGGAACTGAAGCGATTTGAATGCAGTGGAGTCCATCCGAGTTATAGAAACAACGGAGGAGGCAGGAAGGCGAAGCAGGAGAAGCGTTTTAAATGCAGTAAAGTAAAGGCCGAGTCATGAAAACAACGTTGGCGGCATGAAGGCGACGCAGGAGAACTGAAGCGATTCGAATGCAGTGAAGTGAATCCTAGTTATGAAAACAACACGGAGAAGGCAGGAAGGCGACGCAGGAGAACTGAAGCGATTTGAATGCAGTGAAGTCACGGCAGAATCATGAAAACAACGTTGGAGGCATGAAGGCGACGCTGGAGAACTGAAGCGATTTGAATGCAGTGAAGACCATCCGAGTTATAAAAACAACGGAGAAGGCAGTAAGGCGAAGCATGAAAAGCGATTTAAATGCAGTAAAGTCACAGTCGAGTCATGAAAACAACGGTGGAGGCATGAAGGCGACACAGGAGAACTGAAGCAATTTGAATGCAGTGAAGTTCATCCGAGTTATGAAAACAACGGAGAAGGCGAAGCATGAGAAGCGATTTAAATGCAGTGAAGTCACGGCAGAATCATGAAAACAACGTTGGAGGCATGAAGGCGACGCTGGAGAACTGAAGCGATTTGAATGCAGTGAAGACCATCCGAGTTATAAAAACAACGGAGAAGGCAGTAAGGCGGAGCATGAGAAGCGATTTAAATGCAGTAAAGTCACGGCCGAGTCATGAAAACAACGGTGGAGGCATGAAGGCGACACAGGAGAACTGAAGCAATTTGAATGCAGTGAAGTTCATCCGAGTTATGAAAACAACGGAGAAGGCGAAGCATGAGAAGCGATTTAAATGCAGTAAAGTCACGGCCGAGTCATGAAAACAACGGTGGAGGCATGAAGGCGACGCAGGAGAACTGAAGCGATTTGAATGCAGTGAAGTCCATCCGAGTTATGAAAACAACGGAGAAGGCAGGAAGGCGAAGCAGGAGAAGCGATTTAAATGCAGTAAAGACACGGCCGAGTCATGAAAACAACGCTGGAAGCATGAAGGCGACGTAGGGGAACTGAAGCGATTTGAATGCAGTGGAGTCCATCCGAGTTATAGAAACAACGGAGGAGGCAGGAAGGCGAAGCAGGAGAAGCGTTTTAAATGCAGTAAAGTAACGGCCGAGTCATGAAAACAACGTTGGCGGCATGAAGGCGACGCAGGAGAACTGAAGCGATTCGAATGCAGTGAAGTGAATCCTAGTTATGAAAACAACACGGAGAAGGCAGGAAGGCGACGCAGGAGAACTGAAGCGATTTGAATGCAGTGAAGTCACGGCAGAATCATGAAAACAACGTTGGAGGCATGAAGGCGACGCTGGAGAACTGAAGCGATTTGAATGCAGTGAAGACCATCCGAGTTATGAAAACAACGGAGAAGGCAGTAAGGCGAAGCATGAAAAGCGATTTAAATGCAGTAAAGTCACAGTCGAGTCATGAAAACAACGGTGGAGGCATGAACGCGACGCAGGAGAACTGAAGCGATTTGAATGCAGTGAAGTCCATCCGAGTTATGAAAACAACGGAGAAGGCAGGAAGGCGAAGCAGGAGAAGCGATTTAAATGCAGTAAAGACACGGCCGAGTCATGAAAACAACGCTGGAAGCATGAAGGCGACGTAGGGGAACTGAAGCGATTTGAATGCAGTGGAGTCCATCCGAGTTATAGAAACAACGGAGGAGGCAGGAAGGCGAAGCAGGAGAAGCGTTTTAAATGCAGTAAAGTAACGGCCGAGTCATGAAAACAACGTTGGCGGCATGAAGGCGACGCAGGAGAACTGAAGCGATTCGAATGCAGTGAAGTGAATCCTAGTTATGAAAACAACACGGAGAAGGCAGGAAGGCGACGCAGGAGAACTGAAGCGATTTGAATGCAGTGAAGTCACGGCAGAATCATGAAAACAACGTTGGAGGCATGAAGGCGACGCTGGAGAACTGAAGCGATTTGAATGCAGTGAAGACCATCCGAGTTATAAAAACAACGGAGAAGGCAGTAAGGCGAAGCATGAAAAGCGATTTAAATGCAGTAAAGTCACAGTCGAGTCATGAAAACAACGGTGGAGGCATGAACGCGACGCAGGAGAACTGAAGCGATTTGAATGCAGTGAAGTCCATCCGAGTTATGAAAACAACGGAGAAGGCAGGAAGGCGAAGCAGGAGAAGCGATTTAAATGCAGTAAAGACACGGCCGAGTCATGAAAACAACGCTGGAAGCATGAAGGCGACGTAGGGGAACTGAAGCGATTTGAATGCAGTGGAGTCCATCCGAGTTATAGAAACAACGGAGAAGGCAGGAAGGCGAAGCAGGAGAAGCGTTTTAAATGCAGTAAAGTAACGGCCGAGTCATGAAAACAACGTTGGCGGCATGAAGGCGACGCAGGAGAACTGAAGCGATTCGAATGCAGTGAAGTCACGGCAGAATCATGAAAACAACGTTGAAGGCATGAAGGCGACGCTGGAGAACTGAAGCGATTTGAATGCAGTGAAGACCATCCGAGTTATAAAAACAACGGAGAAGGCAGTAAGGCGAAGCATGAGAAGCGATTTAAATGCAGTAAAGTCACAGTCGAGTCATGAAAACAACGGTGTAGGCATGAAGCGACGCAGGAGAACTGAAGCGATTTGAATGTAGTGAAGTCCATCCGAGTTATAGAAACAACGGAGAAGGCAAGAAGGCGAAGCATGAGAAGCGATTTAAATTCAGTAAAGTAACGGCCGAGTCATGAAAACAACGTTAGAGGCATGAAGGCGACGCTGGAGAACTGAAGCGATTTGAATGCAGTGAAGACCATCCGAGTTATAAAAACAACGGAGAAGGCAGTAAGGCGAAGCATGAGAAGCGATTTAAATTCAGTAAAGTAACGGCCGAGTCATGAAAACAACGTTAGAGGCATGAAGGCGACGCTGGAGAACTGAAGCGATTTGAATGCAGTGAAGTCCATCCGAGCTATGAAAACAACAGAGAAGGCAGGAAGCCGAAGCATGAGAAGCGATTTAAATGCAGTGAAGTCACGGCAGAGTCATGAAAACAACGTTGGAGGCATGAAGGCAACGCTGGAGAACTGAAGCGATTTGAATGCAGTGAAGACCATCCGAGTTATAAAAACAACGGAGAAGGCAGTAAGGCGAAGCATGAGAAGCGATTTAAATGCAGTAAAGTCACGGCCGAGTCATGAAAACAACGGTGGAGGCATGAAGGCGACGCAGGAGAACTGAAGCGATTTGAATGCAGTGAAGTCCATCCGAGTTATGAAAACAACGGAGAAGGCAGGAAGGCGAAGCAGGAGAAGCGTTTTAAATGCAGTAAAGTAACGGCCGAGTCATGAAAACAACGTTGGCGGCATGAAGGCGACGCAGGAGAACTGAAGCGATTCGAATGCAGTGAAGTGAATCCTAGTTATGAAAACAACACGGAGAAGGCAGGAAGGCGACGCAGGAGAACTGAAGCGATTTGAATGCAGTGAAGTCACGGCAGAATCATGAAAACAACGTTGGAGGCATGAAGGCGACGCTGGAGAACTGAAGCGATTTGAATGCAGTGAAGTCCATCCGAGTTATGAAAACAACGGAGAAGGCAGGAAGGCGAAGCAGGAGAAGCGATTTAAAAGCAGTAAAGACACGGCCGAGTCATGAAAACAACGCTGGAAGCATGAAGGCGACGTAGGGGAACTGAAGCGATTTGAATGCAGTGGAGTCCATCCGAGTTATAGAAACAACGGAGAAGGCAGGAAGGCGAAGCAGGAGAAGCGTTTTAAATGCAGTAAAGTAACGGCCGAGTCATGAAAACAACGTTGGCGGCATGAAGGCGACGCAGGAGAACTGAAGCGATTCGAATGCAGTGAAGTCACGGCAGAATCATGAAAACAACGTTGAAGGCATGAAGGCGACGCTGGAGAACTGAAGCGATTTGAATGCAGTGAAGACCATCCGAGTTATAAAAACAACGGAGAAGGCAGTAAGGCGAAGCATGAGAAGCGATTTAAATGCAGTAAAGTCACAGTCGAGTCATGAAAACAACGGTGTAGGCATGAAGCGACGCAGGAGAACTGAAGCGATTTGAATGTAGTGAAGTCCATCCGAGTTATAGAAACAACGGAGAAGGCAAGAAGGCGAAGCATGAGAAGCGATTTAAATTCAGTAAAGTAACGGCCGAGTCATGAAAACAACGTTAGAGGCATGAAGGCGACGCTGGAGAACTGAAGCGATTTGAATGCAGTGAAGACCATCCGAGTTATAAAAACAACGGAGAAGGCAGTAAGGCGAAGCATGAGAAGCGATTTAAATGCAGTAAAGTAACGGCCGAGTCATGAAAACAACGTTAGAGGCATGAAGGCGACGCAGGAGAACTGAAGCGATTTGAATGCAGTGAAGTCCATCCGAGTTATGAAAACAACGGAGAAGGCAGGAAGGCGAAGCAGGAGAAGCGTTTTAAATGCAGTAAAGTAACGGCCGAGTCATGAAAACAACGTTGGCGGCATGAAGGCGACGCAGGAGAACTGAAGCGATTCGATTGCAGTGAAGTGAATCCTAGTTATGAAAACAACACGGAGAAGGCAGGAAGGCGACGCAGGAGAACTGAAGCGATTTGAATGCAGTGAAGTCACGGCAGAATCATGAAAACAACGTTGGAGGCATGAAGGCGACGCTGGAGAACTGAAGCGATTTGAATGCAGTGAAGACCATCCGAGTTATAAAAACAACGGAGAAGGCAGTAAGGCGAAGCATGAGAAGCGATTTAAATGCAGTAAAGTCACAGTCGAGTCATGAAAACAACGGTGTAGGCATGAAGCGACGCAGGAGAACTGAAGCGATTTGAATGTAGTGAAGTCCATCCGAGTTATAGAAACAACGGAGAAGGCAAGAAGGCGAAGCATGAGAAGCGATTTAAATTCAGTAAAGTAACGGCCGAGTCATGAAAACAACGTTGGCGGCATGAAGGCGACGCAGGAGAACTGAAGCGATTCGAATGCAGTGAAGTGAATCCTAGTTATGAAAACAACACGGAGAAGGCAGGAAGGCGACGCAGGAGAACTGAAGCGATTTGAATGCAGTGAAGTCACGGCAGAATCATGAAAACAACGTTGGAGGCATGAAGGCGACGCTGGAGAACTGAAGCGATTTGAATGCAGTGAAGACCATCCGAGTTATAAAAACAACGGAGAAGGCAGTAAGGCGAAGCATGAGAAGCGATTTAAATTCAGTAAAGTAACGGCCGAGTCATGAAAACAACGTTAGAGGCATGAAGGCGACGCTGGAGAACTGAAGCGATTTGAATGCAGTGAAGACCATCCGAGTTATAAAAACAACGGAGAAGGCAGTAAGGCGAAGCATGAGAAGCGATTTAAATGCAGTAAAGTCACGACCGAGTCATGAAAACAACGGTGGAGGCATGAAGGCGACGCAGGAGAACTGAAGCGATTTGAATGCAGTGAAGTCCATCCGAGTTATGAAAACAACGGAGAAGGCAGGAAGGCGAAGCAGGAGAAGCGTTTTAAATGCAGTAAAGTAACGGCCGAGTCATGAAAACAACGTTGGCGGCATGAAGGCGACGCAGGAAAACTGAAGCGATTCGAATGCAGTGAAGTGAATCCTAGTTATGAAAACAACACGGAGAAGGCAGGAAGGCGACGCAGGAGAACTGAAGCGATTCGACTGCAGTGAAGTCCATCCGAGTTATGAAAACAACGGAGAAGGCAGGAAGACGAAGCAGGAGAAGCGATTTAAATGCAGTAAAGTAACTTAGTAGACATGGCTTACGCCTCAACATCAAGAAGACCGAGTACCAGGAAATCGGAGTGCAAACGACGGGAACTGTTCACATCAGCGGTGAACCGCTCCCGAAGACCTCCGAATTCAAGTACCTTGGTTCTGTCATCTCCTCAGACACGTCAACAAATGCAGCGGCACGCCAAAGAGTAAATGCAGCTTGGATGAAATGGAGAGATGCTACAGGTGTCCTCTGTGATAGGAATATCACAGCTGGCATACGCGGAAAGATGTATAAAACTGCGATCCGTCCCGTGCTTCTCTATTCGACGGAGACCTGACCTACAACGCGTGTAACCGAGAACATTATCCACACGAATGAGATGAAAATGTTACGCTGGACACTAGGACTGACTCGCCTAGATTGTGTGCGTAACACAATTGTGAGAGGGAGACTCGGCGTGGCTCCAGTACAAGACAAGATGCGAGAAGGGAGAGTTAGATGGTATGGACACGTGATGCGAAGAGAAGCGACCAACATCGCAAGACACGCCCTTGACATGGAAGTACCAGGCAAACGCCCGCGAGGCAAACCGAAGACAAGATATATGGATACGCTCAACCAAGACCTGCGCCTTGCAAGACTCCACTCGGAAGACGCAACGGACAGATGTTTCTGGAGAGCTAGAAGCCGTACAGCGGACCCTACTCCGACCTCGGCCGGCGCGGGACAACGCTAAGAAGAAGAAGAATTTTTTTCTATTCTAATTTTTTTTTCAGACAAAAAGCAAGATATTTCGTGCTCTTTGCAATAGGGATCCAGTGTCATACATATATCCGTTGTTACAAAACTTTCATTCTCCCTAAGCTAGAGTTTGCTTCACCAGTTTGGTCTCACTGATTAGGAGAATCGAAAGAGTTCAACATACGTTCACTAGGCTATTGTAGATTCGATGCCGTAAACGAATATCAGTTTTTCGACCTCCTGCGTATAACATGAGACTTGAAATGTTCCAGCTAGAAACTTTGCTGTCTCGGAGAACCAAAACCGAAATTCTGTTCGCCTATAAGATTCTTAACGGCTTATTGGATATTCCAATAAGTAAGATGTATACTCTTAAACCATGTCAGGGTCGTATTTTCAGATACGCTTTCCACGTTCCTCGCTCACGTAGGCTACCACTATTTATTTCTTTGCATTACGATCCGCGAGATATTATGGCAAGCTACCGTATAATATAGTATCAGCCCCTAATGTTCTCACTGTTAAAGATAGGCTAAGCTCTGTTGATGTTCTTAGTTTGCTCGATATAAATGTAACTTATCTTTGATTTCCGATTTTTTTTGTTCTTTTCTATACTCTAGAATCATGAATTTCTTCTGATGATTGATTGGATTCTTTGATAGCTCGGTTTCCAAAATTTTTCAATTCAGTTTAACTGTCGGCACTTGTCTAGCTCGACGTAGGCTTCTCTCCCCTGCATTTTGCTGCCCGATGTTGCTCCTGTTCTCTCACAGTACCGAATTTTCTTTTGATAGAAAACACAAAGAGTTAATGCACTCAATTTTGACTATTTCGCAATGAAAATATGATGAATATTTTACTTCAACAAAAAAGTACAATAAATATCTTGCACTTTGTCTGAAAAATGCAAAATTAGAACAGAAAAGGAAATTTCTTATTTCTAATATACAATCACAATTTGAAAATTTCTCTCTAACAATTACAATTATTTCACAAAAAAATACAAAATTCCAAAAGTGGAATATACGATTCAAAGTGGGCATTGTGTCAAAGTACGTGTTGTGAACATAAGTGTTGTAAAACGTCGTAGTAGTGAACAATCGTGGTGTGAAACTTCGTAGGTGTGTACAGTTGTGATGTGAAACGTCGTAGGTGTGAACAGTCGTGGTGTGAAACGTCGTAGGTGTGAACAGTTGTGATGTGAAACGTCGTAGGTGTGAACAGTTGTGATGTGAAACGTCGTAGGTGTGAACAGTCGTGGTGTGAAACGTCGTAGATGTGAACAGTTGTGATGTGAAACGTCGTAGGTGTGAACAGTCGTGGTGTGAAACGTCGTAGGTGTGAACAGTTGTGATGTGAAACGTCGTAGGTGTGAACAGTCGTGGTGTGAAACGTCGTAGGTGTGAATAGTTGTGATGTGAAACGTCGTAGGTGTGAACAGTCGTGGTGTGAAACGTCGTAGGTGTGAACAGTTGTGATGTGAAACGTCGTAGGTGTGAACAGTCGTGGTGTGAAACGTCGTAGGTGTGAACAGTTGTGATGTGAAACGTCGTAGGTGTGATCAGTCGTGGTGTGAAACGTCGTAGGTGTGAACAGTTGTGATGTGAAACGTCGTAGGTGTGAACAGTCGTGGTGTGAAACGTCGTAGGTGTGAACAGTTGTGATGTGAAACGTCGTAGGTGTGAACAGTCGTGGTGTGAAACGTCGTAGGTGTGAACAGTTGTGATGTGAAACGTCGTAGGTGTGAACAGTCGTGGTGTGAAACGTCGTAGGTGTGAACAGTTGTGATGTGAAACGTCGTAGGTGTGAACAGTCGTGGTGTGAAACGTCGTAGGTGTGAACAGTTGTGATGTGAAACGTAGTAGGTGTGAACAGTCGTGGTGTGAAACGTCGTAGGTGTGAACAGTTGTGATGTGAAACGTCGTAGGTGTGAACAGTCGTGGTGTGAAACGTCGTAGGTGTGAACAGTTGTGATGTGAAACGTCGTAGGTGTGAACAGTCGTGGTGTGAAACGTCGTAGGTGTGAACAGTTGTGATGTGAAACGTCGTAGGTGTGAACAGTCGTGGTGTGAAACGTCGTAAGTGTGAACAGTTGTGATGTGAAACGTCGTAGGTGTGAACAGTCGTGGTGTGAAACGTCGTAGGTGTGAACAGTTGTGATGTGAAACGTCGTAGGTGTGAACAGTCGTGGTGTGAAACGTCGTAGGTGTGAAAAGTTGTGATGTGAAACGTCGTAGGTGTGAACAGTCGTGGTTTGAAACGTCGTAGGTGTGAACAGTCGTGGTGTGAACAGTCATCACTTGGTGTGAACAGTCATCACTTCTTGGTTACTTTGAAAAGGTATAATGGTTTTCAATACTGGATACCTCTCGGTTTCCTAGATACAGGGATGGGCGAAAAAAAAAAACCAAAAAAGTTTTCCGATTTCAAAACCGAAAAAAAATTTCGACTTTTTTTTCGAATTTAAAAACCAAAAAATTTTTTCGAACTTTTTGTTGATATTAAAAACCAAAAAAAAAACCAAAAAAAAGAAAAAAAATTGTTTTATCTGAATTAAACTTTTTTATCATTTTTAAAGTCTTATTTTCTTATGCTTCTTAAAGTTGTAATACATTTATTAATCCCAGATGATCATTGTCTCTAATTAACAGTTTACAACAATCATGCATCATGAAAATCACCGTTAAAAGCTAAAGACTCGTTTAGCAAAAACAACAGGAAACGATTTATTAATCTCAGATACAAGAGCGAGATAAAAAGTTTATAGAACTACCACGTTCTCCTGATAACCTCTTTCAAATCAAAGGTCACATCGAAAAAAAAACCTAGACGTATTAAGGCCGTTCTCAAAAGTATCTGTGCTTGAAAAAGGTTTATAATCAAAACCAGAACTCATTCCTCACACTATAAGTTGTACAGGGCGGCTGAACACTAAAAGCATACCAAGTACACAAGCATAGCTATTTATTCAGTCAACTTTGGAGCACGGACCTTATGATCGTGAGGTTCTGATCCAAGAACAACAGCTTAGAAAAGTTAGACGGAGATAGACTTTTACGATAATCCGTCAGAATCCTTTCAGCTCCGCTAAAACATCGCTCACAATCCGTAGAGCTTGCCGGAAGAACCAGGTATTTCAGGGCCCTTGTACAGTTGTTATTCTTTCCGAACCTATCATAGCATTATATATGAATGCCACATGGATAAATTGAAGTTAAACCCGCTGACCGGAATTTCGTAATTTTTAACAAATGCAGTCACATTGAAAAAAAAAGATAAACTCCGAGAATGCCGGAACTCGGTTCGATCGGGTCAATTAATTATTAGCACGCAAGCGGTGAAACTCTGTTTGTAAAAAGCACTGAAGCATGTGCCTGGCAGGCAACACCAAAACCACCGCAAAAACTCTATTTTTGGCCCGTTTTCGGTTTTTTTTTATTTGCTCTCGAAAACTTTTTCGACACATCGAAAAAAACTTTCGTTTGACATTTTTTTTCGAAAACTCGAAAAAAAAGTTTATAGACATTTTGGTTTCTCGAATTTTCAAAAAAAGTTGTTTTTTTCGACAATTTGTTTTTAGAATTTTCGAAAAAAAAGTTTTCGACTAACTCGTTTTTCGAATTTTCGTAAAAATTATTTTTATCGAAAATTGTCGAAAAAACCAAAACAACCAAAAAACGAAAAATGAACGGCCCTGTTGCGGAAGCATAACCGATGAATTATGTATAGAAAATATATTTTCTCCTACCCTGGTAAAGGTGAGTTCTATAACGTAATGCGTTCCTCATCTCTCTCTCTCTCTCTCTCTCTCTCTCTCTCTCTCTCTCTCTCTCTCTCTCTCTCTCTCTCTCTCTCTCTCTATCTGAGTTTAAGTGATCGTAACCTATTTGGCTTGTCACAGCCGTTGGATTTTTTTAATGGGTAGATATCAACATGACCTTCTTATCAACATGACTCGCTCAGTAATAGACTTTGTTTTGGAAGTTTCTTCCAGCAAACAACTCTGGAAATCACCTTGATAGTGCATAAAACGCCTCTTCTCTTAACTTTTCAATTCACCCTGGTATTTTTCAATGGTGTCAGGTATATCAGACCAATAACATTCTCCCCGATTCTAGTTAGCCCGATTGACTAGTTCTATTCTCTCAGTGCTCAGTTTTTCAGCCATGCCTGCCAACCAGTATTCTGTTAGATCATCAAAAATCGAATCCATTTTCAGCTAAGTCTAAATTTCTTGCTGCATGTTAGACTTGAAGCCTTGCTGCATGTTAGACTTGAAGCCTTGCTGCATGTTAGACTTGAAGCCTTGCTGCATGTTAGACTTGAAGCCTTGCTGCATGTTAGACTTGAAGCCTTGCTGCATGTTAGACTTGAAGCCTTGCTGCATGTTAGACTTGAAGCCTTGCTGCATGTTAGACTTGAAGCCAGATTAATCATTTAGAAAATTGTGCGTCGTACCTACCACGGTTTAAAGCTAAAAAGTGAGATTCATAGATTCAAGACTGAATTACGGATGAGAAAAGAACAAAAATATGAGAGTGTGTAAAACATGAGAAAATGAGAAATAAAGTATCGTTAGCGAATTCACTTCAGTCGGTAATACGCCTTCCCGAGAGAATTGAATCCGACTCTGATACGTTACAACAGACACCTAGTTCATTTTACAAACACCTAGTTCATTATCATTATACAACAGACACCTAGTTCATTATACAACAGACACCTAGTTCATTTGCAGATATACATATTCTGACATTCAAGCTCAAAAAATCAAGCAAAAACGTGTTGAATCAGTGGAAAATTACAGAAACAAATTTAGAAAAAAACACAAGAAAGAAATAAGATACAACAAACAACAAATATAGATATGTTTAGCAAACAGAAGACATGATTTATGCAAAAGGTACGTAATGGGATCGCATCCAGAGACTGAGAATGGGTTAAAAATGCGATTTGAGATAGAGCGGTACTAGGCAAATCGATATTTTTAGAGCTGGTTTCATAATAATAAATATTTATCAGTATTGTTTGCTGTATGTGGAATAGATAAAATGTAATACTTAGGAAATGTAAGCAAATAATTTCAACAATGTTGAAGATGAGGAGTAGCTACTGGGCTACTGACAAACAGAAAAAGCATTAAGTTTATTTGTTCAAAAACTTCCTAGCACGAGGGTAAGATCAGTTTTTAAAAAATTGATAGAAGGGAATTCCGTTCTACCGTTATCCGGTTAGGTAAGAAATATCGAAATAGATTCAAACGGCAGCGTAGCAGAATAAGTTTCCACATATGAACACGAGTAAATCTATTGCTTGGTGCTAAAGGAAGAAACTTCTTGATCGGAATGTCTATAATATGATTTACTATTTTATAAACAAACAACAAGTCGTTTATTCTTCAAAGTCTACCGAGGCTAACACATCCCAGAAATCTTAATAGGTCATTGCAGATCATAGGAATCCCTGTGCGTTTAAAGGTTTTTTGAGTGAATTTCCGTTGTACCGTTTCTATACGTTCACATTGAGAGATGGTTTCAGGTATTATTGGTGAGGCCACGAGCTCCAAATGAGCTTGGCGTTCCAATTCGATTTCGGTGGCAACAAATCCCTTTCACGAGTGCATCCAACAGAAGCCGCTTGCTCTTGCCAAGAGTTTTCAAGCTTGAATCTCTTTTCAATGATTTTTTCTTTGATAACTGTAATCGCTCCCTCCTTTGGGTAACAGAATCGCTGCAACAGAAGTCCGTGAGTTATTTAAAAGAGAACGCAAGAAAATTATCGCAACTGATATTTAGTCATACTGACTTTTTTGACCCTCCCTTTGCTCAATTATATTATAGTATTGACATACGCTATTTCATATCTTAACCGTGGACGCGATATATTTTCTTTATTTACCTAATCCGAGTTGGCTAAGTATTTATGCTCATGTTCTTCAGTCCGCAAGGTTAAGAATTAAGAAAAGAGAAAATTAAAAATCAAACAATTTAAAATGATATTCAAAAAAACAGATTTTATTAGTACACTAACGCATTTCAGAAAACTACTTAGAAATACAAGATGTGAACTCTAACCTACCAAACATGACCTGGAGTGGATATCGTATTGTAGTCGTGTTTTACAGAGTCTTCAATGAACTGCAAAGAGCCAGAATCAGGGGAAACTACATGAATCTGTTTAACTTACTGGATATTTTCATTACAGGCTTAGAATGTAGTGACCTCATGTCACCTCGAGAAAAGATCATTAAATCATATCAAAATCATCGACGATGGGGTCCTGAACAGAATTTTCTAGTTTTGTAATTTGATTTACGTTTTATAGTGTTTAATTAGGCTCTTTCATTGAGTTTTGATTCCGTGCTGCTCATTCCTGAATTGGGATTTCTGTAGTTTGAACTAAATTTGTCCGCATTTAAAAAGTGATTTTTTTTAAAATCTTGATGAAGGAAAAATTCACTCAAAAACAACCCGAATAATTTTTTTTTCTTCAGAACCTGAGAAGAAAATTTGTTTCAGAAAAGAACGTTTGAAAAAACATATAATTGATTAAAAAAATTAAGAAGCATGAGAGAAAACGTCATAAAATATAAGGAAACATATGTATTACAATTGATAAACATTTGGTGTTTATTTTCTTGAGTTTTCCAAGTTCAATCATGATTAGGCATCAATCTTAGATCTCCGGACATGAAAAAAACTTTGATTCTTTAACTTGGAGACAGTATTATCAAAGAGATTTATATGTAACTTTTCCACAATCTTTAAATCGAAGACAGAAGATTTAAAAAAAAACACTTCAAAAACAAAAATAACTTTTAGAATAACCTTTTAAAACCTGTTTTGTTCTAATTCGTTGCCTTAGAAATTAATCCCTTTTTTTCATGAGTAATCAAGCTCAATTGACGTACGTTTTCATACTTTTTCAGCGCATTTGATGTGAGGGGACGCAATGTTTTTTGTTGTTGTTGTACGAACTGCTACTAATTACAGTCTGTTAACATCTTGCAAACTGTTCGTAATGAAAGTAGGCTTGCATATGAAATCTATACTTCTCTGACTTTATGCGCTTCTTTTCTTTCTCTCACACTACTCGTTGTTTACGTCGTAGTTTTAGAGTGAGTTCGTAAACGAAACAATCAGCTCACGCTCTCTTGTATGACCTTCTATTTTCTTCAGTGTTACACTGAGAAAAACAAAAGTTCATGTCACAGACAACAAGCTAGGTGACCGGTCGACGACCGGTCAACCAGTTAAATCAGAGATTAAACGTCCGACTGCCAATTATATGCACCAGACGATGCTTTAAAATGAAACCTTCATTTTGTTAATTTGCAATGTTCGCTATTAATTTTTCTCAGCCCTCCATAAGAAAAGTTTTCGGCCGACCTGTTAGATATAGGCGACCAAAGAGGTCGACCTGTTAGATATAGGCGACCAAAGAGGTCGACCTGTTAGATATAGGCGACCAAAGAGGTCGACCTGTTAGATATAGGCGACCAAAGAGGTCGACCTGTTAGATATAGGCGACCAAAGAGGTCGCACGAGACATGGTGGCAATCAAAAGAATGTATCACTTCTGCAAACCGATTGCAGCTCCTTTCTTGTGTTGAAGCTGTGATCTTAAAAAAAGATTTGTGTCATCTGACTGTAAAAAAGTATCTTATTATCAGAAACGCACTACATACATACATAGAATTTGAGTCATTTCCTTATAAACGCTTTTTTGCTTCGATTCTGGTGTGGAGCGATTGGACACGTTGAGTCCGCATCGTTCGAGCAATTTCGGAACTTCGCGTCAAACTACTAATAATGCTGGTCGGATTGTGAACTTTGTTGTACATTGTTCCAGCTTTGACTTGAACCGATTTTTGAATCGCAAGTTGGAGCATCCCACTGATTTAATAAAACATTTAGTATAGATTTTGTCTAGACCTGACAAACGTAATTGTTTTTTTTTACAGTTTACCAAAATGCGGTTGTTTTGGATGAAGTGACGCTCGATTCACGTGAAGCACGACTAAACTACCACAATGGTAAACCTACTCCTTAAGGTACTTCAATGGTAAACCTACTCCAATGGTAAACCTACTCCAATGGTAAACCTAAACCTACTCCCAAGCCATCCCCTTTTCTCCAACCGAGAGTACGAGCGAGTCACAAGTTTTGTAATATCATTTTTTTTTTAAAAGCTCGATTATTTTTTCACTCATAGTGCCGCTAACAATAGTGAACATTGATTGGACTACTGATTTTTTTCTTCGAAAAATATTATATATCTGTGTATGATAACAGAACACGAATTTGAATTGTTTACAACTAACATTGTTTGGTCCGCCGTCGATTATGATCCTCTGAAGTAAAGCAGATGCCGCGTTTGACGATTGCTATCACAGAAAACAGTGCGGAAGACTTTCTTCGAGATTGTTCTTCTTTTAAACTGAAAAGTTGAAACGTTGGAATAACGAGATAATCGAGATACCCTCTCAACTTGAACTTCTTCATATCTGAAGAGTAGAATCATTTGATAAAGTCTTTCAAAATTGAAAACGTCTAGAAAATTTTTTGTTGAGCAGGTAATTCTTTCTCTTTTCCTGCCGCCGAGATGGTCGCATCTGCTCCCCTCATTTTCATTTCCTCGTGAAACCATCGTTCCCCTCCCCTCAACATCATGAATTCACTTCACTCTACTCAAGTTTTCGACTTCTTGTCCTTCTGCTCCTTCTACTCGAAGTTCTTAAGAACTCATGTCCGCTCCCAAGCTCCCGCATCAAATAAACTCCTTCTCGTCAGAGAACAAATGCGACTGTCCTCCTTTGTATATATTCAAGATCTATTGGCAAGGAACAAAATATATCTATAAAAAAATGCAATCAAACCCACCAGGAAACATTGAAGAACGCGAGCAGGCCGCCGTTGCAGTATAAAAGGGCGCTTTACTGAAATTGATGTTGAAATTTCCGGGAGCCATGTGCGGAAGATTTTAAGGCGGAGAAAGCAAAGTTAATGAATGGAAGATCATTTGAAATAGTGAGTTCATAAGGTAATATCTGAGTTGAAAAACTCCTCTCAGAGATAATTTTCTGAGCTTTATACAAATTTACTTCATTTTTATCATTAAAGCTGTTACACGAACTGAGGTACTCAATATAAACAAGCAAGAAAACACTGAAAAAATATAAAAGCCAAATACAACTGTATGAACAACCAAATATGAACATGAACAACCAAATACAACCAAAGTATGAACAACCAAATACAACCAAATACAACTGTAATTATAATTTATTAGAAGGAAACGAGATTTTTTACAACAAAAAAACTGTTCCAGAAGTACATGTTTCGAAATTTCTCGAAGAAAACTATCAACATTAAAAACATGTTAATTGAAACAGAATGTTCACGGATGGAATAATGAGAAAGACCACATCGGAAAAATAATCTTCAAATTAAAATATCCATAAATAAGAGTTTTGTTGTTATCCGCGAGATAATTTGTGTTGGAAGAGTTCGGGGCGTACCGAATTTCTTACAACAAACAAAAAATCATGATAAATTTGTAAGTTCGCACAAGTTTCTTCAGAACATTTCTGATTCTCTCTCTACCCTCACTGAAGCTATCCTACTTCGAAAATGGTTCGAATTTGACTTGCCAAAGAATGAGGTTTTCAGGTGGAGCTGTTTCACCGTTCTATTGATCCGTTGTGTATGGTTTCTCTTTCACGGGAACTCTGTTAAAAGTTGGCTTCCCCGATTTGAACAATCGTTGGAATATGAAGCTTGGAATTAGCAATACAAAAAATTTATTTGTTGTTTGCTAACAGAAACTTCCGCTTAGTCCATGCGTTTCTAGACTTGGTCAAGATCTATGAAGAAATTCTTTAAGAAAGGGTCTTCGTTCCTAAAATTTAAGCCAACCACTACCTCAAATGGTTTTCTCTACTACCCACTGCTACAATCTGTATTACATTATGATAATTTCCATCTGGCCACAATTGAAAAGAAAAAGACTCGAAAAGGCTTAGGTGTTGGTTTAGCAAAAAAGTCAATCATTTGGGTCATGAAAGCGTGAACCAAAAAAGCACTGTTCGTGCTTTCAAAAAAATCGAGCGAAAACTCGAGGCTCTGCCAAAAAATCTAAGAACTAGAATATAGAGGAAAAAACCGAGTCTCAATAACTCAACAGTGTCTTTCTTCCAAGTGATTCGTGAAAAATTTTTTCGAAATTAATAAATAATAGATAATGGAAGTAAAGATAAAATACTGACCTGTTTCTGTAGTCGGGAGGGGTTCATGATGTTTCTGTATTCGGAAGGGGTTCATGCTGTTTCTGTAGTCGGAAGGGGTTCATGCTGTTTCTGTAGTCGGAAGGGGTTCATGCTGTTTCTGTAGTCGGAAGGGGTTCATGCTTATAAAAAAAGACAGACAAAATTTATAATTATCACCGAGAAACCGAA
Organism: Allodiplogaster pararmata; assembly: GCA_964056735.1. Taxonomy (NCBI): domain Eukaryota; kingdom Metazoa; phylum Nematoda; class Chromadorea; order Rhabditida; family Diplogasteridae; genus Allodiplogaster; species Allodiplogaster pararmata. The sequence goes on from OZ057403.1 coordinate 8,788,607, forward strand.
TTCATTCTCTCACCTATGGTATAGGGAACTCGGAAGTGTCCGGTCTTTAGCATTACGTTTATGGTAACCCTTTCAACAACAAAAACTCAAACTTCTCAGGGCTATATGTCAAGGAAACTGTCTGCATGGAGTGCACTTGGGGAGAGGGAATAAAATCCAATTTCGTGTCAGATGAAGCTTGCAGAGGGAGAGGGGACTAAGTCTCCTTATTTACTCAAAGATTCACATTGATAGAAATGAATGAGGCCCGCTTCTCTACCCGGAGACGCACATGCGGAGAGAGTACAAGATTCTCATCCGTGTTTGTAGAAGAATGCAGAGGGAATAGAGATTGGTCCAGTTCTCAATCGGGAGCAGTGAGAGAAATTGGATCAGCATTGAGGGACAAGCAAGAAAAAATCATTACAGACCCTTCTTCTTTTTCCTAGCGCTTACGCCGCCGCCGGGAAGGGTCCGTTTTATAGACTGCACCCCGCCATTCTACCAGATCAACTGCTTCCTCAGTCTTCAGCCCGGTCGTCATCATTTTTACTTCGATACAGTCTCGCCACCTAGTTTTTGGTCTGCCTCTGGGTCTTTTGCCCTCTACTTCGAAATTTCAGGACGATTGGGAAACGGAATGGGGATTTGATCGCATCAAGTTCCCGTACCATTTCAGCCTTGACTCTCGGAGCTTGTGGGCGATGCTTAGACGTTCTCGGATGGTTTCATTTCGCCTCTTGTCTAGACGAGTGAGTCCGAGGCTCCATCTAATCATTTTCATCTCCAAAACATGCAGCATATCTACAGTCTTTGCTGTGCATGGAGCACATTTGAGGCAACACGACTGGTATGACAACTTATATACAGTGTGACCATAAATTACCTGGACAAATTTTTAACGCGCTCTATTGCGCGACACAGTTGACCGATCTTTGTTTTCATTTTCCATGATAATGCTCTGAGACTGATTGTTTCTTGCTTCAAGTTTCATGACTCTAGCTTTTTTTGTACAGTTATGGTGAAATCAAGTCCTCTTCGTGCTGCGATCATTGCACTGCACAACTCCGGTCTCACGAGAGCGGACATCGCGCGACGACTCAATGCTCCACGAACAACTGTTTACGCCACCATCGATCGTCTTCGGGAGACAGCCAATGGCAAGGACCGTGCAGGAAGAGGTCGTCCACCGACATCCGACACGCCCCAGATTAGGAGCATTCTCCGGAAACGCATTGCACGCAATCCTCGACAATCAATGAGGAAGCTCGCTTCGTCGGTCGGTATCTCCCGTGAATCAACGCGACTGATAATCAAACACCGTCTCGGGATGTACCCCCACAGGATGCAGAAACGACATGGATTGGATGCTCGACAGAAGCTTTTTCGACATCAACGGTGCAAAGATCTGTTGCAACGATGTGCGCAGGCCGAGCATTTCCGTACGCTATGGACTGATGAAAAAAATTCACCATTGAGATGTCGGTGAATTCTCAAAACGTCAGAATACTTGCTCACGATCGTAATGGAGCAGATGAGCATGGAATCACACTCGGAAGAAGCAGGTACCAAGTACCTCATGGTTTGGGGAGTTGTTTGCGCAACGAGCAAAACGCCGTTGGTTTTCGTCGACCCTGGTGTGAAGATAGATGCCAACTTCTACGTAAAGAAGATTCTCGAAGACGTGCTAGAGCCCTAGAGTAGGACACACTATAATGGAGCTGATTGGACCTTTCAACAGGACTCGGCACCTGCCCACAAGTCCAAAACCTCACAAGAGTGGTTGCGCACACACACCCCAAACTTCATAAGCACTTCCGAATGGCCATCGATTTCCTCCGACCTCAGCCCGCTCGACTTCAGCGTCTGAAGCGTCATGCAGGCAAAGGTTGGAGCTATCCACCACCACACTCTCGATTATCTGCGTGCCACCCTTCTGAAGGCATGGGCGAACTCGACAACGACTACTTGCGGTCACTGGCATGTGGAGACGAGCGTCGTCTCAAGGCATGCGTTCACGCTAGGGGCGGCCATATCAAACATGATTGTGCATAACTGTTGGTTATGTATTGTGATAAAGTATGTTATGGTACCAAGATATGAATTTCTTTTTGAAAGGAAATACAGACATTTACATTTGTCCAGGTAATTTACGGTCACCCTGTATAAATTTTACTTTTCAGTCTGTCAGGCATTCGCTTGTCGCATAGTACATCGGTTGATTCTTCCCATTTGAGCCAGGCAGCATTGACTCTCGCATCGAATGTAGCATAAGGATATAGGTCTGAGGTGATTCAGGAACCAAGGTATTTGAAGCCATCCACTTCCCGGAGTTCGATGCTCTTGAATTCGATGGTATTCGCTAGCTGTCTCTCCAAGTCCTCTTATGTTTTGAAACGTAACACAACGTCGTCAGCATACAGTAGAGTTCTCGGGGGACTTGTTTGTAGATCTTTGGTGCTCGTTTCCATTAGCAGTATAAAGAGCAGAGGGAAAAGCGCGGAACCTTGATGAACTCCTACAGCAACTTCAAGGATCAGCATACATCATTTGAATACATCCCAAGTACTCTTCTGGGACTAGGTTGTCTCGAAGAGAGAACCATATCAGCTCATGAGGCACACGGTCAAAAGCTTTCTCCAAGTCAAGGAAAGCGTAATGGACTGATTTCGCCTTCTCCTTGTCATTTTTTAGATAAAAGACGAAGGGCGACAATAGCATCCGTTTGTTTACTTCCTTTGACGAAGCCACACTGATTGACGGTTGTGCTTACGATTTTGCGCAGCCGTGCTACGATGATATTCTCCAAGATCATTGTTTTGTGAGGCATGATTCTTATCGGCTGGTAATTGGTGCATATTAAGTTTCCCTTTGTAGCTGGGTATTTTAGATGATCTACTCCAGTCTTCGGGATACTCCAGGCGAGCTTTAGATTTTTGAAAAAGCGTCTTAAGATGGAAAAGTCCATAATCACCAGTGAGTTTTCATGCAGAGGCGGCGAGATCTTCTTACCCACATGCCTTTCCATACTTAATTTTCTGAAGGGCTTCTCTTACTTCAATCTCACAGATGGTGGGAACTGGTCCTTCGACAGGTAGGGAGACCTGAGAGAGTGAACTACAGGTGGCACAAATATTTCAAGGAGATAAGTGGCTAAGAATTCAAACATCCTCTTTTTTATGTTTACCTCCTTTTCCCGGTTCTGTACTACTCATCTCAGCTCAAGAAGTTGATACTGAGCTTCTCAAGATGAAGAACGGAAAGGTGGCGGGCCATGACGAAGTTACCACCGAAGTCTGGAAACTATCGGGGCAGGATTCGCTTATTTTGCGCACTGAAAACGTTCATTAGAAAAAGTCGAATACCGCTGAGTTGGTGTGACTCAAAAACTGCCTCATTCTGAGAAAAGGAGGCATCAGAGTTTGCAGCAACAACCGAAACGTACAACGGGTTTTTTTGAGATGATGTCATACTCGAGGATAATAAGCAAAGTTTTTCTTCAGCGGCATTGTGGATTCGTCTTTAGAAAAGGTACGAATGACGCAATATTTGCACTGCGATTCTGGGTAAAGAAGATTTTTGAAAGAAAGTTTACTCATCTTCGAATTGGAGAGGACCTTTGATAGAGCACCAAGAGTTTTTTATCGCTTATGAGATCATATTGTCCCAAGTATTGCTATTGCTAGCTACTAAAATTCTGAAGGTTCATGATATGTGCGAAAATTGGAAGAGAAATGTTAGAACCGCTGTAAGCTTTACAAAGCCTTTAAAAGTGAAGTTATGAAAGTATCAAGGGAGCCCCTTCTCACCGATAATTTTACTGCTTATGATGAACACGATTTCGCGACCTTTGCTGACTCCGACTCCCACAGCTCTCATGTACGCCGTTTAATTACTACTTGCTTCCCTTACAAAAGAGGTATCACAATTCGCTCGGCTTTGATCTACGCATCAAGGTCACGAACAGGAGTGCTCGAGAAAAAAAGTCGAAAAAAATTTCGACTTTTTGGCGCACAAAAAGGCAAAAAACGAAAAAAAACGAGCGAAAAAAGCATTAAAAAAACAGAAGGAAAAAAGTTTTTTTTTAAAAACGAAAAAAAAGAGGAAAAAATTTTTTTGAGCAAAAAAGTCGAAAAAAAAGAGAAAGTCAGAAAAAAGAAAGAAAATTTTTTTCGAATTTTTCGACTTTGTTTTTTCGACACGGTCGAAAAACTTTTTTTTTTCGAAAAATTTCGAAAAAACCGGAAAAATAAAAAAAAACGAAAAACGAAAAGTGTGCAACCCTGGTCACGAAGACGAAGTAGTTTATAGTGGAACGGTTAAAATTAACATTGAACCGCTTGAAAATATCACTGACTACAAATACCTCGAATCTGTCGTCTCCTCTTACGCAACAAAAACAAGAATATCAGCTGACCAAAGAGTGAAAGCGGAGTGGCTGGAAAGGAGTTAGGCCACTAGAATCCTTCAAAGCCGGAAGATTGAGGCTGGCTTTTCGTGGAAAGATGTTCAAGACAGCGATGCGTCCTTTCCTCCTTTCCAGCGATGCGTCCCTCAAACTTGGACAACCACGTGTGCCACTGAAAACATCCTTACACGAAAGAGTTGATTTTGCTGCGTTCAACTCTTGGAGTGACTCGCCTTGACTGCGTACGCGATAATAGCGGGAGAGGAAGTTTTGGCGTCGCTCTTATATGTACAGGGTGGCCCATATATTCGCAAACGCGTTTACAAACGTGTATCTCAGTGCATAAGTGAGCAAGAGTGTTCAAATTCGTACATTTATCAGCCCACATTAATAGAAACATTGGGTCAAAAAATCATTCAATTCGGTCCCCTTTGGCACGAACGACAGTCCGGAGTCGCTTTGGGAACGCTTCGATCACTGGACGAAGGTACTTTTCGTCGATCTTCGACCACTCCTCCGGTAGGGATTTTTTTTAGAGACTCCAGATTCAAGTGAGGATGAGCTTTGACTTTGTTCTCAAGGTAGGACCCCACGGAATAGTCCAGCGGATTGAGGTCGGTCGATGAGGAGGGCCATTCTGCGCTGGAGATGAAGTCGGGAAAATGAGCGTTGCAACATGCCTGTGTTCCGATAGCCTTGTGAGCAGGCGCAGAATCTTGCTGTAAGACCCGAGGTGTATTACGGTAGTGGGAAGCAATACTTTTCGAAGAATCTGCTGGCGGTTGTATTCCTGATTAATTTTGGCTCCTGGTTCGAACAAAACAAGGGTAGTTTTGCCGGTGGCGGACACTCCGTCCCAAACCATGACTTTTGCAGGATGGGAAGCTCTATGCAGGAATTCACCGGTATCATTAGCTGCCTGTGAGTCCCGAGCAAGCACTCGCACATTTTGAGGGTTGTAGGCCTCTTCCACAGTGAACATCCGAGAAGATTGTCCTGAGGTGAGCACTGTCGCGCGTCCAGAGGATTAGGGCGCGGCACCTTTTGAGTCTTTTCTCCTTGTTCTTTAGAGTTAGGATGGCAGCCTTTTTAGTACGATATGGGGGAGACTCAAGTCCTCTTCAACGATTCTTTGAAGAGTGTTGCGTGATAAGTTCATCTCGGAGGCCATTTTTTTCAAGCTACGCCTAGCATTTCGACCGACTCGCTTTCTCATGGCCTCAATCTTGTTAGGGGTGCGCACTAATCGAGGATCACCTCTTCGGGGCAAGTCAGCAAGTGTACCGATCTGTTCAAACCGTTTGATTGCTTTTCAGACAAGATTGCGAGGCGTTGAGATCTTTAGCGATGCGCGTATTTGATCGACCAAGTTTGTGCAAGTCCACAATGATAGAGCGTGCTCTATGAGAGACCACCATTCTTTTGAGAATTGATCAAATGATATGAAACTTGAACAATGTAATGAAAAAACATATGAGAAGAACATGTGTAAAAATTGGAGCTCAGCGTGCACTAAAAATTAAATTATAAACGCCGAAAGATTGGTTTGCGAATATATGGGCCACCCTGTACATGAAGTTATTAAAACACGTAGTTTTCGCTTAAACGAACGTGTTATACTTAAACAACCCACTGATGTTATTCGACAGGTTTTGGCAGTAATTGTTATGGGTGAGCGCCCAAAAGACACACTCATAACAAGATAAATGGACACGATCAACCATATGAGAACTTTTTTTCATCACACCAGAAGTTATCCGTGTCAATGGAACTTACAAAAAGCGACGTTTCTTTCTCTAGACTGGTTAAGGACGAGAAAAGAGGTTCGCAAATATTTGATTTCAACGAGGCATTTAAGAGCTAAAACAGTACCCAGGATGGCCCGAAAATGTTTTCCACCATTTAGACCTCTTGCACATCTTCAAAATAACCCTGACACTCAAAGCAATCCCTTTTAAGTTTATCGGAATAACTTCAGTCGAGATAGCAGTTGGTTATTGACTTTAATCGATCTTCGTATCCATAAAACATTAGATCAATGGTAGATAAAAGGTGAATCCACTGAATCGACTTCAAATCGATTCCTTTATGAACCATCACCTAGGATAGAGACGGTTCCTGCAGTCTATCTACCTTTTTGATGAGAAAATCCGCCGAGAGCCGACCTCCTCTTGGTGGTGAATTTGCCAATACCGAATCTGAGGGAGGAATGGGCCAACTTCTCGTCCGTACCCGACGCCGGCGGGACGTACGATGGCTCCAACGAGGCTGATGTGCACGCCGAGCCAGAATACAACGTCACACGCTTGATGGCCATCAACAGAGATTCTCCCTTGACGTAAGTGAAGTTAAGATTGACGCGAACCGGGTAAGAATAAGAAGTCACCGTTTCAATCGTGATACAAGAGTGTAATTTCTCGAGGATCCTGTGCGACAGCTCCGGAATATAAGCAAAGTTCATCTCGCGTTCTCCACTCACAATTCTTGCCGCTTCTCCGAATCCTACACGGAGCGGAACGGACAGATTACCGCTGAGGATGCTTCTGTTTTCGTCAACGCTACTCATTTGAGGATCCAGACGGACGCGCGGACGAAGACGCACGTACTGCGCACCCATAACTTCATATATTCCGTGTCCCGAAAGCGAGATGAAATTGATGTTGGGCTTGCGGATGTTTACTTCGAACTTTCCCACCGCTTGGGCTGCGTCAATATGGAAGAGGACTCTGATCAAAGACCGTCAAAGCGCTCCAATCTGCTCAAACGGCTCACAGAATCCGATCTGGTTGTGGATCACAATTATTGAGAAGAGAAAAGTCTGTTAGCTGAGTATGGTGGGTGACACTGGAAGATAGGTGACCCGGATACCTGCCGGTCTGCTTTAATGCTCGACAAGAGTCCAGCACACACTTGTGCTTCGTGCTGGGAGTGACAACGAGGTTCTTCCCGATCTGGCGCAGTAAGTTGACAATCCTTTCATGACAATGTTTTTGCCTGAATTGAAGATAATCTCCCAAACAACTGCATTTATGAGTTGGACGACATGCTCTTTTGCTTCCTCCTTAGCATCTATCGCATTTTATCCGTATGCTTGTGTAGAGGAGTGCGCGTTGCCGTATCTATGAAGCATGTGCTGCAGCATTACATTGCACTCGACAATCCAATGGCGAGATAGCCTGCACTTCTAAATAAATCTGGCAGTCTGGTGATAGCGACGCGGCTGCGTCGCGTGAGGCTGATACCGTACTCTGAGCATGTAGTAAAGAGCGCATTACCGCATAACTTTCGCTCGAAACCTCAAACTTGGGTGAAAACTGTTTTGCACCTTGCGCGCCTTCATTCTGATGACGTCTCGGAAAGACGATTCTGGTAAGCTAAAATTCACACAGCGCAAAACGCCGATTTCAGGCGTGAAAAGAAAACGCTGAGAAGAAAAAGTGCTCTCAATTTAGCACTCCCCGCAGCCTACTCTCCCAGCAAAACAGAGGGAGAGACAAAAACTATTACTTGACTTATGAAGTCGAGAAGAGGAAGAAAAAAATGAAAGAAAACTAAAAAAGAGGAGGAGAGAAAGAGCGAGAGAGAGAATGAAAGAGAAAAAAAAGGGAAAGAGAAAGATAGAAAGAGAGAGGAAACGATATAGAAAAAACGAAAAGAAGATTAAAAGGAACAGAAATAAAGATCAAGAGAGAGTGAGAAAAATGCATAAAGGAAACGAGGTAACGAGAAGAAAATAAAAAACAGTGAGAGGAAAAAATCAGAGAGAGAGGAAAATAGAGATAGTGAGAGAGAAAGAAAGAATAAGAGAAAGCAAGAGTGTTAGAGAAACAGAGTTTAAAAAATATAGAGAGAATGAAAAAGAAAGAGAGTGAGAGGAAGATAAAAACAGAGGAAGAGAGAGAGAAAGAGAGAGCGAAAGAAAGACAGAGAAACAAGTTCAAAGGACCTACTGAAGAGCGTGCCTAAGCAGCTCTCTTGCCCCTTTCTCCTTTCGCTCAGCCTGCCTCATGGCCGCCAACGCATCTCTCATCGGACCGCTCATCTCATCGCGGTTGATGTCGTTCGCGGCCTGCCCATTGCCAATCTGTAACAGAGATTACATTCAACTCCATCCGCACAAGCGCTGAAATATGCAAACTCGACAAGGTACAACAATCGTACGAAATGGGGCACGTTCGCGGAGCTGGATCGAATTCAGAAGTTTTCTATCGGAGGCCAGTGCTTTGCGTTGAGATACAAATAGGAAAACTCACTCAAACCTAGTTCAATAAATAAAGTGACTTCTCAGAATCATTCCAGGTGAGAAGCTTTCACTATTTGATTGTGTTTCATTTAAACCAAGAAAAGTGCTACACCCAAAATCCGAATGGGTCGCATTGAAATTGTCCGTTTTTTTGGAATAGGTCCGTTTTTTTCAATCCCAAACCGTGCACTTTTACAGGCAACTATGAGTTTGAAATAATTTTGGAATTTTTTCAATGCTTGTAATTACACAAACTAACAGCTGGTCGAGTAAAAACGATCGCTTGATCTACGATGCTAGGTCCTTACTCAAATGAGGAGCATGTTTGTGATCAAACTGTCTAACTTGAATTACGGCCTCGGCCGCGTCCCTGAGGACAGACTGCTCCTGGTACAAAGCGTCCAGCATGGCTGCTTCGTCCAGCATTCTCCTTTGCATTGAGGCAGCAGGAGCTCTGCCGACGAATTCAAGCCGTTTCTCAAGTGCGCTCGCCAACGCACTCTGCAACGTTTTACGTTGTTAGAGAGGATTTTGAATATGTTGATGTTAAACACTTCGTTATACATGGAGTGTTAACGACAACAAAAGTGAGAAAAAACTCTGGTTTAAGTCAATTGTTTGAACCAAACTCGACCTCCAAATTTTCAATCGTTCGCTATAAAAGTCGAACTTACTGAGATCTTCAAAGAAGCCGATAGAAGGGCCACTGCACACCGCGTCGGTTTAGGGCCTCTGGGATGCGAGCGGATGGGAAGGGACCTCGTTGTGTAAGGAGCTCCCTTGGAAAGCCTCGAAGGCGTTTTTCTCAGCTGCCCGTTGGAGAACCTTCAAAATAACAACCTAACTGTGGTTTGAAAGTCGTTAAGTTTGTCTAGTAGTTTTAAGATCCATCGATGTTTCTGATTCATTACACACCTTAGTCCTACATATTAGTGTTCGATAACGTCTATATTTTGATTTAAAGAAATTACTTATTTTTTCCTCATTTCAAGCCAGAGAAATGAGGGAACATTTTGATCGTTAAGATACAATGATTAATTTTATAAGGCTCATTGAGTCCAATAAAGAATTCCGAACCGCCTTTTTCCATTTTTACTTTCTAGTTACCAACTGCTTTTCCAAAATGTTTCATGTTTGGATCCGATATTTCGCGTACTTATCGGAGTTAGGGATTGAAACTCTAAATGTGATTCTAAGACTGTTCAATACATAACAGAACAATTGCTCACTTTTTCTGTTTTTTTTTCTGTTCAAGCTAACTCATTTGTGATTTATTCCGGTCAATCATGTTAGCATTGACTCTTTCCATTTTACTAAATAAGATTTTTTTCTGTTTTGGTGGTGATGTCCGTTTCACTCCGTGGTGCCACTGAAGACGCCAACGCATGAGAGTATTGCAACATCAGTCAAGGTTACAAGTTGATCTACCACGGGCTCACAAATTCCAAAGGAGTAGCCAATTTCGTGAGCGAAGATCTGCACTGCCGATTCGCTGAGGTCCAACGTCTATCCGACCGTCTGATTTCCATCGCCATCGGGGCAGATAATCGTCGTATCCACGAATACTAAGCCTCTAACCCGCCAACCGGTTGTGGAAAAGAAGAGCAAGATAAATTCTGGCAGGATTTGAACGACCATGTTTCCTTTTGCCCAGAAGATCTTCTAACCCTCGCATGTGATATAAACGAACATGTTAATAGCGTAAGCGACGGCTGGCTACAGCTGGCATGGCGGAAAAGGCTACGGGATAAGGAATATCGATGGAAACCGGATTATCAATTTCGCAGAATCAAATGGCCATTTAATATCTAATACCTTCTTCAAGAAGAGAACAAGCCACTCGATAAATTATTCCAGCCGTCCCAACACCAGCCAAATCGCCTTTTTTCTTCTCAGAAAGTGAGACTTTTTTGCAGTGGTCAACGCGAAGGTGATCTCATCAGAAGGTCTAGCTCCTCAAAACAGGATGGTAGTGACTGACATCCGCAACAGCGTGAGAAGAGCTAGAGTGACTTGCTCAAAAACCATGAAGTGGTGGAAACTACACAAGCAAAAAGCTGCCATAGTCCCCAAAACCAACTTTTTGAAAATAGACCTGAAAGATGTAGATGCTGCATGGGCTACATTTCGTGACTCAGTTGTAACCACCGCCAGAACAGCTCTTGGTACCAAAAAGGCTGGACGTCTAAGAATAGACAAACAGACGTGGCTTTGGATGAGTGAAAAGCAGGAGAATGTGCGTACAAAGGAGTTGATTCACAAGAAATGTTTTGCTGATAAGACGGATTAAAACTGGGAAAATACAGGAAAGCCAAGAAGTTAGCTAATGGAGCGTTAGAATACAATGTTTCACTTTCGCGACGTAATCTCTGCAAAGTAATCTCGTTGAACGCTCCAATGTCTCACCACGAATTTCCGTGAGTAGGAAAATAGACTACGGTATTCTTATATATAATAACTTAAACTGTTCGACGTCATTTTATATGAATATGAAAAATACAGTAGTCCATTTTCCTTCTCACGGCAAATCTTGGTGAGACATTGGAGCGTTCAACAAGATCACTATGCAGAGAATACGCTGAGATAGCGAAAAGATGAATTCTAACGCTCCATAAGAGAACGGTTGCCGCAACGCGAGCTAATCATCATCGAGATCTGTACGATCGACTAGACACGAAAGAAGGAAAGGTCATCTACCGATTGGCTAAGATGAGGACGAAAGCGTCTTTGGAAATTGAGCACTACAAGTAAATCAAGCACAAAGATGGAAAACAACTACAAGACACTGGGGGAAATACTCCGACGCTAGCAACAGCACTTCGTTATGATCTCCAACGTTGAGTTTCTGCACCCAGCTATTCCCGAAGGCAGCTCCGCCTGCCCAGTTCCTCGTATCACGGTTGCGGAATTGAGAAAATCGATCAACGGAATGAAAGGCTCCAAGGTGCCTAGCTCCGATTACTTACCCGACGACCTGTGGTAATTAAAGGAGCTCAGAGGAACTAAGATAATTAGGCTGACCGATTTCTTTAACGCGATTGTCGGAGCTGGGCGAGCTCCCTAGTTATGGAAGACCAGTACTACTGCAACTCATCTGGTATGCTCTGTAGGACCACGATGTACTTGAACATCTCATCGATTGGGTTTGACTGCTGTATGCAGACGCTGCGAGCAGGCTGAGATGCCAGATCGGTACCTCGGACTGTTTCCCAGTCAGTTGGCGTACAACAGGGGTCTGCACTCTCATCTTCCTTTTTCATCCTAATGATGGATACGATCACGCGAGATCTTCAAGACGCTTCCACATCGACTCTCCTGTAAGCTGACGATGTTCTTTTCGCAGAAAAAAACAAGAGCGAACTGCAAGAGCGTGCGCAAACTTGGAGTGACCGATTGAGCCAGTTCGGACTCCACCTTAATGTGGTAAAGACGGAGTACATGGAGACAGTCCCTACTCAAGAGACCGTGAGTCAACGGTGAAGACCTAACCAAAGTCGAGATCTTTCGACACTTGGGATCACATGCTTAAAGCAACGGCGAGATCGAAGGTGAAGTTAAGGCTTGTGTGAACGGAGCCTGGATGAAATGGAGAGACGTAACTGGTGTACTGTGCGATCTTCAGAAGTCTCTGCGTCTTGAGTCGAGGATCTACCTTACAGTCGTCCGGCCAGTAGCCTTGTATAGAACTTTGTGCTGGCGATAACCACAGCAGCAGAGCAGCACCTCCAAACCATCGAAATGCGTATGATTCGTTGGATAACGGGCACATCTCTACGTCAACACTTGATCAGGAGGAATTCAGCGTGACTCCCATTAACGAAAATTTACGTGGAAGTAGACTAAGATGGTTCGGACATGTCTCCATAGCTGCACCAGGAAACGTCGGCTTGTGCGTGGCAGGCCAGAGGAACATTTAAAGGTCGAGAATGCGGTGACAGAAAAAAATGAACGCTGACATGAATGCCAGAAACCTGCGCCCGCGAGATGCCTTCAACCGGGAAAAATGGAGAGCAATGACCCGGAAAGGGGACAGCGCTAAGAAGAAGAAAAAGATTTATTTTTTACACCATAAAATTCAATACCATTCAGTTGTTCGCAATCAACATGTTTTCTCCAGAAACTAGGAATTAAGCTGCTAACCGGTCGAACAGCTGCTCGTACTGTGCGGATGTGCTGTCGACGGCAGGAGAAACTTCTCGCTCGCCAACAGGGGCGGGTAGCGGTGGTTCGGGCGACGGCTCTTCTACTTCCTCTTCTTCCACCTCTTCTTCTTCTTCTCCACGCACCTCAAATGTTGAATAATATTTGAAGTGGTTTTCAAATTAGACGAAGTGAGTTGAACCTTGCGCATCGATTCGCAAGTTTGTCTTTAATCTCAAACTGAAGTATAAAAACAACTATTAACAATGCTTGCATAGAACTCATTCTTCCCGTTGCTGTAACAGCAGTGACACTTGGGGTGACAGTTCCAGATTCTACAAAGTTAGGTCTGTATCTTTCGCATCACTTCCCCGATTCGGGTTTTGGCGAGAATATTGCTTCATTAACGATGAGGTCGAGTAGTAGTTAAACTTTCGAAAAAAAAATTTTCTTGTTTTAGTGACTGCACATAAGTTATCTCTTTCATTGCTACGATGTATACACGACATGTGTTTGGGAGAAATCGGATGATTGCATACCGCGTCTTCATCGATTTGCTCTTCGCTTTCCAATCGCGGCCTCTGCAATGAAGTTCACTGATGAATAAACTCAATGCAACAGTCCTGTGATGCAAAAAAACAAAAGATATATGAATTTCTTTAAAGTTTTATTTTGCGAGGTCTGTTTCGCATCAAAAAGTTAGGGAAGACGGAAAAACAACAGTTTCTGGTTCTATGTAGGATAAAAGTATTTCTCAAATATGGACTTAACCTTTAAGGACACTTCGCTGTCAACGGAAGTGGATGACCTTTTCCGAGATTGAGGCGAGAAATTCTTCTCTATGTCCTCCTTCTCGCGTCCTCCTGCCAGACTCGCTTCTTCGTCCCTGTGGTCGTCCTCGGTTAGCTGGGACTCTCCTTCTCCTCCCTCCGACGATTCCGGCTCTCCTTGTTGTTGCTCTTGGTAGAGCGCTGTTACAGTAAAAAACTACTAACTTATAGTTCGATTTTTATGTCGATAACTTTGGAAATACTCAGCAAGCTTTTAGAGTCATGGTTCACATTCACCGAAGCTTTGTAAAAAAAAAAAAAGAAACGAATTATGGAAGTACCAACCCTCGACTTCCTCTTCGAAGTCATCGTAGTCCTCGGGTACTTTCTGTAATATCAAAGAGTTTTAATTCTGAAGATGACACCAACTTTTTTGTGAACTATCAGCTTCATCCGAATTATCTATGGATGAGAAAAGTTCATAATGCCCATCAACATCGAAAGAAGAAAAACTTATAAGAAAACTTTTAAAAATGAAACATGACGAGAAGGTGAGGCTTCAGAGTGAGAGATTGTTTTGCTCCAATGTAAAAACAGATTACACGGTTCTTTGGCTTAAATGGTAAGCGCAAATATTTGTGCATAGAAGTCCCACGCAGTATGGGTAAAAAAATTTCTTCATAATATCCCATTTTCAAACATGAAAGTTAGACCCTGGCTGAATACTGCGAGCGGTGATTTTTGTTTTACAACACTTTGAGTTGATTGGAAGTGTTGTACTCAATTTTTTAAACACAATTTACATACTACTCAAAAAAGCTCGAAATCCCGCTAAAAAACAGAAGAAAATTTTTTTTACAGCGAGCCGAAGATGTTCTTTTATGTGAACCATATAATTTCATAGAAAAATCGCGTGAACTTGCAGAATTCGAAGGGTAAATAAAAAACTCACCCCGGTGGTTGCAGCTATTTCGTGCGCGATATGTGCGCTTCTGTTTTTCCGGTTGAGTAGGGCGATGATTCTCAGGGTCGCGACCAGAACATCATCAACCTCAAGCTTCATGGGTCAATAAAGGTTCACATGTCGAGTTTCAATTATAGAAACCGTAATGCGGTGAAAAATAAACCGTGCAAGCGCAAATTGAAGTACTCGTCACGATAAAAGACAGCTATTGATGATTCGGGTTTTCTTCAAATAGATGGAATAAATCTTCCTCTCACCGAATGTGCTCTCAAGCGAGCTAAGTGCGCGAGGCTCTCCGACCCGTCCAACTGCATGAGCTCGTCGTAGACGAAGTCGACTGGCGTGGCTGTGTCTTCGGCGCGGTCTCCCACGTTCACGGCGGACTCAGGTGTCCACCCTTCAAAAATTTCCTCTACTTTTAATTAGCTGATCTTTTAGAGAAAAATTTAATCTAATTCCTCGCATTATTCATTCTCTCTTTTTTTATTTCTTTGTACGATAATCAGATTAGTTAACAGTATTAAAAAAATAAGAACTTTTTACATATTTATGCTTCATACGTCATCAAAAATACATAAAAGCGTTTTTTGATGGATAAAATGTGTTTTTAATTAATTGTTTTTGTTCAATGCTTTGATATGCAATAAACAAACCATGCCATGTGCCGTATTCGTGGAATCTAGGAGTTTTGACGTTCCGTGGCATCAGAAAGGAAGAGATCGATCCACAATCTCTTAAATTTTTGGAAATAAGTTAATGCATCTTCTGAATTGCAATAGAGTCTTAAATTACCTACAGTAATGTCTGATAATTTTTCTCAGAAACATGTGTTTTTTTCTCAATTACGATGGTGAAATTGCATGCAAATAAATCTTTTGAGTAAATCTAATTCCAAGATATTGAAGAAGTATCCAATAAAATTGCCTAATAATGTTATTGAGCCTCATTCTCGTGTTTTTTGTGACGATTTTAATTGATTTTTTTCTTATTTTTGGAGTAAAATCGCTTCTCTGCTTCATGAGGACGCGTGAAAACAAGAAGGCTTTTGAGTCTTTCATATGGCAATACCGCGCGGAAACTCAATGTGTTTCCGTCGCGTTATGGTAACGCGCTTGGAATCCCACTTAAAGATATAAGAGATGGCTGATTTGACCACACCTTGTGAACTACAACTTTTCCGTGTAATATTTTAATACATTTTCTTCTTAAACAAGTGTAACTGCATTGAAAATGTGAACCGGATAATTTGAATGTTAATTAGGTATTTTCAACTCCCCATCGTCAAGCGAATGTTCATTTATAAACAAAACGCCTGAAAAGACATTCCATGCATATTCGCAAGTACTGTTGATGGCAACTCTCACCTGTTTACAATATCAGAATACGGATAAAATCTATTGATTTTATGAAATCGTCGAAACCTGGCCCTAGCCAAAATTAAACTCTTTACAGAAGCATTGTTCCCTCATGACTTTTATGGTATATACCTGGTTTTGCAAAACATATGATTTTACTGATGCTTGGAAAGCGATCAAGAAAAGGGAATCTCTAGAAGACAGGGTATTTTCTATAACTTGCGACATTCAGACAGTGTTGTGGCGGACACCGCGCTCTCATGTGTAAAATCGCTTTGGATATGATAGGAAAGGATGTATGAGAGAACAAGATAAAATAAGTTTGTTGAAGAAGAAGTCTTTCATCTTTGCAATTCTGTCTTCCTCAATATTTTTTCATAGTGCCACCATCCGTCGATTTAGATTTCGCTATTTAGGTCAATGGCTACCCCTTTTCTTCTTTCCATCTCGCCAACTGTCCGATTGTACAAAAATCTTAGACTCAAATCGAAAATTTTCTTGCTTGAAAGCAATTTAATCTTTTCTCATTCGGTTTTGATCAGCATCGATAATAATGAAGATGTGATGAAAACTGTCTCATTATACCACCGGGTTTTCCCGAGTTATCACGATTTCCGTAACGATTTATTTATACTCCATTGTGCATTTACACACAATATACTTCGGAGTGTGGGACTGATATTGTGAGTGTTTTTGTTTTTCAAGAATTTCATTCCAGATTTGAACAGAAACGGTGTGATTTTTTGATGACTCTATGCAATTTTCCTTTCTACATCTGTGTTTCCTTTTCCCCTTCTCTCTTTTTAGAATCCTAAGTCTCTTTTTATCGACCATACCTCTATGTTAATGCTTATCGCTTGCTTCTCACTCTCTTCCTGGGCGTCTTTTCTTCTCTTTAAACCTTTCTTTTATCCCTGTCTTCCTCTTGTTAAGTTATAACAACAAGTTGTTCCCTAGACTAACTGCATGACTCATATTATGTATACATGTCACATGAAAGACCGGTCATATTAAGCTTCCAACTTCCGATTAGTCAAAACTTTAGAAAACCTTCCACTACATAAATTTTTTTCTCATTCTTCAGAGAATTTTGTCTTATTCAGACCAACCGGCGGCGCGGCGTTCCCAGATTCTTCCTTCTCAGCGGGAGCCATTTTTTTACCTTCAGGAACGGGGAGCTTCTGAAAACAATGTTTATTTTGAGCAGTGAAAAAAGCTCCTTAGTATCCTCATAACAGCAATAAACGAGGCTATTGTTTTCACATATTCATTCATACACAAATCGATTCGTCTTTTTTTTGTAAAAATGAAATGATGTTAACCTCGTCGATTCTTCTTCTGCTGGGACCATTCTCCAAGGCGCTCCTTCTCCACTAACTTCATCTTCCCTGCCTTCTCCGGCCTCTCCTCCATTTTCACTGGTCCAATCAGCCTCCCAGTCCTCTTCCTCTCCCTCCCATCTTTCTCTTTCTTCCATCCGACCTCTTGCCTCTTCTTCTTCACCGGCTTCATCTCTTCCTCCAACTGATCTCTCATCCTCACCGTCCCATTCCCCTCCTTCCACCCGGCCCTCTCTGGCCCCTCCTCCTCCTTCACTCGCCCGTTCGACCAACTCCTCCTCCTCATCCCATCCCCCTCCCAATCCTCCTTCTTCGATCCGCCTTTCGGCCTCTTCGTCTTCACCGATCCTTCCTTCTCCTTCACTCGCCCTCTCGGCCTCCTCTCCGTCCCACCTCCCAACAACTCCTTCTTCCATCGTCTCCTCCCTCTCCTCTCCTCGCTCCCTCTCTTCCTCCCATCTCCCAACAACTTCTCCTTCTACCATCCGCCCTTCGGCCTCTTCTTCATCATCTGAATTATATATTTTAGGAACTTTTTTCTTCAGAACGAGTATGATTTTTTTCAGGAGCTTTCAGAGAATCAAATATGATTTCAGGAGCTATGGTACAAAGGAGCGGTATAGCCAATTCTAAGTGCAAGTTCCTGCTTTCCTCAATTCTAAACTCGGATGAAATCTTCTAATTATATATATACTTTATCGCAATGGGTTGAGTTTGGGTGTAAGGGGATATTGGATCCAGGTTGAAGGTGTTGACCCGAGCGTGTCACTTTGATAACTAAAGTGAGAAAAATAAAACGAAGCACAGTCGAAGGCTGATTGCGACCATGATGATCACGAGCCTTTTTGTTTGGGTGTAAGGGGATATTGGATCCAGGTTGAAGGTGTTGACGTTTGTGTTTAAGGTGTTTGTTTAAAAAGGTGTTTAACGGTGTTTGTTTAAAAGGTTTTGTTTAACGGTTTTAAAAAGGTGTTTAACGAAGGTGTTTAAAAAAAAAATTCATTGCCAAGAACACTTTAAAGGTTTGTTTGGAGATGAGTAAATGATTGAACTAATGCACAGAAAAAAGCTAGTCCACTCCACTGGGCTGGATCGAACCCAACCATCTCTGACTCAAACCGGGAGCGTGTGTTACCATTACACCACGGAGACATTGCTATTCCGTGCGATAGTGTTATATGAAAGGCTCATATGCCTTGTTCTCTTAGTCACGCAAGCTTATCAAGCGATTGCGTCATGAATGGAGCGTAACTCCAGAATTTTTTGGAGTTACGCTCCATTCAATTTTTTTTGGAGTTACGCTCCATTCAATTTTTTTGGAGTTACGCTCCATTCAATTCTGGAGTTACGCTCCATTCATGACGCAATCGCTTGATAAGCATGCGGGACTAAGAGAACAAGGCATATGAGCCTTTCATATAATACTATCGCACGGAATAGCATTATGTCCCCGTGGTCAAATGGTAACACGCACTCCCGGTTTGAGTCAGAGATGGTTGGGCTCAATCCCAGAAAGTGGCCTAGCTTTTTGCTGTGCGATAGTTCAATCAATTGTCATCTTAACCAGGCGCCACTGCCTCTAAACTGTGTAACTTGTGATTTGAAGGTTGAAGGTTTGTTTGAAGCTTTTATCCGAAATCAGAAATGTTGAATTCTCTAACTCCGCAAGCTTTTCTCGAAAGTGAATTTTCAGTATGTTTTTATCGCATCAAATCAACTGACCTATTCTTTCTCTCCATTCCATTTCGTCGCCAACTTCTCTTCCGTCTCCTACTTGTCTTTCTTCCCCTCCTTCTTCCATCCTTCCAACACTCTCGCCTCTTCTTGCGCCTTGAACAGCAAACTTGAAATCAGACTTTGATTAAAGTTTACTATATGGATCGTAGCCACACGATGAAATCAGCCACTGTTGATTTATTTTAGAGCCTTTTACGTAGCAGAATTTTGGCTACATGAGTTTTTGAGAGAACATGTGGTATTTTTGCAATTGCGTTGACCTATACAACGAACTCTGATGAGTTTTCTTGAATTACTGATCTTTGCGTTTGACTTTCTATCAATACTGTAATTTCAACTTTGTCAATACTCTCATGATTTGAAGCTCTCACAGAATCGCGCCTTATTTGAGTCTTGTCAGCGTACTTTAAATGTTCAAAACTTTAAATGTTCAAAACATTACTTTATATGTTCAAAACACGTGGTTTGAAATTGTTTTGAATTTCGCATGTGAAACAGCAGCGTGGTATCGAATGTAGCCGCCTCTCTTACCGAAAGAGAGGCGGCTACATTTGATTATTCCAGCTCAGACTTCAGCTAAGATGTCCATTTTTCAATTCCCTCAGCTAAGTTGCCCCAAATGTGTCAGAAATTAAAAAAAAGTTGAAGGCCAGCGATGACTTTTCAATAAAAAGTGTTCTCTTCTATGACGTGGGAAGAACTGACTCCGCGCCTCGTCCTCTTCTCTTCTTCCTCTTCCCTCCATCACTCCATCCTCTTCCTCACTCTCTCTTCTCATATCTGAAAAAAACTTATGTTTTACATTGAATCTGCCATGCACATTAGGAAATTTTTAGTATCGTGTGCATCCATTGAATGAGAAATCAAACGCGTTTATATCTATATCACTCATTCTTTCTCTCGTCTGCCTCTCACGCCCTCTTTCTCTCCCTCCCTTTCCATAGTCTTACAAAACACACACATACATATATATATATATATATATATATATATATATATATATATATATATATATATATATATATATATATATATATATGTATGTATACAGAGTACGGCAAAAATCTAGGTGGGCGACTTTTTTCAGTTTGTATCTTTTTGGTTGTGTAGCGGTCGTGTGCTTTTGCGTTTTTATTTAGTTCATAACGTTGAGAACACACCCTGCAAAATTAAGGATGTTATGAAAAAATAACGATTTTTTTCGTTCTCAGGTAATGGTCTGGTCCGCAGCTGTATTCTGCCCTTGAGCCAGTCCGGGGATACTCAAAAAGCACATGACCAGAATCACTGGATTCTCCCGCAGGACCATTGAAAACACAATACGTCGCTTTCGTGAGACTGGTACGACAAATGACCGTCCCAGGAGCGGCGGAACAGGGACAGCGACCACTTCCGTCAACGTAAGAAGCATCCGAGACAAGATTAGTTATAATCCCAAGCGGAGTCTCAGAAAACTCGCGAAGGAGCTGACTACCTCGGCTAGTTCTGTTCAGAAGATCGTCAAATCCCGCAAGGGACTTCACCTCATCGAGCTGCAGAAGACTCACGCATTGACGGACCAGATGAAGGCGACCCGTCTTCGAAGATGTCGTGAACTGTCAAAGCGGTTTAAGCCGGTGGACTGTTTGGACATTCTCTTCACCGATGAGAAGTTGTTCAATATTGAGAATTCCTTCAACCACCGAAACTATAGGACTTGTTCGAAATCGGTCAACGAGGCCAATAAGAGTGGCCGTTACGTCTCGAGAAAGGGCCATCCCGCTTCTGTCATGGTATGGACCGGGATTTGCGCGACTGGCAAGACTCCACTCGTTTTCGTCGAGCAGGGATTCAAAGTCTATGCCAATAACTACCTGAACGACATTCTCGTGAAGAAAGAACTTCTCTGGAGCCAGGCTCACTTAGCGGGACGCAACTGAAAGTTCCAGCAGTTCTCTGCACCCGCCCACAAAGCTAAAGTTGTACAAGACTGGTGCAAGACCAATTTCCCCTCCATGATCACCTCCGCCGAATGGTCTTCATTTTCGCCTGATTTCAATCTCATGGATTTGTCTGTGTTGTCGCTCCTTGAGAGCCAGGCCTGTGCTTTTCCTCACAAGAATTTGGAGAGTCTAAGCACGCCCTACAGAAGGCGTGGGATGATCTTGACTGTGCTTACCTTTCCACCACGGTGGGTGCCTTTCACAAGCGACTCCGTGCCTGTGTCAAGGAGAAGGGAGGGATGTTCGAAACTTGAAAGTGCAGTTATATCC